>CM074720.1:42458475-43080481 GCA_037306005.1 Rhinophrynus dorsalis
CATTCTAATGGATAGGAAAGTCAGTAACATACAGTTCTTCATAGAATGTGATAGAACTGCCTGTCACTTAATGTCAGTTAGAACTAACAGGAAGTAATCACACAGAAAATTCACTTCCTGATTATTTGAACTGTTATAACATTTGAATAAAACAGCTGACAGCACTTGGAGTGCCCTTACTCAGCAGGAAAAGCTCGATAACATATAGGATTTAATTTAAAAAGTATAAGAAGAAAGAGGTAATTCTTCTCCAACTGTTCCCTATCCTCTGTAGTAATTGGTATGGGACTATTTTTCTCTTGGGGCAGGCACAGTGCAGTCATTAATATAGATAGGCAAAATTTTCACCCTCAAACTGAAATCGGCAAAAAATGGCAAGCGAAAAGTGCCAATTTCCTGATTTTTCGCCTAGCTCACTGGGTAGAATTTTTTTTCCCACCACACGAAAGTTTTCTACAGCCTTATAAAGGGTGTCAGGCTCTCACAGCAGCCGTTCTGTGTTTGTGAGAGGAGAGAGCAGCATGTTTTTGCTAGAGAAGGCAAATAAAGGGAAACTGAAGCTTAGTTTAGGGAGTCATTTAGGTAGGACATTTTGTTCTATGTAATAGGGCAGTATGGGGGCACAATAGGGAGGAAGAGAGGAAGGAGGTTGACCTAAAATACCCCAAAATTTGGTGTGACTGACTGACAAGACACAGGCAGCTGGGGTCCAAATTGCTTGCTGATTTTACTTTTATTGTCTCTGTGCTGGGGAAGTCTGAGGAAAGAAGTTGTTGATTTTGTTTTATATATATATATATATATATATATATATATATATATTGGACTAAATGTGATAGGATAGGGCAGACAACTTAAAAAAAAAAATAAAAAATAATTAAACAAATAAATATATTAGACAGTTGACTGGGAGCTCTGTGACTGAGGCAGACTTAATAGACAGCAGACAACATTGAGAATTTTGTTGAGGTCCAAGGCAAGACATCACATTCCATCAATTGTGTACTGTAGAGAGTAAAAACACACACAGTATTTGAATACTGTCCAGCAAACGCACAAGGGGGGCGATGGAGCAGTGCAGGGATGTAGGAGTAAAGTGGTAGCACAAAAACTGACTGCAGCAATGGTTGCTGCAGCATGTGCAATAAATGATGATGGTCTGTCTCCTCCTGGGTTGGATGCAGTATGTCAAGGTCCCACCAATCACACCATGCCAATCCCACCACCACCACTACCATACACATCTGCCACAATGTAGGCTGTACTTTACTTTTTTATAGGGTGACCAGACCTCACCTTTAACCGGGGACACATAGGAAATATTTCAGGACTGCACTTAAATCAAAGCAGCCCTGCAGTATACATTTTTCATATGCATCCCCAGTTAAAGGTGAGGTCTGGACACCCTACTTTTTTATCACTTGACATCATCATGAATATGTGCCAGTGTCACTTAAGCAGGAAGTAAGTGGACAAAGGACAAATGCACTCTGCATGCTAACACATTTTTCAAGGTATATGCTGCTGTAGGACTCACAACGTTGACTTCCAGCTACTTATTTCTCCACTACAGCCTTCAGAAGAGGTAATATTGTGCTAGGAAATGTTGCACCATATTAAACATTGGAGAAAATGTGTTGGAATAGGAAAAAAATGTGTTGGAATAGGAGAAAAATGTGTCCGAATTGGAGAAAAATTGTATTAGAATTGGAAAAAATGTTAGAATAAGAGAAAAATGTGTTGAATAGGTGAAAAATGTGTTGGAATAGGAGAAAAATGTGTTGGAATAGGCAGAAAATTTGCTGGAATAGGTGAAAAGGAGGAAAATTATGTATTGGAGAAAAAGAGTAACCTCTAGTCAACACCAACGGCACTGTGCACCATTTGTGATGTCAGTGAGAAGGAGGGAACACACCTTGACATATCCGGTCTGATAACACACATGAAAAACAGACACAATGACATTTATTTCAAACATGTTAAAGCCAAACACCCATCACAGAAATCGAGCACCGCTGTTACTGTAGTCCCTGATTCTCCAGAAAGGCAACAAGAGTCAAAGAGGAGATCAAAGAGGAGGAAGGACAGAGAAACCCAGGAAGAGGCTGGAAGTTCGATGAATAGTGAAACACCTTCCTGCAGAATGACAGGGCGGAGCAGAGCACAAAGAGAAGGGGAGAGAGAGCCCGACGCAGCGCTGAGCAATCAGATTCAGGTAATTTCATTGACATGGCAGAACTGTTCAGCCTCCTAGTAAATCTAGAAAGTAAGTTAAGTAAGGAGTCGGTATGTCAGTGAGACATTTTCATATGTCTGAAGGGAGACTGTCATGCTGTATATGTTTTGGAGGATTTTGGCACTGATTTAGAAGGAGGATAGGCCTTGAGATGGAGCTCAAATTCCATGCTACGTAATCTTGCCACATTTAAAACAACGTTTAATTCGGCGACATGAGAATCTCGCGCTTTTGATTTGTGTCGCCCTTTTCATCATGGCAACTTAATTATTGCACCTTTAAGTCACATGCTCTTTTGCAAGTGACATTTTCAAAGTGAGCCGTCCAGTGCATATTGGTAGATATTTAACCATGCCGAGGACTAGGACCTTCAACCCTGAGGTTTGGGCAGACTCCACAGATGCTGCATTAACCAACTATGGATTATGTAGGGATAAAATGAAAAGCTGACCAGTTGGTGTGCCTGGCAAACACACCCAAGGGTGACACTAAGAAGGAGTTATTAAGATCTCCTCTATACTGGCACACTCATGGGTCTTTTCATGGGGGTGTGAGTTTTACAGGTATGACCGGGGGGCTAAGCTCCCCTGGACACTCCTGTGATAATCACTGCAAGGAATTCTATATAAAAACACACAATACAGACAACACACACAATGTACACAACAGACACACACACACACACACTACACATGCACCACATATACAATACACTACACACACACTACACACTCACAATGTACACACTACGCTTGCACCACACAAACACACACATACACACTCAATGTACACACACTACACACACACCACACATGCACCACACACACACTACACACAAACCATACGCACTACACACATCACACACACTACACATAGACCACACACACAATACACACGCACCATACACACGATGTGCACAATACACACACACACACACACACTACACAAGCACCACACACAATGTACAAAATACACACTCACCACACACAATGTACACAATACACATACACACAATGTACACAATACACACAAAACAAATGCGCCGCACTCAATGTACACAATACATGCACTACACACACAATGTACATAATACGCATACACACCACGTAAACAATACACACACACATAATGTACACAACACACGCACACAACAAATGTGCCACACACAATGTACACAATATATGCATCACAAACACAGTGTACAAAATACACACACATTACATTCACCACACACAATGTACAAAATACACTCACCACAAACAATGTAAATATTACACACAATACATACACCGCTCACAATGTAAACAAAACACACAGACACAATATTAATATACACAATCACACACACAATCGCAATACACTATACGCAATACACCATACACAATGTGCAAAATACAATATAAGAAAAACACGATATGCAAAACACTATGCACAAAACACTAGACACAAGACACACACTTCAAAACATGCACATTAGCCCATGGTCAGACGCGTTCTCGCTCACATACTCTCTCACAGGCTCCTTCACACACACACACTCACTCACACACACTCACTCACACACACACACACTCACACACACACACTCACATACGCGCATTCATGTTCACTGATGGAGAGTTTTGTAACATAATGCTTTGTAATATGTTGCACACCTTTTTGGAGCTGAAAGGGCTAAGAGCTGAAAATTCACTAAAAACGTTGCCTCCTTTCTAGATCCATTTTTATTTTTTTTACACCTACTAGTTTCAGACACGTATCCAATGCACTGGGTTGCACTGATGTGGATAACATACATAATATTTTCTCCTGTTAATGATGTTTTCTGTAGACTTCTTCTGCTTTTATTTAGTCATACATGCAACTGTATTCAACTTTTCTTTTGTTTTTTTAAATATTGGTTTACATATATATATATATATATATATATATATATATATATGCAAGTTGCTGGAGGGGTGACGGCACTCACAGGACTTCCTTAAAGGTGTAGAGATGTTTTATTGAATCGATGTTTCAGCCACTATACATATAAAAATTGGCCATGTAATGTGGCCGAAACATTGATTCAATAAAACATCTCTGTATACCTTTTAGGAAGTTGTGAGTGTCGTCCACCCTCCAACAACTTGTATGTATGATTTTTCTATTTGGCGTTGCACCCAGGCATATATATAGCTACCAACATGAACTATACCAACATGAACTATATCGATAGATAGATAGATAGATAGATAGATAGATAGATAGATAGATAGATAAAAGAAGACTTATGTGTGTCTGACATGCCTCTGTGTCAAATAAATGTGCCCAATATCTCCCCTCCCCCCTTTGCCTCTGTTGCCGCTGTTTCCGCTGGTTATGGCAGGCATTTGCAGTTGCACAGACCCCCCTGCTCTATCTCTTGGGCCGCTGCCTGAGTCAGACTGCTGGGTTTTTGGACCGAGGCTGGCTTTTATATGCCAGTCTTGGCTCAACATAGTTTGGCAGCCTCCAATTGGCTGAATGTGCTTACGCACCTCCCAGCCAATCAGCTTCTAGCAGGGTATGTCATCCCCTGCTAGAAGCTGATTGACTGGGAGGTGCGTAAGCAGGGATGTTGATAATGGTGACTGAGATAGTGATTGTGTATTTTAGGCATGTCCAGAGTTCCACTATGGCAACAACACAGAGTGTCATCATCTATTGCACAATCTGCAGCAACAATGGAGGCAGTCATTTTTTGTAGTATGACTTTACTACCATCACCGACATGTCCATGAACTGCTACTCCTTTCCCTAGTCCCTAGTACTTGTAGTGGATATAATGAAAGTAGTGTTGATTTTACAGTAAAGTACATGACAACACGGTTAGCTTATGGAATCATATAGCCATCTGAAAATAATATATGGCTCTGTCTCTAGTATATTTCACTGTTAGTCTCAAGGATCTCCTGCCTGTCTCTAATCTATCACTCAAAAGGTATTTCTTTCAAACTGTTTCTGTCTGTCACTGTCTGCAAATAATTAATAGGAGACTGGTAAAGTATATGTGATACATTTATTGGCTGAGTAGTCAATAAAGGTACCTCTTTTACTCTACTAGTCTCCAGATTTTTCTAATGTTAATACGGTACCACTTTTTACAAAGAAATAACCACAACCACACTCCTTGCAACCATAAGCAAATCAGATCCCCCTCTGTGCATGTCAGCCTGTACATGTGACTAGAGTCAAAATTTCAGTCACAACTTTCTATCTTTGTCTCCTAAATTGAATGCAGTGTTAATTTTTTATAGTGCAATACAGGATAAAGATAGACCTGTTAGCTTCAGAATTAGCAGTTTGCAATAAAGGCTGAAGTAAGGCACAAAGTAGCTAGTGCAAGGGGGCAACAGCACGACCACACTTCTCTATATGCTTGTCCCTCTTGTTCTTGCAGCTGTAGAAGTGTGTGTGATTGTACACCCAGAATTTTAAGTGGCACCTATCTGTTTGTCTTGAATCTATGATGTATTTATGTCTGTATGCGAAGTATCTGCAACTCACTCTCAGTAGAGCAGTGATTCTCAACCAGGGTGCTGTGGCACTTTGGTGTTCCACGGACATCAACTTAGGGTACCCTGTGTTTTCTATAAAGACAAACATAAATGGACTTTTAAATAAAGATTTATAGAAATTGTTATGCACAGTATGTTTAATTTTGTTATTATGATTATAAGACCTAATAATAACTGTATATTTATGTATTGTACCCTTCTTATGCCCTTGATAAAGTACATTAAATATGTTAGGGATGCCTCAAATGTTCTAGATTACGTGTTAGGGGTGCCCCGAACAAAAAAAGATTGAGAACCATTGCAGTAGAGACTCTGCATGCTTAGCCAGTAACTTGGATCACGTGTCTGTTTATCACTTATCAACCAAAAAGGTTTTGTTTTTATTTTTTTAACTCTCTTCTCTCTCTTCACACCCATAACCATGGAAGAAGTGGTTACCACCAATACTTCTGTCAAGCAACTCCAACGCTCTTTGCCAACATACAGAAGACTGACACCCTTTTTATAGTTAGCATGAAGGGAATAGAGATGTTAAACTCCCATGAGGAAGGAAAACAATGTTATCATTGATTGCAATGCAATGCAAAAAAGCAGAAAAGCTGCACTTTTCCTGCAAATTCCCATGCAAGGTGAAAAGTGCCATTTTTTGCATTTTCGTTGTTGTGGTGAAAGCTTTTCCCCACTCCTATGCACATGTACCTCTGGCATCTGTGTGAGTCTATATGGGTGTGTGCATATATGTGTGTGTGTTGATGTGTGTGTTTGTGTGCTTTTGTGTGTACGTACATCTCTGTGTGTTTGTGCACGTCTCTGTGTGTACCAGTAACAGTTGTTCTGCTCAGTCATCTCACAGAGCCTTCTTCTCTACCCTCCATGTCTCTAACTTTCTCCACACCCTTTTTGCGTTGCGTGATGCGACATATGAAAACAATACCCTTTTTGTGTATGTGTATATGTGTGTGTGTCTGCATCTATATGGTTATGTCTACATTTATGTGTGTGCATGTGTGTCTCTGTGTGTATATGTGTCTACGTGTTTGCTTTTGTATACATCTATATGCGCGGGTGTGTGCACATTTATGTGAGTGTCTTTGTGTGTGTCCATACAAAAACAAACAGACAGAAGACACACAAGGTGCCCAATAGTGTAAATCCATGAGTGGAGACAGTTTATATTCCTCCGCCTGCTGGTTGGTCAGGGACACTCCTGACCATCAAGCTTGTGAGTAGTCAACATCTATCTTACACATTCCATTAGCCTGCAGATTTACCCCATGGGCGCCCTGTTTGTCTTCTGTCTTTTTGTTTTTGAATTTTATGGCTGTTTTGGAAGAGTATCAGGAGCAACTCATTGGAATTGTGTCCAAAGGACTTTATTTAGGACAGTCAGATTTCCCATTAAGCTGTGTACGGTATATGTAGGCCCACAGCCACTTCAATTGAGAGTATACACCTGACGGGTGGTTTGTGGTGGAGGACGATATACATTGAGTATTACACTAGGAGGTGCCTCTGTTTTTCCAGTGTTATCCATTGTGTGTGTCCATGCCTATATGTGAGCTTGTGTGTGTCTATGTGTTTATTGTGAGTGTCTCTGTGTGTCTGTTTGCTTGTGTACATCTGTTTGTCTGTGTGAGTGTTTGCAAATATATGTGTGTGAGAGTCTGTGTATGTGTCTGTGTCTACACCTATGTGTGTCTGCATCTATATGAGTCTGCATACATATGGGCATTTCTGTGTCTATGCAGGAGTGCCTGCATCTATATGTATGTGTATGGTCATCCCTGTGTATATGTGTCTTTGTGTGTGCATGTCTGCATGTGTGAGCTTGTATTTGACCACATGTGTTTGTGAATGTCCCTTTGTGTAAGTTTAAGTGCAAGGGTGTATATCTGTCTGTATGTATTTCTGTATCTATGTGGGTGTTTGCATATATATTTGTGCATCTGTGTGTATATAAGTGCTTTTCTGTGGTTGTCTGTGTGCAAGTGTGTGTTCTTGTGTGTGTGTGTCTGTGTGCATGTGTGAATGCATTGTGTCTGTTTATCTCTGTGTATACATGTGTCACTGCATGTGTGTGACTGTGTATGTGTGTGTAAGACAGTGTTATGGGCAGCACCATATTTCTTTTTTTCCTAGTGATGAATACATTGTTCATCATAAACCAAGAATAGGTGTCTGGAGCAGGGTCAATAAGATTATCTACTCCGGTCACACATAAACCAGCATGTGGGTGTAACCAGCATAGATGAGGCCTTGCTCAAGAATTGGCCCTTTATGTAGTTTCCTATTCTGTATAATTAGAAATCTGGCCCTAATCACCATACTCCATGTGGAAATATGCTAGACATATCATTGGCATCTTTAAAGGGATAGTAATACTTTGTTTTAACTTTATTTTATTTTGTAGGCATTCAAAAAACACGAAGAATGATATAAGTCTTATCTCTCAAACCTTTATGGTTTAAGAGATATATTCACAAGCAAAGTTTCCCCCTCCAGCCCCTTTTTCCTAGTGTAATGAAAGCCCTTCCCCCCTTGACAAGTTTTTCAGCTTTTTCCCTTATCTTAATTGAAGATTGTCCCTCTCTGCAGTCTACCTGGGCACCTCCCTTCTGATGTGGCTGAACAGGGGGTGGGGGATACTTTGCTTATGAATATCTCTTAAACCATAAAGGTTTGAGTGATAAGACTTATATCGTTCTTCATGTTTTTTTAATGCCTACAAAATAAAATAAAGATAAAACAAAGTATTACTATCCCTTTAAACCATTTAATGCTAGGGATATCTCCCATCTGTATGTGCATCTACATTACTGGTCAAAAGTTTTAGAACACCCCCATTTTTTTATTTTTTTTACACACTCGTGGCATTCTTTCTACAATGGAAATCAAATACCATTCTGAACGTTCTTCCCAATACTGTTGCAGAAGTTCCCACAAATGTGTTGCACTTGAAGGTTGCTTTGCTTTCACCTGTCTGTCCAGTTCATCCCAAACCAGCTCGATGGGGTTTAAATCTGGAGACTGTGCTGGCCATTTCATGATTTGTATCCTACCGTCTTGCTGTTTTCTTCTAAGATAATTCTGACACAGCCTAGACATATGTTTTGGGTCATTATCTTGCTGTAGGATGAACCCCTGTCCAAATAGACATGTACCAGAGGGTATTGCATGGCACTGCAAAATGCTGTGGTGGGAGTATTGGTTCAGGGTGCCACTCACTCTGCGCAAGTTGCTGGCTCTGGATCCAGCAAAAGAGCCCCAGGCCATCACGCTTCCTCCTCCATGTTTGACACTTGGTGTCACACACTGAGGAACCATCCTGCATGATAAACCGAAGATCTCAAATTTTAATTAATCGGTCCATAAGACCTCCTTCCAGTCTTCAGTAGTCCACTGCCAGTGCTTCATAGCCCAAGCAAAACTCTTTTTCTTATTATGCCATCTTAGCAAAGGCTTTCTTATTGCCACTCGACCATTCAAACCTGCAACTCGAAGTCTTCGCTTCACAGTTGAACCTGAAACTTGCCTACTTTGATCGGTGTTAAGCTGTGCTTGAAGCTGTTGTGCTGTGAACCTCCTGTCACACAAGCTGTTGACTCTCAGAAACTTGTCATCTGATTCTGTTGTGGCTTTGGGTCTGTCAGACCTCTTCCTGTCAGAGTTTCCTCCAGTTTCCAAGTGCCTTTTGATGGTGTAGGAAATTGTACTTACTGACACCTTGGCTTTCTTTGCAATTTCTCTAAAGGAAAGACCTACACTTTTAAGGGTTCTAATGGTCTGTCTGTCTGTCTTCATTTGTTAATTGCCTTTTTTGCCATTTTGAGAGCAATATACTACTTCCTGCAGTACAATACTGTCCAAAAATTGCTTAAGAGGATGTAATAACATGGTCAGATCCAACACTGTTTTTATATGGACAGAAGGCTTGTAAGTAATCAACAAAAGTTGGGACACCTATAGGCATTCTTTGCATGAATTTTCAAGGATTAATTTACCTACATTGCTGCAGATCAGCTGTGAGTTGTTAACCCATTACTTCTTCCCTAAAAAGGCCTTTTTGTATAACTCTGAAATGTTCATTATTTTTCAGTATTTTTTAACCTAAACTTTTTTCACCTCTGGCAGTTTACCGCTTACCTTTATACCATTCCAGGTTCTACACTGGACTTTAAACGTGTCAATTTAAATTAAAACTGGAAAAATGGGGGTGTTCTAAAACTTTTGACCGGTAGTGTATGTGTATGTATGTGTGTGTGTCTGTGCAAGTGTGTGTGTGTGTAGGTATGTATACGTGTATGTGCGTGCTCTATGTGTGGGTGTCTTTTTGTGTGAATGTATCTGTGTGTGTGTGCACACCTCTATGTGTATGTATGTGCTCTATGTGTGGGTGTCTGTTTTTGTGTGCATCTTTGTGTGTATATGTGTGTTCATGTGTATAAGTTTATATATATACAGTATATATATGCGTGTCTGTGTGCACCTTTGTGTTTGTGTGTGTGTGTGTGCGCGCATCTGTGCTTGTGTATATAAATCCATATAAATGTGTGTGTGTGTGTGTATCTGAGTGTGTGTGTATCTGTGTGTGTGTGTATGTATATATACATATATATCTGTGTGTGTGCATCTGTGTGTGTATGTGTGTGCATCTGTGTATGTGCTGGTGATGTCTCTGGCATTCATAGGGTTTAAAGCACATCACCTGTATTCTCACATTGAGTATCATGTAGGGAAAAGAGTGAGATATATGCATTTTATTGTACAGCTGCGGTTTTCTTCTGAAAAATTTGCCAGATTAATTTTTCTGACTTTATTTTAGTCTGAACCCACTTCTTGCAGCTGTTCAGTACTGCAGCTGAGCAATAATTCTTCTTGATAAATATCTAATGTTATGCGTAGCTCTAATTTGGATCAATGGGTTCACTGGATCATTCTAAAATAAACAAATGAGGCATGAACGCAAGTCATATTTTCTCTGCTCCCCAGTACATTATTTAATCTTCAGAACCCAGACTTTATATCCAACTCCTTTCATTCAGATATTATGCCTTTTGTCAATGAGTGTGTGTTAAAAAATTACAGATTTTACCTAGATTGGCATAATAAGCTTAATGAAAAGTCAAATAGATTGTGAAGGTGTTAGAAATGTGTTGCAATATTTCAGAAAAATAAACAACAAAGGAAGGCACCAGGAAACAAAGTATTAATTTCTTGTTGTACCATTACTTTGCCACCTGTTAATCCCGATCATTACTCTCAGCCCTGGCTAAAAGGCTAATCTGTAGCACATTTATGTCAACAAACTTGAACAAAAAGCTGCCTAATTATCCCATTGAACCCATGTCAACTCAAAATTCAGCTTCATTTCCCTTACTTGGCAGTTTTCCAATGACCAAGCTGGTGTCCATAAGAATGTACCATTAGTATATACCTCAGAAGCAGAATAATTGCCAAAACAGTTTACATTACATTATTTTATTATGCCATGATTTAATATGTGTACCAAGAAATACATTAATGGAATTACACAAGCAAATATATGTTTAGTTTGTTATTTCTAGTGATTAAGGATAAATGCCATATGTACTGTATGACAAAATCATGCTACCATAATGGCCATATAGCTTTCTATATTCTTAAAGTAGCAGTAAACTTTTATTAAGGAAAAAAGCTTATACTGAAGGACACTGGTTACCAAGAAGCATGTCAAACGACACATTTATATGTCATGCCACCAGTCTTAAAGTGTCATAAGTTTCCAAATATAGTCACTGAGTTTTTCCTGCACATCTGTCACAGAAACTTTATTTTTTCCATCTAAATTTCTCTCAGTGTAAAAACTGATTTATCAATATTTAAAGTAGCAAAAAAAAAAAAAATACATAACAGTTACTGCTTGACATTAAATCAAGGGTATTATCACTGATGAAAGCTGTTTCATTGAAAATGTATTACTGTTTAAACCGTTTTTTTTTTGTTTTGTTTTATTAAAGGAGCAGTAAACTTTTTTTATGAAAACACATATTTTATAGAGCCTTTCCTGCTGAATAAAACAAGGTCACTCCCATTGCTGTCAGATGTTTTATTCAAAATTTATAGCAGTTTAAATAATCAGGAAGTGAATTTGCTGTGTTTACTTCCTGATAGTTCTGACGGGAAGTGACTCAGCAGTTTCTATCACATTCTATGGAGAACTGTATGTCTCTGACTTTTCTGACTTTCCTCTCCATTAGAATCAAACAGGAAATCTAATTAGAATTTGACCACTAGAGGGCACTGCTAATGTAAAAAACGGGTTTAACCTGTAATAACACTGGAAATATAAATCTCTCTGCAGTGGAAGTAAACATGCTGTAATTCACTTCCTGATTATTTAAACTGCTATGATATTTGAATAAAACATCTGACAGTGATGGGTTTGACCTTGTTTTATTCAGCAGGAAATGCTCTGTAAAATATATGTTTTCATAAAAAAAGTTTACTGCTCCTTTAAGCATCTCTGAGGGTTTCAGAGGAATCTAGTCACAACTAAATTTAGGAAATCGGCAAAGAAGGCTACATGCACCATATTACCTACTCTCAAGGCATATTTGTTGACTAAACGTGTCCCAAAATGGAAGCTATGCCTGGCAGTGTGCCGTCCAGAGAAACAACCCTGACATTATGTTTATTCAGTTTATTTATGATTTTTGTTTTATCTCTATTTTTTGAGGATACTTTATTGATTGTAAGATTTTCATTTAGCATTCTATCTTCCTTCATTGGTCATTTTCTAGGACATAAAAAACAGTTCTGAAGTCTGGCTATTGTGAATGCTCACAAACCACATTAAAGCGAAACGAACAGCGCTAAGAAACTTTGTTTGTAATAATTCCCTATCTGGTGACTAGCTGCTTAGTACCGCTAGTCACCAGAATTATTACCTCTTTATGGAGAAATATGCAGTCATCCTTGGCTGACAGGCAGGACGGAGCGCGGACATCTTGCCCTAGTGACGTCCACGCGCCTGCGCTGTCTGTCCCAAACGGCTGTAGGAGGCGTTGCTAGGAGCCATTCGGCTCTGGAAGGGACTGACAGCGCAGGCGCGCGGACGTCACTAGGACAAGATGTCCGCGCTCCGTCCTGCCTGTCAGCCGAGGATGACTGCATATTTCTCCATAAAGAGGTAATAATTCTGGCGACTAGCGCTACTAAGCAGCTAGTCGCCAGATAGGGAATTATTATAAACAAAGTTTCTTAGCGGTGTTAGTTCCGCTTTAAATATACAATATTAAAGCAGGACTTTCAGCTTTATAATATTGCCCCCCATTACATTAGTAATATAGCTATAGCCAAAGTAATAGTTGTATTATGGTGAATAAATCCACATTGTTGAAGTAATCCACCTTCTTCGGCAGGCATCCAACGGACACCAGCTCAGACATCTTAGAGGAAAGTTACCACTGAGTCAGCGCTGTCTGTCCTGTGCACTGCCTGGATTGGTGGTGATGTTTGTTGGTTACCTTAAGGTAAAGGAAGTTGTTGCCTGCACAGGCACATAGAACTTCTCTTGTAAGATCCGTGCCCTGGACTCCTGCTGAAGAAGATGGATTACTTCAATAATATAGATTTATTCATCATAATACAACTATTACTTTGCCTATCGCTGTATTACTAATGAGTATGAAAGCCCGTGTACACAGGCTAAAGTGCCGCAAAGTGGCCTCGGCTGCTGCCCCGTAGCCTGTAGCAGAGACAGGCGGTGGGCTGTTCGAAGCGCCCTGCTCCAGATCAGACCATTTGGCCAGTCTCTATTGCACATGACTGCATTGTTCCAGCAATCTCTACTGTGCATGTGCTGTTACACACACAGGGAGCTTCGCAGCCTAGCGATTTATATATATATACTAGTTGAAGAGCCCGATACACGGGCCACAGTGTCACTGCCAGCCAGTGATGGGGCAGTCATGCTCAGTAGAGAATGCTCGCGCCACGGCTGATACAGAGCTGCATCAGTTGTGGCGCGGCCAGTCTCTACTGCGCATGACTGCGTCGTTACACACATTTTAGAGAATTATTACATATGATGTACTGGGGGGCAATATTATAAATCTGAAAGTTCGACTTTAAGAAATGCAGAGGCGGTAGAAATGAATGCTCTGTATCATGTCATGTTGCAAAGTGATATGTCACCGATAGTTTTGCGATTTGCCAAGAAAATGTAAACAAAGTTTATGGAATCGCTTTGTTCTGAAATGTTCTAATTTATTATTTGATTTAATTATGTTTCTCAAATATAGGGTTAACTGCTCAGTTGTTTTAACATAGAATTCATATTTTCATGGATTATGATGTTTATTTCCATTTGGTAAAGTTAAAAAAGTATAATTCTTTTTCAAGTGAGGCATTTACAGATCATTGACTGACGCATGAAAAATGTTATGAGTTGTATATATTAAGGTCATAAATAAAGTGAAGTAAGAATGGGATTTAGTCCAACTGCATATGCCTCAATTTTGACCCGGTAGTACTTGGATTAAGTTTGGATATATACTCCAGGAGAGGAAAGAGAGGGTCATTCCCACTTCATAACATAGCACGCATTTCCAGACTTTCTCCTCTAACATAATCAGTTTATACCCACAGTTCCATAATGAAGTTATGCACCTTTAAGTTTGCTCTTTTTCTTGGTAACAATGTGAATTAACAGATCATTAAATCTTAGTTTCCATTTCCAGTGCTGAAGAGACAAGAGCAGATGGAATTTTTGAGTATTTGAAACTAAATGTGTTGAAGCCATGAAAACAGTTATGCTCCTGAAAGCAATCCAGATATGACATGTGAAATTTTACTGGCAGATTTTACAAATTGTTTATTAAAAAAATTAAACTAAATATGTATTTAATTGATGAGTTTCTTTTACCAACATATGCATGTTTCTCATCTTGGTGTTTTGAGATCAGCACTGAAGGAAAATATTTGTTCAATCATTAGAAGCTGCAAATAAAATATAAAAGTGTATTGGGTATATTACAGGAATTTTGTGGCTGATTTAAAGGGATAGTAATACTTCGTTTTATCTTTATTTTATTTTGTAGGCATTAAAAAAAAACATGAAGAACGATATGTCTTATCTCTCAAACCTTTATGGTTTGAGAGACATCCACAAGCAAAGGTTCCCCTCCAACCCCTTTTACCTAGTGTAAGCCATCTCTTCTCAGATGTGGAATGCAGTCCATAGACCAGACAGATAACAGCAGGGGACAATCTTCTTCCTATGAGAACAATGAAAGCCCTGCCCCCCTTGATAAGTTTTTCAGGTTTTTCCCTTATCTTAATTGAAAATTGTCCCTCTCTGCAGTCTACTTGGGCACCTCCCTTCTGATCTGGCTGAACAGTGTTACATCAGTAAAAGGGGCGGGAGGGGGACACTTTGTCATTGAATTACTCTTGAACTACAACTCTGACAGAATTGAAATAACACTCTCCAAAGTCCAAATACTATGATGATTAATTAGAGCTGCTTTTATTATGAAATATTACTATCCCTTTAACAAGATGGAATTAGAACAAATTTAGAGAAAACTGCCACATAAAGGGAAGACCACTGTATAATTCAAGGGATTAAAATCCCTATTTAAATCAAAGTCAGTTTTGGTCAGGTATGATAAGACTGGTTTGCCCCATAATTGTTCCAGTTATTCTTGTTTGTGTATACAGTTTGCGAAACAAAACTTTACAAAATAGGGTACTCCTTTCTAGATTATGGGTGATGGATACTTCTTGCTAGCCAGGTATAAACAATTGGAATGTAAAAAATGTATACTGTAGGGTTTATCCTCCTGAGTTAAACAAGGATAATCCTACTACAGAAAAGTGTTTTATTGCATTTCAAACTTGACATTTTTAGGGGCAGTATCTCAATGGCCTGAAATGTTACAGAGGCGCTATTGCTATACCATCCTGAAGAGATTTATAGTCGACTGACCAGTGCTGTCCATAGCTGTAAAACTTAAGTCCTACAAAAATTCAGATTGAGTTGCAATAACTTTTGAATAATCACCTCTCAACAGTGGAAAAACCCTTGTTTTACTCAGAAGGATAAACCTTACAGTATATATTTTTACATATTGTTACTATCCTTTTAAGGATATTCCTACCTAACAACGGATAGCTAAAGATAATTTACTATTTTGGGAGTTGACTGCCACCTGCCTGTTTACGTGCAGCATGTAACATAGGGTTAGAGAGGTAAGGAATTTGCACAATACATATGTATGCAGGTGATTAAGTCACAAATGTTGCCAGCATCTGCATATTTCCATATGAGCCTGCATATCCCTTATTTACTTAAAAGGGGATTATACTCTAGGAATAAGTGGTTCTTCATTTGTGTAAAGGGTCATTGGACCTTACTTCTATTTTAATCACAAATTTTGGGCATGTGTCCCTGACTATCGCTCAACTAGTTTAGTACCTTGGAGGTTTAATACTTATCTTGACACTCTCCTGATCCCATACAGATTTCTGAGGGTTGGTTGAGTGGCTCTTTCACTTCTTGCTTGATCTGCATCTGGCTTTTATAGGGTCTGAGAAGGACAAACGTCTCAAACCCCATATTACTTCTGATACTGTGCACAGTACCATGTTCCAAAAGGGTAAAAGATTTGAGCACTCATGGGTAGGAATATGGGGAAAATCCTATTTATTTTTCCTTTTGGAATTCTCTCAGGAAGCTGCTTTTCCCACATATAGAGACCCCCCTAAAATATCCTGTTTTTGCTAACCCAAAGACATTTCTCTGTGGGAACTTGAGGAAGGGGGTTAGTGGGACAAGTCTGAGGGTCAGTATGTGTGGGTCTATGGCTACCGGTGCAGTGGGACAAGGCATGGGGTCAGTATTTGTGGTTCTATGGCTACTAGTGCAGTGGGACAAGGCAGGGGGTCAGTATGTGTGGTTCTATGGTTACCAGTGCAGTGGGACAAGGCAGTGGGTCAGTATGTGTGGTTCTATGGATACCGGTGTAGTGGGTCAAGGCAGGACGTCATTATTTGTGGTTCTATGGCTACCGGTGCAGTGGGACAAGGCAGGGGGTCAGTATGTGTGGTTGGAACATTGGAACAAGGTTGAGGATTGCAGCAGAAAAAGATGAAAAATAGTCCTTTTCACCGAAATGTCCACAGAAATTGAAAAGTTAAATTTTTCACGTTTCACTTTTTGGATGAATGTTTTTGTCCATCCTTACTAATAGGTCTTCAGAAAAAGAAACCAAGTGCCTCATGCACAAAAGAAAATAGGGGCAGTTCTAGAGCAAACCAACTGTACCATACTTCCCATTGATTGAAATGTTCTTTTAAACACTTGAATGCTAGAAAGGTTCTCATAAGAATTATATCCCCTAAGATGCAGTTGATTTATACTAGACCTTATTTAGCTTATTAAATTACACTTTTACTTCCTTCTTCTCAAAACCCATGAATGTCCAAATAATTTACTCTATAGCATCTTGGCATGCTGAAAACACTTTGGGTCCAAAATTCCCTAACTGAGATGTAAGTTACATAGCAACATAGTAACATAGTTGATGAGGTTGAAAAAAGACATACATCCATCAAGTCCAACCCATGCCTAAACACCCCTGTCGATTAATGCAAAAAAAAATGCTATTTAAATAATTCCCAATGAAGCCCCAAGTGGGTAAAAAATTCCTCCCTGACTCCAAATGACAGCTGGATAGTTCTCTAATTCCTTCCTGACTCCAAATGACAGCTGGATAGTTCTCTGGATCAACAACATATCTGCATTGAAGCCATCATAATTCTCAAAATTGTTCTGTGCTAGATAGGCATCCCATGATTTTTTTAAAGCAATTGCAGTATCTGCAAGCACAACATCCAGCTGCAAAGAATTCCATAGCTTTACTGCCCTTACTGTAAAAAATCCCTGCCTTTAAGCAGAAAGTGTGTTTCCTCTACTCTTAATGGATGACCTTGTGCTCTTAGCTCAGTTCTAAATAATTCATTGGCTAGTCTGTTTCTATAACTCAGATCCTCCAATACATTTATCAGTTTTGTTGCACATCTCTGTAATTTTCCCAGTTCAATAATATCTTTTTTAAGAACTGGTGCCCAAAACTGTATTCTATATTCTAGATTAGGCCTCAGCAAGGATTTATTTAGAGGTAGAATTATATTAGCATCCCGTGCATCCATGCCTCTTTTTATACCGGATAGTACCTGTAACGGACCACCAACGGACAATCCTTGTTCACATTCATCCTCCACTATTAATATATTTGTCCTGGCTTTGTCTGTCATGTGTGGTTTCTGCTACTTTTACTACTACTGGAGCTGGATGTTGATGTAATTCTACTGCCTCTACTGCCACTACTACTAGGTGTCAAAGGTGCAGCACTTACAGCAGCAGCACCAGAGGTACTCATCATATCAAAACCGTGGTTGTTAAACTGTGTTGCTGTTGATGGGTATCAAAACAGGTGTTTGTGGCTAAGTGGGACTTGGACTTTGAAGAGGCGATGATGCTGATGATGACTGATAGGGTTACTGTTTGCTTTATGACATCTGTACTTGTCCAGGGTCAGACTTTCCAATTGTTTTCTCAAACAGTTTATAGACAGGCACAGTGCTCCTTAAAAGTGGTGGAAGATACAGGCTTTGACTTTCTGCTAACCTTATAGCTCTGTCATCATCCTCACTCTCAACTTCATCCGTATCTGAACAAGAGAAGGATGCTTGAGGGATATATTCTAGGTCGACATCATCATCAGTCATCATTAGGTCATCCTCAGCAGCATCTGCATCACCTGACAGTTCTTGGCCACTACTACCCTTATATTCCTCTAAGCTTTTAGAGGTCTCAAACAATTTATTTTTACTTTTACTGTAACAACGTTCCCTACTACAGGTGTTTCGGTGCTTGGTTGTCTCATTGTCTAATGCAGCAGACGGTTCAGCTGCTACACCTTCCTCTATTATACTATTGCCAGCATCATCAACACACTTGAATGTGACTTGTTGTTGTCTTCAGTGTTCTTCTTATATGTATCTATATTTCTACTGGCACTGGTGGTGCTGGAACTAGTTTTGCTGGGACCTTGACAAACTGCATCCTCCCTTTGAGAAGAGGGATCATCATCATTGATTGCACATCCTACAGCAACCATTGCTGCAGTCAGTTTTTTAACTACTACTTTACTCTCACGTCTCTACACTGATCCACCCCTACCCCTTACCCTTGTGTGTTTGCTGGACATTACGCAACTACACTGTGTTTTTTTACTGTGCGCAACACAAATGATAGAGCTTTATGATACCTTGCCTAAGCCCAGTCAGCTGTCTGTCACTGTCACCTAAGATATTTAGTTTTTTATTCTTTATTTTTTCGTTGTCTTATCACTGTCTGTCCAAAAAAATTATAACTGAAAAAAAAATCAACAAAGTCATTCCCCAGACTTACCCACCCAGCACAGAGACAATAACAGCTAGATCAGCAAGCAAATTGGTCCCTAGCTGCCTGTGTCTTGCCATGGAATTTTGGAGTATTTGGGGGTCAACCTCCTTCCACCCTTCTTATCCCCTAGAGTGCCCACAGACTCCCCTAATACAGAGAACAAATGTCCTACCTAAATGAATGACTTCCTAAACTAAGTTTCAATTCCCCTTTATTTGCCTATATCCTCTAGCTCAAAAACATGCTGCTCTCTACTCTCACAAACACAGAAAGGCTGCTGTGAGACCCTGACAGCCTTTTATATGGCTGTAAAAAACCTTTGTATGCTGGGGAAATATTTTTCTTCCCATTGATTTCAAAGGGCGGAAAAGGCGAGAAAAAGCGGAAAAACACAGTTTTTGAGGGAAATTATTTGCCAAGCGGAAAGTGCCATTATTCGCCGATTTCAGTTTGAGGCAAAAATTTTCGCCCATCCCTACTTCCTAATCAATTCACCTGTCTCAGCCTTAAGAGGACCAATATCAGCCTTAAACTTTTTGTTATTAATATACTTGTAGATTTATTTAGGATTTTTCTTGCTCTCATTTGCAATATTTTAATCATTTTCAATTTTAGCTAGCATAATTACTTGTTTGCAGATTGTATTATATTCTTTATTTTTTTTAAGCAATGCATCTCACCTGTCTCACTTAAACACTTTAAAAGCCTGCTTCATTATTAAGCCACATTGGTTTCAATTTACTCCTCTTGTGCTTACTCCCCAATGGTATATATTGACATGTATGTAAGTTTATCTGTTCAGCACAGTAAGAGCCACTTATTCCTAAGTTAAATTATTGATATGGTTAATTAGTGCATGGGAAGATAGCTTATGAATTAGGATGGATGAAAATGTTCACCTCAAACGAGAAACAGGAGAGTGAGGACATTTTTTGTGAAAAGTGACTTTTTCCTAATTTTTTATCCTAGCTCTTTGCTTGACATCAATGGAAATCAATGGAAAGAGATAATTTCCCCTAACACATGGTAATTTTCTCTTCTTTTCCCACAGACATATAAAAGGGTTTCAGGCTCTCACAGCATGCCATTCTGTGTTTGTGAGAGGAGAAAGCAGCACATTTTTGAGCTAGAGAAGACAAGCTAATAAAGCGAAATTGAAGCTTACTTTAGGGAGTCTTGTAGGCAACAAATCTCTTCTCTGAATTAGGGGAGTCTGGAGGACTCTGGGGAGTGTGACTGGGAAAACACAGGCAGCTATGTTCCAAGTTTCTTCATGATCTGGGGTTCGATTTAATTGCCCTTGGTAAAACTGTTGGTAGGGCAAAAATTAACACTTAACAGTACATGCAGTGGTACCATCTGAATTCAAATGTCCTACCAGCAGGAACAACAAGAACACTGGGACACAGAGCCTGACTTGTGGCCCAAGGTTCATTGCGTGTTTTTTGCTCCCAAAACTCAAAATAGCGTGAGAAATGGAAACATCAAAGGAAACCAGCTAACACTAAGTGTTTGACACACTATCAGACATGGAGCATCAGCTAAAAACACAGTCACCCTCCCAAACATTAATCATACCCTTGACCCTGCACTATCCCTAGCATTAACAATAAAGTGGACCCGTACTAGCCATAACACCATCCTATCACCCATAGTTACAACACGTTATCTTGATATCCAGTGGGGTCTTCTGCACCCTTCTCTGTTTCTTCACTTTTTCCTCTGTAAGCTTCTTCTTCTCTCTTCTTCACCTGCCATTTCCATCTTCATCTGCCACCTTCTTTCTTCATCTGTGCTCTTCTTCATTCTTCTTCTTTATACTTAGTTTGGAACCAGTAAAAGAAAAATTATAGTTATGAAAAACCTAACATTTAACATATGCTGGCAGCATCGGCAGCAGGAATCAGTAGAAAAAATCTCCCTTTCTCATACATTTTGGGCTGTTGCTGAATGCCGACTGAGATACATTTGAACAGGGATTGCCTTTTATATGGTCAGTCCTTGTTCAAATTGCTCCCATGCTCTTATTGGCTGGTATACGGACTTACTCAGTAATCACACCTCCCAGCCAATTAGCTTCTAGATGGAGGGATAACTTAGTGGAAACATAATTAGTATGAACAGGAACTGGTCATATAAAAGGCAGAGAAATAAATAGAAACAGACACTCTTCCACTTAATAACATGTATGAGGGATAACCATGTACATCCTACATAGGGTGCTCTAGTCCTATCACATATTATCAAAAAAATTAAAAGAAAAGAAAAACAAAGTAGGGCTATAAAAAGCACTCACCCTCCATTCTAATTAATACTCACCAATTCAACAGTAATAATCAAATATATTAGAAGATCAGAAGGGAGGTGCCCAGGTAGACTGCAGAGAGGGACAATCTTCAATTAAGATAAGGGAAAAAGCTGAAAAACTTGTCAAGGGGGGCAGGGCTTCCATTGTTCTCATTGGAAGAAGATTGTCCCCTGCTGTTATCTGTCTGGTCTTACAACCATATTCACATCTGAGAAGAGATTGCTTACACTAGGAAAAAGGGGCGGGAGGGGGAAACTTTGCCTGTGAATATCTCTCAAACCATAACGTTTTGAGAGGTAAGACTTATATCGTTCTTCATGTTTTTTTAATGCCTACAAAATAAAATAAAGATAAAACGAAGTATTACTATCCCTTTAACATTACTTCTAATGGTTGCAAATTTAGGGCCCGACATGCATTTTTTGTGTTCAGTCGTGTGTCACAGGGCAGGTAATTGCATACCTTACTGTGACTTAAAACTACTACCGGTATTTTTTTACTTTAACTTGGTCAACTTTAACTTGGCTGTTATCTCTGTTCTATGGGAGTCTAAGGGTGTGAGAAGGGAGCAAACATGTTTTACCCTAAATGCCAAAAAATTTTGTGTGAAGAGTAGACACCAGAAGATGTGATCCAAGTTTCTTTTTGATCTGGCTGTTGTCTCTGTACGGGGGTGTGAGAAGGGAGCAAAGGTGAATTACTCCAAATACCTCAAAAATATGTGTGTCTGACTGGGAAGACACAAGCAACCACAATACAAGTTTCTTCCTGATCTATTTGTGTCCTAGGGAAGTCTGGAGAAAGAAGCAGGTGAACAGAGAGTGTTTTTTTTTTGCAGTGATAGTGATAGGGGGACAGCTAATTTAAATACATTTATTTATTTATTTATTCACTTTAAAAAGTAAAAAGAACATGTTTGAGACTTCTAAAGCCTAGAGGGACATAAAGGTTGTGGGGAAGAAGAAATGGATGAAGCTGAGGATGACCTAATGAATGAAGATGATGATAATGATGATGATGTATATCTAGAATCTATCCCTCCAGTATCCTCCTTTTCTTCAGATACAGATTAAGTTGAGAGTGGAAGAGATGATGACATGGCTAGAAAGTAAGTAGAAAGGCAAAGGCTCAATATTCCACCACTGAAAAAGAGGACTGCGCAATTTGAGAAAACAAATGGAAAGTCTTACCCTGATCAAGCAAAAAACTACACAGTTATACCATCTGTCATAATCACCATCATTGACACTTCCACGTCCAAGTCCCCTTCAGCCACACACACTAATAGTGTTGAGTAACCAGCAACAACACAGGTTATCAGCCTCTACAACCTTAGCTTTGAGTGCCTCTGCTACTGTTGAAAGTGCAGCATCTGTGACACCAGGTAGTAGTACAAATTCAGCAACATCTATCTCCAGTAGTAGTAGTAGCGTCTGAGGAACCTCACAGTCTATGAAATCCACAGTATGGAGAAACGTCACTTAGAGTCTAAAAGCTAAGTATATTGCTATCTGTTGTCTGTGTAAGAAGCAAGTGGGCAGGAAGAACACAGACTCTCACCTCACCTCAGTGAGTTCCTAGCTGAAGCACAATCTGACTGGGAGACACACCATCAACAGGTTAGAGATACCACAACTAGCAGCAGCAGAAGTACTCCTAAATGTTACTGGGGCTCTGGGGAACATATTAGAAATGATGTTGATAAGTTAGAGAGTGTGTCAAGATTGTCTGCTCATGCTGCAGATTTTGTATTGGAGATGACAAGAGTCATAGAGTGCCTACACATACCGCTACCACCTCCACAAGTCATGTCATTAAAACAATAAGTTTACACAGTTCTTCTACTGTGTACTGCCATCCCACACTTACTAAGTTCATAGAAAGAAGTCAAAACCTGCACAAAACTAATGCAAGCATACATATGTCTATAGAATAGTAGACTTGCCATAATGTTGGTGATTCACATGCTGCCCTTTTCTTTTGCTGAAAACAGAGATTTTAAAGAACTGATGTCATGTGTTGCACCCTGCTGGCATATCCCAAGCAGCAGTTATTTTTCTTGGATGGTTGTGCCAATGTTATTTAAGTGTTGTGGACAAAGGCACTCAGCCTGCTAACAACCTTTTCAAGGCACATGTCGTCGTAACTTGTAAGACTCACATCTTTTGCTTTCAGCTATTTATTTCTCCACTTCAGGCCCAAGAGGAAGCAATATTGTGGTGGGAAATGTGGCAGTCAGAGAAAGCATAGGTGAAAAATGTATGCAGGAAATTTTTCTGGCTTTTCGCCTACCCCATCTTATGAATTAAAAAGTGGTACAATTTCAGAACAAACCAAATGTACCATAGGGAATGAGTAAAAATTCTCAAACTTTCCACTGATTAAAATGTTTTTTTTTACCCTTGAATTCTATTGAAGTCTCCAATGTATTGCTTCACCACGACCCCTGTAGCATTCAAGAGGTTATTAGCTCCATTTAAATGTTTGTCGTCTATGGTCCAGAATTGCACCACTTTCCTAGTATATCAGCCTCACTAAACAACCCATTTTTATCTTTGCTCGCATTAGTGAGTCTTGGTCACTAATTTAGGGTTGCATGTTTGAAAGAAAATTGGTGGCGGTCTGGGACAAACCATTTGCATTATAGGAGAGAACAAAACATTCTAAAAATTTCCATTGTTTTAAATGGTAATTTTCTTGAAAGCAAGAGAAGTCTGCAAAGCGTTGCTTTTGCAATGTGTTGAAGAGCTCTCTAGCATTCAGTGGGTTAATATCTCCATTTAAAACATTGGAAATTGTTAGTTCTCCCCTACAGTCTAAATGGTTTGCCCAGAACATCTCCACCCTTCTTTTGAACATACAGTCCTAAGTTAGTGACCAGGACTCACTAATGCAAGCGAATATAAAACGGGTTGTTTAGTGAGGCTGATACACTAGGTAAAGTGGTGAAATTCAGGACATACCGCCATTTATGGAATTCTGGCCTAAACAACTGTTGTTTTTCCCAAGGAAGCAATATACAGATCAAATGGCCCTTCAAGTATCCTGTATGGCCCAGGGGCCAACAATTACCCAGCTGTAATCTATCAATCTAAGTCAAACACATGTCTCCCAAGCACATGATATCCTTAACTTTATGCTGGCTCATTAACAGGTTTATTTGATTCTCTCTGAGGGATTCAGTAAAGTTACCTATTAGTCTCAGTACAGATAGTTAAGAAGTGCTTTGCTGGATGGAGCTTGGTCCCTCTGGGACACTGATATACGTTTAATTAGTAAGGACAAGGAAAACTTCAAGTGCTTGAACTGGTCTCATGAATTGAGAGGTTCAGAAGCTCTTGTGGTAGCTCTTTCTTTTCAGGACTGATGATATCTGAATAGGAAAACAGGAAAATCTAACCAGTGTGAGGTAATGGCGAGGTAATGCATTAGCATTATACAATGAATTGCTTGGATGATAATAATTTCTCCAGTACATTGCAAAGTAATGTTTTTACACCTATCTGGCATCCAAGGGGGTTAACTCTGAGGGCACCAAATAGAGATGAGTGAAACATCAGTCATTTGTTTTATGAATCGATACAGAGGACCCAAAAAAATATTGGGGCCATCCAGATCAATGAGGAATAAACAGTATATGGACAATGTGAGGGTCAGAGAGAAGCAAGTGCAGGGCAGGAAGTGCACACAATGGGTTGGAACAGGAGCACTGGAGAGCACACAAGGTATAGGGGAAAAGAGAGAGACTGCTGGAGAGCACAGAGAGAGGGAGTCTGAATTATTGACGAGAAGGAGTGGGATTATAAAGAAATAGGATAAAGAGAAAGGAAGAGATGGAGAAGGGGAGAGAGAGTGCATGGGAGAGATGGAGAGGAAGAATGGGAGAGAAGGAAAGGGGAGAGTCAAAGAGGGGAAGCGTGTGATAGACAGGTAGTTGTCCATCTTTTAATATACTGACATTAGTGGTGTCCTCAGTGTATTGCCTCTATTGTAAACATTGGCCATATCTAATCCATGTGTTGTGGATATCTCTAGCATCCAACTTAGTAAAAGTAGTCAATATTAATTGAATAAGATGTTAGTTATTTTACAATTTTATTGGAAATTGTTTTGTATCAGTTAAAAATCACAACCTTGAAATCTTAACCCCTGTGATGCTCAAAACGTCCCTAAAGCTTTAAAAATTGATGCATTAGAGACAAATGTGCTAAATAAAGAAAATCAAAATCAAAATGAAACTGTGAATTTCCATGTATTTTTTCCTTCGAGGACGGGAATTATAATGTATGTAAGTTTTAAAGGGATAGTAATACTTAAAATGTAAAAAAAAATATGTTGTAGGGTTTATCCCCCTGAGTAAAACAAGAGTACTCCCACTGCTAAAAGGTGTTTCATTCAAAAGTTATTAATTTTCAAAGTTGAATTTTTTAGGTGCAATATCACAGTGGCCTGAAATTGTACAGTGGCGCTGTTGCTACACGATCCTATGGACAGCTCTGATCTCAGGACCATAAATCTCCATAGGATGGTGTAGCAACAGAGCCACTGTACAATTTCAGGCCACTGTGATATTGCACCTAAAAAATTCAACTTTGAAAATTAATAACTTTTGAATGAAACACCTTTTAGCAGTGGGAGTAGTCTTGTTTTACTCAGGGGGATAAACCCTACAACATATATTTTTTTTACATTTTAAGTATTACTATCCCTTTAACCCTTTGAGTGCCAAGTGGGTACATTGTACGAGTTTGGACAGCTGTACCCGCTGTGCCAAGCTCGTACGATGTACCCACTAAAATGCGGTCACTGCATGAGCCGGTATAACCGGCATGCAGTGGCCGCATTTTAAAAAAAAAAAAAGGTGGGCAATCGTGGGGGGACATGAGGATCACTCCTCATGTCCCCCCTGTTATTGATCTCCCAGCCGATCGCGCTGGGAGATCAATAAAAGAAGAGGAGAAGCGCAGCAGAAGCGCAGCTTCTCCTCTTCTGTCTCTCCTACCCGAACTTCCGGGTAGGAGTGGGCGGGACCGGGGGAAACCTCCAAACGTCATCGGTGACATGGTCACCGATGACGTTAGGGAAGTTTCCCTTACCCGATTCACTCCTACCGGTGGTAGGAGTGAAGGGCAGGAGAGCTTCTGCTCTCCTGCAGTCGCAAAATTGATCTCCCAGCCTATCGGCTGGGAGATCAATTACTGGGGAGACACCAGGAGGGGTCCTGATGTCCCCCACGAGGTCTGAAAATATTAAAATAAAAAAAAATAAAAATAAAAAATCCTTAGTAACCCTGTGAGTGCCGCAGGGGTCCCCAGCACATTGCTTTGCAATGTGCTGGAGACCCTTGTAGCACTCACAGGGTCTTTTCTTTGGGTTTTTTTTTTTTTTTTTTTAAAGACCTCATTGGGGGGATCAGGGGGGATCCTGATGCCCCTCAATGAGGTCTATTATTAAAAAAAAAAAAAAAAAAAAAATTTAACCCTGTGTGTGCCACAGGGGGGGTCCAATGCACCCACCCCCTCCTGTGGCACACACAGGGCTTCTGTCATTACTTTGTTACTAGAGATTGTTGGGGGGCCATCAGGATTGGTCCTGATGGCCCCCCAACAAGCTCTGATTACAAAGTAATAATAAAAAAAAAAATTAACCCTCTGAGTGCCAGAAGGGTCCAATGCATTGCTTTGCAATGCGCTGGAAACCCCTTTGGCACTCACAGGGACATTTATTTTGATTCCTTTTTTTTTTTTTTTTTTTAAGACCTCATTGGGGGGAATCAGAGGGGTCCTGATACCCACCAATGAGGTCCATAATAAAAAAAAGTAAAGAAAAAAAAAATTAACCCTGTGTGTGCCACAAGGGGGGCCAATGCAGCCCCCCTTCTGTGGAGCACACACAGGGCATTTATCATTACTTCGTTATCAAAGATTGTTGGGAGGCCATCACGATTGGTCCTGATGGCCCCCCAACAAGCTCTGATTACCAAGTAATGATTAAAAAAAAAAATTAACCCTCTGAGTGCCAGAAGGGTCCAATGCATTGCTTTGCAATGCGCTGGAGACCCCTTTGGCACTCACAGGGACATTTATTTTGATTCCTTTTTATTTTTTTTATTTTTTAAGACCTCATTGGGGGGAATCAAAGGGGTCCTGATACCCACCAATGAGGTCCATAATAAAAAAAAGTAAAGAAAAAAAATTAACCATGTGTGTGCCTCAAGGGGGGCCAATGCAGCCCCCCTTCTGCGGCGCACACACAGGGCATTTATCATTACTTCGTTATCAGAGATTGTTGGGGGCCATCATGATTGGTCCTGATGGCCCCCCAACAAGCTCTGATTACCAAGTAATGATAAAAAAAAAAAAAATTAACCCTCTGAGTGCCACAAGGATCCAATGCATTGCTTTGCAATGCGCTGGAGACCCCTGTGGCACTCTCAGGGTCCCCTGTTTGTGGACATATATATATATTTTTTTTACTAAGACCTCATTGGGGAGGGATCAGGGGGTCCTTATGCCCCTCAATGAGGTATATAATAAAAAAAAAAAAAAATAAAACACAAATTAACCCTGTGTGTACCACTAGGAGGGGAGTTCAATGCCGACCCCCTTCCTGTGGCACACACAGGACTTTTTATCAACACTGGTAGTCACAGATCTCCCATACACACTATCAAACACTGCCCCACCATCCTTGCTCCTCTGCTCATACCCACACACACTGCCTAATCCCTCACCCTCCCACATACTTTGTTACACTTGTAGTCACAGGTCCGCACGTACACCGGCTGACGTCCTAGCTTCTTTCATCTGTTAGCCATAAAATCACACATACACTATTTGCTTTACCATTTCTGTTTCACTGGTAGCTACGCTCCTGTAGCGTAAATTGGTATGTCAACCCACAGCAGTGGGGTACCATTTTTCTTAGGCTGGCAAGAAGTCCTTCTAGGAAATCCCACGCCATTGAACCATTTTAGTATCTTTGAAGTGACTGATGTGTAAAACAAAATTTTTTTTTTCCTGTAGCACCACATTCTGGAAATAGTTGTGCCAACTAACTTAGGGGTAAAAAGGCAAGTGACCCCTCATTAGATGCGGCAGGTTGTCTTCTTTCCAAAATGGTATGGTTTATCTACCTTTTCTTCAATTCTGAAGGTTTTATAGTCATTTTCGTACAGGCAAGTCAGGTTTGAGAAAATGTTAGAAACATCAGAGGTTGTAGTAGGTGTAGTTTTCTACTTCTAGCACCCCCTAAGGTAGTTCAACTCATACCAATGGGGTGTCATTTGACTCCTAAGAGCACTAGCAAACAAATGCAGTTGAAAATTCCATGGTTTTCACAGCGCTCCATACATTTGAAGGGGCAGAAATGTAAAAAAATGCAATTTTTTTCCTATATCGCCTCCTTCTGGAAACATTTATGCACACCAGTATTGGGGTAAGAAGGCAAGTGACCCCTCATTAGATGCGGCAGGTTGTTTTCTTTCCAAAATGGTATGGTTTATCTACCTTTTCTTCAATTCTGAATGTGTTATAGCCATTTTTGTACAGGCAAGTCACATTTGAGAAAATGTTAGAAACATCAGAGGTTGTAGTAGGTGTAGTTTTCTACTTCTAGCACCCCCTAAGGTAGGTCAACTCATATCAATGGGGTGTCGTTTGACTCCTAAGAGCACTAGCTAATGAATGCAGTTGAAAATTCCATGGTTTTTACAAAGTTCCATACATTTGAAGGGGCAGAAATGTAAGAAAATGCCTTTTTTTTTCACTAGCGCCACCTCCTGGAAGAATTTGTGCATACCAGCCTTTGGGTAAGAAGGCACGTGACCCCTCATTAGATGCGGAAGGATGTTTTCTTTCCAAAATGGCATTGTTTCTCTACCTTTTCTGCATATCTATTATGGTTATAACCATTTTAGTGCAAGCAGATAATTTCAAAAACAAAAGTGTCAGGTTTACGTACGTGTTCCTAGCACCCACATATTGTATGTTAACCCACACAAATAGGCTACCATTTTTCTCATGTTGGTAGCAGGTACTGAATACAGCAGGAAATGTTATGGTTTTCAAAAATTTTAGTATCTTTGAAGTGGTAGAAATGTAAAAAAAACATGTATTTATTCCCATAGCGCCACCTTTTGGAAATATTTGTGCACTTCAGCCCAGGGGGTAGAAAGGCAAGTGACCCCTCAATTGATGCGGGAGAATGTCTACTTTCCAAAATGGTATACCTTTTATACCTTTCCTTCATGCCTCTAACAGTTATGGACATTTTAGTACAAGCAGCCATTTTCGAAGAAGCAAACAGGAAGGTGTAGTTATGGGCTTCTGGCACCCCTAAGGTAGGTCGACTCATTCCAGTGGGGTGTCATTTTTCTCCTAAGAGCACTAGCTAATGAATACAGTTGGAAATACCATGGTTTGCACACATTTCAGTACATTTGAAGGGGCAGAAATGTAAGAAAATGCCTTTTTTTTTTCATTAGTGCCACCTTCTGGAGGCATTTGTGCACTCCAGGCTTGGGGTAACAAGGCAAGTCACCCATCATTAGATGCGGCAGGGTGTCTTCTTTTCAAAATGGTATGGTTTGTGTACCCTTTCTTCACTTCTGTAGTTGTTATAACCATTTGTGTACAGACAAGTAATGTTTGAGAAAATGTTAGAAAAATTTGAAGTTGTAGTAGGTGTCGTTTTGCACTTCTAGCGCCCCCTGAGGTAGATAAACTCATACCAATGGGGTGTCATTTTTCTCCTAAGAGCACTAGCTAATGAATACAGTTGGAAATACCATGGTTTGCACATATTTCAGTACATTTGAAGGGGCAGAAATGTAAGAAAATGCCTTTTATGTTTCATTAGCGCCACCTTCTGGAGGCATTTGTGCACTCCAGGCTTGGGGTAACAAGGCAAGTCACCCATCATTAGATGCTGCAGGGTGTCTTCTTTTCAAAATGGTATGGTTTGTGTACCCTTTCTTCACTTCTGTAGTTGTTATAACCATTTGTGTACAGACAAGTAATGTTTGAGAAAATGTTAGAAAAATTTGAAGTTGTAGTGGGTGTCGTTTTGCACTTCTAGCGCCCCCTGAGGTAGTTAAACTCATACCAATGGGGTGTCATTTTTCTCCTAAGAGCACTAGCTAATGAATACAGTTGGAAATACCATGGTTTGCACATATTTCAGTACATTTGAAGGGGCAGAAATGTAAGAAAATGCCTTTTTTGTTTCATTAGCGCCACCTTCTGGAGGCATTTGTGCACTCCAGGCTTGGGGTAACAAGGCAAGTCACCCATCATTAGATGCGGCAGGGTGTCTTCTTTTCAAAATGGTATGGTTTGTGTACCCTTTCTTCAATTCTGTAGTTGTTATAACCATTTGTGTACAGACAAGTAATGTTTGAGAAAATGTTAGAAAAATTTGAAGTTGTAGTGGGTGTCGTTTTGCACTTCTAGCGCCCCCTGAGGTAGTTAAACTCATACCAATGGGGTGTCATTTTTCTCCTAAGAGCACTAGCTAATGAATACAGTTGGAAATACCATGGTTTGCACATATTTCAGTACATTTGAAGGGGCAGAAATGTAAGAAAATGCCTTTTTTGTTTCATTAGCGCCACCTTCTGGAGGCATTTGTGCACTCCAGGCTTGGGGTAACAAGGCAAGTCACCCATCATTAGATGCGGCAGGGTGTCTTCTTTTCAAAATGGTATGGTTTGTGTACCCTTTCTTCACTTCTGTAGTTGTTATAACCATTTGTGTACAGACAAGTAATGTTTGAGAAAATGTTAGAAAAATTTGAAGTTGTAGTGGGTGTCGTTTTGCACTTCTAGCGCCCCCTGAGGTAGTTAAACTCATACCAATGGGGTGTCATTTTTCTCCTAAGAGCACTAGCTAATGAATACAGTTGGAAATACCATGGTTTGCACACATTTCAGTACATTTGAAGGGGCAGAAATGTAAGAAAATGCCTTTTTTTTTCATTAGCGCCACCTTCTGGAGGCATTTGTGCACTCCAGGCTTGGGGTAACAAGGCAAGTCACCCATCATTAGATGCGGCAGGGTGTCTTCTTTTCAAAATGGTATGGTTTGTGTACCCTTTCTTCACTTCTGTATTTGTTATGACCATTTTTGTACAGACAGGTAATGTTTGAGAAAATGTTAGAAAAATTAGAGGTTGCAATAGGTGTAGTTTTGTACTTGTAGCGCCCCCTGAGGTAGGTGAACTCATACCAGGGGTGTCATTTTTCTCCTAAGAGCACTAGCTAATGAATACAGTTGGAAATACCATGGTTTGCACACATTTCAGTACATTTGAAGGGGCAGAAATGTAAGAAAATGCCTTTTTTTTTCATTAGCGCCACCTTCTGGAGACATTTGTGCACTCCAGGCTTGGGGTAACAAGGCAAGTCACCCATCATTAGATGCGGCAGGGTGTCTTCTTTTCAAAATGGTATGGTTTGTGTACCCTTTCTTCACTTCTGTATTTGTTATGACCATTTTTGTACAGACAGGTAATGTTTGAGAAAATGTTAGAAAAATTAGAGGTTGCAATAGGTGTAGTTTTGTACTTGTAGCGCCCCCTGAGGTAGGTGAACTCATACCAATGGGGTGTCATTTTTCTCCTAAGAGCACTAGCTAATGAATACAGTTGGAAATACCATGGTTTGCACACATTTCAGTACATTTGAAGGGGCAGAAATGTAAGAAAATGCCTTTTTTTTTCATTAGCGCCACCTTCTGGAGACATTTGTGCACTCCAGGCTTGGGGTAACAAGGCAAGTCACCCATCATTAGATGCGGCAGGGTGTCTTCTTTTCAAAATGGTATGGTTTGTGTACCCTTTCTTCACTTCTGTATTTGTTATAACCATTTTTGTACAGACAGGTAATGTTTGAGAAAATGTTAGAAAAATTAGAGGTTGCAATAGGTGTAGTTTTGTACTTGTAGCGCCCCCTGAGGTAGGTGAACTCATACCAGTGGGGTGTTATTTTTCTCCTAAGAGCACTAGCTAATGAATACAGTTGGAAATGCCATGGTTTTCACACATTTTAGTACATTTGAAGGGGCAGAAATGTAAGAAAATGCCTTTTTTTTTCATTAGCGCCACCTTCTGGAGACATTTGTGCACTCCAGGCTTGGGGTAACAAGGCAAGTCACCCATCATTAGATGCGGCAGGGTGTCTTCTTTTCAAAATGGTATGGTTTGTGTACCCTTTCTTCACTTCTGTATTTGTTATGACCATTTTTGTACAGACAGGTAATGTTTGAGAAAATGTTAGAAAAATTAGAGGTTGCAATAGGTGTAGTTTTGTACTTGTAGCGCCCCCTGAGGTAGGTGAACTCATACCAATGGGGTGTCATTTTTCTCCTAAGAGCACTAGCTAATGAATACAGTTGGAAATACCATGGTTTGCACACATTTCAGTACATTTGAAGGGGCAGAAATGTAAGAAAATGCCTTTTTTTTTCATTAGCGCCACCTTCTGGAGACATTTGTGCACTCCAGGCTTGGGGTAACAAGGCAAGTCACCCATCATTAGATGCGGCAGGGTGTCTTCTTTTCAAAATGGTATGGTTTGTGTACCCTTTCTTCACTTCTGTATTTGTTATAACCATTTTTGTACAGACAGGTAATGTTTGAGAAAATGTTAGAAAAATTAGAGGTTGCAATAGGTGTAGTTTTGTACTTGTAGCGCCCCCTGAGGTAGGTGAACTCATACCAGTGGGGTGTTATTTTTCTCCTAAGAGCACTAGCTAATGAATACAGTTGGAAATGCCATGGTTTTCACACATTTTAGTACATTTGAAGGGGCAGAAATGTAAGAAAATGCCTTTTTTTTTCATTAGCGCCATCTTCTGGAGGCATTTGAGCACACCAGGCTTGGGGTAACAAGGAAAATCACCCCTCATTAGATGCAGCAGGTTGTCTACTTTCCAGAAATATATAGTTTTATATAGTTATTCCACTGTTTTAGGGTAGTTTTACCACAAAAACCCTAGAATGCGCATATTAGTTTATAAAGTTGAAAATGTCATTTTGTGCTGCTGGTGATTAGGGCTCTACGCTAGCCATGGACGTAGGTAAAACTATACAAATTTGGTATTTTTTTACTCGGGGGACTCGAGGCTTTTTCAAATAATTGAAACTTTTTCAATCAAGGTAAATGTTTTTGATACATAGTATGTGATTTTAGCAAAATGAGTAAATTTTCACTTTTTTTTGTCATTATGACATCATAGCTTTTTGCACAATGTAAAATTCTCTTCATGTAAGGTATCACAAGAAAGCTCAATTCGTTCTGAAAAAAACAATATATAGTTTTCCATATGTAACTAAAAATCCCCAGAGGAAATCAAGCCTAAACGAAAGGATAGCAAAAATGTTGAAAAAGTGTCTGGCCTGCAGGGTTCAGAAAATGGCCCGAGCCTCTGGCACTGAAGGGGTTAACATAGTTTTTATAGCTTTTAATTTCCACTGTTTTCTTTAGTACCACTTGTTTGGTTCAGTTTTTCTTTCTTCATGCTCTTGATAGCAGTGTTATATTGATCAAATAAGAGTACGTAATGATAATAGGAAATCTCAACTATCCTGAAATTGACTGGAGAAATATGGCTTCCAGAACATCAAAGGGAATTTATTTTTTAAGTATGATTAATGATGATTTCATATCCAAACGAGTAGAGAAGCCAACTAGAAAAGAGGCCTTCCTGGACCTAGTGCTCTCAAACAATTCTGACATGATAACCAATATACAGGTAAGGGAATATTTAGGCAACAGTGACCACAATATGGTATCTTTTACCTTTTTTATTAAAAACCTAACAGCAAAGATTTAACCAAAACATTACATTTTAAAAAGGCTAATTTTACAAAGCTAAAAGAATTATGAAAGGATATTCAGTGGGATGTAATCTTCAAAGATAAAAAATGCACAAGAATCATGGAATTTGTTCAGGATGCACTTAGACACATTTTGAATCCTTTTGAATGGTCGCGCACAGAAGAGTGTGTGACCGTTCAACTCTTTCAGCAGGTCGCATGGCTAAACAGCGCAACGTGACAATCTCGCACTGCATGACAGCGCAAGATTGTCACGTCGCATAGCCATAGCGCATGCTGCAGATAAGTGTATTCTTTTATTTTCTTGCCCTCTTTACATCTCTGAATTGTTTGTGTCTTTCTCCTGGTTCTCAGCCCATTTGTTAAGCACGCGGAGGCAGCTGGAGCACCTCCATGTGCTGCAGATAATAATCGTCTTCTTCCTGATGCCTGCTAGCCTGTGCCTTCTGCTGGCTAGAGTACTATCTGCAGCACACGGAGGCACTCCAGTTGCCTCCATGTGCTTAACAAACGGGTACAGAACCAGGGGAAGGACACAAACAATTCAGAGATATGAAGACGCCAAAAAAATAAAAGAATACACTTATCTGCAGTATGCTCCCATCAGCTATGCGATGTGACATTCTCTCACTGTCATGCACTGCGAGATTGTCACGTTGTGCTGTTTAGTCATGCGACCTGCTGAAACAGTTGAATGGTCACACGCTCTTCTGCGTGCGACCATTCAAAAGTAAACCGACAAATTTACCCTTCAGTATATACCACTGGGGAATAAGTACAAGAGGAGCAAATTGAGACCAATGTGGATTAATAGAGAGGTTTGCAGGAAAGTGAGAAATATGAAACAGGCTTTTAAATTGTTTAAGTCAGACAGGTCAGATGGATCATTTAAAAAAATATTAAGAATGATAGTACTGCAAAAGAGAGCAAGAAAAATCCTGAACAATTCTACAAGTATATTAAAAACAAAAAGGTTAAGGTTGATATTGGTCCTCTTAATTCTGAGACAGGTGAACTGATTAGTGAGGATAAGGCTATGGTGGGCACCCTAAACACATTCTTTTCTTCTATATAGACAAAAGAAGCAACAATGACAGGCTATGGGCAAACAGACACAATCACAGCATTTCCTCCATCATATACATGGCTTCCTGAGGACAAAGTCCAAAAGAGACTGGAAAATGTTATGGTGAATAAAGAACCTGGACCTGATGGTATACACCCAAGAGTACTTAAGAAACAGTTCAGTAATAGAAAGACCAGTATACTTAAAGGTGAACTTTCAGCTGAATTAAAGTGGACTTTAATTGAATGCTCATTTGCAATGCATCTGTATTCCTTGTATTTTTTAAATATAATTTGGTATTCACCAAGATATTTGCTTTTAACTTCAGCCCGTTATGTCACTTCAGGACTAGCTGCGGGTACAGCTCTGTACTGCATCCTATTAATCTTAGTCTGCTCCCCTCCCAACGTAGCACCTCATTCCAACCGCCTCTGATGACGGAGATTTCTCTGTGTAAGCTGGAGCGCTCTCTTGCCAATATTATTAGAAGGATCCAGCATTTTTTTAATCATAATTTACTTGCAATTTATGAAAGGGTAAGTTGTAATTTGGACAAGGGAATTGCTGTTGATGTAGTACACTAGAATTTTGCAAGAACCACATTTGCTCCATTTCTTTTTATTAACCTTTGAAGGGTCACAGAGGTATCCAAAGCATTACAAAATAATGTGTTGGAAGCCTCTTTAGTAGTCAATGGGTTAAGAGCCAGATTCTATTGCAGGTGCTAAATGTTAACTCCCGTTTTATCAAATATTTTCCTATTGAAGTCTATGGGGACAACTGGAGATAAAAGCAGAGATAAAATTAGCACCTGCAATAGAATCCAGCGTAAATCAGCCGCATAGGGATAAATTTAAAGGCAGCCGTTAGCAAAAAAAAGCACTACCGGGTGTTTTAACATGTAGTAAACCATTCAAAGGGCCATGTAATGCCATCTAGTATTACGGCTGCTACACTAACGTGTGTTTTGCCCCATTAAAAACAACAACAAAAAAAAACACTCCAGTTTGCCATTTAAAGGACTGCGTTAGCTGAAAAACATCAGATAACGGACTTACTTACAGCATGAAATGTAAGAACCCGTTTGTTTGGCTGTAAAGTCCCTTATCGGATCTTTTGCCAGCTAACGCAGCTGTTAACTGGCAAAAAACACCAAAGTCCTCAGTGGATGTATTGATAAAGGGCCCTAAGCCCCACATCAATACATATAAAGTGCCTAAAACATGTCCAAACTTAGTAGGATTAACCCTATGAGTGCCAGTGGGGTATAATTACCCCACCGGCAATCATAAGGTCAACCCGACTAAGTAAAGCAACATTGCATTAAACACTTACCATTAATTCTGATGTCCCGAGGAGTCCACAGCTTCCTGGTCATCTTCTGTCATCCTGTCCTCTCTTCCTTTTGTCTTCTCTTCTTTCTTCTGCCTTCTCTTCAGTCTTCTTTCTTCACTTTCTTCTGTCTGTAAAAGAAAATAACATATTAAATACCAAGCATGAACGAAGACATTGCTTAACCCTTTGAGTGGCAGAGGGGTACGCAACGCATTGCAAAGCAATGCGTTGCATACCTCACTGGCACTCAAAGGGTTAAATAGTATTGCGCCATAAATATTCCCTTATATAAATTCTCTATGTAATGCTCAAAAGTATAAACATGCCAAGAAATAAAGTTATCCAGAAATAAATGCCCTCCATTAATGCTAAGTAAAAGAACTTAGCTGAATTCTTCCTGTCTCTGCCGCTTGGAGTGGCCGCGAGGGCGGCGGCAGCAGAGACACAGATGTCCAATGTGGCTCCCCTTCAGCTCTGTACTTGCTGATGACCGTAACACACTGAGGGCATTGGAAGTGAGCCTGCCTTTATATATGGGCAGGCTCAATCCATTTCCCTCACAGCCATTGGCTGGGATTAGTGTTGAGCGAGCATGCTCGGCCGATGCTCGGATCGGCTCGAGCATCGCTCTGCTCGGCACATGGCGGTACTCGTACGAGTACCGCATGTGCTCGCCCGCCATGTTCGGGTCTCCTCCCCGCACGTTTCGCGGCTGCTGCGCAGCCAATAAACGTGCAGGGAGGCTCTGACATCAGTGTAATGCCAGCAGCCATGTTGGTTGCTGGCATTACACTGATTGGCTGGCCAGAACCCGTGGTCGGGTGCTGTATAGCACCTGACCAGCGAGTTCGGCTCAGTCTTAGCCAGGGAGACATGAGGATAGGAAGGGAAAGTCAGTGTAGGGAGAAGACAAGCAAATTTGTACAAAAAAAGACCCAAAAGTCCTTTTTAGGACTACTGTGTGTGGGGGCAGCAGTTTATTTTGTGTGGGGGGAAAAAAACAAAAAAAAAAAAAAAAATTCATATATTCTGTTTAGTGTGCAAAGTTGCAGATTAGAGCACATTCTGTTTAGTGTGCAAAGTTGCAGATTAGAGCACATTCTGTTTAGTGTGCAAAGTTGCAGATTAGAGCACATTCTGTTTAGTGTGCAAAGTTGCAGATTAGAGCACATTCTGTTAAGTCTTCAAACTGTAAAATATCAAAGTCACATATTCCATTCAGTGTGCGTCGCCGCAGTTTAGCAGCACATTCTGTGTACTGTGCACAGTTGCAGAATAGGAAGAAATACTGTTAAGTCTTCAAACTAAAATATCAAAGTCACATATTCCATTCAGTGTGCTTCGCCGCAGTTTAGAAGCATATTCTGTGTACTCTGCACAGTTGCAGAATAGGAAGAAATACTGTTAAGTCTTCAAACTAAAATATCAAAGTCACATATTCCATTCAGTGTGCGTCACCGCAGTTTAGCAGCATAGTCTGTGTACTGTGCACAGTTGCAGAATAGGAAGAAATACTGTTAAGTCTTCAAACTAAAATATCAAAGTCACATATTCCATTCAGTGTGCGTCACCGCAGTTTAGCAGCATATTCTGTGTACTGTGCACAGTTGCAGAATAGGAAGAAATACTGTTAAGTCTTCAAACTAAAATATCAAAGTCACATATTCCATTCAGTGTGCTTCGCCGCAGTTTAGCAGCATATTCTGTGTACTGTGCACAGTTGCAGAATAGGAAGAAATACTGTTAAGTCTTCAAACTAAAATATCAAAGTCACATATTCCATTCAGTGTGCGTCACCGCAGTTTAGCAGCACATTCTGTGTACTCTGCACAGTTGCAGAATAGGAAGAAATACTGTTAAGTCTTCAAACTAAAATATCAAAGTCACATATTCCATTCAGTGTGCGTCACCGCAGTTTAGCAGCATATTCTGTGTACTGTGCACAGTTGCAGAATAGGAAGAAATACTGTTAAGTCTTCAAACTAAAATATCAAAGTCACATATTCCATTCAGTGTGCTTCGCCGCAGTTTAGCAGCATATTCTGTGTACTGTGAACAGTTGCAGAATAGGAAGAAATACTGTTAAGTCTTCAAACTAAAATATCAAAGTCACATATTCCATTCAGTGTGCGTCACCGCAGTTTAGCAGCACATTCTGTGTACTCTGCACAGTTGCAGAATAGGAAGAAATACTGTTAAGTCTTCAAACTAAAATATCAAAGTCACATATTCCATTCAGTGTGCTTCGCCGCAGTTTAGCAGCATATTCTGTGTACTGTGCACAGTTGCAGAATAGGAAGAAATACTGTTAAGTCTTCAAACTAAAATATCAAAGTCACATATTCCATTCAGTGTGCGTCACTGCAGTTTAGCAGCACATTCTGTGTACTCTGCACAGTTGCAGAATAGGAAGAAATACTGTTAAGTCTTCAAACTAAAATATCAAAGTCACATATTCCATTCAGTGTGCGTCACCGCAGTTTAGCAGCACATTCTGTGTACTCTGCACAGTTGCAGAATAGGAAGAAATACTGTTAAGTCTTCAAACTAAAATATCAAAGTCACATATTCCATTCAGTGTGCGTCACCGCAGTTTAGCAACACATTCTGTGTACTCTGCACAGTTGCAGAATAGGAAGAAATACTGTTAAGTCTTCAAACTAAAATATCAAAGTCACATATTCCATTCAGTGTGCGTCACCGCAGTTTAGCAGCACATTCTGTGTACTCTGCACAGTTGCAGAATAGGAAGAAATACTGTTAAGTCTTCAAACTAAAATATCAAAGTCACATATTCCATTCAGTGTGCTTCGCCGCAGTTTAGCAGCATATTCTGTGTACTGTGCACAGTTGCAGAATAGGAAGAAATACTGTTAAGTCTTCAAACTAAAATATCAAAGTCACATATTCCATTCAGTGTGCTTCGCCGCAGTTTAGCAGCATATTCTGTGTACTGTGCACAGTTGCAGAATAGGAAGAAATACTGTTAAGTCTTCAAACTAAAATATCAAAGTCACATATTCCATTCAGTGTGCGTCACCACAGTTTAGCAGCACATTCTGTGTACTCTGCACAGTTGCAGATTTGCAGCACATATTCCGTGTAATATGAAGAAGGCGGGTAAAAAGGGACGGGGAAGTGGACGTGATCCTGATAGTTCAGGGCGCGGGTCAGGACGCGGAGAAACTGTGCCTGGTGCCAGAGCACAAGAAAGAAAGACATCCACCATACCTAGCTTCATGTCGCATTTTACAGGGCGTCGCAGGACATCACTCTCGAGGTCCGACCACTGCGAACAGGTGGTCGGTTGGATGTCAGCTGATACTGCTTCCAGTCGGTTAAGCACCACCCTGTCTTCCACCAAGTCCACTCTCAGTAGCCAAGAGTCTGGTCAACATAATCCTCACTCTGATCATCCTTCCTCCCACCATAGACGGTCTGGTCAAAGAAGTGATCCCACACTGGGATATAGTGAGGAGCTCGTCTCATCACCAATCCTTCATTTGACCCTCTCTCCAAGCACGCTTGCAGAGGAACATGACATCTTATGCCCTGATTCACAACCTCTAGAGGGTACCCAATCACAAGAAGATGACAGATGTGAACGGCATTTAAGGTCAAAGGAAGTAGTGGATGATGATGATGATGAGACACAGTTGCCATTAAATCAACCACTATTACTGTCTCAAGACCTTGTTGAGGAGGATGATATACAGTTGTCAATGACTGAGTATGTGGTGGGATCAAGACATGAGGAGGATGATCAGAGTGAGGAAGTGGAGGAGGACTTGGTGGACGATGAGGTGACTGACCCCACCTGGGAAGGTGTAGAGCCGAGCGATGACAGCAGTCCTGAGGGTGAGCCATCTGCAGCACCGCAACAGGCTGGAAGAGGCAGTGGTGTGGCTACAGAAAGAAGGCGGACCGCACCAAACCGGCCCGCAAATGTTCCACGGAGCACCCCCTTGCGTAAATCTACCTTGCCAAGGGGTAGGTGTTCCACGGTATGGCGTTTTTTTAAGGAAAGTGCGGACGACAAAAGAATTGTAGTTTGCAACCTGTGCCACACCAGAATGAGCCGAGGCATGAACACTAGAAACCTCACCACCACCAGCATGATCCGACACATGGCATCCAAGCACCGTAATAAGTGGGAGGAACGCCTGGATCGCCCATCTGTGTCTGCAGGCCACACCACTGCCTCCTCTTCCCCTGTTTTCGGTGCCGGCCAATCGCCTGTCGAAGGCGCAGGCCCGCATACCTCCCGCCCTGCACCTGTACCATCTGAAGCACCATCAGCGACCACATCCACTTCCCTGTCCCAGCGCAGCGTCCAAATGTCGTTACCCCAGGCATTTGAGCGCAAGCGAAAATACCCAGCCACCCACCCACAGGCCATAGCACTAACCTCACACCTTTCAAAATTACTGGCCATCGAAATGCTACCATTTAGGCTTGTGGACACTGAGTCCTTCCGCAGCCTGATGGCAGCAGCTGTCCCTCGGTACGCGGTCCCCAGCCGCCACTACTTTTCCCGGTGTGCCATCCCCGCATTACACCACCATGTGTCCCGTAACATCACCCGTGCCCTGACCAACGCAGTTACTGGGAAGGTCCACTTAACGACTGACACATGGACAAGTGCTTGTGGCCAGGGACACTACATTTCCCTGACGGCAAACTGGGTGAATGTCGTGGAGGCTGGGAGCGACTCGGACCCTGGGATGGCACGGGTGCTACCCACGCCGAGGATTGCGGGCCCTACCTCCATCAGGGTTTCCGCCAGCACCTACGTTATTGGCTCCTCCTCCTCCGTTTCCACCTCCGAATTCTCTGCACGCAGCGCCACTCCCCCATCAGCCGGTAGCTGGAAGCAGTGTAGCACTGCAGTGGGGAAGCGTCAACAGGCCGTGCTGAAGCTGATCTGCCTTGGGGAAAAACAGCACACGGCCTCAGAGCTGTTGCAGGGGATTAGTCACCAGACCGAGCAGTGGCTCTCGCCACTCAACCTGCAACCAGGCATGGTTGTGTGTGATAATGGGCGTAACTTGGTGGCGGCTTTGGAGCTCGGCAAGCTCACACACGTACCATGCCTAGCGCATGTATTTAATTTAGTGTTCAGCGATTTCTAAAAACCTACCCCAATGTGCATGATCTCTTGACCAAGGTGCGCCGCGTGTGTGCACATTTCCGTAAGTCATCTACAGCTTCAGCCGGCCTGTTGAAGCTGCAGCAGCGCTTACAATTGCCAGCTCACCGGCTGCTGTGTGACGTGAGCACGCGCTGGAACTCCACCTTCACATGTTGGCCCGGCTTTGTGAGCAGCAGAGGGCAGTAGTGGAGTACCAGCTGTTACACGGTCGTCGCCTCTCCGTTCAACTTCCTGTAATCAGAAGTGAGGAGTGGGAATGGATGTCAGACCTCTGTGAGGGTTTTACGTAATTTTGAGGAATCGACACAGATGGTGAGCGGCGATAACGCTATTAGCAGTGTAACCATCCCACTTCTGTGTCTACTGAAACGCTCGCTGCTCACAATTAAAACCGACGCTTTGCATGTGGAAGAGGTGGAAATGTGGGAGGAAGAGCTTACACAGGTGATAGCCAGAGCACCCTCACTTCGTCTTCTCAGCGACAATTGGAGGAGGCGGAGGAGGAGGAGGAGGAAGACACGGTTGCCTCCGCTACAGAGGGTAGCCATGGAACTTTAGTTCCATCTCTTCAGCGTGGGTGGGCAGAAGAGGAGGAAGAGGATGAGGAGATTGAGAGTCATCCTCCTGGTGAGGACAGCGAAATCTTGACTGTTGGTACTCTGGCACACATGGCTGACTTTATGTTAGGCTGCCTTTCCCGTGACCACGCGTTATACGCATTTTAGACAACACGGATTACTGGGTGTTCACCCTTCTGGACCCCCGCTACAAAGAGAATTTCTCATCTCTCATTCCTCCGGTGGAGAGGACAAGCAAAATGGTGCAATACCAGAAGGTTCTTGTTGAAAAATTGCTCCAAAATTTTTCCATCTGACAACGCTGGCGGCAGAGTACGTGCTACCTGGCCAACAGAAAAGGGGAGAAAAGGGGAGCACACAGCAGTTCCGACAAAGGCAGGGCAACACTCTCCAAGGCGTGGACACCTTCATGGCACCCTCACCCTGATGCGCAGCCTAGTGTCACAAGGAGGGAAAAGGTTTTGGAAGATGGTGAAGGAGTACGTAGCAGACCGTGTCAGCGTCCTCAATGATCCCTCTGTGCCTTACAACTACTGGGTGTCCAAGCTGGACACGTGGTATGAACTGGCACTCTACGCCTTGGAGGTGCTGGCCTGCCCTGCCCGCCAGCTTTCTGTCTGAGCGGGTATTTAGTGCTGCTGGTGCATCATAACAGATAAGCGTATCCGCCTTTCCACCGTCAATGCTGATAGGTTGACACTTATAAAATGAACAAGGCCTGGATTTCCCCTGACTTCTCCACTCCACTGGAGGAAAGCCCCGGGGGAACATAAACTCACTTTATATATGTTATTTACAATGATGGGAATACTCTGTATTCCCATTCACCCCTTCCACCCAAAAAACGGGTATATGGTTGACTCTTAATCTTCTCATCCTCCTCCTCCTCTTCCATATGCCTGTGATATAATTTTATATAGGGCCAGCTCACCAGCGGGCCCTGTGATATAATTTTTATATAGGGCCAGCTCACCAGCGGGCCCTGTTTGACAATTTTTGTATAGGTCAGCTCACCAGCGGGCCTTCTCATATAATGTTTTATTGGGTCAGCTCTCTAGCGGGCCTCTCATATAATGTTTTATAGCGTCAGCTCACTAGCGGGCCTTCGCATATAATGTTTAGGATGGTCAGCTCCGCAGCAGACCCTCACCCATAATGTTTTAGATGGTCGGCTCAGCGCACGTTTCCCTCTTAATCATGGCCCCAGTTCAGAAAAATCGAGGAAATTTTTGGGAGAATTTGCCTCTGCGCACGTTTCCCTCTTAATCATGGCCACAGTGTCAGAAAATCAAGGAAATTTTTGGGAGAATTTGCCTCTGCGCACGTTTCCCTCTTAATCATGGCCTCAGTTCAGAAAAATCGAGGAAATTTTTGGGAGAATTTGCAGATGATATACAAGTAAATATACAGCAAATACTGTTTGGTAACAATTTTTTCGCCTAAAGTCGTTTTATTTTCCTTTTTGTGTGTTTTACGGTCGTCTGTAAAAATGGCGTACTACGGGCGAAAGATCGTTCCCAGCAGCGATGTTGGAGTCCAATATGCATTAGACATCCTCCCTATGCTGTCCCTGAACCATTTCTGTGGTGTTTCCATCATTTTCTGCCCTTTTCCTATGGACCAGGCACCTCCCTCATCAGAGCAGGGGTGCCTGGTGTAATGCTCGAGTCCTCCCATTGACTTCAATGGGGCTCGGGTGCTCGGCCGAGCACTCGAGCCTCGGGGGCGCTCGGTCAGAGCACCCGAACACCCGAGCATTGGGGTGCTCGCTCATCACTAGCTGGGATGTTCTTTCCATCCTAGCCAATCAGATTCGAGCAGCTATTCTTTAAACTAACAGAAAAAAGAGAAGAAAGAAGACTGTGAGCAGGCAGAAGATAGAAGAAAGAAGAGAGGATAGAAGGACAGTGTTTTTTAGTCAAGAAAAATAAATAAATTGTAGGATTTTTTCTGCCGTGTAAGGGTATTCCACTGTTAGGAGTTTCAATTTATTATAGTTATAGTTATTATAGTTTAAAATGTTGAGACTTTACATTAATATTGCCTTCTAGTGGTCAGATTGATAGCTATTCAATTGCATTCTATGGGAGCGAGAAGTCAGCTTTAAACTTCCTGGACCTCTGCTTCCAGAGTATAATAATTTTAAAATGGTATAACTTTTTAATAAAAGAAATGCCAGCAGGAGAAGTAATATTGTTATACTCATCTGGAAAAGCTCTTTACATATATGTCCATGCCTTGAGGACTGGTGACAATCCTGGCACATCATGGGAGCGCTGTGAGCATTACGGGAGTTTGAAATTGGCTGCTCCAAGACCAGAGTGGTCAGTTTCAGACTCTCATTCAGTGACCTGGTACACATGATCAGTCACGTGTTTCAACTCTCCAAATGATGTCCATGCAGTCCTTAAGGGAAATATAATCCCAGGGCCACCAGACATTAAGGGGTTAAAAACGAATACATAAAAGGTATAGTAATACTTTATTATTACTATGCCCCATAGTGTAGATATTTGTAAAATAATGTAATAGCCCCCAGGTTCATCTCTCAAACCTTTATAGTTTGAGAGACAACCGAAGGCAAAGTTCCCCCTCCCTCCCCCTTCCCTGAAGTCAGAGTTGTACTGACTGCAGGGGAAGTCTGTCGTACGACAGGCTTGCAGCTCTGCAGCTGAGCCGAGATCCCATTAGTAAAAAATAATTATTTCACTGAAACGGTCTTCTACATGTGCTTGGTTTGTGCTTGGTTTGCAAGCACATGTAGAAGTTTCAGTGAAATAATTTTTTTTTTTACTAAAGCGATCTCGGCTCTGCTGCAGAGCCGCCTGATGAAAATAAGACCGGATATCCCTGCAGTCAGTACAGCTCTGACTTCAAGGAAGGGGCAGGGAGGGAGGGGGGAACTTTGCGTCTGGTTATCTCACAAACCATAAAAGTTTGAGAGATGAACCTGGGGGCTATTAATTTATTTTGCAAAGATCTAAATATGGGGGATAGTAATAATAAAGTATTGGTATCCCTTTAAACTAAAACCATACTAGGGATAATAAACTCTTAATCAAAGTTTATCTTCTGCTGATATCTTAAACTACAGCTAGGCTAGTATAATGTCACTTATTAAACTGATAGTAATGGTTGTTTTTAACAAATTTTAATATTGTAGACATTAAAAACATTAATACAATGAGGTATGTCACATGTCTCAAACTTGTATAATCTAAAGATCCCCTCCAGTCCCTTTCATAGACATCAGTGCTCTAGCTGACAGAAGCAGATCCTGGTCCCGGGACAGGCTGGTGGCTCTTCAGCAGAGCCAGAAATAGCAATCTATAGAAAGAAATAATTAATTGGAACGGTCTACCAAGTGTGCTTGCAACCCAGGCACACTTTGTAGACCATTCCAATTAAGTGTTTCTTTCTATATAGCGCTATTTCGTTTCTGCTGAAGAGCGTCCGGCCGGTCAAATGGCCAGGATCTGCTTCTGGAGGGGGAACTTTAGATGCTTCGATCTCTCAGACTATACATGTTTGAGAGATGGGACATACCTCATTGTAGTAATATTTTTAATGTCTACAATATAAAAATTTATTAAAAACAAGCATTACTATCCCTTTAAAGATCTGTACTTCTATATGTCGAAAAGTAAGCACATACTACAGTGAGTTACCTTTAAACTGTTTGTGCTGATCCCTATTTGATCTTCCTTGACATCTTGACTGAGTACATTTGATATGATCTGACCGACCAGAATTTGTTTTTTAGCTTTAAAGGAGCAGTAAACTTTTTTTTACGAAAACACATATTTTACAGAGCATTTCCTGCTGAATAAAACAAGGTCACTCTCATCGCTGTCAGATGTTTTATTCAAAATTTGTAGCAGTTTAAATAATCAGGAAGTGAATTTACTGTGTTTACTTCCTGATAGTTCTAACTGACAGGAAGTGACAGGCAGTTTCTATCACATTCTGTGGAGAACTGTATGTCACTGACTTTTCTGACTTTCCTCTCCATTAGAATCTAACAGGAAATCTAATTAGAACTGGACCACTAGAGGGCACTGCTAATGTACAAAAAACCTGGGTTTAAACCGTAATAACTCTGGAAATATAAATCTCTCGGTAGTGGGAGTACCCTTATTTTACTCAATAGGAAAATCCCTACAATATATATTTTTTCATAAACAAAGTTTACTGCTCCTTTAAACATTTGTATCTTGTACATAAAATAAAATTTCAAAATCGATGTATCACAGTAGATTGCAAAAATTAGGTAGAATGAATCACTAATAAAAATCATTAATAAATTCAATGGAACATCAAAATCGTTCTATGAAACAACTGACAATCTTCTTGCAAAATATATTTCACATTAAAAAAAGATAGTGATTCCCCTTTGCCAGTTGAGAACATTCCTGCTTAAAATATGTTTTTTTTTAACCGACATTTGGAAAACTCATACATATGATAACGTAAAGATTAAAAAAACATAATGAAGTAACAAGGAAAGGGAGAATGTTGTGATTCTTGAATGCAGTTTGGAATGAGAGGGACATTTAAATGAAATAATGTGTGTTAAGTGATGTATGTCATGGCAAGGATTGCACAGAAGAAAAAAGGAAATTTTCCACTTGTAACTGATAAGAATTTTAACACACTTTATAGTATATATTTAAGTATATAAATTTACTGGGATGTTATCTTAGCTGGAAGCCCAGTTATATACAGTCCCAAGAAACTGAGGGAAATAGACCTCTAAAATGCAAAAACACATTTTAGGAATACAGTACTCAAGGCTACATTCTCTTCTGGCAATGAGCCGTGACATAGTTATATTTAAACTGGGAATCATCCAGATGACAGTTTAAATTCTTTTTTATGAACGTAGACTTTGCTACAACGTCTACAACTAGAGTTCAGACACATCATACTGGTGGTCATTGAGTAAGACCAACATTCTTATCAGGAGAGCAGATAAGGCTTTCTGTGATAATTGTTTAACATACAACACAGCCACAAACCTGGATGTTTTACCATGTTAGGGCTTATTTGGATCCTGAACCAGATGGATCTCTACTGAGACAAGATTTGTTTTGCCTGTTGAACCTTAGAGTATTGTAACTGTTGGCAGAACAATCATTTCCTACCTTTATTCCCAAAAGTATTTTTACTTTGCAAAGTTTATGTTGTCAAAATAAGTGTTTTAGAGTGTTTAAAGTTCACTGGATGTTCAATGTTTCAAGCTCTCCTTTCTTTTTTGAACGTACAATGGCAAAGTTCTGTGAGAGGCAACCAGACTCACCTCAAGGGCCACAAATGTGGTCCTCAAGTCCACCACATGGCTGCAAATTATATTTAAACATTTAGTAGGTATGATCTCAGCAGAGCTTTGTTCTCTGAACTGTCTGATAAAGCCTGCAAAATGAATTACTCATTTGTACATAAAATCTCCTTCCTTTACTTTCTTAGACTATAAGATGCAGTTTCCACCAGAGCAGTAGAATAAAGAAATAGGATGTATAATCATGTTCAAGAGATAGCAATGCTTAATATGTAGAAAAATATATATTGCGTGGGTTATCCTCCTGAGTAAAGCAAGGGTGCTCCCACTGCTGGGAGGAGTTCTATTCAAAAGTTACTGCAGTTCATACCTGACAGTTTTATGAAACAGTATGTCAGTGGCCTGACATTTTACAGATGCTACACCATCCTATGGACAGCTGTGGTCAATTGACCATAAACCTCAATAGCATGGGGTAGTAACAGTGCTGCTGAGAAATTTCAGGCCATTGAAATACTGCACCTAAAAAATTCATGTTTAAAGGGATAGTAATACTTAGTTTTATCTTATTTTATTTTGTAGGCATTAAAAAAACACGAAGAACGATATAAGTCTTATCTCTCAAAACTTTATGGACTGACAGATATTCACAAGCAAAGTTTCCCCTCACTGACCAAAATGGTCAAGTCTGCCATCTAGCTGTCAGATTTGGAATCCGGCCAGCAGTTCAACTGGTGGCTCTTCAACAGAGCCGAGATCGCAAGATATAAAAATAACTATTTCATTGGAAGGGTCCGATAACCAGGCACACTTTGTAGACTATTCAAATTAAGTAGTTCTTCTTCTATCTCGCTATCTCGGCTCTGCTGGAGAGCCACGGCCGGTCCGTGGACCGGATTTCAAATCTGACAGCTAGATGGCAGACTTGATCATTTTGGTCAGTGATGGGAAACTTTGCTTGTGAATATCTCTCAAACTACAAAGGTCTGAGAGATAAGACTTATATTGTTCTTCATGTTTTTTTAATGCCTACAAAATAAAATAAAGATAAAACAAAGTATTACTATCCCTTTAAGCTGCAATAACTTTTCAATAAAACACCTCTGAGCAGTGGGAGTGCCCTTGATTTTCTCAGGAGGATAAACCTTAATATATATATATATATATATATATATATATATATATATATATATATATATATATATATATATATATATAATATATATATTACGTGTTCATATCTCTTTAGTGCTTTCAAAATGGATGCTCCAGCTGAGCAGAGGATTTGCAAAGGTGACAGGTCTTTTTATGATGAAACAGTATAAATGTAAAGGTATGTATATTCTGAGGCAAAAGAAAGAGGATGTGTATTTTTGGGTTAAAATATGATGTGTGAATGTGTCTGAGTATGTACGCATTTGTGTGTGTATATATGTGTATATGTTTGTGTGTATGTGTGTGTGTGTGAATGTATGTGTTTGCTTACATAAGTTTGAGCTTGTGTGTGTGTGTGTGTTTATATATGTGTGCAAGTTTGTGTGTGTATGTATGTTTGTATGTGTGTGTGTGTGAGAATGTATGTTTGTGTGTGCGTACATAAGTTTGAGCTTGTGTGTGTGTATGTATCTGTGGTATGCGCGTGTATATATATGTGTGTGTAAGTTTGTGTGTGTATGTATATGTGTGTGTGTCTGTGGTATGTGCATGGATATATGTGTGTAAGTTTGTGTGTGTATGTATATGTGTGTGTGTATGTGTGTGTGTGTGTGATGTGGGCAAGGGAAATTATCTCCTCTTCCTACTGTATCAGAGTAAAGAAATGACAGGCTCAGGAGAGGCCTGAGCTGCATGCAGACACTGCCATGGCCTCCTGTTGCCCATCACTGACACAGATAGCTGTAGTCCGATAAATGGGCACAATTAGGTCCATATGGAGCTCACACATTGGCACAAGTTCTCTAGTTGAACAAGCTCAAAAATGTTATACTGTTCCCAAAACATCAGGAGGGGTCAGTCACTGTGCCTCTCATCTGTCATGTAAACAACAGGACTGGTGGTGGAGACAATGACACTTCAAGTGGGTTATTATTACCACTCTATAAAAATAATTGACCCTCCCTGATATGAGGTTGGTGTATTCTTCAGGGTGGATAGTCTGCAGACACTACTTTATCCACTGTGCACTGGTGGCTTCACGTTGCCCATCTCAGCTATCAGACACTGGGACAACACTGGATGGACAGTATTTATGGTTCTATGGTTACCATAGTAAAAAATTGGGAGGTCAGTATGTGTGGTTCTGTGGTTACACTGGGAAAAGTTTGGGGGTTAGTAGGTATGGATGTATGTTTACCAGTGCAGTAGGACAAGACTGGGGATCAATAGATCTGGTTCTAGTTCAGTGGAACAAGTTTGGGGGGTGTGGTAGAAGAAAATTGGAAAAACTTCACTATTCGTGAGAATGCCAGCTGAAGGCAAAAAGTGACATTTTTCTCACTTTTCTCCTTTTGAGCAAAGTTACCACCCATCTCTAATCTTTAGCTTCCTGGGTTTTAATTCCAGTATTTAATAAGCATGTCAACAGACACATTATGGCATCAAGATCTAGTCTTACCCACTTTGATGGGGAAGACGTAATGATAACTATTCAACTACTGAAACCTCGTACGTGTAATATGCACCCAGCATATGTTGTTAATCTAAAATCTCAATTTTTGTTAGCACACATGTAATGGAAGAGGCAAGTATCACACAAGTAAAGGAGACAATTTTAAGACTAATTTAAAAGAACTGTAATGATTTTCCTTCTTAGAGAAAATGCTAATGAAATCCTTATTTAGCTGTAGTTTGATCTACAAGGAAAAGTATGATTTTACTGTAGGTGGTATCATTCAATATTTGTGTGCTAAACATTGAGTCATTGTTTAACATGAAGGCTTTTATTCTACAACACAGATTGTGGGATTTTATTTGATACTAGTTGAACAGCCCATTACACGGGCCACAGTGCCACTGCCACCCGGTCGCGGGGCAGTCACGCGCAGCAGAGACTGCCCACACCCCGGCTGATACAGAGCTGGACACTCCTTCGGAGCGCCCAGCTCTGTATCAGCCGTGGCGCGGGCAGTCTCTACTGCGCATGACTGCAGCACGCGCAGCAGTGTCTACTGCGCATGTCGTGGCGTTACACACGAATTAGCAAATTATTATATAGGATACCATATAAAATGTGTCTTGTGCCCATCTTTATTTTTGAGGACTTATCTTTTAAACCTTTTAATGGTAGAGAGGTCTTCACAATGCATAACCACCATCCAAGGGGCTATACATGCTGTAGATGGTGGATTATTTAAAGCATTTAATTTTAACTTACTACTATCTATTCTGTGTTAACGCAAATGAAAAGTCTTTAAGTAGTAATGTGATTTCCTTTCTTTATATCAGAGAAAAGTTCAACAATGCTTTCAAAACCGTTGCAGATGGCAAGAGAGAAAAAAGAGGAAGGCTCCCTATTGAAAGGAATCAAACACTATGTTGGAACATGTGTTTCTGTAAAAACATTTCACATTACACCGGGTTAAGGCATAACGACTCTTACAGGTACTTGATTTCATTCACTTTCTCAATCCGCAAGCACAGCTATTTGCAGTTATAACAGCTGCTTCCTTTGTTCCTGTTTTCTTAACTTTAGGCTAAGCATTTTGCAAGGACTACTCCTTTTCCCCTGTGTGCACTTAGGGACAAGAGAAAAAGGTCAGACATGATATTTACACTAATTTGAACTGAAGTTTATGGCAGAGCCGTACTTCTACATGAATCTAGTTAAAATATGTTGATCTATCATAATTGGGTGAATGGACTTGCACACTGGGATACTGTTGCTTTCTACTACAATGGTGGTGATTGTGACTTTGATTATTTTCAACATCAAAAAATTTGTAATGTAAATGCTAGAGTGTATGGTTCATTTATTTAAACTGTGGTACTCAACAGGTGTTTCACAACACATTGGCTTGTCAAAACAACAAGCATAGCGGGGGATGTATGATTCTGCCGGTTCAGCTCCGCTGGAGATAACCTCCAACTACTGCATCTTCACTCTAATGTTGTTATGACTTGATGCCAACAAGCCCTGAACAACTCCCCTCCAGTATTTGCAAAGTAGAGTATACAGTGGCGTAACTATAGGGGTCGCAGGGGTCGCACCTGCAACCAGGCCCGTTCACTCCAGGGGCCCGGCCTCCCCCTGTGAACCCTCCATCTGGCTCCCCCAAAATCTCCCACCAGTGCTCTAGTAATGCAGAGCGCTGGGAGATGACATCATCTCCCAGCACTTTGCATTACTAAGAGGACCGTGCGGGAGCTCCAGGTAGAAGGTAGGAGATGGGGGCATTGCAGAGATTGAGGGGCATTGTAGAGGGAGTCAATGTGGTCGAGAGGGGCCAATGTGGTGGTGGGGGGCCCGTGGCACTTCTTGTACCAGGGCCCGGAGGCTTCTAGTTACGCCTCTGAGAGTATATGACTATCCAATGGTAAGCAATCATGACCCCTATAAAATGGAGGAATGTTTGTAGCTGCTCTGTTTGTGTGTTTTGCATTTTTATTGTGGCCAACAAGCTTTGATAAAGTGGCGTCCCAGTCACAAAATGTGTCAGTTGGTCCATCCTTTTATATGCATATTTATATATTTATATTGTTTTTCTCCAATGTAAAGTTATGACACTTACTCTGTGCCTTTTTAATACCTTGAATGTCAGAGGTGTCTCCAATGTCAATGCATTGGACAGTTGTCTGGCATTCAAGGGGTTAATACATGGTGTTAACCCTTTAAAGATGGGCGGCCCAGGGAAGTGAACTACCCTTAAGGGAAGCTTTTTATCTTGGTCAGTGCACCGGCACACGTGACTGATGACGTATACTGGAGTGCTGCATTGGAGCGGTCAGTTTCAGACCTCACTAGTGCTTACAAAGCAATGCGTTCAAGACTTCCCAACAAGCACTGAAGGGGTTTAAATAAACACTCTGACTTTTGAAAGTTCTAAAAATTAAAAAAAAAAAAAATTAATCTGATTTTCATTTCAGTTTCTTTACTGACTTGCAGAAATGAAAAGTTTCAATTAAACCCTCTGGTGATGTGGCTTGGAACCAATTTTAACTAAGTCAAGTTTAAAAGCCTCAATGTAAAGATAACTACTGTTGACAGGAAAAAAATATTTTAGACATTAGGGGAAATGCCATTTACCAAATAGTATAACAGATGTTAAAATGTACTTTATAATATTCATGAAATGTCCACTGAAGTGAAAAACATTTAAAGCGAACTTTCACCTATTTTCATATTAAAGCGGATTTCGTTTCTTAGGTACATACAAATTGTAATATGGGAATTTTTAAAAAAAAAATTACATAGTGAAGAGATATTCTATGTGCCTAAGTGAAAACAGGGGACGTGCTTTCAATGCCCACTGAACGGTACATAACAGGAGGGAAATGCCAATCCTTACACACGTCACAGACATAGTACCACTCTCCCTCTTTGCTACGGACCAATTCAAAGGTAGTTTTATACTTGTTTGCTAGGTTTTGAAACTTTAGAATTACATAAATCTAACTTTCGACTTCAGACTAAACTGTGTAGCGTTAAACATATGTATGTAAAAGTTCCGTTTTAACACAAGTAATTGAAAATTCTTTATTCACCTGAATATTATTAATTTTTTATTGGGAAGAATGCAGGAATAACAGACAATAAAGCTTTCCAAAAATTAATTTATATGGCACCTTTATAATGCTTCCAATAGCATAGGTATTATGGAACTAATGTAGATTGTAGGCTTCTATACTGTCAGTGAATGGAGAACACTTTTAATTCTTGTCTTTAGGATACATTTCCTTTGACATACAAGTCTGGCAGGAGACTGGTAGATCAAAAGTAATACCTTTATTGGCTTACTGAATAGCTCCAGGATGCAAGCTTTCAAAACAGTTTAGGTCCCTTCTTCAGACATATTTAGGACGAAGGCTGTATGTAAAACACAAGACATGTATTACACTCGTGCGAATTGTTTTGACATATAAATTACATTGAAAGTGAAATTATCACTATTGTCAGTAAAAATGTACTATAAAATCTCAGGTATAATATGCACAATTTTGCCCATTTTCACCTTATGTGAAGCATGTGGGGGGGTGTATTATACACAAGAGTACAAACAAAAAATTGCTCCCCACCTCCCTCCACTTTAATATGCTGCCACCTTCCATTGTCTTTACTCACCCCTCCGGAGGCTGCTAGGACATCGGTGCCACGGGTGGCATGCTTACATTTGCCTCCTGTTCACCATACTGTCCTGTTAAAATACCTTTTTGTGAGTTAATGAGAGGAAACAGTCTCATTAATTATTAGCTTTAATGTAGTGCAAGTCCCACTGAATTGTGAGTGCACGTTGTTGGTGTCCATGCACATAGCTGATATAGTTGCACTGTGCTACAGAGTGCCATGGAACCTAGTTAACTTAATATCTCCAGGTTTTTGAAGCTCTAAAAGCAACAGTAAATCTGACTTTAACAGTACTTAACCCTTGGGTTTGGGAGAGGTATCTGGTCCTAATGGGATGCAAGGCATTGGATACCTCTCTGGCACCCAAATTGTTAAAGGAATAGTAAAGCTCTTTTTATGAATAAAGATATTAGACCAATGTTTCAGTTACAATGTAATAGCCTTCCTCAAGATGAATCAATTGTATCAAGTGCACCACTAATGTACCCTTTGAAAAAAAAAGGCACCCATGGTGTCCCAAAAATGTGATGACTATCATGTGACATTCATTTGCATACCCATGTGTAACTAGTAACCAAGGTGTAAGTGAATACATCACCAACTTAAAACTTGATATTGCAGAGGATACAATCAAGTTACACACACACCTAGTGGCAAACTGGCAATAAGTGTGATCCGCTACAGGTGATCCCTCCTGGACCACCACAAATGCTGGTCATATCACTGTGACTGAGGGATGTCACTTGCCCTGGGTGAATGAACCTTTGAATCACTCTCAATTATCACATACATCGGGTGGGCATCCAATCCCGATTTATCTATATGGTTAAAATAACTTGTTGACACTAAGGGGATTGTGTGTGTGTGTGTGTGTAATTTGATTGTATCCTCTGCTTTGTCAAGTTTTAAGTTGATGATGTATTCACTTCCACTTTGATTGCTAATTACACATGGGAATGCAAATGAAAATCACAAGACTGTAAATGACGTAATCACACTACTGGGAATGCTGTTTTGGGCTGACTTTTTTCAAAGGGTATATTAGGGGAGCACTTTACTCAATTGGTTTATCTTGAGGATGGTTATTACAATGTAACCGAAACATTGATCTATTAACTATTTTCTTTTTTTTAACTGAAAGTCCTGAGAGTGCTCTCTAAATTGTGAGGTGATGTTGAGGCCAAGGGGAATGTGTGGTGATGTGGAGAACAGGGAAATGTGAGGTGATGCGTTGAAGGTGAATGTGAGTGAATCAAGCAACGGTGACGGAGGGAGTAGAGTGAGGAGGTGAAGGGAAGTGTGAGCCGATCAGGAGAAGGTGACGGAGGGTGTAGAGTGAGGAGGTGTGTATTGTGTTGGAGGCTCTTGTTGTGTAGGTGTTGAATGGGAGGGAAGGTATAGAGGGAGGAGGTGTGTACTGTGATGGAGGGTGAAGTCTTTGCAGAGATATTCACAGGACTGGGCAGGTGTCAACAGAAAGAACACGTCAGAAATTGTCAGGAACTTGCTGAGGAGGCCTCCATCCTGCCATACTTAATTGTATGTTTTAATTCTTCATGATCCTCAAATTCTTTGGTCTGATGTGTAATAAAATTACAAGTAATATATATATACTCTTACCACATTTAGAATTACCATTGAGTTCTAAAAAATGCTCCTATTTTTTGTATAAATTGGCTTATTTCTAGATAATATGATTTTTAAATTATTGTTCTTTGTCAAGATGATTTGTGGGTTGTTAGAAATGGCATTGTGTTAAAACTGGCCAATATTTGGGAAGAGTTTGTTTAATATGTTTGTGCTATATTTGGTCACAAATCAGGGTAATTTTAAGATGAATAATTATTATTTTTTGCTGATTTTTATTTTGACTTCTAATTTTAGCATCTTCTTTATCTACAAACAAAATCTGTTCTCTTTCAAGACTAGCAACATCATGATAAGCCTTATTTACTATATATTCTGGGTATCCCTTATTCTTAAATGTGTTTATTGAATATCATGCTTGTTCATGATAGTCTGTTTCTTTTTTGCTATATCTCCTAAGTCTAAAAAACTTCTCTCTAGGAATATTACGTTTCCATTGCTCCAAATGACCACTTTGATAATGCAAATAATTTTTTTACACTAGTAGATTTTATATAAATCTAGTAATAATTTCCCCATTTGTGTCTGTTAATATAAGATCTAAAAAATTAATCACTTTATTGATGTTATATGTAAAAGAAAGCCCTTTGTCATTTTTATTGAAACTAACAATAAATGTCTCAAGATCCCATATTATTATAAGGTCACCTATATATCTGCCATAGTATTCCAGTATGCAACATTTTATTATATGTTTTTTTTTAATTACTATTTCTACTTAGAGGCCATCTATATACATTTTTTTCATTTCTAATATATCATATATATAATGTCCTAAACAAGTTTAAGTACTACAAATCAATGTTTCTTCAGGGCTTGGGCCTCTAATAAGTCTAAGTCCAACAAAGGCCTCTAACAAGGGTGAAGGGTGCCAATGCATTGAAGGGTTCCCCATTCTAAGTGAGAATTTCCAAGTGAAGTGGACTTAATTTAGGACATCGACTATATTCTCATACTCTCCATTTCTTTCTGTTTTTCAGGTATGTTTGTACCATTCATTCGCCTTCAAACCCTGTGTTATACTCCATCTCTGTTTTAACAACTCAGTGTCCTGGTATGTTTCTACCATTCATCCAGCTTCAAATCCTGTGTTATTCCCCATCTGTGTATTAACTTCTCAGTGTCCTGGTATGTTTCTACCATTCATCCAGCTTCAAACTCTGTGTTACACCCCATCTGTGTGCTAACTACTCAGTGTCCTGGTTTGTCTTACTCTTTTTTGTTCACTTTTTCCCTCTGCATTTTGCCCTTAGACTTAAGTCTCCGTTGGTAATTTCTTATTGCACATAGGTGTGAATTAGCTCGTTAAGCAACTTTGAGCAAGCAAATGGTCAGAGTTTGAGTTGCTAATTAGCTGATTTCAAACTGGCTTATGTGAGTAAGACTTACTATATAGAAGCTTCAGTATAAGGGTGCCATCCCTTGAAGGGTGCCAATGCATTGAAGGGTTCCCCATTCTAAGTGAGACTTTCCAAGTGAAGTGGACTTAATTCAGGACTTGAAGCAGGACTTGAACAGGATTTGGGGCAGGAGTTGGTTAAAAGAACAGTCAGGATCCACTGGAGAAGATCTCTTCACATCTGAGTACTATGCGGTCCTCTTAAAGAGCCAGCTTCCAAACTCACCAACAACCTCTGGAGTTTAATACAAAACAAAGCACTCTTAGACTTGGACTGTCTGGGACATTATAAGACTCACAATGCTAAAATGAACAATCATCTCATGCAGTTCTGTTAAGGACTCAGTGGAGTTACAGGGATGTTGGAGCAGAGGTGAGAAGTGGGACTGAAGAATAAACAACCCTCCCTGCAGATACACCTGCTTCTAAGGACTCGTTTGTTTTGCTTTCTCAGTTCTACCTGCTCTGTCACCCCACAATGCAGCCTGCCCTTTTACTGCTATATTTAACGCTGCTCTTATACTGCAAAATCTAGCACTCTATTTATTTGCCTACTTTCCCCAAAATTCATATTTCCCCTTCCCTACTCTCATCAAATCCTTTTTGAAACCACACCCTGTATCTATTGCTCAGACAGACCCATCCTTCCATCCCAACCCACAGAAGACACAAATCACATTCACACCTGCTGGCTGTATATGTCATTCTTCTCCTTATCGCTGGTGACATCTCCCCAAACCCAGGCCCCAATCATATCCTCATATGCCACTGCCCACAGCCACTTTTCTCCCCATCCAACAGAGGACCTAATTTTGTTAACCTCATCCCCATTCCAACCCTCGCACTTCCTGCCCAGCCCTTCTCCTCTGGCCTTCTGAATGTCTGTTCCATCACTAACAAATCTACTCTCATACATGACCTTTTCTGCTCACAAGCACTCCAGCTTCTTGCTCTTACTGAGACCTGGCTCTCCCAACATGATTCCGCCGTGGAGACTGCAGTCTCACATGGAGGCCTGTACCTCTCACACACAGCACGCACTAGCGGGCAAAGGTGGTGGCACAGGTGTACTGCTTACCTCCTCATGTTGCTTTCATCTGATACCTGTTCCCCCATACTTTTCCACTAACTGCTTTGAGGTACATGCTATACAATTATTCCACCCTGTAGCAATGCATGTTGCAGTAGTATACAGACTTCCCACAACCACACCCTCTGCCTTCCTCTCAGATTTTGAATGTTGGCTTACATTATTTCTATCCTCTGACACTCCTTCTCTCATACGTGGGGACTTCAGCTGTCACACTGATGATCCTTCCCATTCTTGGGCCTCACGTCTGCTTCAAATAACCTCATCTTTCACCCTTCAACAATGGACTGACTCTAGCACATACAAAGATGGCCACTCCCTGTACTTGGTTTTCACAAAGAACTGCTCATTAATAGACTTTTCCATTTCTCCTTTCCCACCCTCCGACCACCATCTCATAACCTTCTCTGCAACCCTTTCCCTCAATCTGCCACCAACTACGGCCCCGCACTACACCCGCAACCTTCGCTCACTAGACATTTCTGCCTTATCTTCTGCATTGCACTCAAACCTCTCTACCTTCAACACTCTTTCTGAACCTGACAGACTTATAGAATACTACAACAATGTCCTCTCCTCATCACTCAATCTGTATGCCCCCCCCCCCTCCAGGCCCTCCACAAACGCCCCTCAAACTCACGCCCTTGGCTCAACTCACAAACACGCTTTCTTCGCTCCTGTACCCGCACCGCTGAACTCCTATGGAGGAAGTCCTGCTCTCACGCTGACTTTATCCACTACATATTCCTCCTCTCCTGCTTCAACACTGCTCTATCCTCTGCCAAACAGCATTACTCCTCACTAATCAATACTCACAAATCTAACTCATGGAGCCTCGTCTGTATCTTCAATTCTCTCCTTCGCCCCTCCCGTCCATCATTCACCCTCCCCTCCCTAACCCCTCTAGCCTTTGCAGAGTTCTTCACACAAAAGATTAACATAATACATCAAACAATCCCACCCTTTCATTCTCCACAATTGTATCTTCCTGATCCTCCATCCTACTTATCTGATTCCTTTACTTCAGTCACAGAATCAGAGGCCTCTCTTTTGCTGTCCACATCACCACTAACCACCTGCTCCCTTGATCCTATACCATCCCACCTCCTCAATCCCCTGTCATGCACGTTAGTTCCCATGCTAACGCGTGTATTCAACTCCTCCCTATCCTCTGGCATCTTCCCCTCCTCTTTCAAACATTCAATAGTATCTCCAATCCTCAAGAAAAGTTAATTAGGCCCCACCTCCCCATCCAACTACCGCTCCATATCCCTCTTGCCTTTTGCCTCTAAGCTTCTTGAACACCTAGCCTACTCTCGTCTACTTACCTTCCTCAAGTCCCATAACGCTCTGGGCCCTCTGCAGTCTTTTGCCCATTGAAATCAATGGGAACATAGAAGTTACACACAACACATTACAAATAGTATTTTATTTCCCAAAGGCATTGTATAAAAGGGGCATGAGGGTGGCTATGTTGGTAGAGTTTGGGGAAAGAAACAGATGAACAGGGAATGTTTTTGGGGGGTTATTTACTGGGATTGGGGGACACAATAAAAAAGAAATCATAAATAAAATAAAATAAAAACCATAAGACATGGTATAAAGGGGTCTGAGGAGGGTGCCTGTGTTGGTGAATGAATTAATCATTTGAACAGGGAATTTGTTTTGGAAGGGTTTCTTGACTGCTATTGGGGGGACAGTTAATAAAAAAATAAATCAATAAAATAAAATAAGACATTTGTATTTAAAGTGACTGAGACAGGAACCCCCTGACATAAGCTGCCACTGGGGTGGACTGATACTTGACTTGATAGAGTATTTTGTAGAGGATGATTTGCTTGATTTGTTGTTAGAGGCCTTTGTAGGACTTAGACTTAGTAGAGGCCCAAGCCCTGAAGAAACATTGATTTGTAGGACTTAAGCTTGTTTGGCACAAGCCCTAAGGAAACACAGATTTGTAGGACTTGGGCTTGTTAGAAACAAATCCCCCAAAATTGTTTATTTTTTGTAGGACTAGGTTTTTTTAATTTACTTCTTTTTTACTTTTCAAATCACAAGCCCTGAGAAAAGAATAAAAATGGCCTATTGGCCTAGTGCCAGCCGGTCATGTTGGCCAGTAGCCACTGGCCATTGTCAATTGTCTTCCTGAGTTCTGAGTTGCAACTGCTGTTCGTTCTACTGCTGCTGAGTTGTTTAAGCAACAAGATGATTAGGCAGCTGAAAAGGAATGGGATCAACTATAGCAGTAACATGGAAGATGGACGATGAAGGTTCCATTTGCCACGACTGGCTCCAGTGATGCGCCTGAGGCAGTAGCAGCAGAATAAGTAGCCCCCAGTATTTGTGGAGAAAAGAACAAGTTGGCCATTAAATCTTCTCCACCTACCCCTCCTCCAAAATCATCATGGGTGTGTTGTTATTAGAATATATTTTTTCCCTTGAGAGCAGGATCAGCAACTGCAATGTGCACAATATGTGTGTGGTAAATAACATCTGGGGGCACAACTGTATCCAAACACCATGACACACAAAACCAAGTACTACCGCTGTCACTGTACCCCTTGTCCAGACCCCGCTAAGGACACATGACAACTTGCTGACAGCGTAATAGTAATGATGAACCCTCCCTGCCTCCATCTTAGCATATTCTGCGGGATGGAATCTCCTCAGATGATGCTTGATGGCCTGATATCGATTCTCCTCCACCACACTGGCATGTAAGGTCAGTGTACCACACAGTGTGCAATGGGTAGAGACGAACTGCCATATCCTAACATCAAAAGAGTGGCTATCATTTGGCGGGGGAGGTAACGATGAAGAAGGTGGATTGGCAGGAGATGTACTTGTTACCCTAGAGGAAGAAGGTGATGTTGATGGAGAGCTATTTGTTTCGCTCATAATGGAACTTCGAGTGTCTTTCTGGGTTTCTTTATTCTTCCTCCTCTTTGATCTCTACCTTTCTGGAGAGTCATGGGGTACAGTAACAGCGGTGCTAGATTTCTGTAATGGGTGTTTGGCTTTAACATATTTGACATAAATGTCATGGTGTCTGTGTTTCATGTGTGTTATCAGGGAGCTTGTGCCCAGGTGTGTTCCCTTCTTTAAAACAAAACAAAAAACATTTGAAATAGCAGCGCTCCGAAAAATTACTATACACAAAGTCACTATAAATAAAAATGTAAAATGTCCAAAAAGTTACTTGTCATAAACAGCTTCCTTGGAGTGCCGCTTTGTCTCCGATGTCCACAGCAAACACCCCACGTTTAACTTAGCAAACAGAAAAAAGAGAAAAGAAACAAGCGCAACCTCTAAGTGTAGCTGATAAGGTATGGTCTCCTTAATGACACATCATTCGATATATACTCACAAGATAGCTTCTTGTGTGTTATGCCCATAAGAATAGAGAAGAAATCCCATTTTCGCCAACCACGATCATCCGTGTGAAATCTTCTATGCTTCGTTCTCTGATGTAATTGATACCATGCCACAATGTATCTAAAATCTGTACCGGTATTCTTTTTCTCTCCCCCGCTAACCTCATCACTTCATGCACAATCCCCCATTTTTTGTCATGCAGGGGACAGACCCCGGAGCAATCGTATGTAGAGGCAGCAGCGGTGGGTACAACCTGCTTCTCAGTCAAAGACTTTGGCTGAGAAGCAGGTTGTACCCACCGCTGCTGCCTCTACATACGATTGCTCCGGGGTCTGTCCCCTGCATGACAAAAAATGGGGGATTGTGCATGAAGTGATGAGGTTAGCGGGGGAGAGAAAAAGAATACCGGTACAGATTTTAGATACATTGTGGCATGGTATCAATTACATCAGAGAACGAAGCATAGAAGATTTCACACGGATGATCGTGGTTGGCGAAAATGGGATTTCTTCTCTATTCTTATGGGCATAACACACAAGAAGCTATCTTGTGAGTATATATCGAATGATGTGTCATTAAGGAGACCATACCTTATCAGCTACACTTAGAGGTTGCGCTTGTTTCTTTTCTCTTTTTTCTGTGTTCCCTTCTTTCCCCTTCTCACTAACTTGTCACAAATTTTGCACTGTACCATTGTTGATGATGATTGCACTGTGCCTGCCGGAAGAGAATAATAGTCCCACACCCATGACTTCTGGGGGGAGGGATAGAGAACAGGTAGAGAAAAATGGCCTCTTTCTTCTCCACATTCCCCTTCACTTTTTGTGGCAGCGGATAATGTTGCTGCTACTGCCTCAGATTTAGCACTGCAACTAGGACCAGGAGTAGGCAAGTGGAACCTGTCCTTGTCCCGCATTACTTGTTGACCCCATTCCCACTGTGTCCATGGTGGTCTGTGGCACACTAGCCTGCTCCTCAGCATCCTGCTGCCCTTTCAACTCAGCAGCAGCAGAAATTAGAGCAGTTGCAATTTCCACAAATTCCAAAAGCTGATTGCTAGTGGTGGTACTGATACCCATACCCATCCCTGTCTCCCATTCCTTCTCACTTTCTGATAAAAAGGCAATCAATTTCTCTTCCAACCCAGCTTCTCCAGCATCATCATCACCATCACCATTAGTCCCTACGTGCTGCTGCTCTATTCCAGACATCTCACTGATGCTTGGAGGAGGTGACAAGCAATGAGACAGAGGGTCCCCTGCTGTCACACTTGATATCATTTTCTCCTTCCCCCTGAGTACTACAAGAAACACTACCAGTAGGCAAAGTATTGGTAGCAGCAGGTACAGCACTGGCAGCAGGTATAACACTAGTGGCAGCACATCTGGCAGCAGGTACAACATTAGTGGCTGCAGGTACAGAAATGGTAGCACTGGCAGCAGGGGCAGCACGTCTAGCAGCAGGCACAGGCAGCTGACCTGTCCTGCTCTCACTAGTACTACCCTTTTCTCCCTCCCTTCCCATTCCCTTTTCTCCCTCCCTTCCCATTAAATTCCCCAAGATCCCTTGGGGTGATTTAGGGGGACTGGTCAGCATTGGTTCAGTACTGCTAGTCACTTCCTCCTCCTCCTCCTCAGACTCAGTGGACACATAATAAGGGTCCTTCCAGCTCCTCCATTGATTAGTTTTCACCTTGCTCATATTGATAGCAGTCACTATGAGCCTCTTCTGCCTCAGTTTTGACAAAATATCACAGCAGAACAGCACAACATGTCTATCTCGCTCTGTAGATGCTTCTATTGTGTCTGCCTTCAGCAAAAACGTCACCTTTTTATAGCAGAAGTGCGAAAACAATGTAAATCAATGGACGGAAACTTTCTAGCCATTGAAAAAATGGCGAACAATTTTGGCCAATGGGCAAAAGATGCGAAAATTTGAACCGCTAGTTTTAAAGCGTATTTTCCCGCGAAAAAGTGAATAACAACATGGTTTTCGCAAAATTTCCCACGGGAACACGGCGACAAGTTTTGCCCACCCATACTCCTAAATCCTGCATAACACCTCCATTCTCTATAAATGTCGAAGGCTCCACAATTTACCCTGTAGACAAGGCCCGCTGCCTCAGGGTAATTTTGGACTCTTCTCTTTCCTTCTCCATCCACATTAATGACGTAACCAAAACCTGCCACTTCTTTCTTGGGACTATAACAAAAATCTGTCCATTCCTCTCTCACTCTACAACAGAAATCCTCATTAGTGATGATCGAGCACCCCAATGCTCGGGTGTTCGGGTGCTCTGACCGAGCACCCCCGGAGGCTCGAGTGCTCGGCCGAGCACCCGAGCCCCATTGAAGTCAATGGGAGGACTCGAGCATTACACCAGGCACCCCCTGCTCTGATGAGGGGAGGGTGCCTGGTCCATAGGAAAAGGGCAGAAAATGATGGAAACACCACAGAAATGGTTCAGGGACAGCATAGGGAGGATGTCTGGATGCATCTTGGACTCCAACATCGCTGCTGGGAACGATGTTTCGCCCGTAGTACGCCATTTTTACAGACTGACCGTAAAACACACAAAAAGGAAGATAAAAACGACTTTAGGCGAAAAATTGTTACCAAACAGTATTTGCTGTATATTCACTTGTATATCATCTGCAAATTCTGCAAAAAATGTCATAGATTTTTCGGAACTGGGGCCATGATTAAGAGGGAAACGTGCGCAGAGGCAAATTCTGCAAAAAATTTCCTCGATTTTTCTGAACTGGGGCCATGATTAAGAGGGAAAGGTGCACAGAGGCAAATTCTCCCAAAAATTTCCTCGATTTTTCTGAACTGGGGCCATGATTAAGAGGGAAACGTGCGCTGAGCCGACCATCTAAAACATTATGGGTGAGGGTCTGCTGCGGAGCTGACCATCCTAAACATTATATGCGAAGGCCCGCTAGTGAGCTGACGCTATAAAACATTATATAAGAGGGCCCGCTAGAGAGCTGACCCAATAAAACATTATATGAGAAGGCCCGCTGGTGAGCTGACCTATACAAAAATTGTCAAACAGCGCCCGCTGGTGAGCTGGCCCTATATAAAAATTATATCACAGGGCCCGCTGGTGAGCTGGCCCTATATAAAAATTATATCCCAGGGTATATGGAAGAGAGTCAACCATATACCCATTTTTTGGGTGGAAGGGGTGAATGGGAATACAGAGTATTCCCATCTTTGTAAATAACATATCTAAAGTGACTTTATGTTCCCCCGGGGCTTTCCTCCAGTGGAGTGGAGAAGTCAGGGGAAATCCAGGCCTTGTTCATTTTTATAAGTGTCAACCTATCAGCATTTTCGGTGGAAAGGCGGATACGCTTATCTGTTATGATGCCACCAGCAGCACTAAATACCCGCTCAGACAGAACGCTGGCGGCAGGGCAGGCCAGCACCTCCAAGGCGTAGAGTGCCAGTTCATACCACGTGTCCAGCTTGGACACCCAGTAGTTGTAAGGCACAGAGGGATCATTGAGGACGCTGACACGGTCTGCTACGTACTCCTTCACCATCTTCCAAAACTTTTCCCTCCTTGTGACACTAGGCTGCGCATCAGGGTGAGGGTGCTGGCGGGGTGTCATGAAGGTGTCCCACGCCTTGGAGAGTGTTGCCCTGCCTTTGTCGGAACTGCTGTGTGCTCCCCTTTTCTCCCCTTCTCGGTTGGCCAAGGTAGCACGTACTCTGCCGCCAGCGTTGTCAGATGGAAAATTTTGGAGCAATTTTTCAACAAGAACCTTCTGGTATTGCACCATTTTGCTTGTCCTCTCCACCGGAGGAATGAGAGATGAGAAATTCTCTTTGTAGCGGGGGTCCAGAAGGGTGAACACCCAGTAATCCGTGTTGTCTAAAATGCGTATAACGCGTGGCTCACGGGAAAGGCAGCCTAACATAAAGTCAGCCATGTGTGCCAGAGTACCAACAGTCAAGATTTCGCTGTCCTCACCAGGAGGATGACTCTCAATCTCCTCATCCTCTTCCTCCTCTTCTGCCCACCCACGCTGAAGAGATGGAACTAAAGTTCCATGGCTACCCTCTGTAGCGGAGGCAACCGTGTCTTCCTCCTCCTCCTCCTCCTCCTACTCCGCCTCCTCCAATTGTCGCTGAGAAGACGAAGTGAGGGTGCTCTGGCTATCACCTTGTGTAAGCTCTTCCTCCCGCATTTCCACCTCTTCCACATGCAAAGCGTCGGTTTTAATTGTGAGCAGCGAGCGTTTCAGTAGACACAGAAGTGGGATGGTTACACTGATAATAGCGTTATCGCCGCTCACCATCTGTGTCGATTCCTCAAAATTGCGTAAAACCTCACAGAGGTCTGACATCCATTCCCACTCCTCACTTCTGATTACAGGAAGTTGAACGGAGAGGCGACGACCGTGTAACAGCTGGTACTCCACTACTGCCCTCTGCTGCTCACAAAGCCGGGCCAACATGTGGAAGGTGGAGTTCCAGCGCGTGCTCACGTCACACAGCAGCCGGTGAGCTGGCAATTGTAAGCGCTGCTGCAGCTTCAACAGGCCGGCTGAAGCTGTAGATGACTTACGGAAATGTGCACACACGCGGCGCACCTTGGTCAAGAGATCATGCAAATTGGGGTAGGTTTTTAGAAATCGCTGAACCGCTAAATTAAATACATGTGCTAGGCATGGTACGTGTGTGAGCTTGCCGAGCTCCAAAGCCGCCACCAAGTTACGCCCATTATCACACACAACCATGCCTGGTTGCAGGTTGAGTGGCGAGAGCCACTGCTCGGTCTGGTGACTAATCCCCTGCAACAGCTCTGAGGCCGTGTGCTGTTTGTCCCCAAGGCAGATCAGCTTCAGCACGGCCTGTTGACGCTTCCCCACTGCAGTGCTACACTGCTTCCAGCTACCGGCTGATGGGTGAGTGGCGCTGCGCGCAGAGAATTTGGAGGTGGAAACGGAGGAGGAGGAGCCAATAACGTAGGTGCTGGCGGAAACCCTGATGGAGGTAGGGCCCGCAATCCTCGGCGTGGTTAGCACCTGTGCCATCCCAGGGTCCGAGTCGCTCCCAGCCTCCACGACATTCACCCAGTGTGCCGTCAGGGAAATGTAGCGTCCCTGGCCACAAGCACTTGTCCATGTGTCAGTCGTTAAGTGGACCTTCCCAGTAACTGCGTTGGTCAGGGCACGGGTGATGTTACGGGACACATGGTGGTGTAAGGCGGGGACGGCACACCGGGAAAAGTAGTGGCGGCTGGGGACTGCGTACCGAGGGACAGCTGCTGCCATCAGGCTGCGGAAGGACTCAGTCTCCACAAGCCTAAATGGCAGCATTTCGATGGCCAGTAATTTGGAAAGGTGTGAGGTTAGTGCTATGGCCTGTGGGTGGGTGGCTGGGTATTTTCGCTTGCGCTCAAATGCCTGGGGTAACGAGATTTGGATGCTGCGCTGGGACAGGGAAGTGGATGTGGTCGCTGATGGTGCTTCAGATGGTACAGGTGCAGAGCGGGAGGTATGCGGGCCTGCGCCTTCGACAGGCGATTGACCGGCACCGAAAACAGGGGAAGAGGAGGCAGTGGTGTGGCCTGCAGACACAGATTGGCGATCCGGGCGTTCCTCCCACTTATTACGGTAATTGGATGCCATGTGTCGGATCATGCTGGTGGTGGTGAGGTTTCTAGTGTTCATGCCTCGGCTCATTCTGGTGTGGCACAGGTTGCAAACGACAATTTTTTTGTCGTCCGCACTTTCCTTACAAAAACGCCATACCGCGGAACACCTAGCCCTTGGCAAGGGAGATTTACACAAGGGGGTGCTCCGTGGAACATTTGCGGGCCGGTTTGGTGCGGTCCGCCTTCTTTCTGTAGCCACACCACTGCCTCTTCCAGCCTGTTGCGGTGCTGCAGATGGCTCACCCTCAGGACTGCTGTCATCGCTCGGCTCTCCACCTTCCCAGGTGGGGTCAGTCACCTCATCGTCCACCAAGTCCTCCTCCACTTCCTCACTCTGATCATCCTCCTCATTTCTTGATCCCACCACATACTCAGTCATTGACAACTGTATATCATCCTCCTCATCAAGGCCTTGAGACAGTAATAGTGGTTGATTTGATGGCAACTGTGTCTCATCATCATCATCATCCACTTCCTTTGACCTTAAATGCCGTTCACCTCTGTCATCTTCTTGTGATTGGGTACCCTCTAGAGGTTGTGAATCAGGGCACAAGATTTCATGTTCCTCTGCAAGCGTGCTTGGAGAGAGGTTCAAATTAAGGATTGGTGATGAGACGAGCTCCTCACTATATCCCAGTGTGGGATCACTTCTTTGACCAGACCCTCTATGGTGGGAGGAAGGATGATCAGGGTGAGGATTATGTTGACCAGACTCTTGGCTACTGAGAGTGGACTTGGTGGAAGACAGGGTGGTGCTTAACCGACTGGAAGCAGTATCACCTGAAATCCAACCGACCACCTGTTCGCAGTGGTCTGACCTCGAGAGTGATGTCCTGCGACGCCCTGTAAACTGAGACATGAAGCTAGGTATGGTGGATGTCTTTCTTTCTTGTGCTCTGGCACCAGGCACAGTTTCTACGCGTCCTGACCCGCGCCCTGAACTATCAGGATCACGTCCACTTCCCCGTCCCTTTTTACCCGCCTTCTTCATATTACACGGAATATGTGCTGCAAATCTGCAACTTTGCACACTAAACAGAATGTGCTGCTTATCTGCGGCTAGGCACAGTGAACAGAATATGTGACTTTTATTTTTAACACTTTGCACACTAAACAGAATGTGCTGCAAATCTGCAACTTTGCACACTAAACAGAATATGCTGCTTATCTGCGGCTAGGCACAGTGAACGGAATAAGTGACTTTTATTTTTTACACTTTGCACACTAAACAGAATGTGCTGATAATCTGCAACTTTGCACACTAAACAGAATGTGCTGCTTATCTGCGGCTAGGCACAGTGAACGGAATATGTGACTTTTATTTTTTACACTTTGCACACTAAACAGAATGTGCTGATAATCTGCAACTTTGCACACTAAACAGAATGTGCTGCTTATCTGCGGCTAGGCACAGTGAACGGAATATGTGACTTTTATTTTTTACACTTTGCACACTAAACAGAATGTGCTGCTAATCTGCAACTTTGCACACTAAACAGAATGTGCTGCTTATCTGCGGCTAGGCACAGTGAACGGAATAAGTGACTTTTATTTTTTACACTTTGCACACTAAACAGAATGTGCTGATAATCTGCAACTTTGCACACTAAACAGAATATGCTGCTTATCTGCGACTAGGCACAGTGAATGGAATATGTGACTTTTATTTTTTACACTTTGCACACTAAACAGAATGTTTTGCTAATCTGCAACTTTGCACACTAAACAGAATGTGCTGCTTATCTGCGGCTAGGCACAGTGAACGGAATAAGTGACTTTTATTTTTTACACTTTGCACACTAAACAGAATGTGCTGATAATCTGCAACTTTGCACACTAAACAGAATATGCTGCTTATCTGCGGCTAGGCACAGTGAATGGAATATGTGACTTTTATTTTTTACACTTTGCACACTAAACAGAATGTTCTGCTAATCTGCAACTTTGCACACTAAACAGAATGTGCTGCTTATCTGCGGCTAGGCACAGTGAACGGAATAAGTGACTTTTATTTTTTACACTTTGCACACTAAACAGAATGTGCTGATAATCTGCAACTTTGCACACTAAACAGAATATGCTGCTTATCTGCGGCTAGGCACAGTGAATGGAATATGTGACTTTTATTTTTTACACTTTGCACACTAAACAGAATGTTCTGCTAATCTGCAACTTTGCACACTAAACAGAATGTGCTGCTTATCTGCGGCTAGGATCAGTGAACGGAATAAGTGACTTTTATTTTTTACACTTTGCACACTAAACAGAATGTGCTGATAATCTGCAACTTTGCACACTAAAAAGAATGTGCTGCTAATCTGCAACTTTGCACACTGAACAGAATGTGCTGCTAATCTGCAACTTTGCACACTAAAAAGAATGTGCTGCTAATCTGCAACTTTGCACACTGAACAGAATATGCTGCTTATCTGCGGCTAGGCACAGTGAATGGAATATGTGACTTTTATTTTTTACACTTTGCACACTAAACAGAATGTTCTGCTAATCTGCAACTTTGCACACTAAACAGAATGTGCTGCTTATCTGCGGCTAGGATCAGTGAACGGAATAAGTGACTTTTATTTTTTACACTTTGCACACTAAACAGAATGTGCTGATAATCTGCAACTTTGCACACTAAAAAGAATGTGCTGCTAATCTGCAACTTTGCAGACTGAACAGAATGTGCTGCTAATCTGCATCTTTGCACACTAAAAAGAATGTGCTGCTAATCTGCAACTTTGCACACTGAACAGAATGTGCTGCTAATCTGCAACTTTGCACACTAAACAGAATGTGCTGCTAATCTGCAACTTTGCACACTAAAAAGAATGTGCTGCTAATCTCCAACTTTGCACACTAAACAGAATGTGCTGCTAATCTGAAACTTTGCACACTAAACAGAATGTGCTGCTAATCTGCGGCTAGGCACAGTGAACGGAATATGTGACGTTTTTTTTTTAAACTCTGCCCCCCAAAACAAAATATATCTGCTGCCCCCACACACAGTAGTCCTAAAAAGGACTTTTGGGTCTTTTTGTTGTTCAAACGCGCTTTTTTTCTGCCTACACTGACTTTCCCTTCCTATCCTCATCTCTCCCTGGCTAAGACTGAGCCGAACTCGCTGGTCAGGTGCTATACAGCACCCGATCACGGGTTCTGGCCAGCCAATCAGTGTAATGCCAGCAGCCAACATGGCTGCTGGCATTACACTGATGTCAGAGCCTCCCCGCACGTTTATTGGCTGCGCAGCATCCGCGAAACGTGCGGGGAGGAGACCCGAACATGGCGGGCGAGCACATGCGGTACTCGTACGAGTACCGCCATGTGCCGAGCAGAGCGATGCTCGAGCCGAACCGAGCTTCGGCCGAGCATGCTCGCTCATCACTAATCCTCATACATGCTCTTATCCTTTCTCGCCTGGACTACTGCAACTCTTTACTTATTGGTCTTTCTACTAACCATATCCATCCTCTTCAATCAGTTCTTAATTCAGCCACCAGAATACTCTTCCTCTCCTCCAGAACAGTACTCACCCCACCACTTTTAAAATCACTGTCATGGCTTCCCATAAAGCAGCGTATCACATTCAAAATCCTCCTCATTACCTTCAAGGCTCTCCATCACCTGTCCCCGCCTTATATTTCATCTTTGATATCCTGCCATATTCCTACACGCCCACTATGTAGCACACATAGTGGACGACTCTCTGCCCCTTTAACCGCTATCACTGTGTCACGATTGAAAGCTTTCTCACTTGCTGCCCCCTACCTCTGGAACTCCCTACCACCCAGTATTCGCCAAGCATCAACCCTCAACAACTTTAAATCTAAACTAAAAGAGCACTTTTTAACTATAGCAACAGTGTAATATGAAAACAGCATCTCATATGCCAAAAACTGCACTTCCTACTCTACCAGATCGTATCTGTATGTCACCCATTCTATACTTAGATTGTAAGCTCTACAGGGCAGGGACCATTCACCCTCATATATACTCACCTGTTGTTTCCCTTATGATTGTCTTTATAAGTACTTAATCACTGCACTTATTATACCCCTTCTATATCAAATGTAATCTGTAAAGTACTGTAAGAACCTGTGGATTAAACAGGAATGTATGCTGCGTGGAACAAAACTCTAGGCAGAGTGAGCTGCGTAGAGAACAAGCATGCAGCCAGAAATACTGAGAGTAGACGGAGCACCCCCACTAGGAAAGGGTGAAGGATAAAGCATGAGGAAATAAATGAGAACACTAGAAGCCTAAACTGAGCTAGGGCAAGACACTAGGACCCCCTAAAGGAAGGACAGAGAAGGCCCTACTAAACTAAAAAAAACCCCTAACTAACTGAAGGGAAAGACAGCCCTATATCTAACTTTACAAAAGTGAACAGACACACATATATATACAGAGACTGGCACTGAACATATATATATGGATCACAAAAAAAAACACTGCAGATAACCGGTACAGATAAATGTATAAAATAACAAGGAGCACAATACCAGAGAAGAACAGGTTCACTGAAGAGCAGCTTGTGATCGGAGGAGGCACTGGGCAGACAGGAAGGAGGCAAGGAGGACTGGATGGAGACTGAAGGTGGCAACCAGCAGGAGGAGGTACTGGTAGGACAGGTAGGAGGCAAAGGAGGACTGGATGAGACTGAAGGTGGCAACCAGCAGGAGGAGGAACTGGGCAGGACAGGAGCAGGAGCCCGTTGAAAGAATGCAGGTCAGGACAGGAACACAACCGGAAGCTATTCCTGCACCAACTAGAGCAGCAATCAAAACAACTGAGCGCCGAGGGCATGTTGGGCGCTTCTATATGTAGTCCCGGTGACGTCATAACTCGGCGCCACCGGAAGCGTGCGTCTTCTGCGTGCCCCGATGTCGGCGCCTGCGCAGAAGGGAGGAAGAGGCCAGAAGAGAATGCGGCAGCCGTCCACCTCGGCGCCGCGACCCAGCAAGGAACCGACAGAGCCCTCCCCTAACGGACGGCCTCCGGACGGACTTAGGCCCAGGTCGACACGGGTGTCGTGCATGGAAGCGTCGTATGCAGACAGGAGCATGTACCTGAGAAGCAGGCTCCCAGGACCGGTCCTCCGGCCCGTAACCCTTCCAGTGGATCAGGTATTCCAACCTGCCTTGCCTGGTGCGCGAATCCAGAACCTCCTGAACTTCATATTCCTCAGACCCATCAACCAATAGCGGAGGAGGCTGAACAGGATCCCGGTGAGGGAAAGGCGATGCTTTCCATGGTTTCAGGTGTGAGACATGAAACGTGGGATGAATCTTAAAGGAGCGGGGCAATGCCAATCGATAGGCAACCGCATTAATCCTGCTTATAATTTTGAAGGGGCCCACATAGCGAGGACCCAACTTCCTTGTGGGACAAGCTAACTTCATATGAGCCGTGGATAGCCAGACTTTGTCACCGATGGTATATGCAGGTTCTAGGGAGCGGTGCTTATCCGCTTGTCTTTTGTACTCATGTTGGGCTTTCGCTAAAGCGAGACGAAGAAGACGGTGCTTGTGTTGTAACTGTAGAATTCTTTGGGCCGCCTGTGGTACTGTGACAGCAACTGGTAGACCAGGAAGCATTTGCGGGTGAAACCCATAAGTCAGGAAGAAAGGAGTGGATTGGGTTGAACGATGAAAGTGGTTATTGTACGTGAATTCGGCCAATGGGAGGATAGCAGACCAATTGTCTTGTAGATAGGTAGAGTAACATCGGAGGTATTGTTCCAGTGTCTGATTGACCCGTTCAGTTTGTCCGTTTGTGTGAGGATGGTATCCAGAGGACAAGTTGCACTGAATACGCAGGGACTGGCACATGGACCTCCAAAATCGTGACGTGAACTGAGAGCCACGATCGGTGGTTATAGAGGAAGGAAGGCCATGAAGACGAAAGATGTCTTGGATAAATAACGTAGCGGTTTGAACAGCAGAAGGAAGTTTAGGGGTGGCAATGAAGTGTGCCAGTTTAGAGAACCGGTCGACCACTACCAGGATGGTGGTGTTTCCCTTGGACGGGGGTAAATCCGTGATGAAATCCATGGATATGTCACGCCATGGCAAGGAGGGTATAGGCAAAGGACGAAGTAGGCCTGTGGGCTTCCCTTGCCTGTTCTTGGCTTGTATACATATGTTGCAGGTAGACACATAGGCTTGAATATCCCGTTCCATCTCTGGCCACCAAAAATGACGTCGCATGATCTCCAGGGTCTGGTGTACCCCGCCATGTCCAGCAGTAGGAATGTCGTGGGAAAGGCGTAGTACTTCCTGGCGGAAAGGTGGTGGTACGAAGATAAGATTATGATGATACATAAGGCCATCCTTGAGCAGCAACGAATGTTTTTGTAGAAAGGATGTCTCTGGACTAGGATGTTGTTTAATCCTATCCAGAAGGGACCCCGTAGAAGTAAGAAGGAACTGGTGAGCTTGCAGAATGGTATCCGGTGGTGTCTCTATCTGCGGTTCTTCTGGGTACATCCGTGAAAGGGCATCTGCTTTGCCATTCAGTGAACCTGACCTGTATGTTATATGCAGGCGAAACCTGGAGAAATACATAGCCCAACGGGCTTGTCTTGAACAGAGACGACGAGCACCCCTGAGGTACTCCAAGTTCTGATGGTCGGTGTATACCATGACCGGGTGTTCTGCTCCTTCCAAAAGATGACGCCATTCTTCAAGCGCTCTTTTGATAGCAAGGAGTTCTTTATCCCCAACTGCGTAATTCTTCTCGGATGGAAGGAGCTTCTTCGAAAAGAATGCAATCGGATGCAGCTGGTCTTGATCCCCGGTTCGTTGAGAGAGGACAGCCCCAATGGCGTTGTCGGAGGCGTCTGTCTCTAGAATGAAAGGCCTATGGATATCTGGTTGGGTTAAAACAGGTGCTTGGGTAAACAAAGTCTTCAAATGGTCAAAAGCGCCTTGAGCAGTGGGAGACCAGAGGAATGGCACATGAAGTTTAGTCAAATGAGTCAGAGGTGTGATGACCTTAGAGAAGTCCTTGATAAACCTCCTATAGAAGTTGGCAAATCCTATAAACCTCTGGATGGCTTTTCTGTCGGTAGGGGTCGGCCAACTTATGATGGAAGAAATCTTACGGGGATCCATTCGTATGTTGTTTGGAGCGACCAAGAACCCTAGGAACTCTATCTCCTTCACATCAAACAGGCACTTCTCCATCTTGGCGTATAAGGAGTTCTGACGAAGGCGTGCTAGAACGGTTTGAACATGCCTGCGATGTTCTGTCAAAGAGGAGGAAAAGATGAGTATATCGTCGAGGTAGACAATCACGTATTGGTCGAGTAGGTCCGAGAAGGCATCGTTTATGAACCTCTGGAATGTGGCAGGAGCGTTGCAGAGTCCAAATGGCATGACCAGATATTCATACTGGCCATACCGCGTGCGAAAGGCCGTCTTCCACTCGTCACCCGTTCTGATGCGTATCAGGTTGTACGCCTCCCGTAAGTCTAGTTTGGTGAACACAGTGGCGGAGGCCAGGCGTTCCAACAGTTCGGGTATGAGAGGAAGCGGGTAACGGTCTTTCACCGTGATGTCGTTCAGCTCTCGATAGTCAACACATGGTCGCAAACCCCCATCCTTCTTGCCGACGAAGAATATACCGGCCCCGGCTGGCGAAGTGGACGGGCGTATAAAGCCTTTGCGCAAATTCTCCGATAGGTAAGCCTTTAAGTGTTGCATCTCTGGTACAGATAGTGGAAAAATGCGACCATACGGTATGGGAGCCCCTGGATGTAGGTTGATGGCACAATCAGACGGACGATGGGGAGGAAGACGATCCACTCCTTTCTGGTCAAATACGTCCAAGAAGGCATGATAAGCGTCAGGAAGCAGGGCTGCCGATGAAGATGGAACCAACAGATGCACCTGTTGGACCGGAAGGATTGCTTCAGGGAATGAGACGGAGTTGGTCACCCAGTCGATACTGGGGTTGTGTTTTCGAAGCCAAGGTATACCCAGGATTAGCTGATGTAGAGGAGAGGAAATGACATCAAGACTTAACCATTCGTGATGCCCTGGAGTTATTGATAATTGCAGGGGTTTGGTTTCGTGAGAGACCGGCCCACATTGGTGTCTTCTCCCATCCGCCATCTGCAAGTGAAGCGGTGTAGTTTTGGTCTGAATAGGAATACCCAGTGCAGCTACTAGTTTTTCATCAATAAAACATCCGCTGGCCCCGGAATCCACAATGGCTGGTACAGAATGTTCTTCATCATGCCACTGCAAACAAACCAAAACAGATAAATGAGACGAAAGGACCATAGAAGAACCTACCATACCCAGAGCAGACACAGTCTTACCTCTCGGGACCTGGGGTCTCTTGGGGCAATTGCGAAGGACATGTCCAGCTCCTCCACAGTAGAGACAAAGGTTAAACTTCCTTCTACGTTCCTTCTCTGCCGCTGTCAATGGACCACGCACAAGTCCTATCTGCATGGGCTCTTCAGGAGCAGAGGGGGCAGATGCAGCAGATACAGAAGAGGAAGGTGGACCAACTATCGGTGTGGGCTGAGTGGTGAAAGACCGTTCTCTGCGTCTCTCCCTCAGACGCCGGTCAATCTGGATCACTAGCAGTATGAGATCTTCCAAGGATGAAGGAATTCCTACTCGAGCCAGCTCATCCTTCAAGGCGTCCGTGAGACCCAGTCTGAACTGGTCCAGAAGAGCAGGCTCATTCCATTGTGTCTCAATAGAAAGGCGGCGGAATTCCGCCACGTAATCCTCCACAGGGCGTCTACCTTGTGTCAAGGCTCTGATGGCTGACTGGGCTGAGGCAGATCGCAAGGGGTCTTCATATAGGGTATCCATGGCGTGATGAAAGGCAGACCAGGATGACAGAATGGGATTGTCGTCTTGAAGAAGAGAATGTGCCCAGGCCTGGGGTTCGCCGGACAGTAAGGTAATAACGGTGCGTACCTTGACATAATCCGAAGCGTAGGTCCTTGGATTGATGGAGAAAAGGAGTTCACAGGCCGTCATGAATGTCTTGTACTGTTTCCTGTCCCCGTGGAATCTGTCTGGAAGAGGCACCCTAGGTTCAGGGGCAGAGGCCCCCCTCGGGTCAGAAAAAGAAGGAGCAGCAGCAGACACGGAAGGGCTATGAGGAGAAGCCCCAGGTTGCAATTCTTGGACCTGACGCTGCAACCCCTCCTGATTGGTCCGTAGTTCCTGTATAGTAGCCGTCAAGGACGTGAGTTGAGTACTGAGGGTTGATAAAGCCTCCATGAGGCCTGCAAGATCCATGGCTCAGTTGTAATGTAAGAACCTGTGGATTAAACAGGAATGTATGCTGCGTGGAACAAAACTCTAGGCAGAGTGAGCTGCGTAGAGAACAAGCATGCAGCCAGAAATACTGAGAGTAGACGGAGCACCCCCACTAGGAAAGGGTGAAGGATAAAGCATGAGGAAATAAATGAGAACACTAGAAGCCTAAACTGAGCTAGGGCAAGACACTAGGACCCCCTAAAGGAAGGACAGAGAAGGCCCTACTAAACTAAAAAAAACCCCTAACTAACTGAAGGGAAAGACAGCCCTATATCTAACTTTACAAAAGTGAACAGACACACATATATATACAGAGACTGGCACTGAACATATATATATGGATCACAAAAAAAAACACTGCAGATAACCGGTACAGATAAATGTATAAAATAACAAGGAGCACAATACCAGAGAAGAACAGGTTCACTGAAGAGCAGCTTGTGATCGGAGGAGGCACTGGGCAGACAGGAAGGAGGCAAGGAGGACTGGATGGAGACTGAAGGTGGCAACCAGCAGGAGGAGGTACTGGTAGGACAGGTAGGAGGCAAAGGAGGACTGGATGAGACTGAAGGTGGCAACCAGCAGGAGGAGGAACTGGGCAGGACAGGAGCAGGAGCCCGTTGAAAGAATGCAGGTCAGGACAGGAACACAACCGGAAGCTATTCCTGCACCAACTAGAGCAGCAATCAAAACAACTGAGCGCCGAGGGCATGTTGGGCGCTTCTATATGTAGTCCCGGTGACGTCATAACTCGGCGCCACCGGAAGCGTGCGTCTTCTGCGTGCCCCGATGTCGGCGCCTGCGCAGAAGGGAGGAAGAGGCCAGAAGAGAATGCGGCAGCCGTCCACCTCGGCGCCGCGACCCAGCAAGGAACCGACAAGTACCAAGTACACTGTTTGGCGCTATATAAATAAAATATACAATACAATACAATACAATATAACAAATCTAATAAATCATCCTCTACAAAATACTCTATCGAGTCAAGTATCAGTCCACCCCAGTGGCAGCTTATGTCAGGGGGTTCCTGTCTCTATCACTTTAAATACAAATGTCTTATTTTATTTATTTATTTTTTATTAACTTTCCCTGTAATAGCAGTCAAGAAACCCCCCAAAACAAATTCCCTGTTCAGATGATTCATTCATTCACCAACACAGGCACCCTCCTCAGACTCCTTTTATACCATGTCTTATGGTTTTTATTTTATTTTATTTAGGATTTATTTTTTATTAACTGCCCCCCAATCCCAGTAAACAACCCCACAAAAAAAATAATCCCCTGTTCAACTGATTATTTACCCACACCCTCCCAACACAGGCACCTTCATGCCCCTTTTATACTATGCCTTTGAGAAATAAAATAATATTTGCTATGTGTTGTGTGTAACTTCTATGTTCCCATTGATTTCAATGCAATGAGCTAGGCGAAATAAGCGGGAAAAAAGTGGAAAATTGGCACTTTTTGCAGGAAATTTTTTGTCAAGTGGAAAGTGCCATTTTTCGCCGATTTCAGTTTGTTCACCTCTGCTACTGTGTCTTCAGATATGCCAACAGCATACAACATGACAACAGTTCATCCAAACCTGTGTTTCATACAAAAAAAGAGGGCAGTATTTCAACCACCAACATTTTGTCAAGTTTACCAATCCAAAGGCATAATTTTACATTATTTTTGTGCATCTTTTCAACCTGTGGTTGTACTTCAGGTGGAATATAAATGGGGATGTGCCTCAATGTGATCTTGCTTTCTATATCCTTTTATGTTTTTTACAGAGATCATAGATAACTTCTTGATCTGGAGATTTTATAGACTAAGCAGTTTCTGATGTACTACTGTCATGGCATTGATAATGATTAGTCTGGTATTGGGATCAAGTTTTGGGTATATAATGGTAAAAACACAAATCACCATTTAGCTACTTTTTACAGCTCTGTGCATACAAGGTCATTTACAGAATGTGTTTGAAACCTTGTTTATACTTAGTGCATCTAATTTCTAGGACTTTTTACTACTACTACTACATGAGATGGATGTTGCAATAGTACTAGAAGTGTCAGTGGTGCTGCACTTCAAACATCATCAGAAACACTCATAGGTAGGGTTGTGGATGTTGACCTGTGTTTCTTCTTAGTTAATAGCAGTACATGTTACTGGTGGGGATTGGACTTAGATGTGGTGTCAGTTATGATGGCTGATATGTTTGTATATTTTTAGAGTCCGTAATCAGACTTTCCAGGAGATCTCACAAAAAGTTTATAAACAGGCACAATGTTCTTTTTCACTGGTTGAAGATTGAGTCTTTTCTTTTCAACTTATTTTTGCCATATCATCACTCTCACTCTCCACCTCCTCTGGGGAGACGCATGGTGGACTATATTCCAAATCATCATCATCATCATCATCAAAAATTAGATTATCAGTAGCAGCATCTGCTTCCATCACTCTACTTTCATATTCTTCTAAGTTTTTAAAGTTTCATTTTACTTTCCCTTTATGGGGGTACATCAGGACATCATCATCATCATCAATATCACTGTTGCTATCTGATGCAGCAGTTAGTATTGCTGCGAAATCATTCTCCGCTATGGTATCAGTGCTAGAATGTGACTCTTTTTGTTAAAAGGTTTAGGACTACTAGGAAACTTTTAATATCATTTTTGCAAACAGCCTGCTTGGGAGGAGGAGGAATATCCACATTTACTGCACAATCTGAAGCAACTATGGCTGCAGTCAGTTTTCGTAGCATGACTTTGCTACCACCAATACCTCCATGCATTCTGTCTACTTCTATTCTTTTTATCTAACCAATTGCCAGTTCTAGCATGTTTGGTGGACAAAATGATAGTAGTGTTGATGTTTACTGTAAAGTGCATGACAGGAATGTTAGCTTGTTGTTGTCTGTCTTTGTCACCTATCAGTCAAAATATATATATATATATATATATATATATATATATATATATATATATATATTTTTTTTTTTTTTTTTTTACTGTTTTCTTAATGGCCCCTGTCTGTCACTGGGCACAAATGACAACCAAATTCCCTGCAACAGCAGGAAACTCTAGCCCCCCACTTTGCCTGTCTGCCTCTATACATAACTGGTTTCAAAATTTCTTTCCCTCCCATCTTGAATGCAATGTTACATTTTAGAGTACAGAATTAGCAGCTTGCAATAAAGCATAAAGCGTGCCTCACAGCAGTTGGTGCAGGCATTTAGCACCACCACACCTTGATATATTTTTTCCCTCTTGTTCCTGAAGATGTACGAATGAATTTGTGTGATTACACACAGTATGTCAAGTTGCACCTGTCTATTTATCTTGAATTTATGATGTATCATGTTTGTCTGTGCAGTATCTGACGCTCACTCAGTTTTAGTAGAGTCTTAGACTCAGCCAGGGGCTGGATTCAAATGCAGGTGCTAATTTTATCTCTTCTTTTATCTCCAGCTATCCCCATAGACTTCAATAGGAACATTTTTGATAAAATAGGAGGTAACATTTATCTCCTGCATTTGAATCCAGCCCCAGACCAGGTGGGAACTTAGATCATCTGACTGTCTGACTTTGACTTACTATTCAAAAAGTTTTTTTTTACTCTTTGAGTGCCAAAGAGGTATCCAACAGGTTGTAATTAAATAAACTGGATATCTCTCTGGTACTCAAAGGGTTAAACTATCCTATCTCCTTTCGCACCCACACCCAAAGAAGAACTGATAGCATCTATCACTAATGCTCTTTTCCATTAAAGGGATAGTAATGTTTCATAATAAAAACAGCTCTAATTAATCATCATTGTATTTGGACTTTGGAGAGTGTTATTTCAATTCTGTCAGAGTTGTAGTTCAAGAGTAATTCAATGACAAAGTGTCCCCCTCCCGCCCCTATTACGGATGTAACACTGCTCAGCCAGATCAGAAGGGAGGTACCCAGGTAGACTGCAGAGAGGGACAATCTTCAATTAAGATAAGGGAAAAAGCTGAAAAACTTGTCAAGGGGAGCAGGGCTTTCATTGTTCTCATAGGAAGAAGATTATCCCCTGCTGTTATCTGTCTGATCTATGGACTGGATTCCACATCTGAGAAGAAATGGTTTACACTAGGTAAAAGGGGCGGGAGGGGAAACTTTGCTTGTGAATATCTCTCAAACCATAAAGGTTTGAGAGATAATACTTATATTGTTCTTCATGTTTTTTAAATGCCTACAAAATAAAATAAAGATAAAACGAAGTATTACTATCCCTTAACTAAAGCTCCTACTCTTTATCTGCCTTCACTAGAGAGCATCAAAATTTCAGGTACTTTCTTTCTCTCTGAAGCCAGAATTTTGCTGGAATTCCCACAGAAGGCATGAAGCGCTGTTTTTCTCATGTTTCTCATATGAGTGCCTCAGACAGGGATGTGCTATAATTGTAACTGTATTTTTTTGAGGTTATCTATCAAAAAATTAAATCCTGTTCTGACCAGTCATACTCTGTGGCATAAAATATGTATAAATTGAGTTTTAATAAAACTCTCCACATGGAGAGTCCTACTAACATAATTGAGAAGGAACATGCACAAATGCAGTTTGAATATGTTTATTTTTACCTCATTCACTAACATTGTGTTTCCCTGCTATGACCAGACAAAGGCTTGCTGGCATATACTGTATGAGTATCCTAGGATTCATTAATTGTTAAATGTTTGTGTGCGAAATGTATATCCACTCACTGATAAATCAAGAACTGAAAACACTCCAGAAAATTCTCAGATTTGCTAGAGTCATTGCTATTCAAAATGTAACCCTTTGAGGACCAGAATGGTGTGCAATGCACTGATTTAAAATACCTTACATATATATCTGGTCTTCTAAGGGTTAATACATAAACCTCTTTGTACTTTTTTCATAGTGCTTATGTCAAAAATGGTCATTCGAAACTGCAAACATTAATAATCATCAGTTACCAATGAGATGAGTAAACATTACTAATGACTTTTAAAGTCTGACGGAACCAGTATGGTTTTTGCTTTGCGCCTATAGATAGAATCACTTGTTGCCTTGAAATATACTCCAGAAGCTGATGAAAGAGAGCTATTGATCTAGGGTTTCACATATACATGAAGATAATTAGCTCTCTTAGGTTACACTGCCAGTCAGCCTTGACTTCCAAATGCACTTGTCTTTGATTTTGGTCACTGGCATTAGTAACTCAAGGCAATTGCTCTTGGTCAGAGAATGTCAGGGATAACTGAAATTCCATTATCTTATTGTACATGCAATATAGGTCCCAGTCTCTTCAAGCTATGTATGCAATTCATATGTTATGCTACATGTAAACATGCAATTATTCCTAGCCCAGTGACAAAGATCCTATTAGACTGTAATAGTTTTGAGTAACAGTCACCCTGCTTCTATGCTGGCCTGTCTCTTCATACTCTAGCTTTGAACCGTAAAGGAGCAGTAAGCTTTTTTTTTATGAAAACACATATTTTGTAGATCATTTCCTGCTGAATAAAACAAGGTCACTCCCATCGCTGTCAGATGTTTTATTCAAAATGTATAACAGTTTAAATAACCAGGAAGTGAATTTACTGTGTTTACTTCCTGATAGTTCTAACTGACAGGAAGTGACAGTAGGGTTGCCACCTTTTCTTCCAAAAAATACCAGCCATGGCATTCCGTCCATAGACTTAACATTGGACAGAAGCCAATTTTTTACCGGCCTGCCGGTAAAATACCGGCTGGGTGGTAACCCTAAGTGACAGGCAGTTTCTATCACATTCTATGGATAACTGTATGTCTGACTTTTCTAGCTTTCCTCTCCATTAGAATCTAACAGGAAATCTAATTAGAATTTTACCACTAGAGGGCACTGCTAATGTAAAAAAACATGGGTTTAAACTGTAATAAATCTCTCAACAGTGGGAGTACCCTTATTTAACTCAATAGGAAAATCCCTACAATATATATATTTTAATTAAAAAAAAGTTTACTGCTCCTTTAATTAGTGATGGGGAACCTTTGCTCTCTACTTGTTGTTTGGCTACAACTCCAATCATGACCAGATGTGCACTGATTGTAGAAGATGTTTGACATTGTAGTTCAACAACAGCTGGAGAGATGCAGATAGCCACTCTCAAACTAAATACTGAAGACCAGGCTCGTTAAAAGATTATAACTTTCAAACCTTTGCCATGTACCAGGCAACAAGTATTACATTTCAATTATAATGTAGACTGTCTGGGGTAGAGAAAACAGAAATTTTGACAACTCGCTTGTATATCACATTCATTTTAAAGGATTTATGGCGGGATGCAAGAAACATGCGCAGTCACTATTTCCAGTGTGAAAATCACTAGTGAATAAGTCTGAGCATTGTGTGGTTGAACTGCACATGAAAAATCAAGATTAGCAAACAGCTATGCACGTTTTTTTGTGGGTGTGGTCAGGAATAATGAATCTGTCTGGGTGGAATAGTGAATACTCCTAATACAGGAAATTCTATTGCACACAGTTTTAGATCTCTGTGTAGTGTTGTCATAAAAGCTAATTTTTTATTCGCAATTCGAGAAACTTCCTGTATAAGGCTTCCTGGATTATAACATGTTCAGTATCTATCTGCGCATGAAATTGCCTTTATCGCATGCACAGAATGCTTACATCACCCCATGGTCTCTTAAAAAAAAAAAAGTTGGACCAGCTATTAGTTTGTAGAATAGAAAAAAGGAGAGAAAAGAGGCGCCCCTTGTGCAACTTATTTGTATTCACAATCCTCCACCCATTGGGTGCAGGGCCGGATTTCCCGTAAGGCAGAGTAGGCATATGCCTACAGGCGCACCCGATAGAGGGGCGCCTGCCACTGCAATTGATTTTTTTTGCCGTGGCGTGGCTTACAATGCCGCGCCGAGCCACCCACCACCGCATTGTAAGCTGTGCCTTTAGCTGCTGAGCTCTCCCGGCTGTTTAGTAATACAGAGCGCTGGGAGCTGAAATCTCCCAGCGCTCTGCGTTACTAAAGAGAAGACCGCGCTGGCGCTCCAGCAGCTGCAGGTCTGTGCCGAAGCACAGATCTCTCCAGCCGTTGGAGCAACAGGGAGGTAGGAAACAGATGTGGGGGAGAGAATGAGGCTTAATTTGGAGATAATGGGGGCAATGTGAAGTCAATATGGGGATGATGGAGGGGCAAACGATGTGGAGCTGATGGGGAGGCAATGTGACGGCAATGTGGAGCTGATGGGGTGGCAATGTGAGGGCAATATGGAGTTGAATGGGGATGAGATGTTGAGATGATGGGGCAATATGAGGGCAATGGGGTCAATGTGGAGCTGATAGGGTCAATGTGGAGCTGATGGGGGGCAATGTTGAGAGGATGGGGCAATATGAGGGCAATGTGGAGCTGATGGGGTGCAATGTGGAGCTGATGGGGGGCAATGTGAAGTAGATGGGGGGCAATGTGAGGGCAATATGGGGATTTGGAGCATTGTGGAGATGGCCAAGATGGGGGACTCTTCAGATATCTGTGCCTACAGGCTCCTCAGATGTAAATCCGGCCCTGAATGGGTGGATACTCACAATACAGATGGCTGTGATTCTACATATGTAGTACACAGCTAAAGAGATTTCTGGGATATCTTACTGTCCCAGACCCAGTAAATCACAAGACTTATCAAGCGGGTTGCTTTTGGAGAACTCACTCTCTCAAAATGTCCAAACAATACAGGAACATAAAAAAAAAACAGGGAGCACAATAGTGTATAGTGTCAATTTATATCAATGAGGCATTTATTTATTTTGAATTTTTCATAGTTCATATTTTAGTCTATTGATATATAATTGGCAGGCACCCGAGAGGTTAATTCCCTTTGGTTTCTTTTTCGAATGATAAATCTATTCATGTTATTTGTATTTAAACTTGATTTTAACTATATGTTTTCCAGCTGATGGATGCTATGCTATTTCTAAGTGATCTCTTTAGCAGTCTGCACTCACTTTTTGATTCAGAGTGGTATCCATTGTATAAGATGTGTGTGTTCAGCCTGTTAACCAATCAGATAGCATTACATTGGTATATAAGCATTCATTTTGTTACGGCTCTTGTTTGGTCTTTGTTGTCTAGCAGTGGTGTAGCACTGCGAAACGCGTTAGACCTTGACCTATTCAATCACCATATATTTATGATACAGTCATTAAGTCCTGTTTTATGGATATTATGCTATCTTTAATAAAGCATATATCTTATTAGATCTAGAGCCGTTTCTTTTATAGTACTTTTTTTTTTTTTTTTACACATTTGTATTAATACATGTGTAGTGGATCGTCTTTGGTGGAGTGCCAAGAACGTGTTGCGGATGCAACAGAATATGCTGAGACACCCAAGTGGAGATAGGTGATTATCTCACCTACTGACTTTGTCAGATTAACCTCTGACCATCACATTTGTGAGTACCATATAATTATCTCTATGCGATCTTTCAGTTACGGATTTACACTATTGGGTGCCTTGTGTTTTTTTATTTTTTTCATTTGCTCAGCTATTAGTTTGTGAACTTCAATGAAAGCCCTGTTGTGTCTTATAGAAGAATGTAATGTTAAACAAGAAATGCATTGATTTTCATTATTTTGTATGTAAATGTCAATTTGAATAAGATATTAGAAGGGTTATTAATTGACAGTATTCAGGACTATATTATTAGCAGAAGCTTAGATAATTTCAAACTAATTTACTTGCATTTTATGAAAGGGTAAGTAGTAATTTGGACAAGGGTACTGCTGTTGTAAAAAAAAAAACTTTGATATTGTTCCTCAAAAGAGGTTACTGCATAAGGTTTCTGGTTGGGAGGTGATATATGTATGCATTGATAGAGAACTGGATAAATGATACATGGCAGAGAGTTGTTGCGAATGGCCACTTTTAAAGGTGTGTTCCATAGGATTTAGTACTGGGCCCAATGCTTTTTAATTTGTTTGTTAATGATCTAGGAGTGCATTTATATAAATGAAGAATAAAAGCCTGTTTTTTTTATTTCCTGAATTGGAGTGGTGTGTTTCTGTTGCATATTCCAATATTATATCACTACTGTAAAAGATCGTGTACATGGGCTAAGGTCCAGGTGATGTTAACCCTTTGAGTGTCAGAGGGGTATGCAACGCATAGCAATGCGTTGCGTACCCCCTAGCACTCAAAGGGTTAAAAGGCTGGCCCTCTCTGCATACTGCTGCCGACACAGTCATGCACTGTAAAGACTGCCCGTAGGCACAGAATGCTCCCAGCACAGAACTCCCAGCATTCTGTACTCCCAGCATTTCTACACCTCCCAGCATTCCATGCTCACAGCACAGACCTCCCAGCATTCCTACACCTCCCAGCATTCCTTGCTCCCAGCATTCCGTGCTCCCAGCATTCGTACACCACCAAGCACTCAGTGCGTTCGGGCAGTCTCTACTGCACTTGAAGGCTTCTGACAAACATCCTAGCAAATTATTATATAGGATTACTCTCAAAGGCTAATTTGATGTAAAAGAATTCAAAGTAAATATTTAATTTTGGAAATGGTGAAATTTATAAAATGAATTCCAAATAAACCAGTGAAGATTAATGAAGCATAACTGAACTCACTAGATGCTAGAGATGTCTCCGATGCATTGTGTCACACAGTGGGTGTTACACACTAAGCCATGATAAAGCCGTGGTACCCAGTTCCTAGGTACAATTTTGCAAAAGGTATCTTGAAGTTCATCTAATTAATATGTAAGAATAAAAATAATTGCAAATGTTTAAAGACATCAAATACTAAATTGTAGACATTTCAAATGCGTGCTTATTAGATAATATTGATCAACATTTGTCATGTTAACCCTTTGAGTGCCAGAGAGGTAGTATCCAACATATGGGGGGTGCACTAAGGTGTGATAAAGAGGTGATAATGTGGTGATGAGCTCTATCACTTCTCCAGTTCCTAAGTTATTCTATGGATCCAATGCACTAAGACCTCTTCCACTTGAGGAATCTTAGTGCTTTGGCTCTTTAGAATAACATAGGAAATGGAGAAGTGATAGAACTCATCTCAACGTTATCACCTTTTTATCACACCTTAGTGCATCCCCCATGTGTTGGATAGTACCTCTCTGGCTCTCAAAGGGTTAACATGACAAAATGTTGACCAACATTATCTAATAAGCATGCATTTGAAATGTCTACAATTTAGTATTTGATGTATATCAACACTTGCAATTATTTTTTATTCTTACATATTAATTTGATGAACTTGAAGATACCTTTTTGCAAAACTGTACCTTCTCACGTGTCCTGTGTCTGGAATCATGAAACAGAAAGTGGTAGTACAAGTTCTATCATACCATTAGTACTGTCATGTCTGCAGCTGTCACAATATTGAAAACATCTGGGAAAAGGAGTTTCCAATAAAAACAAAATACTGGATGTAATTACTAAAATACATCAATCAGGAAAATGCCAGCATACTACCGCACATAATAAAATGTTAAGAAATTGAAGTTCCTCCAGGGCCACATTAGGAGAAGATTATCCATCTAAAAGCCTATCACTGTTTATTTTGTTTCACAGAATGTCTAGGCCAACAGGGCTGGATTTACATCTCAGGAGCCTGTAGGCACAGTAATCTGAAGCACCCCCCCTCCCGGCCATCTTCACTGGACACCTCCACAATGCTCCTAATCTCCACATTGCCCCCATCTTCTTCATATTGCCCTCACATTGTCCCCATCAGCTCCAACTTGCCCCCCATCAGCTCCACATTGCCCCATCATCTCCATATTGCCCTCACATTGCCCCCACCCTATTAGCTCCAACTTGCCCCCCATCAGCTCCACATTGCCCCCACCATCTCCATATTGCCCTCCATCAGCTCCAACTTGCCCCCCATTAACTCCACATTGCCCCCACCATCTCCATGTTGCCCTCACATTGCCCCCCTTCAGCTCCAACTTGCCCCCACCATCTCCATGTTGCCCTCACATTGCCTCCCCCCCATTGTCTGTTTCCTATCTCCCCCCGTTGTCCGTTTCCTACCTCCCTGGCAGGAGATCTGTCATCTGTGCCTCCTTTGGCACAGTCCTGTAGCTGCTGGAGCTCCCGCGTGGTCTCCTATTCAGGAATGCAGAGCGCTGGAAGATGATGTAATCTCCCAGCGCTCTGCATTCCTAAAGAGCTGATGAGGGAGCTCAGCAACTACAGGACTGTGCCAAAAGAGGCACAGACCTGTCCTGCCAGGGAGGTAGGAAACAGACAATGGGGGGGGGGGCAATGTGAGGGCAACATGGATCGGGCGCCGGGTGGGGAGATTATTGTTCTGCCACTGCGCAGCCAGCAAGCCTAATTAAAAAAAAAAAAATTAAAAAAGTGATCCCAATGACAGGCTTCCCTCTGTGCAGATGCCTACTTTGCCTTATTGTAAATCCGGCCCTATAGGCCAACAGCCCAAGCAGAAGTGGGGAGGAGTGGGGGTGATGGTGCAGAGGGTTCTGGGATTCTTTCATATTCTAGCTTTGTGGCTACAAGAAGGGCAGTAGAACAAGGCTAAGGAGACTGTCAATGATTATATGGCTACCAGTGGGACAGTAAAACAAGGAAGGTGTCAGAAGATGCTTTTTTTTGTAGACAGAAATTCCAGAGGAAAATGTATCAACATGTGTTAACACTCGCCGCAATAAAATGACAAATTCATTTCCACTAATTTTTTTGGGTGGAATTCTAGAGGATGTTGTATAAATGTGCAATAGTTTACAACTCATATTAGAAAATGGCAAAATGTGACTGTAAACCATCATTGACTTTTTTTCATATCAGGGTAGTAGAACTGAGTCTCATGTGAACTGATTTATTTGTGTTAATGTAACATATCAAATGAATCTAGTATTTAGAGACCATAAAAATTATTTAGACTAACTAAACTTATAGTTCAGAGATTTTTAATTATACTTTAATGTCTCTTAAGGACAGTATCATATTAATGCTTTTAGAACCCGGTGGGAGCCAAGAACATCAGCTGAAATGGCCAATCAAGCAATTCCGTTGCAGAATTGTCTTTATCATTCAATGGGGAGATTAACTAAAGGTCGATGCTGTACTGATTTTGTTGATGTGTTCAAAGCACTTTAACTTTTTGAGACTGACACACATCACCATATGCACTGAAATTTAGGAATGCAAGGGGAGGGGAAGGGAAGGTCTCCATTAGCATTCAGGATTGTCAAAGTGCTGTGGATGTGGAAGGGATGCTGTCCCTCACACATCACCAGCAATATAAAAATCCTGACGTCTGAGAGCATTCTCTCTGCTTCCCCACTTGGCTAGTAGGGGAGTGGAGAGGAGACTTTCAGCACCATGAACAGCATCACTCCTTTATCCCTTTGAGTGCCATAGGGATTTGCATTACTCAAAGGGCAATCAAAGGGTTAAAAAGGTACATCAGGTTGCATAGTGAGAATCGTGCAATAACGACAAATTATGAAAATATGTAAAAGAACCTACAGAGTTGTATGCAGGGAAAGTTGGACCTTCAGTCTCCATTCTCAGCACCTAGTCTTGGGATATGTCCTTGAATTTGGATACAAGATTGGACTATCTATACACGATGCACAGGTAGTGGAGAGACTGTAGAGTATGACGATGTATGATCTTGGTAGCACTCATATAAGAAGGCATATCGGGGCCCTAAAAATGAGACAGGTGAGGGCTGAGGGCTGAGAGGATCATCAGAAAAGGAGGGGAAAGGATCGGTATTAAGGGTAGTCCAGAAGGGAAAGGGAAAGAGGAGATAATGAGGAAGGAGGGTAGGAGAGATGTAAGTGCAAGACTGTGTAGAAAAGATAGAATACTAAATCCTGGAGGGGATAAGACCCACTTTTGAAAGTATAATCACGTAGGAGTTTAGGTTATATGCGCTCAAAGTCCCTGTTAACTAAGGAGCTAGTAAGGCGTGATCTTAGCTGTGAGTTTTGTTTACCATATGCCAGATTATCCAGTGTGTAAATGTTGTTATTGCTATTTTTGTAAATGTCATTCAATTTTCAATAAAGCTTTTTGATAAGGAAAAAAAAAAGTACACCAGGCACTACACAATTATCCCCTCAGCTCTGTATTATGTTCCATTCATGTTGTGCATTCCCAAAGGAACAAGGCTGGGAGTCAGGCAGCATCCATGGGGAGACTGTAAGCTTTCATGAGCAGGGCCCTCTGATCCTTCTGTTCTCCATATTTTATTTGTACTATTAAATATCTCTGTATGCCCATTCTCTATTGTTCAGCGCTTTTCGGAATTAGTTGGCGCTATATACATAAATAATAATAATTTGTGGCTAACAGCTGCATGCCAGCCTTGTTGCTTTGCCCACTGATAGCCACAGATCCCCATATACACTGTCTGACCCCACCAGCATGTTCACTTGCCTGCTGCCAGCCACAAATCTCCATGGGCCCTGCCTGGGCAAGGGAACAAGGCTGGGGGGGTTGCCAGGCAGTGTATGCATTGAGCACTCCTCTGGCACCCAAAGGGATAAGGAGTTAAAAAAACCCAACAAAGTCAACTGGGATTTTGAGGAATGTTTATTTACCTGAAAACAACTACCTTTCATGGTATTTATTCTTTTCAAGTTGAGCTTGCTTAATAACATATTGTAGTTTTTTAGACTGGGTTTATTCAAATAGCTGACATGTAAGAGGAAATCAGCAAAAATGCATCTTGCTAAGTAATTGTTAGTTATTAAGGCCTGCTGCTCTAGAAATCTTTGGAGATCTTTCTAGTTAAAGCAGAACTACCACCCAATAATAAGATAGCGTCACATCATTGCCCATTTGGCGACTAGCGCTACTGAGCAGCAGAATTCTTACCGGATGAAAGCGAAATCTCTATTCTTCATGGACTGACAGCAAGACAGAGCGCGGACATCTTGCACTAGTGATGTCCAGGAGCCTACGCTGTCAGTCCCTTTTGGAGCCGGCCAGCTCCTAGCAACGCATCCTAGACCCGGCTGGGACTGACAGCGCAGGCGCGTGGACGTCACTAGGTCAAGATGTCCGTGCTCTGTCTTGCTGTCAGTCCATGAAGAATAGAGATTTCTCTTTAATCCAGAAAGAATTCTGGCGACTAGCGCTACTGAGCAGCTAGTCGCCAGATGGGCAATGATGTGATGCTATCTTATTATTGGGTGGTAGTTCTGCTTTTAAAGCCCCTTTTAAATCAATGGGAATATGTATTTGTGTTCTTCGTCATCAGTGTCAGACTATATTCCAGTTGACGGTAAACTGATAGTAATTTTCTATATTGCAAAAATATATATTGATGTGTTTATGCTACTGAGTAAACAACCCACTGTTGAGAGATGCTCTGTTCAAAACTTATTGCAGCTTAAACTTGTATTTTTTTGGGTACAGTACTTCCATGGCATGAAAATGTATAGCATTGCTGTTGCTACAGCATCCTATGGAGGTTTAAGGTCAAGTGACCAGAACTGCCCATGCTAGTGTGAGGCCATAGATGTATAGAAACCAAAGAATGCAAGTTTTAGCTGCAATAACATTTGAATAAAACACATCTCTGCAGTAGGAGTACCCTGGTTTTACTCAGCAGGATAAACCATGCAATATATACTTTTTTTAATGTTAAATGTTACTATCCCTTTAATCTATGTAGATTATATATGTATATGCTTAAGTTAAAGGAGCAATAAATGTTTTTAATGAAAAAATGAATTTTATAGAGGTTTTCCTGTTCAGTAAAACAGGGGTGCTTCCACTGCTGAGAGATTTTTCATTGAAAATTCATTACATATCACGCTTTATACATTAAACTATAATATTACATTGTGGGCAGCAGGTGGTGCTGTTAGTATAACGTATGAGCTATAGTCAATGACTATTATAAAACAAAGTGCCTTTTCGACACTAGTTGGCGCTGTTGCTAAGTTTGTTAAAAAAGTTTGTAACAACTGTTGAATGAAAAATCTTCCACCAGGGTGAATACTCGTCTTGCTAAGCAGGATAAGCTCTGTAACACAGTTTTTTTTTCATTAAAACGTTTAATTCTCATTTAAGTAGTAAGAACTAATGATATGATGTATAGCTTCCTTTATATAATAAATATATGTATGCTTTGCAATGCGTTGCGTACCCTTCTGGCACTCAAAGGGTTAAATTAATGAGCTAATGCATTGTTGGGATTATCTCTGATGCATGATGATTCTGTGTAATTACCTAGTACAGCTGGGTCTGTATTAGTGATCATCTGTCTGGGAAGGAAGTTCTGTTGTAATCAAGAGCTTATGTCAGGTTTCCCTGTTATCCATTTTTAGGGTTATTAAAGTTTAATTGACCATTAACTGCTGTTGGCTAGAATGAGAGTAATACATATGAATATTTAATAGATATTTAGTGTGTATTTCATTATCTTAATTCTCACATTCAAATAATTATTACATTTTTGAGTGCCAGAGTGGTATGCAATGCATTGCAAAGCAATGCGTTGCATACCCCTCCCACTCAAAGGGTTAAACTTCTCTTTTGACACATGAATGTTTAACCCCTTGATCACCAGAGGGATGCAATGATTTGCAGATCTCTTTAGTTCTCAAGTACTTATGTAACGGTTGTCAGTACACTCAGAGGCAGGCAATTTGGTAAAACACAGTTTTATTGAAACCAGACAGAATAAAGTAACCCTCGCGGGTCCAGCAATAGTTAACAAACAGTACTGACACAGGACAGGTTACTAAATAACTTTTAACCCACACGGGTCCAGTATACATATATTAGAGAGAAATATATATATACTGACATAGGTCAGGAACAGTTCGTGTGATATAGTGAGACACTGATGGTAAATGCTATTAGGCCAGGAGGCTGGGAGGCCCTAATAGCGAGGCCCAAGAAGCACTCTCTGTGGATGAGTGCAAAAATAGCGACTAGGCCCAGGAGAGGTGAGCGAGACCCAGATGGATCACGACTACCAGTAGTACTGCAACCGGAGGAACAACGGAACGCCCAGGAATACACACTGACTGCGACCCAGGGTAACGGTACCGGACAATAGATATAATAAAGCAGGGCTCGATGGCAACTGCCGGGTGTCAGAGCCGACTGAGGCGCCCCGGAGACCAACCTCAGTAACGGAGTAGTGACTAGCCAGCATATAATGTGCCAAAGAATAGCTCCTACCCGGGTGAGTACCGGATGGCCCTGGTAACGGACGCTTGGCTTGTTGGCGACTGACAAGAGCGGAGACTAACTGCGGCACCCAGGAGACCAACCACAGTGGTAACAATAACAAGCCAAACGTATAGTTAGCAAGCGAGATCAACATCAGCCCTGGGAATGGAGGAAGGAGGCAGCAAGGCACAAATGGTTCGCAGTAATGGAACGCTAATGCAGTACTCGAGGCAACCAACTGGGCCAACACGCTCAAGACAACGCACAGGAGATACTCTCTACCGGATGCGGTAGTGCACCGGACTGGAGGCACAGAACAGGAACGTCAACCAGGCCGGGTCGGTACAGCCAATCCAATTCGATACACGGAGCATGAACGTCAGCCAAGCCGGGTCGGTACATGGAGCAGGAACGTCAGCCAGACCGGGTCAGTACACTGAGCAGGAACGTCAGCCAATCCAAGTCGGTACACGGAGCAGGAACGTCAGCCAGACCGGGTCAGTACACGGAGCAGGAACAGGAACAGAGAGAGTAGTCAGGCAGTCCGGGTCATACACAGGATATCACACGTTAACGGCAGCAAGCTCTAAGCAACGGGAACACCACGAAAGGGCCCTATATGAGTGACAGGGCACAGTACTTAAAGGCTACCACTGGGTGGAGTAATCACACGCTAGCCAATAAGAAAGCATCAGAAATCATGTGTCAAAATGTGGCCAGCAATACACGGGCACTGTGATAACTTAAAGGGATAGTTATACTTTGTTTTATCTTTATTTTATTTTGTAGGCATTAAAAAAACATGAAGAACAATATAAGTCTTTATCTCTCAAACCTTTATGGTTTGAGAGATATTCACAAGCAAAGTTTCCCCTCCCGCCCCTTTTTACCTAGTGTAAGCCATCTCTTCTCAGATGTGGAATCCAGTCCATAGACCAGACAGATAACAGAAGGGGATGATCTTCTTCCTATGAGAACAATGAAGGCCCTGTTCCCCTTGACAAGCTTGTCAGGTTTTTCCCTTATCTTAATTGAAGATTGTTCCTCTCTGCAGTCTACCTGGGCACCTCCCTTCTGCTCTGGCTGAACAGTGTTACATCAGTAAAATGGACGGGAGGGGGATACTTTATCATTGAATTACTCTTGAACTACAACTCTGACAGAATTGAAATAACACTCTCCAAAGTCCAAATACTATGATGATTAATTAGAGTTGATTTTATAATGAAGCATTACTCTCCCTTTAAGTAATATTTTATTTTGAAAATGCCTTTTTTGTAGACCTGAATCACATGTTCTTATTTAGTTGTGTGTGTGTGTGTGTGTGTGTGTGGGGGGGGGACTATATGGGTATTCGTCCAAATGTGCAGTATTGTACAGCAGACAGTATATTTTTTCATAAAAATCTTTACTGTTCTTTAAAGGAGCAGTAAACTTTTTTAAATGAAAAAATATATATTGTAGGGCATTTCCTGTTGAGTAAAACATGGGTATTCCCACTGCTAAGAGATGCATATTTCCTGAGTTATTGCTGTTTAAACCTGTGTTTAGAGGGCAGTGCCCTCTAGTGGTCACATTTCAATTAGTTATTCTGTTACATTCTAATGGAGAGGATGGTGACTATATCCTGTGCTTTTTGTTGCCGCTGTGTACCAACACATTTAGTAATTTCATGTACTCATCTTGTCTTTGGTCTTCTTTTTTGGGTGTTTATTATTGAGTGCAATCCATTCCAAAATTTGTCTGGTCCATCTATCATTAGATCTTCTTGCTATGTGACCTGCCTATTTCCATTTCAGGTGCTTTACTCTTTCAATGATCTTTGTTTGCTGACGAACCCATGTACACATTTTTTGTCTCTTTTTGTTATGTTCAGAATTCAACGCTCCATACTTTTCTGCGTAACCATAAGTTTTTGTATGGCTTTGGGATTCAGTTTCTGTGTTTCACAGCCATACTTTAGGACTGGGTGGACACAATGGTCAAAAACCTTTAGCTTGAGGCAGAGTGGCAAATTTGTCCTTAAGACATTACTTGTGTTGCTTCATTTCAATTGTAAGCTCTGTGGTATTACAACTGTATCTTAATTTCAGTCGCTAGTTATGTGTATCACTAATGTACCTCCATGTCATTTGTAATCTCTGTGGTATAATTAGTGTAGCAACATTTCAGTTCTAAGCTCTGTGGGATAACAATTGAAATGGATCTGAGCAAGTAATACCACAGCTGAAATTAACTTACACTGGTATTGTAGCTCCAGTTCAAATGTAAGCTCTGTGATATCGCTAGAGTAGCACAGTTTCAATTGTATGCTCTGTGGTATCACTTTCCTTACTTTACAACATTAATGCCAATTATAAAATTAGCTGGGAAGGTGTGCTGGAGCAATAACTGGAGAGCGGGATATAAATGTGATTGGAGCATAACTGGAGACAGGATAAATTAGGCCCATGGTCTCCATTTCCCCCAGGGCCCTGGGTACTGTCAGTCCAGCCCCTGGAATTTCCCAGCTGTAAGAATACCCTTGTTTCACAAAGCAGACAAGTCTTGCAAGATATATATTTAGTACTATTTCTTTAACTAGTGCTATTCATCAGCAATAAATTAACCATTCTTCCCAGCTGGAAGCACATGGGTCAAGCAGTAATATCTAATTTGGGTAGATCAAATTTCCAAGTGCAGATTCCAAGCACACAATGAGCTAAACAAAGCTTTAAACACTCAAAAATAATTAGGTTTATGAACTTCACAAATATGTGATTCAGCAAGTGCGTTGTGTGGTTAAACATTTAGCTAATTTTTGTGAACAGTCCAAACCCTTCCTGCTTTATTGAGAGGTCATATAAAATGATTTATTTGTTTTTAAGGAAATTTCACCTTATTAAAATAAAGCAGCTTGACTCACCCACATGATGATAAGTTGTTCATGTGAAGAAATCGGCAGAAACATGTCAGCTACAGAAAGGTCGTCCAGCTCAGTCTCTGCACTGCAACTTGGTTGCCCTTTCTGCAGCTGTTAAAGATCAAGTTTCAGAGTCACCTGCCCATACTAAATACAGGAACCTTCCTGTCAGACACAGGCTCGTAATTACACTGCTCACATCCACATCTTCCCTGTCCTAACAGAGCTTGTTTCTACTAAGAAAAAATGTACCCATGGATGCAAGAAGTCTCCATGCATTGATTTGAAATGTGATGGAAACCTGTTTAGCAGAAAAAGGCATAAAATTAACCCTCCTAACAATAATTCTCAGCTCGACTCCACAGGGCACTCGAAGTCAGATTTTGAGGTTGTCCCTAATTAAGCAAAGACAGCTCAGTGTCGATGAATGCTCCACCGATTACTCACTTATGATTAACATGGATATCCTGATAAGCTGACCTGTTGCTGTGCTCTGAGACCAAACAATGACAAAACAATGCCTATTTTGTGAGTCACTCTAAGCCAGTACTGGGCAGTATGCAGTGTCCAATTCTTGTTGGATTACAATTCCCATGTTCCTTCTCCAACAACCAGAGAACCAAGGGTTGCCTTCCTCAAAATCACACAAAATATCTTTGTGTGATTTTGTGCATTTTCAATAGTTCTTAAAGAAAGGAATGGCATACCCTTGTGTTAAGTCTTGTTCACACAGGCTGCTTGCCCATGCACCATTTTAGCACATGTTCTGAATTCCCTAGTGACTATCTCAAAGGGCTTGGGGCGGACGTGTATCACATGTGGGTGTCAGTCACTGCCTGATGCCCACATGCTTCCACTAATCATTGGAGGTTTAAGTAGGGATGGGTGAAAATTTCTGCCTCAAACTGAAATCGGCTAAAAATGGCACTTTCCACTTGGCAAAAAAATTCCAGTGAAAAGTGCAGATTTTCTGCTTTTTTCGTCTAGATCATTCCATTGAAATCAATGGGAACATAGAAGTTACACACAATACATAACAAATATTATTTTATTTCTCAAAGGCATAGTATAAAAGGGACATGAGGGTGCCTGTGTTGGTGGGGTGTGGGGAAAGAATTCCTTGAACAGGGGATGATTTTTTGGGGGGTTGTTTACTGGGATTGGGGGCAGTTAATAAAAATTAAATCCTAAATAAAATAAAATAAAATAAAAACCATAAGACATGGTATAAAAGGGATCTGAGGAGGGTGCCTGTGTTGGTGAATGAATGAATCATTTGAACAGGGAATTTGTTTTTGGGGGTTTCTTGACTGCTACTGGGGGGACAGTTAATAAAAAATAAATAAAATAAGAAATTTGTATTTAAATTGATAGAGACAAGAACCCCCTGACACAAGCTGCCACTGGGTTGGACTAATACTTGACTTGATAGAGTATTTTGTAGAGGATGATTTCTTAGATTTGTTGTTAGAGGCCTTTGTTGGACTTAGACTTATTAGATGCCCAAACCCTGAAGAAACATTGATTTGTAGGACTTTAGCTTGTTTGGCACAAGCCCTAAGGAAACATTGATTTGTAGGACGTAAGCTTGTTTGGCATAAGCCCTAAGGAAACATTGATTTGTAGGTCTTAGGCTTGTTAGAAACAAACCCCCAAAAAATTTTGTTTTTTTGTAGGACTAGTTTTTGGAGGAGATGCTTGGAGGAGGTGACGAGCAATGTGACAGAGGGTCCCCTAATGTCAAACTTACCATTTCCTTTTGACCTGAAGAAGAAAGCAAACTAGCAATAGCAGAAGTAGCAGCAGACACAGGCAGCTGATCTGTACCCCTGCTGGTGGTGACAGATTTAATTCAGAGCCTGCTCTCCCCTAACACCAGTTCTGGTCTCTTAAGGATCATGTTTAACTTGGATATTGTAGTGAAGGGAAGGGGACTCCCAGAGTCAGAGGAATGGTGTGGGCTCCCTTGACCGCTAGTCTGGATGCTCTCAAATGTTTCTCCTACCACTCCGGCTGCTTCACCATTACTGCTACTACTACTAACACCAACCACATCAAGTTCAGCCACAGAGTATTCCTCCTCAGTCTCACAGTCACTAGTAATATGAGGATATTGTTGATTACCCCCTCCTTCACTCCTAACGCTAACAAGCTGCTGGACTTTAGTAGCAGTAGAACTAGCACTGGCAGGACTGATTGGGAATGGCAAGTCTGATTTAGGGTCCCTGCTGTCACATTTGGCATCATTTTCTCCTTCCCCCCTGAGTACTACAAGAAACCATAGCAACAGGCAAAGTATTGGTGGCAGCAGCTGCAGCACTAGCAGCAGGTTCAGCACTGGCAGCAGCGCTGGTGGCAGCATGGGCAGCACATCGGGCAGCAGGTACAACACTAGTGACTGCAGTTACAGCAATGGTGGTACTGACAGCAGGGACAGCACGTCTGGCAGCAGGTACAACACTAGTGGCTGCAGGGTCAGAAATGGTGGCACTAGCAGCAGAGGCAGCACGTCTAGCAACAGGTACAACACTAGTGGCTGCAGTTACAACAATGGTGGCACTGACAGCAGGGGCAGCACCTCTGACAGCAGGTACAACACTAGTGGCTGCAGTTACAGCAATGGTGGCACTGGCAGCAGGGACAGCACATCTGACAGCAGGTACAACACTAGTGGCTGCAGGAACAGTAATGGTGGCACTGGCAGCAGGGGCAACACGTCTTGCAGCAGGCACAGGCAGCTGACCTGTCCTGCTCTCACTAGTACTACCCTTTTCTCCCTTCCTTCCCATTCCCTTTCTCCCTTCCTTCCCATTCCCTTTTCGCCCTTCATTCCCTTTTCTCCCTTCCTTCTCATTAAATTCCCCAAGATCCTTTGGGGTGATATAGGGGGACTATACAGCATTGGTTCAGTACTGCTAGTCACTTCCTGCTCCTCCTCAGTCTCAGAGGACACATAATAAGGGTCCTTCCAGTTCCTCTTTTTGCTGCTCATAGTGCTAGGACTCACTATGAGCTTCTCCTGCCTCAGTTTTTACAAAATATCACAAGAGAACAGCACAGCACGTCTATCTTGCTCTGTAGCTGCTTCTATTGTGTCTGCCTTCAGCAAAAACTTTGTTGTGCGAAAACAACATAAATCAATGGGCGAAAACTTTTTAGCCATTGAAAAAAATGGCAAAAGATTTTGGCCAATGGGTGAAAGGTGCGAAAATTCTAACCGCTAGTTTTAAAGCGGATTTTCCCGCGAAAAAGCAAATAACATTGTGGTTTTCGCAAAATTTCTTGCGGGAAAACAGTGACAACTTTCGCCCATACCTAGTTGTAAGCAGCATCATAATCTGCATGGTGGCCCATAAGCCACCATGCTGATAAGTGATGCTGAAACCTGCATGTACACAAGGCAGGATCACACCCAAACTGTATCATGTTGCGTTAGAGTACAGATGAACATCTCCCATGTAGACAGCACTGTTGGGATCAATGGATTTCAAAGGGTTTTGTTTAGTGCCTTATTGAAAAAGCATAAACCCAGAAAAAAGTAACTGGCTGATATACTTTTATATATCCTGTACTTATAGTTAGCGCTAGTAGAAAATATTTATTTTAGGTTTATGAAATGTAATACAAAACTTTCCTTTCATTAATTGTGTAGACTGTCCTATTCAGACACTATTTGGTTAATTTTCATTGTTTTAATGGGAAATAAGAGCTAAGGCAGTTAATTAAATGAAAGTAGTACCCACTATTCTTGTATACATAAAATATGGTACTTTATTGCAAGAACTGAACTGATAATACCTATCAATACCCAGTATCTGTAAAAAGTCTCTCTTTGTGTTATGAGTTATAAAAGCTAGTCTTACATGTACTAGGAGGAGAAGAAAATCCTGCCTTTTCCAGATCTCTAATTACCACAGCTTAACTACAATTAAATAAATACTCAGAATAGGACAGCTTATGCATGCATTAACAACAAACTTTAGGATGATACTTTAGGGATGTAGTGCATGAATAATTAATGTTTAAGTAGTGTCCCTTATGTAATTCAGTGTAGGATGCAAGAAAAAACATGGTAGGTAAGAAGGAAAGTGTGTGTGTTGGATTGCAGAAATGGTTGCAAGGAGGGTGAATGATAATGACATGTCAGTGATGAGAGGGGATGGAATGCTCACAGTAAGACGATTGTTCCTTGCTGCTACCTGTCTGCAGGACGGGTGCAAGGATTTTTGTATACACAGGCGAAGGTGCATTTTGATGCCCCCCCCTGACCCGGACACAATCCTCTGCCCCCCCCCTGACCTTGCCACAATCCCCTGTCCCCGCCCACATATTCACCTCCACACTCTCCCCACCTCCACATTGCCTCTTCCACAATGCTCCCTTCATCTCCACATTGCCCCTTCCACAATGCTCCCTTCATCTCCACATTGCCCCTTCATCTCCACAATTCCCCTTCCACAATGCCCCCTTCATCTCCACATTGCCCCTTCCATAATGCCCCTTCATCTCCACAATGCCCCTTCATCTCCACAATGCTCCCTTCATCTTCACATTACCCCTTCCATAATGCCCCTTCATCTCCACAATGCCCCTTCCACAATTTCCCCCTTCATCTCAACATTGCCCCTTCCACAATGCTCCCTTCGTCTCCACAATGCCCCTTCCACAATGCTCCCTTCATCTCCACATTGCCCCTTCCATAATGCCCCTTCATCTCCACATTGCCCCTTCATCTCCACAATGCCCCTTCCACATTGTCCCTTCAGCAATGCTCCCTTCATATCCACATTGCTCCTTCATCCCCTACCTTGAGTCCCTGGTAGTCTAGCGGCGTGCCATAACTTAGAGCTCTGTGCCTCCTTCGGCACAGAGCTGAAGCTCCCGCGCGCCGCTCTCAGTAATGCAGAGCGCTGGGAGATTATGTCATCTCCTTGCGTTCTGTATTACTACAGAGCCTGGGTCGCTCTGCGTTCTGTCACATAGATGCCGCGAGGGAGCGCTTGGTACTGTAAATCAGCTCTCCCTCGCGGCAGATATATATATTAAAAAAAATCCCAGCTTCCCCCTTTTCGGCGCCCCTCCATTGTGGCACCCTAAGGCAGCTGCCTGTCCTGCCTTAATGGTAGCACCGGCCCAGCCTGTCTGGTCCTAGGAACAGATGGCATACACTAAGTAAAGGCGGGAGGGGGATACTTTATCATTCAATTACTCTTGAAATACAACTCTAACTGTATTGAAATAACACTCTCCATAGTTCAAATACTATGAAGATTAATAGGAGTTGCTTTTTCTGTGAAACATTACTATTCCTTTAATCCTGAAATGGTAAACATTAATTTGCGGGTTTGGTACAAGGAAAAGTTTGACTTTGCAGTTGAGACATAATGGGGGGGGGGGCATATGAGTCCTGTAACCCATCTCATTTTCGCCTCTTATACACGAGGACAAGCCTGTTGTTTTCATTGATTGCATCTGTATATATGAATTTTTAGACCCTTTTTAGGGATAACAGGATATTTCTTTAAATTTCAGGATTTTTTTTTCCCACCAGCAGATTGTTTACATTAGAGAAGAAGGGCTGAAATGATTATCACTTACAATACAAAGAACTCTCTGAGGAACTATTTATTTAAAGAGCTGAGCAAAAAAAACTACAGGTTATATTAAGACTAGAGGAAAGTCTCTTAAGAGTAAAACAAAGGCAAGGGATTATTATATTAAGGATAGTAAGGCTGTGAAATCCTTTTCCTTGGAAAGCTGTCTGCAGATACTGTAGATTGTCTCAGAAAAAGTATTGGTTATCTTTCTAGCTCAGCATAATGTTGAAAATGATAGCAGTTGATTTGAAAGCAGATGGGCTGTTGAATCATGGAAAATGAGGCTGTGTTTTGGAGTCAGGAGGGTTTTCGACTTCCTCTGGATCAACAAAGTTGATATGGCAAAGGCTAAACTTGATGGACTTGTTTTTTTTATCCTCGTCAACTTCTGTATGTTACTATGTTATTAAGTCGATGTATAAAAAAAAGATCAGTAAAATGTAATTATGAATATATATATATATATATATATATATATATATATATATATATATATATATGTGTGATGTTCACATACAGCCAGGCATCGGCTGTAGGAAGCCACCTGACCGGAATTTGTCACAACCGAAACCGGAAGTCGTCACAGTCAAAACCGTAAGTGACATTACATCCGGCCCTGCTGTCCTCTTTGTCCTGCTGGCTGTTTGGCGCCAAGCCAGTACCACATCAGCCATTGAAGGAGACACCAGCAGCAGAGACCCGCTCCAGCCCTCACCTTCTCCCCCCCAGAGACTGCCCTCAATTTCCTACCTGCATTACCAATAAAGAGAGGCTGGAAATCCAGCTCCAAATAGCCCAGCAGCGTGGTGGTGAACTTTGTACCGGTCACACAGCACAATCTATATATATATATATATATATATATATATATATATATATATATATATTTTTTTTTAACGCTTTTCCTGGTAAGTAAAGCAAGGATACACATTGTACTGGGAGATTCTTCATTTTAACCATATCACAGTTCAAACTGTAATAAAGTGGTGAACCTATTGAATGGAGAACATTTAGTGGCTCATCTCTCCCATAGAATACATCATAGTAACTGTCTGGACACCAGGGGGTGAAACACTAAGTTGTGATAAAGAGGTGATAAAGTGGAGATGACCTTTACAGTGATATCACTTCTCTAATTCCTATGTTATTCTATGGTGTCTATGCACTGATATGTCTCAGTTGGGAGAGATCTTGCTGAATAGGCTCCTTAGAAAAACATAGGATTTGGAGAAGTGATATCACTGGAGAATGTATGTCCTGTTTATCACCTCTTTATCACACCTTAGTGCATAACCCCACAGGAGGTAATGATGTTAGAAGTTTAAAGGAGCAGTAAGCTTTTTTTTTAAAGAAAACCTCTTTGTTATAGAGCTTTTCATTTTGAGTAAAATAAGGGTATTCCCACTGCAGTCAGTTGTTTTATTCAAAAGTTATAACAGTTTAAATAATCAGGAAGTGAATTATAGTGTGATTAATGTCTGTAAGTTCTAACTAACAGTATAGCTCAGCAGTTTCTAGCACATTCTGTGGAGAACTGTTTGTCATTGACTTTTCTTTCAAATGTAACAGAATAATTAATTGTAATTTGACCACTAGAGGGCACTTTTAATTTAAAAAAAATTGGTTTAAACTGTAATAACTCTGGAAATATGCATTTCTCATGTTTTGGAGTACTTTTTAGACTCAATAGAAAAAGCTCTACAATATATATAATTCATAACAAAACTTTACTGCTAAATAACAAATACAATAATTTTGAACTGTAATAACTTTTGAATGACACAAATCCCAGTAGTCAGAGTCAATGTTCCCACCAAGGGTGCAAAGTTTAGCAACCCAGCACTGAAATACTCAAAGAGGGCTGTTTATGCAAAGGTTGCACTGAAATCTCACATGCACCATAAAACCCAGCCCAGTTTTACTTACACCCTTTCAGCGCTGGTTTCTCACCTTAGAGGAAACATTGATCAGAGTAATCATGCTCTTCTTAGAAGTAAACACCCATTTCATATATGTTTATATGATGCTCTAATGAAAACGTACTTCTCCTCTAACCCCTTGATGATCAGCGGTCGCAGGGTGTGTGGTCTTTTAAGGACCCGATAGGGAATTTCGGTGTGCCGCCCCATGTGACTGATCACGTGGGGCGGCACGCCGAACTGAGGGACTGAAAGAGATCGCTCCGGTCTTGGAGCGATCAAATTCAGTCCCCGGTATTACTCACCGCGCTCCTGCAGAAGCGCGGTAAGTAATAGTACGTGATGTACCAGGACCGTCACTGGTCCTTAACTGCCGGACCAGCGTGACGGTCCGGGTACGTCACCGGACGCGAAGGGGTTAACCCTCTGTGCTAGAGAGGCAACCAATAGAGGGCAGGATTTACATCCTAGACACCCCTAGGCAAGGAACTCTAGGTGCCCTAAGCTCCACCCCCCTCCCCACTCCTCACATAACCTTATCACCAGTTCCATCCACTGTTTTCTGGCACAGAAAGCAAGAACACAGATAACAATGCTTTGGAGATCTCTCTACCATTCAATGAGTTAAATATACTAGCCAGTCTGCACAGCTGAGGCACCCCTAAAAATTTTAACTCTGGGCAGTTGCCTACTCTGCCTGTTCAGAAATCCAGACCTGACCCAATGCAATGTTATGGATACCTCTATGGCACTCAAAGGGGTAAAAAAATGTATTCTTACAAATAAAGTTCACTAACTGTTATCTCCTTTATTTCACATCTAAAAAAAACACCTTCAGTTTCTTTTACTATGGAATAAAAAATAGGGAAAAGGGAACAGACCTCTAACTTCAACCCTAAGCGAAGTGAGTAGGAGGCTAAAAAAAAGCTGATTAGCTCACAACTAATAGACATAATTTATAATGGTACATAATTTATGTTGTGAGATAAAAACACTAAATTGAGCTTATCAGTTCTACATGTTTTCTATAAAATGTCATATTTGGCTCTGACTATCTGCCAAAGAATGCTACTATTATTATTAAATAATTCTACATCCATTCATTCTACATAGACCTATCACTTTAAGTGCTTGGGAGCAAGAAATGTCTGTGAAGCAATATACATGAGAAACGTCTACCATCCGGTGGAGTAAATGACCATTAAAAGTTTATGACGAAAAGATAAACATATGTTGTAGGTCTTCTGGTAAGTAAAACACAGGTAGATAACGTGATGGCTATTACATCTTACAGTGGTCAGTACAAGGATATCTGTAATATTATTAGAAGTTTTCTTCTGATACTGAGAAATGATCTCTGTCTGTTAAAGTTTATAGAAAGGGTGTCCGGTCTGTGGATAGACATGGTGTCACCCACAGTATATGTGAGGGATATGAATCCAAGTACTTGGCTTCTGACTAAGGATTGGTATAGGTGAGGGGCCTCTGTATGTAAATTATGTAAATTATTTAAACATTTTAAAGTTAATAAGGGGTTTAACCTCTTCAAGGGATAGTAATGTTTCATAATAAAAGCAGCTCTAATTAATCATCATAGAATTTGGACTTTGGAGAGTGTTATAGCAATACTGTCAGACTTGTAGTTCAAGAGTAATTCAATGACAAAGTATCCCCCTCCCGCCCCTTTTAGTGATGTAACACTGTTCAGCCAGATCAGAAGAGAGGTGCCCAGGTAGACTGCAGAGAGGGACGATCTTCAATTAAGATAAGGGAAAAACCTGAAAAACATTGTTCTCATAGGAAGAAGATCGTCTCCTGCTGTTACCTGTCTGGTCTATGGACTGGATTCCACATCTGAGAAGAGATGGCTTACACTAGGTAAAAGGGGCGAGAGGGGAAACTTTGCTTGCAAATATCTCTCAAACCATAAAGGTTTGAGAGATAAGACTTATATCGTTCTTCATGTTTTTTAATGCCTTCAAAATAAAATAAAGAAAAAACAAAGTATTACTATCCCTTTAACTAGTGATGTGACAATTCCATCCTTTAAAGATGGATGAAGGTCCTGGAATTTCAAAGGTTGAAACTCACGGCACACCCCAAGCCATGCTGGGAACAGCACAGGAAGGCTTTTGTTGTGAATGCAGGAATACTTGGGGTAGTACTCAGGGCAGTGCTTGCCCAGTAATTGAATCTCCTCCATGGGTTCTTGTACGGGATACTCTGGATCAGGCAGGAGACAGCAACAGATAGCAGCTAGTGTTGAGCGAGCATGCTCGGCCGATGCTCGGATCGGCTCGAGCATCGCTCTGCTCGGCACATGGCGGTACTCGTACGAGTACCGCATGTGCTCGCCCGCCATGTTCGGGTCTCCTCCCCGCACGTTTCGCGGCTGCTGCGCAGCCAATAAACGTGCAGGTAGGCTCTGACATCAGTGTAATGCCAGCAGCCATGTTGGCTGCTGGCATTACACTGATTGGCTGGCCAGAACCCGTGGTCGGGTGCTGTATAGCACCTGACCAGCGAGTTCGGCTCAGTCTTAGCCAGGGAGAGATGAGGATAGGAAGGGAAAGTCAGTGTAGGGAGAAGACAAGCAAATTTGTGAAAAAAAAGACCCAAAAGTCCTTTTTAGGACTACTGTGTGTGGGGGCAGCAGTTTATTTTGTGTGGGGGGAAAAAAACAAACAAACAAAAAAATTCATATATTCTGTTTAGTGTGCAAAGTTGCAGATTAGAGCACATTCTGTTTAGTGTGCAAAGTTGCAGATTAGAGCACATTCTGTTAAGTCTTCAAACTGTAAAATATCAAAGTCACATATTCCATTCAGTGTGCTTCGCCGCAGTTTAGCAGCACATTCTGTGTACTCTGCACAGTTGCAGAATAGGAAGAAATACTGTAAGTCTTCAAACTAAAATATCAAAGTCACATATTCCATTCAGTGTGCTTCGCCGCAGTTTAGCAGCATATTCTGTGTACTCTGCACAGTTGCAGAATAGGAAGAAATACTGTTAAGTCTTCAAACTAAAATATCAAAGTCACATATTCCATTCAGTGTGCGTCACCGCAGTTTAGCAGCACATTCTGTGTACTCTGCACAGTTGCAGAATAGGAAGAAATACTGTTAAGTCTTCAAACTAAAATATCAAAGTCACATATTCCATTCAGTGTGCTTCGCCGCAGTTTAGCAGCATATTCTATGTACTCTGCACAGTTGCAGAATAGGAAGAAATACTGTTAAGTCTTCAAACTAAAATATCAAAGTCACATATTCCATTCAGTGTGCGTCACCGCAGTTTAGCAGCACATTCTGTGTACTCTGCACAGTTGCAGAATAGGAAGAAATACTGTTAAGTCTTCAAACTAAAATATCAAAGTCACATATTCCATTCAGTGTGCTTCGCCGCAGTTTAGCAGCATATTCTGTGTACTCTGCACAGTTGCAGAATAGGAAGAAATACTGTTAAGTCTTCAAACTAAAATATCAAAGTCACATATTCCATTCAGTGTGCTTCGCCGCAGTTTAGCAGCATATTCTGTGTACTCTGCACAGTTGCAGAATAGGAAGAAATACTGTTAAGTCTTCAAACTAAAATATCAAAGTCACATATTCCATTCAGTGTGCGTCACCGCAGTTTAGCAGCACATTCTGTGTACTGTGCAGAGTTGCAGAATAGGAAGAAATACTGTTAAGTCTTCAAACTAAAATATCAAAGTCACATATTCCATTCAGTGTGCTTCGCCGCAGTTTAGCAGCATATTCTGTGTACTCTGCACAGTTGCAGAATAGGAAGAAATACTGTTAAGTCTTCAAACTAAAATATCAAAGTCACATATTCCATTCAGTGTGCGTCACCACAGTTTAGCAGCACATTCTGTGTACTCTGCACAGTTGCAGAATAGGAAGAAATACTGTTAAGTCTTCAAACTAAAATATCAAAGTCACATATTCCATTCAGTGTGCTTCGCCGCAGTTTAGCAGCATATTCTGTGTACTCTGCACAGTTGCAGAATAGGAAGAAATACTGTTAAGTCTTCAAACTAAAATATCAAAGTCACATATTCCATTCAGTGTGCGTCACCGCAGTTTAGCAGCACATTCTGTGTACTCTGCACAGTTGCAGAATAGGAAGAAATACTGTTAAGTCTTCAAACTAAAATATCAAAGTCACATATTCCATTCAGTGTGCTTCGCCGCAGTTTAGCAGCATATTCTGTGTACTCTGCACAGTTGCAGAATAGGAAGAAATACTGTTAAGTCTTCAAACTAAAATATCAAAGTCACATATTCCATTCAGTGTGCTTCGCCGCAGTTTAGCAGCATATTCTGTGTACTCTGCACAGTTGCAGAATAGGAAGAAATACTGTTAAGTCTTCAAACTAAAATATCAAAGTCACATATTCCATTCAGTGTGCTTCGCCGCAGTTTAGCAGCATATTCTGTGTACTCTGCACAGTTGCAGAATAGGAAGAAATACTGTTAAGTCTTCAAACTAAAATATCAAAGTCACATATTCCATTCAGTGTGCTTCGCCGCAGTTTAGCAGCATATTCTGTGTACTCTGCACAGTTGCAGAATAGGAAGAAATACTGTTAAGTCTTCAAACTAAAATATCAAAGTCACATATTCCATTCAGTGTGCGTCACCGCAGTTTAGCAGCACATTCTGTGTACTGTGCAGAGTTGCAGAATAGGAAGAAATACTGTTAAGTCTTCAAACTAAAATATCAAAGTCACATATTCCATTCAGTGTGCTTCGCCGCAGTTTAGCAGCATATTCTGTGTACTCTGCACAGTTGCAGAATAGGAAGAAATACTGTTAAGTCTTCAAACTAAAATATCAAAGTCACATATTCCATTCAGTGTGCGTCACCGCAGTTTAGCAGCACATTCTGTGTACTGTGCAGAGTTGCAGAATAGGAAGAAATACTGTTAAGTCTTGAAACTAAAATATCAAAGTCACATATTCCATTCAGTGTGCTTCGCCGCAGTTTAGCAGCATATTCTGTGTACTCTGCACAGTTGCAGAATAGGAAGAAATACTGTTAAGTCTTCAAACTAAAATATCAAAGTCACATATTCCATTCAGTGTGCTTCGCCGCAGTTTAGCAGCATATTCTGTGTACTCTGCACAGTTGCAGAATAGGAAGAAATACTGTTAAGTCTTCAAACTAAAATATCAAAGTCACATATTCCATTCAGTGTGCGTCACCGCAGTTTAGCAGCATATTCTGTGTACTCTGCACAGTTGCAGATTTGCAGCACATATTCCGTGTAATATGAAGAAGGCGGGTAAAAAGGGACGGGGAAGTGGACGTGATCCTGATAGTTCAGGGCGCGGGTCAGGAAGCGGAGAAACTGTGCCTGGTGCCAGAGCACAAGAAAGAAAGACATCCACCATACCTAGCTTCATGTCTCATTTTACAGGGCGTCGCAGGACATCACTCTCGAGGTTCGACCACTGCGAACAGGTGGTCGGTTGGATGTCAGCTGATACTGCTTCCAGTCGGTTAAGCACCACCCTGTCTTCCACCAAGTCCACTCTCAGTAGCCAAGAGTCTGGTCAACATAATCCTCACTCTGATCATCCTTCCTCCCACCATACACGGTCTGGTCAAAGAAGTGATCCCACACTGGGATATAGTGAGGAGGTCGTCTCATCACCAATCCTTCATTTGACCCTCTCTCCAAGCACGCTTGCAGAGGAACATGACATCTTGTGCCCTGATTCACAACCTCTAGAGGGTACCCAATCACAAGAAGATGACAGATGTGAACGGCATTTAAGGTCAAAGGAAGTAGTGGATGATGATGATGATGATGAGACACAGTTGCCATTAAATCAACCACTATTACTGTCTCAAGACCTTGTTGAGGAGGATGATATACAGTTGTCAATGACTGAGTATGTGGTGGGATCAAGACATGAGGAGGATGATCAGAGTGAGGAAGTGGAGGAGGACTTGGTGGACGATGAGGTGACTGACCCCACCTGGGAAGGTGTAGAGCCGAGCGATGACAGCAGTCCTGAGGGTGAGCCATCTGCAGCACCGCAACAGGCTGGAAGAGGCAGTGGTGTGGCTACAGAAAGAAGGCGGACCGCACCAAACCGGCCCGCAAATGTTCCACGGAGCACCCCCTTGCGTAAATCTACCTTGCCAAGGGGTAGGTGTTCCGCGGTATGGCGTTTTTTTAAGGAAAGTGCGGACGACAAAAGAATTGTAGTTTGCAACCTGTGCCACACCAGAATGAGCCGAGGCATGAACACTAGAAACCTCACCACCACCAGCATGATCCGACACATGGCATCCAAGCACCGTAGTAAGTGGGAGGAACGCCTGGATCGCCCATCTGTGTCTGCAGGCCACACCACTGCCTCCTCTTCCCCTGTTTTCGGTGCCGGCCAATCGCCTGTCGAAGGCGCAGGCCCGCATACCTCCCGCCCTGCACCTGTACCATCTGAAGCACCATCAGCGACCACATCCACTTCCCTGTCCCAGCGCAGCGTCCAAATGTCGTTACCCCAGGCATTTGAGCGCAAGCGAAAATACCCATCCACCCACCCACAGGCCATAGCACTAACCTCACACCTTTCCAAATTACTGGCCATCGAAATGCTGCCATTTAGGCTTGTGGAGACTGAGTCCTTCCGCATCCTGATGGCAGCAGCTGTCCCTCGGTACGCGGTCCCCAGCCGCCACTACTTTTCCCGGTGTGCCATCCCCGCATTACACCACCATGTGTCCCGTAACATCACCCGTGCCCTGACCAACGCAGTTACTGGGAAGGTCCACTTAACGACTGACACATGGACAAGTGCTTGTGGCCAGGGACGCTACATTTCCCTGACGGCACACTGGGTGAATGTCGTGGAGGCTGGGAGCGACTCGGACCCTGGGATGGCACGGGTGCTACCCACGCCGAGGATTGCGGGCCCTACCTCCATCATGGTTTCCGCCACCACCTACGTTATTGGCTCCTCCTCCTCCGTTTCCACCTCCGAATTCTCTGCACGCAGCGCCACTCCCCCATCAGCCGGTAGCTGAAAGCAGTGTAGCACTGCAGTGGGGAAGCGTCAACAGGCCGTGCTGAAGCTGATCTGCCTTGGGGACAAACAGCACACGGCCTCAGAGCTGTTGCAGGGGATTAGTCACCAGACCGAGCAGTGGCTCTCGCCACTCAACCTGCAACCAGGCATGGTTGTGTGTGATAATGGGCGTAACTTGGTGGCGGCTTTGGAGCTCGGCAAGCTCACACACGTACCATGCCTAGCGCATGTATTTAATTTAGTGGTTCAGCGATTTCTAAAAACCTACCCCAATTTGCATGATCTCTTGACCAAGGTGCGCCGCGTGTGTGCACATTTCCGTAAGTCATCTACAGCTTCAGCCGGCCTGTTGAAGCTGCAGCAGCGCTTACAATTGCCAGCTCACCGGCTGCTGTGTGACGTGAGCACGCGCTGGAACTCCACCTTCCACATGTTGGCCCGGCTTTGTGAGCAGCAGAGGGCAGTAGTGGAGTACCAGCTGTTACACGGTCGTCGCCTCTCCGTTCAACTTCCTGTAATCAGAAGTGAGGAGTGGGAATGGATGTCAGACCTCTGTGAGGTTTTACGCAATTTTGAGGAATCGACACAGATGGTGAGCGGCGATAACGCTATTATCAGTGTAACCATCCCACTTCTGTGTCTACTGAAACGCTCGCTGCTCACAATTAAAACTGACGCTTTGCATGTGGAAGAGGTGGAAATGCGGGAGGAAGAGCTTACACAAGGTGATAGCCAGAGCACCCTCACTTCGTCTTCTCAGCGACAATTGGAGGAGGCGGAGGAGGAAGACACGGTTGCCTCCGCTACAGAGGGTAGCCATGGAACTTTAGTTCCATCTCTTCAGCGTGGGTGGGCAGAAGAGGAGGAAGAGGATGAGGAGATTGAGAGTCATCCTCCTGGTGAGGACAGCGAAATCTTGACTGTTGGTACTCTGGCACACATGGCTGACTTTATGTTAGGCTGCCTTTCCCGTGACCCACGCGTTATACGCATTTTAGACAACACGGATTACTGGGTGTTCACCCTTCTGGACCCCCGCTACAAAGAGAATTTCTCATCTCTCATTCCTCCGGTGGAGAGGACAAGCAAAATGGTGCAATACCAGAAGGTTCTTGTTGAAAAATTGCTCCAAAATTTTCCATCTGACAACGCTGGCGGCAGAGTACGTGCTACCTTGGCCAACCGAGAAGGGGAGAAAAGGGGAGCACACAGCAGTTCCGACAAAGGCAGGGCAACACTCTCCAAGGCGTGGGACACCTTCATGACACCCCGCCAGCACCCTCACCCTGATGCGCAGCCTAGTGTCACAAGGAGGGAAAAGTTTTGGAAGATGGTGAAGGAGTACGTAGCAGACCGTGTCAGCGTCCTCAATGATCCCTCTGTGCCTTACAACTACTGGGTGTCCAAGCTGGACACGTGGTATGAACTGGCACTCTACGCCTTGGAGGTGCTGGCCTGCCCTGCCGCCAGCGTTCTGTCTGAGCGGGTATTTAGTGCTGCTGGTGGCATCATAACAGATAAGCGTATCCGCCTTTCCACCGACAATGCTGATAGGTTGACACTTATAAAAATGAACAAGGCCTGGATTTCCCCTGACTTCTCCACTCCACTGGAGGAAAGCCCCGGGGGAACATAAACTCACTTTATATATGTTATTTACAATGATGGGAATACTCTGTATTCCCATTCACCCCTTCCACCCAAAAAACGGGTATATGGTTGACTCTTAATCTTCTCATCCTCCTCCTCCTCTTCCATATGCCCTGTGATATAATTTTTATATAGGGCCAGCTCACCAGCGGGCCCTGTGATATAATTTTTATATAGGGCCAGCTCACCAGCGGGCGCTGTTTGACAATTTTTTTATAGGTCAGCTCACCAGCGGGCCTTCTCATATAATGTTTTATTGGGTCAGCTCTCTAGCGGGCCCTCTCATATAATGTTTTATAGCGTCAGCTCACTAGCGGGCCTTCGCATATAATGTTTAGGATGGTCAGCTCCGCAGCAGACCCTCACCCATAATGTTTTAGATGGTCGGCTCAGCGCATGTTTCCCTCTTAATCATGGCCCCAGTTCAGAAAAATCGAGGACATTTTTGGGAGAATTTTCCTCTGCGCACGTTTCCCTCTTAATCATGGCCTCAGTTCAGAAAAATCAAGGAAATTTTTGGGAGAATTTGCCTCTGCGCACGTTTCCCTCTTAATCATGGCCTCAGTTCAGAAAAATCGAGGAAATTTTTGGGAGAATTTGCAGATGATATACAAGTAAATATACAGCAAATACTGTTTGGTAACAATTTTTCGCCTAAAGTCGTTTTTATTTTCCTTTTTGTGTGTTTTACGGTCAGTCTGTAAAAATGGCGTACTACGGGCGAAAGATCGTTCCCAGCAGCGATGTTGGAGTCCAAGATGCATCCAGACATCCTCCCTATGCTGTCCCTGAACCATTTCTGTGGTGTTTCCATCATTTTCTTCCGTTTTCCTATGGACCAGGCACCCTCCCCTCATCAGAGCAGGGGGTGCCTGGTGTAATGCTCGAGTCCTCCCATTGACTTCAATGGGGCTCGGGTGCTCGGCCGAGCACTCGAGCCTCCGGGGGTGCTCGGTCAGAGCACCCGAACACCCGAGCATTGGGGTGCTCGCTCATCACTAATAGCAGCCACTCTGCAGCAGATGGGCGAGGCAAGAGAATTTGCAGTGACTTGGATGAGGATCCCCAGTCAACTCCACTCCTAGAATCCCCTACAGAAATACAGCTGAAACTTGTACTGTAGAGGGTAAAACAGCACTCTTTTATAGAAGACACACACAGCTTTTATACACTACCAGCTGGCATCATTGTGTACCTAGTCAAATGAAGGCTTCGGACAGTCCTGACACAGTGTGTCAGTGTGACCACTCAGAGACAGCATTTTGATCTCCAATCAGAGCTCCTTTCCCTACCTTTTCAATCTTGGGGAAAAAAGTCCTTCAAACACAACTACAGTCCCAGCAAAATACAGTACAGAGGTAAATAACACAGGGAAACAAAACACAGCCACAAAATTATAACACTGGGGACAACAACTTTTAGCCGTAGGGGAAACAAAGAGTTCCCCTCTTGTTTCACCACAACTAATATGTGGAGGCGAGCCCAGCCTGCTTGCTAAAAGTATCACTAGACATATCACCAAACTGGCATGCATCAAAATCAGATGCAGAATCAATGGATTCAGAATCTGATGCCAAAAAAAGTATATTTCTCCTTGGCAGTGTACATCCTCTGCATTACGACCTACCTAGCTACATAACATAAACTACTCATTTTTACTACACACTCACACTTACTAATTATTTAACTATGTAGTTATTTTTTCATTTTATTTTTAATTAATAATCTACGTAAAGCTTAAGTCTACCTAATTCCCCACTTTGTAACTATCCATATAACCTTTATAACTAATCAAAACCAAAAGTACATTGAAAAAAGAAAAACAAAAAAACACCAAAACGGCCATTATTCCTGTGTGAATACTATTTTCTTTTTATTTCCTAAGCCTAAAACTTAACCCAATCCCCAAACCTTACCTTAACCAAACTATATTAAGTAAATAATTAATTGATACATACAATTTAAATAGAAAGGGTGAAAAAGAAGAACAAAAAAAGGAGTATATAGCAGCAAATGCTGAACTGCTGTACCTGATCACTGTGAATTACAGTGATCAGAGGGGAACAATGTCATTTTTATTGAAGATGCACTATAACACTGTAACACAAACTTCTCTGCCTCGCTCTGCCTAATGATCTGAGTGGGGGGGCTGGAGACAGAGTAAAGTGACCATGGCAATGTTTCCAAACATAGCCTTTATCTATATGGTTCCATAGCTTATGTGATTCGATGTAGCAGCACATGTGTGGAACTATGTGATGTGTATTACTAGTTGCAATTATATCTTTATTTTTGTCCAATTCTCAATGATTATTTATAACCTTTTTTCCATATATATTCTTTGTTTATTTTTATGGTTGCCATAGCCACCATAACGCATTAATTCACATGATTCTTCTAATGCACCTACTCCATTATTGTTGTTGTTTTTTTTTATTTTAAGACATTTATTTATTTTAGCCAACGTGTTAAACAGCAGCTGATACAGTGGCTTAGTCATCAATGAATAAGAGCTATAAGAGAGTGAAAGTCTTCTGAACCACTGGCATACCATGCACTGTTAATTGCTTTTTTAATTTATACACAATAAAATCCTTTCTTTATCCTATCATGAGAACCTACTCCTCTGAAACACTTGTACATAATTGAAATTAACACCATTTTATGCGCTCATCTAGAGTGCTTCTGGGCATATTATATGGTAATATTGGCTCAGTACAGAAACTAATTATTATAATATGCCACATTGTGCCAACAAAAAATAAAGTTTAATTTCTCATAAACAATTTATGTTACAAACAAATGGTTAGTAGAACATATTGGCAGTTTTTATTAAAAATTAATAAAACATTTTTGAATAATACATTTTGAATGAAGCATTTCCCAGCATTGGAAGTACCCATTACACAGACATATTTATTTCACACACACAGACACACACACACACACGTATATATACAATATATATATATGCAGTATATCAATATATGTCTGTCTATATCTATCATATCTATCTATCTATCTATCTATCTATCTATCTATCTATCTATCTATCTATCTATCTATCTATCTCCCTCTGTGTGTGTCTCCCTCTCTTTCTCTGTGTTTGTCTCTCTCTCTCTTTGTGTGTGTGTGTGTGTGTCTCTCTCTTTCTCTGTGTGTCTCTTTCTCTTGTGTGTGTGTGTGTCTCTCTCTCTCTCTCTCACTTTCTCTGTGTGTCTCTTTCTCTTGTGTGTGTGTGTGTGTGTCTCTCTCTCTCTTTCTCTGTGTGTCTCTTTCTCTTGTGTGTGTGTGTCTCTCTCTCTTTCTCTGTGTGTCTCTTTCTCTTGTGTGTGTGTCTCTCTCTTTCTCTGTGTGTCTCTTTCTCTTGTGTGTGTGTGTGTGTGTGTGTGTCTCTCTCTCTCTTTCTCTGTGTGTCTCTTTCTCTTGTGTGTGTGTGTGTGTGTGTGTGTCTCTCTCTCTTTCTCTGTGTGTCTCTTTCTCGTGTGTGTGTGTGTGTCTCTCTCTCTCTCTCTTTCTCTGTGTGTCTCTTTCTCTTGTGTGTGTGTGTGTGTGTCTCTCTCTCTCTCTTTCTCTGTGTGTCTCTTTCTCTTGTGTGTGTGTGTGTGTCTCTCTCTCTCTCTTTCTCTGTGTGTCTCTTTCTCGTGTGTGTGTGTGTCTCTCTCTCTCTCTCTCTTTCTCTGTGTGTCTCTTTCTCTTGTGTGTGTGTGTGTGTGTCTCTCTCTTTCTCTGTGTGTGTGTCTCTCTGTCTCTGTATCTCTGTCTCTATCTCTGTATCTCTATCTCTCTATCTCTGTGTCTCTATCTCTGTATCTCTATCTCTGTCTCTATCTCTGTATCTATCTCTGTATCTCTGTCTCTATCTCTGTATCTCTATCTCTGTATCTCTGTATCTCTGTCTCTATCTCTGTCTCTATCTCTGTATCTCTATCTCTGTCTCTATCTCTGTATCTCTATCTCTGTATCTCTGTCTCTATCTCTGTCTCTATCTTTGTCTCTATCTCTGTATCTCTATCTCTGTATCTCTGTCTCTATCTCTGTCTCTATCTCTGTGTCTCTGTCTCTATCTCTGTGTCTCTGTAAGAGGGTTGGTGAATATGAATTTATCTTGTTTCCGATGCCTTAAAGGGTCAGTAAAATAAATAAATAAATATATATATATATACACTCATGGATTCATATTCACCAAACCTCTGTCAATTCTAGATTATGTCTAGTGATAGGAAGAGTTTTATACCAATGTAAGTTCTTTTAAACATGAAACTGTTTTGTTATCCATAACTTTAAATAAAGGTACAAAATTTACGTTGTGAGATAAAAGCAATATTTTGAACTTATCATTTCTACGTGTTTTCTATAAAAGGTCATATTTGCTTCTGTTGAACTCTGCCAAAAGAAAGTTACTGGCATTATAAAGAATTTTTATGAATTAGACCTTTCATTCCTAAATTAAGTGAGACACTGGTCAAAACAACATTTGTTTAAAGGGATGAGAAAGCAATTACTCACATTTTTTTCCTTCAATATGTCATTTCAAATTATAAACATTTACGAAAGGCTCCCACAGTTGCCAGAGTTATGAATAATTTAGAAATGCCAGTGATGTCAGAAAGGGTTCCCAGATGTGCAAAGCTCTTTATAGGTTTAATATAATGAAGCTAAATTTAATAAGGCTTATTAAGAACCTATGACGAAGGTTAAAGTGGAACCTTCACCTAAGCACAAGTTTGCTTTAATCCATTTTTTATACCGATTCTAACTGTGCTGTTTTTTTGGGTTTTTTTTATAAACGTAATAGAAATAAAGTTTGAGGGTTAACTTTATCCCTCTTCTCCTCATTCTGATCGGCACCATCTTGCCGACGAGAATACAGGAGATCCCCCCCGCTGGTCTGTCAGTAAGCTGGAGTACTCTCATTGGCTAGATATTGATCTATGCCAATGAGAGTTCTCCAAATTACTGACAGACCAGTGAGGAGGAGGATCTATCGATCTCTACCAATGAGAGTTCTCCAACTTACTGACAGACCAGCGGGGGGGATCTCCTGTATTCTCATCGGCACAAATTGTGCCGATCAGAATGAGAAGACGTCAAGAGGGAAAAAAATAAACCCTCAAACTCATTTCTATTGTGTTTTTTTTAAAAAACAAAACCCAGCACAGTTACAATCGTTATAATAAATGGATTAAAGCATACTTGTGCTTAAGTGAAAGTTCCGCTTTAATAGAGAGAGATGTAATGTTTGTTTTTATCGTAGTTGAATATGGATGAGTTCCATTTTTTGTACACATATTAACCCCTTAACAACTGGCTGCGCAGGCACAGGGCTCCCTGAACAGCGTGCAGTCCTGCGGGGAGCCCTGAGATCCATGACGGTCATAATACATCATGGGTCGTTCAGTCACTTTTTACCCATGACGTACCATGACTGTCAAGGGTCGTTAAGGGGTTAACATATAGTACAACTATGTATTGTATTTAAAACATATTGATTTCTGACATAGTTAGGACTGTGATATATTAAATAGAAGTAAGAACCATTCAGCCCATCTAGTTTTAACCCTTTGAGTGCCAGAGGGGTATGCATATCAAATCCTAAATTTCCATTGATTACTGTGGCCTTTAATATGTAAGGGGTTATTCACTAAGGAGTGATAAAGATGTGATAAAGTGTAGGTGACTTCTCCAATGATATCACTTCTCCAATTCCTATGTTATTCTATGGAGCCAATGCACTAAGGACCAGATTTAAAGGCAGCAGATAGCAAAAAATCCAGATGATGGCCATTTTTCAGGCACTGTAAATGATTAAAAGGTCAGTGCTATGAAAAAATGCCGGGAAAAAATCCCCTACCGGACCCTAAATTTAGAAGTGATTTGGCCCACTGAAAATAAAAAAATGTTACAAGTTGCCATTTAATGGACTGCGCTAGCTGTTAAGATCCGATAAGGGCCAAGTGCATAAAATTTAAGACCCAGATTTTCTTTTTACTAAAGTCACGTATCAGATCTTTGGTCAGTCAACGCCGCTATTAAAAGCAAAGAAAAACCCTAAGTCCTCAGTGGATATATTGATACGGGGCCTTAACCCCAACATCAATACATCCAAAGTGCCTAAAAAGTGTTCAAAGTTAGTAGAATTAACCCTATGAGTGCCAGTTACAAAGCAACATCCCATTAAAAGTAACACTTACTATTAATCCTGATGTCCAGCAGAGTCCTCAACATGATGGTCATTTTCTGTCCTTCTTTCTTCTCTTCTTTCTTGTATCGCTTTGTCTGTCTTCTTTCTTCTAGCTGTAAAAAAAATATATTAATATACAGTGAAGTAACTGTGACCCCTCCGCCTCGTGCACGCAATCTCCCTCCAGCGCACTAGTAATGCAGAGCGCTGGGAGATGACATCATCTCCCAGCGCTCTGCATTACAGAAGAGGACCGAGCGGGAGCTCAAAGTGCCAACCCGTCTCTTCTGCCACTCCACTAAACCACCAGGGATTGGGAGGTAGAAGGTGGGGACATTGTGGAGATTAGGGGGGGCATTGTGGAGGGCCCGGGGGCCAATGTGATCGGGGGGGACCCAATGTGGTTGGGGGATGGGGAGGCCCATAGTACTTCTTGCACCAGGGCCCGGAAGGTTCTAGTTACCCTTCTGTTAATATAACTTTTTTAGAAACATACGGGACAATAAAATATATTGTTTAACCCCTTGAGTGTCAGAGGGTTACGCAACACATTGAAAAGCAATGCGTTGCGGACCTCTCTGGGGCTCAAAGGGTTAAATGCTGTATTATTGCCCGGTTCCATAAAAATATGGCAACATTATTTTAGTTCCAAATAAGCCAAGTGAAATTTAAGCCATTATAGTATTCAAAGTTGCACAGTATAATATGTCCGAAAATGAAGGAATAAAAAACTTAGCTTAATAAACTGTGACACAGGCCCTCCCGTCCAGTCCCTGAGGGAATTTGCACAGAGATTGCCTTTATATATGGGCAGTCTATGTTCAAATTCCCTCACAGCCATTGGCTGAGATGTGCTTACACACATCCCAGCCAATCAGCAACTGTGCTTTAAACTGATTGGCTGGGATGTGTGTAAGCACATCTCAGCCAATGGCTGTGAGGGAATTTGAACATAGACTGGCCATATATAAAGGCAGTGTTTGTACAAATGCCCTCAGTGTGGAACGGACATCAACCCTTGAGGGACTGGATGGGGGAGCCTGTGGCACACAGCACTGTCTCTACGGCCGCATACAGCGGCGGAGACAGTTTATTAAGCTTTTTATTAATCAATTTTCGGACATATTATACTACTCAACTTTGACTACTATAATGACTTAAATTTCACTTGGCTTATTTGGAACTAAAATAATGTTGGCATATTTTTATGGAACCGGGCACTAATATAGCGTGTTGCGTGCCCCTCTGTCTGCTATATTTCTAAAAAACTTATATTAATATGTTTTTTTCTTACAGCTAGAAGAAAGAAGACAGACAAGAAGATACAGGAAAGAAGAGAAGAAAGAATGAAGACAGAAGGAGACAGACAGTGGACAACAGATACGTGTTAGGCATATAAGTTAACGATCGATGCTGGGCAGTATGTCAAGCACCAATAGTTAACGTTTTTACTGTAAAGTTCTCAATATCACTGCTATTTAGTGGTGTTTTGAGAACTTAACTCACAAAACGGACGTTTAGCCACAAGACCATTTATGTGGTCTAACATCCGTTGTGCTTTTAGCTGGTAGGGCCTTTAAATAACGACTTAGACATTTTAGTTAGTCGGTTGGCACTCACTTTGGTCCTACAGGATGTTTTACCGCAAACCTTCAAATCTGGCCCAAATATTCTCAGGTGCATTGGCTCAATAGAATAACACAGGAACTGGAGAAATTATGTCACTGGAGAAGTCATCTCCAATTTATCACCTCATTGTCATACCTTATTGAATCACCTCACTTGAATGCTGGACAGGTCTCCGATGAATTGCAAAGCAATGCACTGGAGACCTTGCTAGCAATCAAGGGGTAAAAATCAGAGATAAAGCCAATAATTTTTTGTTTCCCCTATGGTGAAGTTGGTTTGCCCCAGAATTGTTCCAATATTTTTCTACATTTATCCCTAGATAAATAAACTTCCACAGGAAATTTAGATTAAAGGGTTAGTAATGTCCAAATTTAAAGGGATAGTAATACTTCGTTTTATCTTTATTTTATTTTGTAGGCATTAAAAAAACATGACGAACAATATAAGTCTTAACTCTCAAACCTTTATGGTTTAAGAGATATTCACAAGCAAAGTATCCCCCCCCCGTTCAGCCAGATCAGAAGGGAGGTGCCCAGGTAGACTGCAGAGAGGGACATTCTTCAATTAAGATAAGGGAAAAAGCTGAAAAACTTGTCAAGGGGGGAAGGGTCTTCATTGTTCTCATAGGATGAAGATTGTCCCTTCTGTTATCTGTCAGGTCTTACAACCAGATTCACATCTGAGAAGAGATGGCTTACACTAGGAAAAAGGGGCGGGAGGGGGAAACTTTGCTTGTGAATATCTCTTAAACCATAAAGGTTTGAGAGATAAGACTTATATCATTCTTCATGTTTTTTTAATGCCTACAAAATAAAATAAAGTTAAAATGAAGTATTACTATCCCTTTAAGTTTATGCAACATGGTAGATTTAAAAAAAATAAAGTTTCTGGAGAAAGTCATGTCTCTCAAACCTTTATGGTTTGAAAGATATTCGCTGCTAAAGCCCCCCCCCCATGTCAGCTGTAAAGCTGACAGAAGGAGATCTGTGTCGGCCAGCTCGAGGTGGCTCTTCAGCAGAGCCGAAACAACAATATTTAAAAAGAAATACTTAATTGAAACTACAAGTTCCAAAGTGTGCTTGCAAACCAGGGACGCTTTTGTAGACCGTTCCAATTAAGTAATTGGATCGCTATTTCAGCCCTGCTGAAGAGCCGGCGGCTGGTCCCAGGACCGGGATTTCCTGCTTTCAGTAGAAGTGGAGGAAGGGGGAACTTCAGGAGAAGAGGAGGAAGGGGGGAACTTTATCGGCGAATATCTCTCAAACTATAAAGGTTTGAGAGATAGGACTTTCTCCAGATAGTTTTTTTTTTTTTTTTTAAATCTACCATATTCCATAAACTTAAATATGGACATTACTAACCATTTAACCCGTTGAATACCAGAGGTGTACACAACGCATTTCAAAGCAATGAGTTGTGTAAACCTCTGGAACTTAAAGGGTTAATATTCACAAGTACGGCTGTCAACGCAAGACCTATCTGCCTTTTTTTTTTTTATTGGAATAAGCAGCAATGATTCGGTAACTGTTTATTTTCAAATCTATACACATAGGATTCTACATATTGCTCAATTAATGGCAATATACCAATGAATGGAACAAATTAGTAATGCAAGGCCTGTTGAAAGAACTCCTGCTTTTATGGTATTGTAATAAAATAGTCACATTCCACAGGACTGTTCAACAGATCAAATGAGTTTTGCATAATAACGTTAATCTCATCCACAAATGAGCATCTTATGTACTATTTATTTTATATGGTTGATGTGTCCTGTTATAAACATCAAAACTACAGTTCATTAATCTTTAGAAAAAATGTTTTACTTCCAGTTGAGATGTTAACTTGGAAAATGAATGCTCATTGACTTTTCCACATTCAGGAGAATGGCATGTTCCTTGGGGAGACAGTAAATTGAAAATAAGGCTGTTTCAGTTGGCCTACAGGATATGCCTGCAAATGTAGACATATTGAAATGGTGAAAAAATCTGTTTGTGCCCATTCATATAAAGCGAATGGATTATAACGAACTCCAGCCCCTGGGAACGGTGGCTAGATTGAGGAAAAAAGGGCAGGAAGAATAGGATGGATTTGACATAAGTACATTTAAGTGAACTGAATGCTGTCTCTCTTCCCTGCGGTTTAATTGCATATTCCATTGGGTTCCACAAGGAAAAAAGAAAAGAGACTCCTTGTAGTTTTACTTTTCAATACAACAAATCTTAAAACAGGTGTGAGGATGGAGAAGATGTTTTTGACTTCTTTAACACTTTAAATACCAAAGGGGATGCACAACACATTGAGAAGCATGGGGGGGGGTCACTAAGCGATGATAAAGAGGTGATAAAGTGGAGATGACTTCTCCAGTGATATCACTTCTCCAGTTCCTAGTTATTCAATTGAGACTATTCTCCAAAGCTGAAGACATTTTAATGCATAGGCTCCATAGAATAACACAAGAATTGGAGAAGTGATAAACTGGAGAAATCATCACCACTTTATCACTGCTTTATCACCTCTTAGAAAATCTCCCCCAGACTGCTGCCCACGCTCTGGGTTTCAAAGTGTTAAAGGGATGGTGTCTAATAGAACTAAATTCATTTAAGCCAATGGGGTTGATTCACTAAGGTGTGATAAAGAGGTGATAAAGTGGAGATAACTTCTCAAGTGATATCACTTCTCCATTTCCTATGTTATTCAATTGAGACTATTCTCCAAAATTGAAGACATTTTAGTGCATAGGCTCCATAGAATAACATAGGAATTGGAGAAGTGATAAACTGGAGAAATCATCACCACTTTATCACCTCTTAATCACTGCTTAGAAAATCTCCCCCAAAGTGTTGCACATGCTCTGGGTCTCAAAGTGTTAAAGGGATAGTGTCTAATAGAACTAAATTAATTTTAGCCTATGGGGTTTATGCACTAAGGTGTGATAAAGAGGTGATAGAGTGGAGATGACTACTCCAGTGATATCACTTCTCCAGTTCCTATGTTATTCTTAGAGCCAATGCACTAAGATCTCCAAAGCTGGATAAATCTTAGTGCATTGGCTCCATAGAATAACATAGGAATTGGAGAAGTGATAAACTGGAGAAGTGATAAACTGGAAAAGTCATCTCCACTGTATCACCTCTTATCACCTCTTCATCACGCCTTAGTGAATCTCCTCCTTTTAATGCCTGAGGGGTATGAAATGCATTACATGCCCTTCTGGCAATCAGATATTAAAGAAATACGAACACCTAATAATAACCTTCCTGCTTTCCTTTATCTGGATAGAAAATACTTATGGCCACTACTAATCAATTCTGCAGGCCTGCCAAAAATGTATATTTATTTAGTTCTGGATACAATGTTCACAGAGGATTCCAGAACCACAAAAGACTCCTAGAAACAAAGGAAGACTTCACTGGGAGCAGTTTGAGGTCCTGGATTCTAGCAACAAAGAATCATGTCCACCCCCATGGACACAATATACAGTAATAATTGAAGACTCATTTTTGGGAACCAATCCAAGCAGAATTTATCCATATTGACCTTTAGGGTTTTCTGCTCAGATTAGGGTAATTGGGGGTTGCGGAATAGTAACCCTTTCTTTTGGCTTCACATATTCTGCAAATACAGAGCAGTCCAGAAGTATTTGGATAAAGACACACGTTTTGTACTCCAGCACACTGGATTTTAAATGAAACAATTACCAAGAGCATAAAGTGCAGACTGTCATCTTGAATTTGAGGGTATTTACGTCCATAAACCACGAACACTGTAAGAATTACTGCCTTTCTTATACATAGTCCCTCCTTTTTGGGTATCAACAGTAATTGGTCATTGACTGCTCTGTTGTTACTTGACCAGGGGGTGAGATTCACTAAAGGGCAATGCTGTGGCAATATGATTTTGTAGATGTGTTCAAAGCACTTCAACATTTCAATGAAGACACACCACCATGTGCACTACAATTTGGGGATGCAAATGGAGGGGAGGTTGAGGGTCCCTAGTAGCATACAAGATTGTCTAAGTGCTGTCGATGTTGAAGGGATGCTCTCCCTCACACATTACCAGCTCTACAACAATCGTGAAGTCTAACAGCATTTACTCTGCTTCCCCATTTGGCCAGTAGGGGAGTGGAGAATATACTGTCAGCACCATGGACAGGATCACTACCATATCCCTTTGAGTGCTATAGGGATGTGCATTGCTGACCCCTATGTCACTCAAAGGGTTAAAAAAAGTACACCAAGCACTACACAATTGCCCCCTTAGCTCTGTACCATATTTATTCCATACACTTTGTGTACTCCCAAGGGAACAAGGCTGGGGTCAAGGGATTTGTGGCTACCAGCTTCACTTAGCCTTGTTCACTTGCCCACTGGTAGCTACAGAACCCCGTGTACACTGTCTGACCCCCCTTCACTCCCGAGGCTTGTTCCTTTGCCTAATGGTAGTCACAAATCCAAATGGACACTGTGTGGGCAAGTGAACAAGGTTGGTGGTTGTCAGGCAATGTATGTGGGGCTTACACACAATGGTGATGTTACCCATGTTGCCGCACAATATAGAAATCCAACATTCTGCCACAAAATCTGACATGTTACCTTCCCACTATCAACTCCAACATGATGCACCCCTAGTAAACTCCGACATGCTGCCTTCTTCCTATAAACTCTGACATGATGCCCCCAAGTAAACTCCAACATGCTGGATTCCCCTATCAACTATGAGATGATGATCCTCCCAGGAAAACTCTATGTGTTCAGATATGAGTGATCTGGTGAAATTGATGTACTTCTTGCAAAATAAATTCATTTTAAGATTTTACTTTTAGATGTGCCTTTGTTTGCGCTCCTCATTCCAGATGTGATATTGATACAAGGGATAAGGTCCTTTTTTCGTGGAGGCTGCACCAAAGGGATACATCGGGGAAACCTTGTGGAACTCTTTTTTGTGGAAAGATTGCAGATTTACTATTCCATATATCCATTCCATTCATCTATCATCCCATTATATCATCTATCATTTCATCATTCCATTATTCCATCCATCATAATAGAGACAAGTACTTTATTATTGGATATGTGTCTGGTGCTGTGAGACAGTGGACCCTTATATTTCTACATATAGTGGGACTATCTCTTTGTTAGTACAGTGTGTATTTTTGGTAATATTCTAGGGCCCTTTGTATTGTCTTTTTGTTTGTTGTTCTTAATTGTACATTACAGTTAGGTCAGTTTTAGTGCGCGGAGTGGGGGTGTCCGAGTCTGAGTGTACGCCGATAGGAAAACTTTAAATATAGATTACAAACGGAGCCCAATTGAGGCTGTATACTCGGGCACTGACACTTTTCCACATTTTTCTACAAAAAGACATTTGCTAATGCACAGTTAAATAATGTAGTTCTATGAAATATATTTATTTGTTAAAGCGGAACTACTACCCTATATAAAGTCGCCACCCAATAATTAGGCATATGGCAACTAGCTTCTTAATGCTACTATTATCTTCCACAAATACCGCGTTTTGAAGTAATCCTGTTTCTTCAGACACCAGCAGCCAGACTTGGACGCAGATATCTTGTCTTAGAGATGTCTGTGTGCCTGCGCAGTATATACCTGTTTCCTCTAGGAGGCACTGCATGGAGCCGAAAGGCACAGGAAGGGACTGAAGGAGCAGGCATGCAGACGGCTTTACAGCAATAAGCCTGATCGCCAGTCTCTGAAGAAACAGGATTACTTCAAAACGCGGTACTTGTGGAAGATAATAGCAGTATTAAGAAGCTAGCCGTCATATGCCTAATTATTGGGTGGTGACTTTTTATAGGGTGGTAGTTAAGCTTACACATTACTAGTTTGTTGTCTCTCCTCTCTACAGTCTTCAATTCTTATTACATTAGAGTGCAGTTCATTTACATACTAATCACAGTTTAACCCTTTGAGTGCCAGCGGGGGTACGGAACGCATTGCAAAGCAATTCGTTCCGTACCCCTCTGGCAGTCAAAGGGTTAAGATTATGGAAACATAGATGGGTGGAAATACAACTCAGTTTTTCTGCATGTTGTTGATGAAACACAGAGCGACGTAGTTTAACACATGCAGAATTCTCATTGACTCTTCTAGAAAAGGCCAATGTTCTTTTTCCATTACTTAATAACGTCGCCATTCACACCCAAGGGCTCATGAAACTCACATCGGACATTTTCTTATCTGCCAAGAAAATAGCTGGATAAAAATGATATTGAAAAATAGCTGGAAAAAAATATATTTCAAGAAGCTGATTTTTTTTTATATACTTTCACATAATACTGGATGAAGTGGCACGTTTTTATAAAAGTACAAAGACCACCAACTTTCAAGAACACAGCCTATTAAAAGATCTGACTTGGCCGACTTTACTTAATGTCCTCTTCTGATTTCCACATGATCAATAGAGTGTGGTTAGGTGCACTAATAAGTGAAAGGTTTAATTCAGAAGTTTTATGTGTGTTGCCAACTTGCTTTGGTATGAACCACAGGGAAAATCTTTACTTTGAAAAAGGAAGGATAAGAACTGAATGAGTGGCTTGGTTTGGAGTTCCATGTATAGTAAACTTTCCTCCAAGACCACCAGCAGACATTTTTCTAATAACACTTGGAAATTATAGGCCGTTTTTTGCCAGAAAGACCAGAAACACGTATTGCAGGCTGTGCTAGCAGTGGAAAGATATTTTTTTTACCAACTTACAGAATACAATACTGTTGGTGTGACCTTAATTCTTTAGGTCTTCTGGTTCCTCGGTTCCCGCTTTTCACTATCCACTTGTGCGTATAATGAAGAAGTATTATAGTCCAATGCATACAGGATAATCCCCTCTTACATAGCCTATTTCCTGCTTTCACCCTTCACTGCAATAGGTATTAACTCTGCACAATACATTTACCAACAGCTGTAATTTTTTCTTTTTACAGATTTTAGAGATTGTTTTCTGTTATTATGTTCAGTTTTTTGCAAAATTGTAATTTCAAAGTTGCATACTAGATTCCCTGTTTTTAAAGGGATAGGAATGTTTCATAATAAAATCAGCTCTAATTAATCATCATAGTATTTGAACTTTGGAGAGTGTTATTTTAATTCTGTCAGAGTTGTAGTTCAAGAGTAATTCAATGACAAAGTATCCCCCTCCCGCCCATTTTACGGATGTAACACTGCTCACCTCAGAGCAGCAAGACTGCCAGGATGGATCACAGAGAGGGACAATCTTCAATTAAGATAAGGGAAAAACCTGAATATCTTGTCAAGGGGGGCAGGGCTTTCATTGTTCTCATAGGAAGAAGATTATCCCCTGCTGTTATCTGTCTGGTCTATGGACTGGATTCCACATCTGAGAAGAGATGGCTTACACTAGGTAAAAGGGGCGGGAGGGGAAACTTTGCTTGTGAATATCTCTCAAACCGTAAAGGTTTGAGAGATAAGACTTACATTGTTCTTCATGTTTATTTAATGCCTACAAAATAAACTAAAGATAAAATGAAGTATTACTATCCCTTTAACAATCCAATAATTAATTTCACCTGCATCAAAGTCACTGTAATAATAAGAAAAGGATAGATGCACCAGATGAAACAAAGTGCCACTCAAAGGGTTAAGATGTATACCCTCCATCTGTGCCCTAACCCTTTGAGTGCCAGAGTGGTCCGCAACACATTGCAAAGCAATGCACTCCAGACTCCTCTGGAACTCAAAGGGTTAAGATGCCCCCTTCTACTCACATGCCCGCATCAGCATGTCGGCCGCATCACAGTCACGCTTAAGTGTCCATCTGTGCCTTATCAGATTTACGACACTTAAGCGTAACTGTGATGCGGCTGACATTCTGACTTGGGCTTGTGATTGGAAGGGGGACATCTTAACCCTTTGAGTGCAATGCGTTGCAGACCTCTCTGGCACTCAAAGGGTTAAGCCACAGATAGAGAGTATACATCTTAACCCTTGGAGCGGCACTTCACTTTATCTGGTGCATATATCCTTTTATGCGTATTAGTGTGACTATAATGCAGGCAAAATTAATTTTTGGAGGTTAAGGTACATATGGTGGCCACACTTAAGCCTGCGACATCAGAATGTCACCCTTTTGATGCAGACGACATTCTGATGTTTCCCTTTTCATTCAGGTGACATTTTAAATGCGCCATTTTGTTTGTCACCAAATAGTGGCCAATATTTCTATAGGATACCTTTATGGCATTATTCATTACCCATTTGAGTGCCAGAATGGTGTGCCATGCATTCCACAGCAAAGAGTTGCACACCCCTGTGGCAATCAAATGGTTTAGCTAAAGGTGCAGGTCTGGAGCAAACTCCAGGCCCCGTAGGGCTGATATGAAAATTCTGCAAATTCCCATTGCTCCAAATAAGAATTTTAACCCAATTAAAGCTAGAGATGGCCTGTGATAATTTGCAATGGTGACCTCTCTAGCATTCAAGGGTTTAAAATCCTCATTTAAAATAAAATGCAAAATAAGCCTTATAAATACTGCTCCCTGTGCTTTCATCCATGTAAACAAGTGTTTAACCCTTTGGTTGCCAGAGAGGTATCCAGCGCTTTGCAACACAATGCATTGTATGCCTCTCTGGAGCACAAATGGTTTCAAGAAAACCATGAACATATACTTCTTTATTATTATTATTATTATTTTTTTAAGATAACATTGTTTGCCTGTTTTTGTCAAGTGCATGGTGAAGCCTCAAGGCATCTGTTGGGGTCCTATAGGGTTCATTTTGGCTACTCCTTTTTGGCCTATTTATATCTCCTTCTTGTCCCATAACACCTTGCCAAATTAGTATGGTTCCTGAGAACCAATTTGGTGCAGGATACCTGCTAATCCTGTCTCAGTGTTCTTCATCTTTTGTTGATTTTACTATCATCTTAACAAGAGCTACAAATGACAACCCTATTTTCAGCAACTCTGACCTACTATTTGGATTTGTGAAAATAATTTTCTTTCACCAGGATTTGTATACCAACTCCACTTCTCTTTTACCACTGCAAGCCATCTCCACTATTCCTGATCCACAGCGCAAACTGAAAATGTTATGGTGGGGAAAAAAGTGAATGAAAACCCCTTCCACCTGAATTTGGCGAGTGCTAGATATAATGTTAAACAAAAATTTGACACACCAGTCATGTCATAAGACTTGCTTTTCCCACAGAAATCTTACATTTGCAGTGTTGTTACTACTGCAAGGAATCCATGTATAAAGTGGAATCCGAGGCAAAAAGGTGATTCCTTGGTAAATTTATTTGCATATGCCTACCCAGAATCCCTTGCAGTAGTAACAACACTACAAATGTAAGATTTATGTGGGAAAAGCAAGTCTTATGGCTCGACTGATCCACAGCAATAATACTTTTCTTAAAATCCTGGCATTTTTTCAATCTCGGCAGCAATCCATTGTCTGTCTTCATCGTGTTCCAGAGTTTCAGTGTAATGCAACTTCTTTCTTTGTAGAAAAATCTACTGAGATTATAAAACGGGAATAAAATATACATTTATTTGTTAAAGACCCATGATTGCATTTTTCATTTCATTGTTGTATTTACCTCAGAAAGAGCACATAGGTATTTGCCAACATTCAATAAAAGTGCATCTAAGTAAGTTAAAGTAATGGTAATGTTTAACAAAAAAAGCAGCTCCAGTTAATCGTCATAGTATTTGGACTTTGGAGAGTGTTATTTCAATTCTGTCAGAGTTGTAGTTCAAGAGTAATTCAATGATAAAGTTTCCCCCTCCCACCCCTTTTACCTAGTGTAACAGTGTTCACCTCAGATGTGGAATCTGGTCTCTTGACTGGTCAGGTCACAGCAAGGGATAATATTCTTACTGTGACCATAAGGAAAACCCTGCTCACCTTGACAGGTTTTTCAGCTTTTTCCTGAGGATTGTCCCTGTCTGTGATCCAGTTTTGCTGCTCTGAGGTGAGCAGTGTTACATCAGCAAAAGGGAGGGGGATAATTTATAATTCAATTACTCTTCAACTACTACTCGGACAGTATTGAAATAACACTCTCCATAGTCCAGATCCTATGAAGATTAATCGGAACTGCTTTTTTGTGAAACATTACTATCTCTTTAAGTATTCTTACAACTGTTGTGGTTTCTTATAGTGTTAAAGTGATAGTAATCTTTTAGTTTCACTTTACTTATTCTGCTATGCCAGAATAAATAGCCATATTGTCTTTGTTTTTTATAATTTTCTTAAAATTGTTTTCAGTTTTCTACATACTCCGTTTAGAGTAGAACTTGGTCCCCAAACAGAAAAGCAATTAACCAGTTTCCCTTCTGCTGAAATTAACTTAGGGAGTTCTTTCCCTTTAGTTATTGCTTATGCACATGATACAGAGTGCTCAGCTGCTTGACATGTAAGACACTCTCCTGATTCTTCTGTATAATGGTGGGGTCTTTCTTGATCCCACCAGTTCTCTAATATAATTGCTGATCAGCTAGTTATGTGCAGAGTTGCAGGTCCATACATGTATATGTCAAACTGAAAGTCTTTTCCAGAAGTTCTGAGATGTTCACTGTCAAACCGAATGTCTTCTACTGAGCTCTGGAGATGTTCATTGTCAAACTGAAGGTTTTCTATGGAACTCTGGAGGTGTTCTTTGTTAAATTGAAGGTCTTCTATGGACCTCTGGAGATGTTCTTTGTCGAACTGAAGGTCTTCTGTGGAATTCTGGAGGTGTTCTTTGGAGCTCTAGAGAACACCTATGGACAGATGCACTCATGAATGGCACTCAAAACACAGAATTTCTGAATATAGCTAGTTCCTGTGGATTTGTATCAGCTTATCAGTGGGGTCAGAAAATACCGTACTGGTATACAGCAGAAACCAGGGAGCTGCTTAGACTTCAGGCATGATGATGAGCACTCTGTTTCAAGTAAGTAATCAAGTAAGTAAGGAATGATTGGATGGAAAAAACCCTAAGCTCTTTCCCTCCAGTGTTTTTGGAAGCAGGGATAGTGGTACATTGTACCACTATCAATACTTTTCCGGATGGGAACAAGGTTCTCACTCTAGGTAAATGGTGAGCAACATGAGGCCTTTCACCTGCTGCCAGACTACAGCTCCCATCAACGGAATTATGGAAATTACAGTCTAGCAGCAGCTGGAAGGTCTAACTTTGCCCATCCATGGTCTAGGTAGAAGAGCTGTAGTTTAGATAGAGAAGGTATAAAACTGAAAAACTAAATGAATGTAGGCAATTTGGCAATATTTATTCTGCTTTAGCACATAAATGAAATTAAAATAAAAGGTTACAATCTGTTAACTCCTTAAGGATAAGAGGAGTGAGCAATTCGTTGGTCCTTAAGGGGTTAAGTGCAGAAACATATTGAACTAGGGTTGGGTTTAACTAGATGGACGCAAGTCTTTTTTCAACCTAAATTACTATGTTACTATGTTTCACAGATTGGGTGTTGTGTAAGAGACCATCATTTTTTAACGTTTAGAGCCTCGATACTATTACAAACGCTAACATTTTTGGTGGTTCCTGGAGATTACAAGCACTATAGGGCGCCTTGTATTGTGTGTTTTCTTCTAGATACTTCCATCATATGGATGTGTGAGAGGTGTGGCCCTTGATTCGATTGCTCTGAAGTGGAGGTAACAGTTGGGGCGGTTTGAGATCCCTAATGCCTGTCTCTCAGTGAATGCATAAGTATTACACTGAGCAACTCAATTTGTGAGTATATTTTAAGCTTTTTTTTTGATAGAAGATTAATCTACATACTAAACTAGGAGTGCCTCCTGTTGTGTTTTCTTTTAATAGGACAGTGCCACCTAAGACAAAATTAAAATAAGTTCAGTGTGTTTAGATACATCTCTAGTGTCCAAGAGGATAATATTTAGCACTGTTACTGACCATTTGTCTATTTACTGTGTCACTAAAATATACTGTTTGTTATCAATCCTTGGTATTCTGCTTTTTTACCGTTTTCTTGTTATTTATATACTTTTAGTTACTCATTTAATCTGAGTCCCTTATGCAAAAGTTCTCTTAAAGTGTTAGTAATGTCTCAGAAAAAATCATTATCGTTTAGTAGTGCTTAAAAAGTTCAAATATATTCAACAAATCCTATCTCTCAGACCACTATGGTTTGAGAGATATTCACGTTGAAAGTTTGCCTTTTACAGCTGACAGCAGGAGATCCGTGTCGCAGCAGAGCTGCAATTGTGTTATTTAAAATGAATTACTTAATTGGAATGGTCTACAAAGTTTGCTTGCAAACCATGCACACTTTGTACACCTTTCCAATGAAATCATTCTTTTTAAATAACTAAATTTCGGCTCTAATGCAGAGACGCCAGTTGGTCCTCAGAAAGGGTTCCACTGCAGTCAGCACAGCGCTGACATCAGGGAAAGGGAAGGAGGGGAGAACTTTAGTGCCGAATATCTCTCAAACCATAGCGGTCTGAGATAGGATTAGTTGCATATAGTTGAACTTTTTAAGCACTACAAAATGATAAAGATTTTTTTTCTGGGACATTACTGTCCCTTTAAGCCTTTCTTCTCGAGTCAGCTGCAAACAGTAACCCAGCTCAGTACACATTCGCACAGCTCAGGCAATGTAAATGAGAGTTTTATTACACTCATAAAAATTTTGTAACTTCCCCGAATCACAGTGTAATTCCACCAATAGTTGTAAAATGCTTTAAATTATATTTGTGTAAAACTACGATGATTTAGCCGTGTTACTGTGTTTCTTGTTGTTTAATAGAGATTTTCCCCCATGTATTTGCCAATTGAAGGGAAGAGGCATCATCTTTCAAGTATTTGTCAACTCCCATTAGTATAATTTAATGTTAATCAAATTTACGTATTGGATTTCTAAAGTATTCTGCCAAAAACAGTTTGTGATTACTAAATCAGTACTTATATTACACATAACCATTATACATCCTAGAACATCTTTTGAATTGTGTTGAATATTGTGAAATAGAAGATTTAGTTTAGTCTACAGTGGAGGTAGCCTAGAACTTTACAGCTGTGGGAGACTAGAACTCCCATCTTCCCACAACAGCTAATGGCTGTTTAGGGATGCTGGGAGCTGTAGTGAAGAAGAGCCAAACATTGCCTACTGCAGGTCTAGAGGAACATAATTCTGTCTGACTGCAAATGTTCCAGTGTTCTTGAATATCATTGAAGGTGTTTTGATAAAGGCACTTTGAGAATGTATTAGACTACTAGACCTATGTATGTTTACATTTTGCACATTGATACATTTCTCTATCTCTGTGTTATTGGTTCAGTCATCTGATACACTCCCTCAGTCATCTTTATTAGTTACTTTTAAGGATAGCTGGGAGATTTTCTCATTGTATCTCATTACAAAAAGGCTGCTTCAAGTTATAACTGGGGTAGGCAAACTTCTGCATTCCAGCTGTTGAGGACAACTCCCATTATCCCCATTATGATGGGAGTATTAGTCTCAATAGCTGGATTTTCACATGTTGTCTACCTCTGGTTTATATTTTGAAATAGCATTATTGTGTGCAACATTTCCCCTTTTTGTGACACAGGATGTAATGAGAAAGTCTCTCAGCTATCCGTAACGGCCCATGACGTGTCAGGACCGTCATGGGTAAACTTCCCATAAGGACCCGTGATGGTCCTGGCACGTCATGGGATAAATGATAGCAGCGGGCCTCACTGCACACTGCTATCATGCTGAACAGCCTGAAACTGAGTGCTCCAGAACCGGAGCGCTCAGTTTCAGTGCTTATCTTTTCTGCCGGTACATGTGATTGCTCCAGGAGCGATCACATGTACCTGCATTTTCATTCACAAAGACAATGTGTTTTATACATTGCCTTTGTGGCTGCTCTCTGCCTCTCTCTTGCTTACTGTTAGAGTAAGGGAGAGAGAATCACAGAATAGATCAAAAATCCAATAAAAAATGGCCAGAGATGAGCATTAACCCATGCAGTGCTGATGCTGGAGCAATATTGGATGTAGGTCGCTGTATGACCTACTAACACCTCATTATATTAATAAATGAATGTGAAATACCATATGTATTAAAAAATACAAATACTAAAGTTATATTAAAGTTTAATGTGAATTGTATCAATGTGGAGCACAGTAATACACTTATATACACAGAACAAAGTAATGTACAAAATTGGAAAACCTGGGAGGGAAGGAGGGACATGGGGATTTTTGCCCCAGAGGGACAGTGCCCCCTTAAAGCTGGACAGTATGTAGCTATGAATGACTGTTCATACCTTTCATGCAGTCGCCATTGCACCCAAATGATCACAAGAGAAGAAATAAAAATGCTGTTTTCTTACATTCTTTAACAGTTTTCTTTAACTGTAATAAAATAAATGGTGGGTTATCCATATAAGTGCGGTATCAAAAGAAAGCCCTACTTGTGCTTAGAAAAAAACAGTATATAATGTGTGTGACTGGAATAAAAGACTTAGGAGGAAAACACTGTTGAACAAAAACATAGTCAAAAAGGTCATAATTACTCCAGTCAATAAGTGCAATCCACGTCAGATTTTCCTGGTCCTTAAGAGGTTAAGGGTAAGTAAAGTTGTTTTGATTGGATATTCTATCTTGTCCTAGAAATTGGCTATAAACTCTTGAATTCAGGGACCTGTGATCCAGTTGTATTCGTTTATGTTCAATTGCATTATTGTAAGTTTCCTTATGTTTGTCCCCGTTGTTTAGAATGTTGGTATAGGTTAGTGATTTATAAATAAAACATCATTATCATCCCATCAGTACTCAGATGCTGTTATCAGGATCATCACTCATAGCTGTTCCTGACTGTTCTCACATCTGAATATCCACTTTATACTTTGTGACAGGACTAACATTTCTAGCAGGATATTTATTATCTGTGTATGGCACCAGTGATTGGAAAGCGCTTTTACTCTGGGTAGAATAAGGTCCTATGGAGCCTGCTCTATACTTTGGTAGGCTTGATCCTAGCTGAGCATCTATGGCCTGTACTTTTCAAAAGTTTCATAATAAAAGCAGTTCTAATTAATCACCATAGTATTTGGACTTTGGAGAGTGTTATTTCAATTCTGTCAGAGTTGTAGTTCAAGAGTAATTCAATGACAAAGTATCCCCCTCCCGACCCTTTTACTGATGTAACACTGTTCAGCCAGAGCAAAAGGGAGGTGCCCAGGTAGATTGCAGAGAGGGACAATCTTCAATTAAGATAAGGGAAAAAGCTGAAAAACCTGTCAAGGGGGGCAGGGCTTTCATTGTTCTCTGAGAAGAGATGGCTTACACTGGGTAAAAGGGGTGGGAGGTGAAACTTTTTTGTGAATATCTCTCAAACCATAAAGGTTTGAGAGATAAGACTTATATCGTTCTTCGTGTTTTTTTAATGCCTACAAAATAAAATAAATATAAAACAAAGTGTTACTATCCCTTTACGATATACTGATATGATTCCTAGCTAAAATAAGATATTGGTCTGATTTTTGTGTGTTGTACCTGTCTAATGCTTATTTATTATTCTGTATATAGTTAAAATTGTCTTCTTTATGGCACCTTGGCCAAGGGGAGAAAAGTGGGGAAACGTTTGGGTATTTTAGGATCTTCCATTAAAAAATGAACCAACTTTCCTGAGCATTCTACAGGGAAGGCATTTGGGACTGACTCACAGTAAAGTCTTAACGGGAGAGTGTGTGTGCTATGGCTTAATAGGAGGGGTGAAACTTTTTGCCTCAAAATCAAAACATGAAAAAAAAACAGCATTTCCTTCCTATTCTAATCTTCTGTGAGAAAGTGTTTTTTTCCCAACTCTTTTGAAATCAAATATTGCAATGTATTTTTCTCAGTGTGGTGAGATTCCCCATGTATTACTGCATTTTATCTGTCTGACTTTAGAGACAAAGAAAGCAGGTAGCTTGAGTAGAGGCAATATACTCAGAGATGGAACTAGATTTGCTTGCTGAGAGTATTGGTGGTAGCCACTACCTGTAGTTATCTGCGTGTGGTTTTGACGGGAGAAAGGAGCATTATAAAACACACAAAAAATGATTTAACTGAATGAGACAGAGTCAGAAAGGCTGGTGAATTGCTCCTCCTTACCGGAGATAATTAGCTGGCAGACTGGCTGAGCCCAAGACTCTATTGAGACTGAGTGACAGATACTATAGAGACTGAGTAACATATACTATGCAGGCAGGCATAAATACATCTTCCATTCAACGTCTTTTACGTATACACTCTACATCTGTAAGAATAAGAGGGACAAGAATAGACGGGTGGTGTTTCACCAGCTGCTGTGCACTTTATACTTTATTGTAAGTTGCTGATTCTGAACCTATCAGGCCTATCATGTACTTTACTGTAAAAATTAACACTGCAGTATTTGGGAGAGAGAGAAAGTTGTTGAAAATGTTACACTACTTACTAGTGTGTAGAAGCAGGCATACAATGATAGGGTACTGGAGTTTCTTGATTTAAGGAGAATATGTACTAGCCAGTACACTTGCAGGGAGTGTGGGTGTGATTTGTAGACAGTGCCACTGACAGTGATAAGGACAGTTTGAAAAAAGACAGTCAAAAGAAAGCATTCCTACACTTGAGTAGATCCTGAAAGTAACAGTGACAGAGGCACATTATTTTGGGGCAGACTGAGCATCACTCCAAATTCCAATAGCTCTGCTGTGTACTTTACAGTTAAAGTCAACATCATTACATCCCAAATCACCATAATCATCACCAACACCACTTCCAAGTTCATTGTCCATCCAGTCACACACACTACTACTGGCTAAGCTGCAACACAAGTCAACATCCACATCCACAGCTATGAGTGATTCTGTTGCTGTTCAAAGTGCAGTACAACTGATACCTACATCTAGTACTATTGCAATATCTGGTAAGAGTAGTAGTAGTAGTAGTTGTACTAGCAGTAGTCCCTTCAGACCTCTCAGTCTACAAAATCTGCAGTATGGAGATATTTCACTAATGATCTAATCATCTAAACGTCTTGTTATCGGTTGCCTCTATAAAAACATATGAGCAGGAGGAAAGCAGGATCACATCTAAGCACACCTTCTTTGAGATCTCTCCTGAAACACAACCACAGGTCTGATTGTGAGTCCCTCCAGCAGTACACCAGATGTGCAATGGCTAGCAGCAAAAGCACTCCTAAAAGTGCATGGGGTCAAAGAGCACATAACAGTAGTGTGGTTGATGTCTAAGAGAGTGGAACAACTCTTTTATGTGTAACAACACCCAGAATCATATCTCCTACTGCTATGGTTGTGTGTCCTTGGAGTCGACTCAGCCAGTTTATGTTGCTGTAGGGCTGCTAACAACATTTACTTTCAACTGTGAATTTCACCACTAGTAGTACTGTAGTCAACTAGTACTAGTACTGTAGTGGGAATTATTGCAGGCAGAGAAAACATAAGGGGAAAATGGCAGTACATTATTTTGCCATAGGGAAAAGATGCAACCGTTATATATTTTTAGTGGGAACTTTTGCAAAAAAAAAAAGTTACATTTTGATTTTTTTCTTGCAAAACTTTCCAAGAGGTAAAAACTGACTTTTCACTCATCTCTACTGGAATGTACTTAAAAAGATAAGACATGCTTGTAGATTCTCGATGTATGAGCTGTGCTTCCTTGATTTCTCCACATAGGCCCTCGGCAGGGGTAGTACTGCAGTGGGAATTCTTACAGCCAGAGAAAGCATAAGTGGAAAATAGCAGTAAATTCCTTTGCTGTAGTGAAAAGGTTCAAATGTTATATATTTTCTATGAGCGGCACTTTCTAAGGAAAAATAGTTAAATTCAGTTTTTTTTTACTTGCAAACTTTCTGAAGAGAAAAAAAAATGGACTTTCTGCTACTCTTTACTGGTATACATTAACCACCGTCACCAGTTCTTTCCCTTAAAGGGATAGTAATGTTTCATAATAAAAGCAGCTCTAATTAATCATCATAGTATTTGGACTTTAGAGAGTGTTATTTCAATTCTGTCAGAGTTGTAGTTCAAGAGTAATTCAATGACAAAGTGTCCCCCTCCCGCCCCTTTTACTGATGTCACACTGGTCAGCCACAGCAGAAGGGAGGTGCCCAGGTAGACTGCAGAGAGGGACAATCTTCAATTAAGATAAGGGAAAAAAGTGAAAAACTTGTCAAGGGGGCAGGGATTCCATTGTTCTCATAGGAATAAGAGTGTCCTCTTCTGTTATCTGTCTGGTCTATGGACTGCATTCCACATCTGAGAAGAGATTGTTTACACTAGGTAAAGGGGGCGGGAGGGGGAAACTTTGCTTGTGAATATCTCATAAACCACAAAGGTTTGAGAGATAAGACTTATATCATTCTTCATGTTTTTTTAATGCCTACAAACTAAAATAAAGTTAAAACGAAGTATTACTGTCCCTTTAAAGGGATAGTAATACTTCTTTTTAACTTTATTTTATTTTGTAGGCATTAAAAGACATGAAGAATGATATAAGTCTTATCTCTCAGACCTTTATGGTTTATGAGATAATCACAAGCAAAGTTTCCCCCTCCCGTCCCTTTTACCTAGTGTAAGCAATCTCTTCTCAGATGTGGAATGCAGTCCATAGACCAGACAGATAACAGAAGGGGACGCTCTTATTCCTGTGAGAACAATGACATCCCTGCCCCCCTTGACAAGCTTTTCAGGTTTTTCCCTTATCTTAATTGAAGATTGTCCCTCTCTGCAGTCTACCTGGGCACCTCCCTTCTGCTCTGACTGAACAGTGTTACATCAGTAGAAGGGGCGGGAGGGGGATATTTTATCATTAAATTACTCTTGTACTACAACTCTGACAGAATTGAAATAACACTCTCCAAAGTCCAAATACTATGATGATTAATTAGAGCTGCTTTTATTATGAAACATTACTATCCCTTTAAGTAGCGGTGATGGTCCTGGCACGTCAAGTACGTTTCACTTACATCGCTCCTGTGGGAGGGCTGTAAGTAAAAATGGGGCCCAAAATTCAGACCCCTGCTCAGAGTGCCTGCACAAGTGATCAGTCCCATGTGATGGCAAGCCAAACTTCTGTATCTGTCCTTAACGGGGTTTCACCTCCAGGACTGCTGGTCCTTAAGGGGTTAATAATATATATATACACTCTTGTAGATTCCCTGAAGTGCAAGCTTGTGGCTTTAATGTCAATGTGTCAATTTGTACATTGACAGCAAAATTGTTCTGCAGAAATGTCACCATTAACTTACTAAATCCTGCACACTAGTCCTGGCTAGCACATGACATAGCTTACTTATAACTGACAACCTAGACTAGCGTCCTCTCCATGATGCCTAATTAGGGGGAAACTAAAACTCGGCTAATAGAAAGTCTGATGTATGTACTAAGAAGAACTGTAGTTATCATGTGACAAATCAACTGCTTCTTAGTAGACCGATAAAAAAATTCCCATTGTTATAAATGGGATTTTTAACCCCTTAAAGGAGCAGTAAACTTTTTTTATAAAAAAATATATATTGTAGGGATTTTCCTATTGAGTAAAATAAGGGTACTCCCACTGCCGAGATATTTTTATTTTCAGAGTTATTCCAATTTAAACCCATGTTTTTTTACATTAGCAGTGCCCTCTAGTGGTCAAATTCTAATTAGATTTCCTGTTAGATTCTAATGGAGAGGAAAGTCAGAAAAGTCAGAGACATACAGTTCTCCATAGAATGTGATAGAAACTGTCTGTCACTTCCTGTCAGTTAGAACTATCAGGAAGTAAACACAGTAAATTCACTTCCTGATTATTTAAACTGCTAGAAATTTTGAATAAAACATCTGACAGCAATGGAAGTGACCTTGTTTTACTCAGCAGGAAATGCTCTATAAAATATGCGTTTTCATAAAAAAAAGTTTACTGCTCCTTTAAGTGCTAGTAATGTGTTGAGGAACTCGCTAGTATTCAAAGGGTTAAATATCCCATTTAAATCAATGGGAAAATGGAAAGTTGTATTTGTCCCCTAAGATTGTATAGGCTTATTCCACAGTTTTTTTAATTCTACTTAGTACAGTAGCCTCACAATGTCTATTCCAATCATGCATGCATCTTCATAAATGTTTTTCTTGCTTATTTGCCTGAAAAATATGCTGTATGTACAGATTAGATATATGGGAATTCATCATTGTACAAAATATCCTTATACATTTATAAAGAATGGAGTGAACAACTGGTATCATTTAAATGTACATACTTTGCAAAAAAATAAATCTGCCAGCGTTGATAAAAGTCTCATTATTGTTAAATGATCCTTGATAAATCCCTCTGCACAGAAATTCATCTAGACATCGATGTTTCAATCACAAACAGTGGTCAAAGGGTGCACAAGCACAAGTCTTATATGAAAGGAAGAAAATCAACAGCTGTCCAGATGCAAGGGTTCTTTCTCCTACTTATAAGGATAAAAGCTTACATGTGCAGACCCCATTATTTTTAATGGACACAAATATAAATGTACATGATTCTTCTAGATCCACGTGGGATATACCTATGGGTTACATATGTGAACATTATGTTAGGACTGAAAATAATGCTCTGAAACCACTATATTCAATGATATATTTTGTGAAAATATGTACTTTCAAAATAATTATTTCACTCGTTTAAAGGGACCCTATTAATCAACCCTTTGAGTGCCAGAGGGGTCCAACACGTTGCAAAGTCGGGTTAAAATCCCCATGTCCCTCTTTCCCTTACAGATTTTCCATTTTTTTACATTACTGCTTGGTGTGTGTATGTAAGTGTATTACTGTGCTCCACATGAATAAAACGGACATTAACTTTTAATTTTGTTTCATTATTTGTGTTTTCAAATTCATCTTTTTCAACATTATTCTCAAGACAGTATTTGTCAACACAGTAGGTCATAATGAGACCTACATTTCTCCTGCCCCCAGCACCAGCATTCACAGGGTTAATACCCCCAACTCTGGCCTCGATGCCTTCCTTTATTTGTCTGGTCTCTGCTTCTCTCTCCCTTACTTTAATAGTAAGGAAGCAAGAGGCAGAGAGCAATCACAAAGGCAACGTGTAAGACATATTGCCTTTGTGCATGAAAATGCCGTACACGTGATCGCTCCTGGAGAGATCATGTGTACTGGCAGAGGAAAGAAGTACTGAAACTGAGAGCTCCGATCCTGAAGAACTCAGTTTCAGCTTCTGCAGAATGATAGCAGCGTACACCGAGGTGTGCTGCTATAATTTAACCCTTGACGTGCCAGGACCGTCATGGGTCCTTATGGGAAGTTTAACCATGACGGTCCTGGCACATCATAGATCGTTAAGGGGTTAAGGTAAGCCGTACAGGCACTTCCTGTGTTAACCTTTACATTTACTCCCCCGTTTGCTGACACTTAACCCTTTCAGTGGTAGGGAAAGTAGGTGATGCATTACTGAGTAGTGTCAGTGAGTATGATTAGCATAATCTATAAATCTACATAAAGCAAAAACTAGTTTTCTACAAAGAGAATGGCTAATATAGCATACAGCTGATTGTGCTCTTTCAGAGCGACTAAGGTTGCTTTTAGGTCATAGCGTCCATTTAACCCCTTGGATGGAAGTGATATCTACAACACTATGGGGGTTATGCACTTAGGTGTGATAAAGAGGTGATAAAGTGGCAAGATAACTTCTCCCATTTCTGTGTTATTCTATGGAGCCTATGCACTAAGATCAATCCCTTTTGAAAAATCTTAGTGCATAGGCCCTATAGTATAACATAGGAACTGGAGAAGTGATATCACTGGAGAAGTCATCCCCACCTTATCACCTCATTATCTCCCCCTTGTTTTGCAATGCTTTGGAGATGTCTTTAGCATCCAAGTGGTTAAATATATTTACAGTATCATTCACGATTATAAACAATGAGTAAATCTAATCTTATTTTGAAAGTTTTTTTGTTTCTTGAAATTAATTATACAGAAGATAAAAAAAACTTAGCTAATTTTAAGGGATATGCACAAAATATATAACAGTGATATAACACAACTCTTATTCTTATGTCAGTTTTGGGATTATGATTAACCCTTTAAGGGCTACGCAGCGCATTGTAGTTTGAAGTTACAATAATTATTAAGAAAGTTTGTAATAACATTGTCAAACACATTTTTCAGCTTTCATGGGTAATCTTTTTCAGGTAACGCTGTGACTTTAGGGTTGCCACCTTTTCCTCAAAAAAATACCGGCCACAGTTGTGGGTTGGGGAGGGCGGAACCAAAAAGGGAGGAGCCAAAAAGGGAGGAGCCACTAAAGGGACAGAACCAGGGCTGGATTTACATCTCAGGAGCCTGTAGGCACAGAAATTTGAAGCACCCCCCGCCCCCCGTGGACCATCTGCACTGGATACCTCCACAATGCTCCTAATCTCCACTTTGCCCCCCCATCATCTCCATATTGCCCTCACATTGCCCCCCTTCAGCTCCATATTGCCCTCACAATGCCCCCCATCAGCTCCATATTGCCCTCACAATGCCCCCATCAGCTCCATATTGCCCCATCAGCTCCACATTGCCCTCACAATGCCCCCCGTCAGCTCCATATTGCCCCATCAGCTCCACATTGCCCTCACATTGCCCCCTTCAGCTCCATATTGCCCTCACAATGCCCCCCATCAGCTCCATATTGCCCCCATCAGCTCCACATTGCCCTCACAATGCCCCCCATCATCTCCACATTGCTCTCACATTGCCCCCCACCCCATAAGCTCCAACTTGCCCCCCATTGGCTCCACATTGCCCTCTATCGGCTCCAACTTGCCCCCCATTAGCTCCACATTGCCCTCACATTGCCTCCCCCCATTGTCTGTTTCCTACCTCCGTGGTAGGAGATCTGTATGTGCCTCCTTTGGCACAGTCTTGCACCTGATGGAGCTCCCGCGCGGTCTCCTGTTCTGGAATGAAAAGCGCTGGAAGATGATGTCATCTCCCAGAGCTCTGCATTCCTACAGTGCCGACGAGGGAGCTCCATCAGGTACAAGATTGGGGGGGGCGGGCAATGTGAGTGGGTGCCGCAGGCGCCCCTCGTTGGTGTGCGCCTGTAGGCAGGTGTCTACTTTGCCTAATGGCAAATCCGGCTCTGGACAGAACCACTCAATGTTGCATGACCCTGACAAACACACACACACAGACATAAACGCATATACAATCACACGTACATGCATGTACACACAACACACACAAATACACACATATACACACAGGCACACACATGCACACACTCACAGAAAGATACACACCCGCATATCCATGCACATAGACACAAACATACAAACACATAAACACATATATAGGCACACACATACATACAGTCACAAACACACATACAGACACACACATATACAGATATAAATACACACACACAGACACACACACGTCCAGACACATACACACACACACACACACACACACACACTGTGAACTAATCTCAAAAGTTGCCAGGTATGGCCACTGCTCTCTGACAAACAATGGAATTGAAAATCCCAAATGTATTAATTTCCTTTTCATGTTTATTTCTATTACAACTTTTAACCACCTAACTGCCGCAATGCTTTTGGTACCCCTCTGCCGCTGAAAGGGTTAATCAACTAAACTTGAAAATGACATTCATTCTTCTGTCATTTAAGTTCGCGATCAAGTGTCACTGCTGGAACGGGGGACATGAAAGCACCATGACATGTAGCCACTGCACAGTTAGTGCCAAGTGAGAAAGGGGACATGAAGGCACCCTGCGCAGTATGGGGCAATTGAACACAGTTCAACACAGTTGGTCTGTACCAGATTTGCTCTACTTTTATTCTGAGCATGTAGTCCTAAGTGCATGTGCATCACTTAGTGATTAGCGTATAGTCTGAGAGCAACTGGCTCCTATTTATCTTACAGTCCTCGTAAGGCTGGAATCATTGAAGCCCTTTCGAGACCAGGATCAGCCGCCATGGTAGTAAATCCTCCGGTACAGAGCACGGAACTTTCTGTCACTAACCTACATCAGGGCGGCGGGAGACTGAGCTCAGTACGGCAGCTTGACTGGACTGGACCAAACTTTAGCCACGCTCGTTCTAACTCGTTTCCTGGCTAAGCTGTGGGCACACTGTGCAGGAATGTGGGCAACTACTATATTCTGTGCCTCTCCCCACTCAGTTGCCTCACTCCCCTCCCCAGACGCACACAAATACCGGCTTTTCAATTGCCAGTGTAGTCGTTATACCGGCACCGGCTCCAGTGCCCTAATTACCGGCTGTGCCGGTAAAATACCGGCCGGGTGGCAACCCTATGAGACTTGCGTCTGTTTCCTTTTCAGTGAAAACTAGACACCTGATTAGAACTTTCATCATTAAACCCCCTGTATTAACTCCTTCATGACAAGGACCCTTTTTACATTACAGGAAAAGAGCTATTTTGGTCTTTTTCAGTATGTCTTTGTTAATCTATATTTTCCCTCTACTTAATTTAGTGCATCCAAAAAAATGATAAATATATTTTAAGGGATAAGTAGGGCTTTCTTTTGATGTCATATTTATATGTCTACCCATCATTTAATTTGATAATAATAAAAAAATTGAATTCAATTAGAAAAACTTTTTATAGGTTTTCCTGTAATGATTTTTACTCAGTACATTTTTTAACAGGGACTGGATACAAAATATGAACATTCGCTCATTCCTCCCAAGTTTCCCTTTTTAGGAGGGACAGTCCCACTGAGATGCAAATCTCTATTTCCCTCTTTCCTACCAAGGTGTTCCTCTTTTTATGAGATCAGACTGTGTGATGTGTATGTAAGTGTAACACATTGCTCCACAGCAATAAAACAGATTACACAGCAGAGAATAATGTATTAACAAATATACTGAAGTATAACCAAATATTAAAGGGATAGTAATGCCTGCAATAAAGTAGATTGCCAAGTCTTCTCTATGGTAAATCTAACACATCCTATATAATAGTTAGCTAGGATGTTTGTCAGAAGCCGTCATGAGCAGTAGAGACTGCCCGAACACACAGAATGCTGGGTGCACGGAATACTGGGAGCACAGAATGCTGGGAGTTCTATGCTTGGAGCATGGAATGCTGGGAGTTCTATGCTGGGAGCATTCTGTGCTTTCGGGCAGTCTCTACAGTGCATGACTGTGTCGGCGGCAGGAAGCAGAGCATGACCGGCCTCTTAACCCTTTGAGTGCCAGGGGGTACGCAATGCATTGCAAAGGGTTGGCCCGTGTACACGGGCTTTTACACTAGTTGTGCTATGTTTAACAACTTACTTTTGTTATTAACGTGTGGCCATATGTGGGGGTAATAGCACCTGTGGTGCCCAGCCTAGGGGGAGCCTAGGATTTAATTCTGCCTCTGAAATCATTAATGACAAGGAAATAGAAACTGGGATTACAATTTAAATCTAAAAACAAGGACAGAAACAGGAACAGCAGGACAGGGTACAAAAACTAGGGATGTATTGCATTGTAAATATGATTAATTCCCTGAAGGGCTAGAGGTGTGTGCAATACATTGCACACCCTTGTGGTCCTCAAGGTGTTAAAGTATGTATGCACTTATCTCCTGAGTTTTTTTTAATTTATTCAAAAACGTGTATTGCTTCACAAGTAAAAAAAAAAAAAATTGCATTGCATCCAAACATTTGAGTGGCAGGCTGTTTTAACCCTTTGAGTGCCACTGTGGTCTGCAAAGTATTGGCTCTCAGACCAGGACCAGATTTACATCTCAGGTGCCCCTAGGCAAGACACTTAGGTGTCCTTAGCTCCACCCATAGCCACACACCCTTCTCTCACATGACCCCTCCCACAGTCCCACCCACTGTTTTCTGGAGCAGAAAATACCCTTGGCCTTTAAAAGTAAGAACTAAAAAAGCTATAACCCCTTGGCTGATAGAGATATCTCCAAAGCATTGCTCTGCACTGCTCTGCAATGCGTTGGAGATCTCTCTAGCATCCAAGGGGTTAAATAATAACCTGTAAAAGTGTAAAAAAAACTGGTGCAGGGACATTGAGATTGTTCTCTCCATGCCTGTAATTCAGAATGTGGGTGTGGCCAGCAAATCTGAGGCTCCCCTAAAAATCCATAGCTCTACTTTGCCTGCTGGGAAATCCACCCCAGACTCCGATAGATAAATGGAAGCAATACCTCCTAATAATACCGTTCTCCCCTCTGCACACTTATCTTACTATGTCCAGAAAATCCTCATTTCCACTATGAGTTTTTCCTTTGTACCTTTGTTCAAGAAATAAGATAATTCAATGAGCTAAAATGGTACAGTTCTGGAGCAAACCAACAGTGGAGAATTTAAACCACCCATAATTTAACTCTTTGAATGCCAGACAGGTATACCGTCTCTGGCACTCAAAGGCGTAAAAGGGGCTTTTATCCCACTAAATGATAGAGAGATCTGCATTGGAGACCTCTCTAGCATACATGGAGTTTTAAGGCCAATTTAAAGGGACACTAATATCTCATAAAAAAATGTTCTTGTTTTGTAGAGTTTAAAAAAAAAAGTTATTTGGAACAAATCCTATTTCTCCAACCTTTACGGTTTGAGAGATATTTGCATGTAAAGTTCCCCCTCCCTCCCCTTCTCCTGATGTCAGAGCTCTACTGACAGCAGGAAATCCTGGTCCTGAGACCAGCCGGCGGCTCTGCTGCAGAGCTGAAATAGCAATATTGGAAAATAATTACTTCACTGGAACGGTCTACAAAGCATGCCTGGTTTGCAAGCATACTTTGTAGACTGTTCCAATTAAGTAATTCTTTATAAATATCTCTATTTTGGCTCTACTGAAGAGCCTCCTCGAGTTGGCCAACTTCAGATGCGAATATCTCTCACACCATAGCGGTTTGAGAGATGGGATTTGCTCCACATCATTTATTTTTTTTAAATCTACAAAACAATAAAAAATGTTATGGGACATTATTGTTACTTTAACCCTTTGAGTTCCAAAGGGGAATGCGACACAGTGCGGAGCAATGCTTTTGTATCCCTCTGGAACTCAAACGGTTAAAGATTTGGGCTTTTGGGGTAGTTTAATTTCCCCACTCTGGTGCAGCTGGTCTGCTCCAGAATTACACCTCTTCAGCTTATGAAATACAACCCATGAATGGGCCTTATGTGTACAGGCAATCTAGAGCAATTCTAGGACAAACCAACTACACAATAGGAAAAAAAATAGACATTGTCAAAATATTCTTTTATTTAAATGAAGCCTTTAACCCCCTGAATGCTAGAGAGGTCCCCAGAGTAATGCTTCACAATGCCTTAAGACATCTCTAGTATTCAAAGCCCTAAAACCCCTATTTAGTTCAATGTGACTATTAATTTGCCACGTATGATGCAGTTGGTTTGCTCCAGACATGTAATGACTATGTCTCAAATGGGCCATATCCATAAAAGTGTAGTAATGCAATTCTGGGGAAAACCAACGGGACACCTAAAAATTCCCCAGAATGCCATTGGTTTAAATGAGGTTTTCTAATCACTTGAATTCCTGAGAGGTCTTCAATGGGCCTACAGGGGAGATGTCTAAAAACTGTTCTTAGGGTGAGACGTTCAAAAAGTTGTGGGAACTGAAACTCTCTTTAATCAATCTGAAAAAGTTCTTATACCATGGTTTGTTACCATATTACCATCAATTTTTTGGATCCAATTCCCTCATCTCCATCAAAGGAAATAAGGGGGGAGATTCACTAAGTGGTGATATAAAGTGGAGATGACTTCTCCAGTGATGTGACTTCTCCAATTGCTATGTTATTTTATGGATCCTAGGTACTAACATTCTCCAACTTTGGAAATCTTATCGCAGTGGCTCTATAGAATAACATAGGAACTGGAGAAGTGATATCACTGGAGAAGTCATCTCCACTTGTTATTCTATGCAATCTATTCACTAAGATTTCTTCAGCTTTGGAGACCTTAGTGAAAAGGCTCCTTAGAATAACGTAGGAACTGAAGAAGCCATCTTCACTTTTTCACCCCTTTATCACCACTTAGTGAATCTCCCCCAAGGTCTTTTAAGTGTCGGCATGGACACAAGCCCTGAAAAGTGACAACTGTTGTGACAAAATCTAGGCTGTTACTTCTTAGAGTTTAGTACATACAGATATGCTACTACTACGAGGGGGTGCTGATAAGCATTGAGCCTTACCTAGAAAAAATTGAGCTAGGAAGCTGTAAATTGCAGGGTGTACTGGCCAATTTGTCAATATTCAATGGTGCAAAAATCAACTACCTATGATTTTAACTTATCTTTATTTTTAAGGTCAAAAATTAATATGGCATCACCTCCAGAAAAGTTCAATGTGAAAGAGCATAGGACCATAATCAAGTTCCTGTTTCTCCAAGGGAAAGGTGCGAAGCAGATCCATGAAGAAATGTCACAAATTTTGGGTGACAGTGGCCCTTCATATGCAATGGTTAAATGTTGGGTTGTCAATTTAAAAACTGGCCATTTCTGTGTTGAAAGTGAGAAACCCAGTGGAAGGCCTGTTTCTGTCTCTGTGCCTGAAAATGTGAAAGCATTCCATGACATGATCATGGAATATCATGTGAGAGAGTTGGTGTCATTATCCACAACAACTTGGAAATGAGAAAGCTTGCAGCAAAGTGGATCCCAAAACTTTTCCCAACTGAACAAAAGAGGAGATGTGTGGAAACATCGGTGGCTGTTTTGGAACATTTTGCAAGAAATGAGTCAGATTTCCTGGACAAACTGGTAACTGGTGATGAGACATGGATCTACAGTTATGATCCTGAGACAAAGGAACAGTCTAAGGAATGGATGCACAATGGCACATTCCTCTGTCTCTCTCACCCCACATTCCTCTCTCACCCTCTCATTCCCCTGTCTACCTGTCACCAACACGTACACACACACAAAATCAGACGTGCACACGCACACACAATCCTCTCTCAACCTCTCATTCTCCTCTCCCCTCCTCTCTTACTCCCCTGTCTCCCTGTCTCCAACACACACACACAAAATCAGACATGCACACACACACACTCACACACACACACACACACAGATCTGAGCACAAAGAGACAAATGGGTGCACACAAGAAGAATAAGGCTCTTATGCATAACCAAAGAAACAAACACACATAAACAAGGAAAAACACAGAAAATGAAACAAAAAAAGAGAGACTGAGGCAGACAATGAGAGAGATGCACAAGCACAGAGACAGAACCACACAAAAAGCGACAGACCTGCTAATTTTTTTTGGGGGGTTGGAGATGATTCCAAAATTGTTCTCTCTCCTGGGCCCAACACTTACTTGTTATACCATTGCCCATGCAACTCTGCATATTGAGAATGACCCACCCAGCCTTATCCCACAGTAGCCATAGTACCACAAATACCCCCAACCCACACTACACTGATAGTCCTAGAACTGCACATATTGAGTCTGCCCCGTCAGTGGGAATTCTTAGGCATAGGCAGAAATCCTCAAAGTTATCTTAGGAAATTTTTTGGGGTTAGTGAAAACACAGACATTTGATTGGGTGTCTATTTATAGTCATTTACACAAAAAAAGTGGTAAATTGTGGGTTTAAATATTCATACAGGAAGAAAAGTGGGACTTTTCACCCATTCCTATATAAATATAAATATACTTCATAATTTGTCCTAAAAATAATTTGTCTTAATCTTACAATCTTAATATTTAGTTAAGTATTAAAATGAAAAACTTACTCATATTTGCTTTTCACAGTACCATTGCCCTTAAAGACTAGAGGGTATGCAACTCTCTTGTGTTATTCATTATACAGTATATATTAGGGCTTTTCTTGGGTAATGCACAAATGTATTATTCAAATGCTGTAACAGTTCACTTGTAGGGACCAGGAACCATACAGACACAAAAATGTAAAATGCAAAACACCTTTATTAAAATAACCAAAGCAAACAAAGCAAAATCGTGATCCAGGAGCGTAAACCAAAAAACAAGCCGGGCTCAGAAACTGAGGCAGGTACTCAGAAAAGCCGGAGTCAGGAATATGGAGATCAGCTATGTCAGGAACAAGCCAGGAGTCAGGAGCCAGAAGGGATGTCAGAGGAAGCCAGGTCATGCACGGATAAACAGCAACTCAGGAGAATGCATTTGCAGCCAGAAGCAGACACAAGGGCAAGGAGGAAGAGATCCTTGCTGCTTTAAAGGAGCAGTAAACTTTTTTTTTATGAAAACACTTATTTTATAGAGTATTTCCTGCTGAATAAAACAAGGTCACTCCCATCGCTGTCAGATGTTTTATTCAAAAACTAGTTACAAAGCCCGTATACACGGGCTGATCTGGAGCCGGGAGCTGCCTCCACTGCTGCCCCAGAGCCGGGAGCACAGACAGGCTGTCAGCCTTCTGGAGCTCTCCTCTCCGGATCAGCCTGTTCTGCGAGTCCCTACTGCGTAAGTGCAGTTACGACGCATTATAGGACTTTATGTTATAATAAGGCTTATAGCAGTTTAACTAATCAGGAAGTGAATTTACTGTGTTTACTTCCTGATAGTTCTGACTGACAGGAAGTGACAAGCAGTTTCTACCACATTCTATGGAGAACTGTATGTCTCTGACTTTTCTGACTTTCCTCTCCATTAGAATCTAACAGGAAATCTAATTAGAATTTGACCACTAGAGGGCACTGCTAATGTAAAAAACATGGGTTTAAACTGTAATAACTCTGGAAATATAAATCTCTCGGCAGTGGGAGTACCCTTATTTTACTCAATAGGAAAATCCCTACAATATATATTTTTTTTCATAAAAAAAGTTACTGCTCCTTTAAATACTCTGAAAGGGGTTGGCTGATAACAGGTGAATAACCATGGAGACTCAGAGGTCAAGGCAGTTTGTTAAGCATCAGCTTAACAAACCAGATTAGTCAAACCATGACATTCACATTGTCACAGTTATAACAGTTCACATTCTATAGCCAGTGGTTCATCTTTCCCATAGTATGCAAAAGAATAATATGTCTGCACATCAGAGGTGGGGAATTAACCATGGTGTGATAAAGAGGTGATAAAGTGGAGATGACTTCACCAGTGTGATAAACTCTCTAATTCCTATATTATTATATGCCAATGGATTAATATTTCCCCAACGTTAGCAATCTTAGTGTATTGGCTTTATACAATAATAATAATAATATATTATTTGGAGAGTTTATAACACCAGATAAGCAATCTTTACTTTATCACCTCTTTATCACACCTCAATGCATAACCCCCCGAATGACACTATTGTAATGGATTAAAGTGATCGTAATGTTTAAATGTAAGTGTATTTAATATTGTAGGCATTAAAAAAAAAAAAAGTACAATGATGTAAGACTTATCTCTCAAACCTTTATGGTTTGAGAGATATAATTTGCTAATGTTCCCCCTCCAGGCTGTTTCTGATAAGTCAGCGCTCTATGTGAGAGCAGCATATTCCTGTCATTTGACTGGACGGCGTCTCTTCAGCAGAGCCGAAATTGCTCTATTTAAAAATAAATACTTAATTGGAAAGGTCTACAAAGTGTGCCTGGTTGCAAGCACACTTTGTAGACAGTTCCAATTAAGTATTTATTTCTAATTAGCAAGATTTCGGCTCTGCTGAAGAGCCGCCGGCTAGTCCAGGGACCAGAATCCTCTGCTGTCCACTAGATGGCAGACTTGTCTGAAACAGCCTAGAGGGGAGAACTTTAGCAAGTTATATCTCTCAAACCATATAGGTTTGAGAGATAAGACTTACATTCTTGTACTTATTGTTTTAATGCCTACAATATTAAATTAACTTAAATTTAAACATTACTATCCCTTTTATATAAAAAACAACAATTTGAGCTGTAGTAACATTGAAACAAAATCATTTTTTAATCAACAGGCATAAAATATATGTTTTATTTAAAACATAATAATAATAATAATAATAATAATAATACCATTTTATCAAAATTACTTGCTAATCTATTTAAATAAATGCATATTATATTTATTATATATATTGTCTTGCCTTCTACATCAACCTAGTGAAAAAAGTCTATTTAACCGAATATACTATTACTTGATAGCAGTAATTTAACTAGTAATTTTTACAAGTACTGTATGCATGATATGTGCTGTAACATCAGTAGTTAAAGCTATTAAACCCATTGATGGAGAGGCATAGAAAAATGAACGGTTCAGCCTGGTACTCATTAGGTGGAAAATGAGACCACTGGGAATTATTTTAGGAAATGTAATGACACTGTAGTCTAATTTATTTGATTCTGTTTTTACCTTAGACGCATGGAAGGAAATGCAATATGTTTTCTTAAGGAAGTGTAAATTTTTTTTCTCTTCATTCATTTAAATCCTTACCCTGAGGTTTTTGGTACTGTAACAAAAAATTTGGAAAACTCAAATGTCTATAATGTTTCCCTTTAGAGACCTGGTTTAGAAACAAACTAGGTATTTAGCCAGGGAAATCTTTAGCATCAGTTTAGGAATAGGGTTTCATATGGAGCATTCATTTGTTTTCATAGTTCCTTTACCATATTTGATGAAATATTATATGCAATTGGAAGAGGTGACTGAAGAGAAAAAGTCATAAACTCAGATATTGTGTTGTTAAAAAACTGTGTGTTAACATGAAATAAGTTACAGGCTTGAGAAAAGCTCAGTGACTTTCTCATTTATCTTAATAGTCGAATAATAAGTTTGCGGTGGCAGATTCGTATTTCAATCTGGGGAAAAGTTTAACCCTTTGAGTGCCAGAGCGGTACGCAACGCATTGCAAAGTGCCTATATATAATACGTATCCTTTTTTTCCCTCCCTTTACCAAGAAAAAAATATATTTATTTTATTGTCCACTTCCCTCCCTCCGCCGACCTCAATATGCTCCAACCTTCCTCTCACTCTACACACCCCTCCCTGAGGCTTCTGGGATATCTGTGCTGCTTCCTGCATCTGCCTGTGAGGACCTGTGTTAATGCAAGATAATATCAGTGCCCTTTGAAGGCCTGAATGTCACTACCTTAGATCCAGTGCATAGACCTCTGTGCACTGAATCTACAGTAGTGCCCTGTGAGGACCTTCAGGTCTTCAAAGAGCACTACCATTATATTTAATTAACACTGGTCCTCACAGGGGGATGTAGGAAGTGGGAGGCAAATGCAAGCATACCTCTCACTGTGCAGACATCCGAGGTGCCTCAGGAGGGGTTGAGCAGAGGGAATGGAAGGTGGGAGCACATGGAGGTGAAGGGAGGAGGGGAGCAGACGTGAGGATATACATTTTTTTCTCTCATGTATAATACCCCCCCACGTCACATAAGGTGAAATGGGGCAAAATTGTGAGTCTATACATGAGATTTTACAGTACTTTTAATTTGGTCTTTTAACGCTTTGAGTACCAGAGAAGTATCCAGTGCATTGCAAAGCAATGTATTGGATACCACTCTAGCATTCAAAAGGTTAAACCCTTGAACACTAGAGAGCTCTCCAACATAATGCTTTGCAATGCATTGGAGACCTCATTAGCATTCATGGGGTTAACAACCCTTTTTAAATCAAAGGTGGAATTATTATTTGTCCCCAGTGGTGCTGTTGGTTTGCTCCAGAATTGATCCAGTTCATAGTACATCAGCCTCAGCATGCTCTCAATCTGCACACAATATCCTAGAAACCACATGCCCGCATATGGGAGTATGTAAGACTACATATGATTGCTTTAGTATATACCGGTACACACACTACATCATCATTCTGACTTTAAAGGGATAGTAATACTTTGTTTTAACTTTATTTTATTTTGTAGGCATTAAAAAAACATGAAGAATGATATAAGTCTCATCTCTCAAACCTTTATGGTTTAAGAGATATTCACAAGCAAAGTTTCCCCTCCCCGCCCCTTTTTCCTAGTTTAAGCCATCTCTTCTCAGATGTGGAATCCAGTCCATAGACCAGACAGATAACAGCAGGGGACACTCTTATTCCTATGAGAACAATGAAGGCTCTGCCCCCCTTGACAAGCTTTTCAGGTTTTTCCCTTATCTTAATTGAAGATTGTCCCTCTCTGCAGTCTACCTGTGCACCTCCCTTCTGCTCTGGTGGAACGGGGGGGAGGGATACTTTGCTTGTGAATATCTCTTAAACCATAAAGGTTTGAGAGATAAGACTTATATCGTTCTTCATGTATTTCTAATGCCTACAAAATAAAATAAAGATATAACGAAGTATTACTATCCCTTTAATGAGCGCATGTCCCCTGTAGAATACACAGGAAAACTGAGTAACTTTCTGGCAGTCTCCTCTGTCCTGTGTAGGTACATGGCGAGAAACAAGGGACTAAGGAAGGGAACACACTGCCTTCCCCTTGATACAAGTGATATAAGCAGGAGACATTTTTGGAATACTTTGCTTAGTAATTAGACGATATTCAGACACAACACCAATAAATCGATTCGAGCTCCAGTTTTTAGCACAGGATCATATTAGCGCATCCTCCCCTAATGGGGACTGATTAGGTGCATAGCATGGGCATATAATGTAATACAGGGGAGCTCAGATCTGTCCTCAGAACCCCCAACTGTGCAGGTTTTCTGGATGAAAACACAGGTGAATTCACCCTTTGAGCACCAGAGGAAAAAAGCGCTGGAGGGCCCTCTGGCATTCAAAGGGTTAAATGGATAGTAATACTTCTATTAAAGTGGAGGTATGAGACTTATTTCTTTCTTTTTTTTTTTTTAACATGTAGCGCTATATTTCATTACTTACAGTTTTGTAGTTCAAGCGCTATTCAAGCCAAAAAGATCCCTCTCCTACCCCTTCTGGCCTCCTGCCATTAGATCTGGAATCCGGTTGTAGGACCGGACGGATGCAGCGAGGGACAATCTTCAATCAGTAAGTATAAGGAAAACCCTGCCCCCCCCCCCCTTGACGAAGGAAGGCAGGATTTTCCTTACTGAAGATTGTCCCTTGCCGCACTCTATCCAGACCAGACTGAGATGCAGCGTGACAGAGGGAAAGGGGCGGAAGTGGAATCCGTTTGGTTTGAAAAGCAATTGAACTACAAAACTGTAAGTAATAAAATATAGCGCTAAATGTTTAAAAAAGAATAAAGAAGACTCGGATCATCACTTCAACCCTTTGAGGGCCAGAGGGGTACGCAATGCATTGCTTTGCAATGCATTGCGTACCCCTCTGGCCCTCAAAGGGTTAATATATGTATTACTATCCCTTTAATCAGTGGCTTAGTCATTCTGAAGAATCTGCCTGAGTTAACATTCACTCGTGTTTAATTGAGTATAGCCTGAAAATATTACAATATTCACTGTTGGGGGGTCTTGAGAACAGGTTTGAATGTCTCTGACACAAAACACTAAGGGTCGTATGTTCAAAGAAGTAGCGAAATTGCTTTTGGAGATGGTAACGACTTTTCAAATTACAGTGTCGTTGGGATCATTAATATTTTCAGAGAGTGTTGGATGTGATCGGAAATATGTCGTTTGTCCTGACTGAAATTGTCGTATGGAACGACAAAAAAATGTCTTAACTAACGATAAAAATGTCTTAAAAAATGTCTTAACTAAAGACAAAAATCTCATAACTAACAACAAAAATGTCTTAACTAAAGACAGAAATTCTCACATTCAGAACACATTCCCTCCACTTTTTTTTAACGTACAAATTTTGTCTTTTGAAAGACATTTTTTCGTTGTTAGTTACGACAAATTTCTTTTCCTCTATACGACACTGGAGAATAGCCACTCCCTTGCCCCACCCCAATTCTGGAGGAGTGTCGTACACAACGGACATTACTAGATTTTTGTCATACACTCTATACAAAATATGTCGTTCATGCATTCAGTGACTTATTTTTGTCTTTCATATGACTATTTTTTGTCGTTATCTCTTTGAACATACGGCCCAAAGGGCCATATGCTGAAAAGACAAGTGGAGGGATTCTGGGACAAACCAATTGCACTATAGGGGGAAAATAAAAATTAAAAAGTACATTTGATTTAAAACTGCAAAAATACAAAAAAGGGATCCTCATAGGGTAATACTCAAAAAATCTCACAATGGTTATACCAGGGCTTATAATTTTAAGTCCTTTGCTACTAGCCAGACCTGAAAAGTTACTCGCCACTGCAAGACATAACATACCCACCAGGGCTGAATTTCTACTTGCCAGGGGTAAATTTTCACTCGCCATTGGCTAGTAGCGAGTGGAAATTTTGAGCCCTGGTTATATTAACACTTTACAAATACTACAGGTCAAACAAACTAGCTATCTTACACATGGAGGATATTTGAACTGCCTCCACACATTATTCAGTTTAAATAACCAGCTACTATCCTGCAAAAAAATGATGTTACCTTTAAGAAGAGTGCACCGCAAGAAGAACAAGGAAAAGACAAGAGGAGGGGGCTGTACAATCCTAACAGTATATGAATGTATATTGCTATATATGTTGAGTCACTTGTATCACGTGCCATGTAGCATTCCTTCACCAAAGCTTCAGGGAAATCAGACTCACCCTGTTTGAGCATATCCCAAACAATTAATTATACTGTAAAAAATCCAGGTGATGTTCATATCATAAAGATATAAATGGTTTAATATAAGTTATATTTTATATCTATTTTGAGCATAGTATATAGTTTTATTTATTTGATTTTATTTCTTGACTTGGTGATCGATTTTATTATGTACTGTTGAAGAGCCCGTTACACAGGCCACAGTGCCACTGCCAGCCGGTCGCGAACTCTGTATCAGCTGCGGCGCAGGCAGTTTCTACAGCACATGACTGCAGCACGTGCAGCAGTCTCTACTGTGCATGACTGCATCATTACACATGTTTTAGCGAATTATTATATAGGATGTGGTTTTAGAAGCAGCCAGATTGCCATCTCAGTATCTGAGACTGGTAAAATTCATACCAGTCTCAGTATTTTGTATTGAAGAAGGGTGATGTAAAATTGGAATTATTTTTGTTACTCTTAAATTAATAAATTAAAAATCTTTGTTTTCTGGTCTTCTTTGTACATTTATAGATTTTTACTGCTGTTTAGTCCCAGTTCGAGAAGTGAAAAGTGGAGGCACTCACCCATTCTGGCATTCAGCCACTCTCTCATTTATATTTGTACAAGATTAAAGGTAGGGTTTTGCTTACAGGTGGAATATGCTCTACAATTTGTTGGTTGGGAAACACATTTGCTGTCCATTGATAAACAGATGGAAACTCATTCCTTCTCTTACTGGATAATTTTGAATCATTTGTCCTACAAAGCTTGGATAGCATGACAGCCAATCTTTCCTTATTTGTGGGTCTCTGAGGAAAAGCTTCTTAGTGTCCTTGAAAAGCGCTAGTTAAACCGACCGTTGTATACATTTTTTGTATATCAGTTTATTTTATTCATCTTTATGATCTGATCACAGCCTAGATATTTTACAGTATGCTGAGTTGACTGTAATGTGCTCGTACAGGGGTGAGTTTGATTGAATAAGACAAGTGAGTATACATATACCAAAACATTACATTTATATATTATATCAATCGTATCAAACCTCTTGTAGGGAGATTTATAAAAGCTGTTCTTCTTACCTTTTAAAGAACTGTCCTTAAAGCATGGCAACTGAAGATAATGCCAGGTCTGATTTATAAATGTTTTAATAATAATGTTTTTATAAATATGGTGTTACTTTGCTGAAGTGAATGCCTTCAGTGCTTAAAGGAATAGTAATACTTCATTTCATCTTTATTTTATTTTGTAGGCATTAAAAAACATGAAGAACGATATAAGTCTTATCTCTCAAACCTTTATGGTTCAAGAGATATTCACAAGCAAAGTTTCCCCTCCCGCCCCTTTTACCTAGTGTAAACCATCCCTTCTCAGATGTGGAATGCAGTCCATAGACTGGACAGGTAACAGCAGGGGACAATCTTCTTCTTATGAAAACAATGAAAGCCTTGCCCCCTTGACAAGTTTTTCAGGTTTTTCCCTTATCTTAATTGAAGATTGTCCCTCTCTGCAGTCTACCTGGGCACCTCCCTTCTGATCTGGCTGAGCAGTGTTACATCAGTAAAAGGGGCAGGAGGGGGATACTTTGTCATTGAATTACTCTTGAACTACAACTCTGACAGAACTGAAATAACACTCTCCAAAGTCCAAATACTATGATGATTAATTAGAGCTGCTTTTATTATGAAACATTACTATCCCTTTAAGAACAAACTACTCATGGAATAAAAATTCTAGCGATAATATTGTTGCAAATCTATCGTAAACTGCGACAATCCTTTATAAGTTCTCTGTGCCGATAAATTCCTTCTTCCTAACAGCAATTTTCTTCAACCTCTACTAGTTGGCGTTACATGCAATAAAACTGACGTTACACAGTTTATAAATAACGAAATGCTTTTAAACCCCATTTTAAAGACAATTTACACTTAACTCCATTTTTATAAATCTCCCCCTTTGTGTCTTCATATTTATTTAAATTGGAATGTTAACCCCTTGGATGCCAGAGGGCCCTTTCTAGCATTCTAGGGGTTAAAATGCCTAATTAAATATATGAGAATTTTTAGTTCTCCCGATTTTGGACAAAGGACCATTTAAATTTGTAATTCCCTTCATTTTTGCACAAATTGTGAATGAACATGGATTACACTGCTCATGGGGGCTGTGATCAATAAGGCAGAATGAACTGCATCTGGAAGTGGTTGAAAAAAATGAAAACAATGTATTTAACCACCACATGTTGAACATGTTCAGGTTGAGACAGATTTGTATTCAGAAATATCCCCAAATCCATATTTTTAACATATACTTTCATTCAGCATAAAATGTTGTGGGTTTAAAATGCAGGCTAATAAAAATCACCATCAGAAAATTGACTATATTCCTGACACCTAGAGGTCATAAATGTCTTTATTTTAACAATATCTCAACAGAGAATTCACAAGTCACCACTCTGAGTCGTTCAGCTTCTGTGTTTTCTCTTTTGCATCTCATAAACATGCCACAATCGACAGATTCTTTTCTGTTCTGCAGAACCAGTAGTACTGTGCCTCTCGCAGCAGGACACATGTAGCAGTGAGGTATGGTTATTTATTTATTGTGCATTGTAACTGCGGCTGTCTGTATTTAAAGATTGCTGTTAACCCTTTGAATGTCAGAGGGGTATCCAACGCAATGCTAAGCAATGTGTTGGATTCCCCTTTGGCACTCAAAGGGTTAAAGTCTGCCTTTCACTCACACCTCTTCACAGCATTCAGTAGGATTTAATATACTTAGAGAGGTATATCAGCAAAGAGCAACAAAATTAAGATAACGGAGGACTTGACATAAGAGGAACGACTAGGCAAACTAGGCTACTTTTGAACTTAATGAAGTCATTTTAAGGGACTCATTGCTAGAGAAAGACCTGGGTATCCTTGTCATCTACAAACTTGGAAACAGTGACCAGTGTCAAACAGCAGTAGCAAAGGCAAACAAAACCCTGTCTTGCATAAAAAGAGGTATTGAAGCAAGAGTGGATAACATCATTTTGCCATTATACAAATCATTGGTAAGACCTCACCTTGAGTATGCAGTGCAGTTTTGGGCATCAGTTCTGAAAAAGGATATACTAGAATTAGAGAGGGTACAGCAAAGAGCAACAAAATTAATTAAGGGAATGGAGAACTTGACGTATGAGGAACGACTAGACAAACTTGGTTTATTTACTCTAGAGAAAAGATGACTAAGAGGAGACCTTATCGCATTGTACAAGTATATGAGAGGTCAATACAAGGATCTCTGCGGTGAGCTATTTATTCCAAGGCCTGATCAGGTGACCAGGGGACACCCCTTGAGATTAGAGGAAAAGGAGGTTTAGACTTCAGTAGAGGAAGGGTTTTTTTACAGTAAGGTCTGTTAAATTGTGGAATTCATTGCCCAAGGAAGTGGTTATGGCAGATACAATGGATACATTTAAGAGAAGATTAGATACATTTCTTTCAAAAGGGAACATACAGAGTTATACTGTTTATTAGTAGGCAGATCAGGAAGGTCTGATAAAGACTAACTTATTTGGTAGCAGGAAAGCTATAAAATTCTCAGTCACTGGGGTATGAGGCAAAGGTTGAACTTGATGGACCTGTGTTTTTATTCAACCTGATTTACTATGTTACTATATTTACTATGTTACCTGAATGTTTTTTTATCAAATTGTAAACTGAAATAGCTCGTAGTTAATTACAACAAAGATCAAATGCAAAAAAAAGGGTTTTTTTAACGTACACAGATAACAAACTGCTGTATGAATACACTCACATAGGAAAATTCTTCTGTTAAATAAAAAACTCATTTCTAAATTACTTTTAATACTTTACATTGAATCACACTAAAGTACAAACAAGCTTTCCTATTTCTTTAAATAAATGAGAATTTTGGCTATATTTACAAACCTGTGAGTGCTTTTTGTTTCCTTAAGAATGGGCCTAGGGCAATATGAAGATACATTTGAGAGAAAAATCACTCATTCACATTGCTTTAAAGGGATAGTAATGTCTATGTTAAAGTTTAGCTCCGAGTCGTCTATATGGTGTTTGTAACATGCAGCGCTATATTTAAAGGGATAGTAATACTTCGTTTTATCTTTATTTTATTTTGTAGGCATTAAAAAAACATGAAGAACGATAAAAGTCTTATCTCTCAAACCTTTATGGTTTAAGAGATATTCACAAGCAAAGTATCCCCCCTCCCCATTCAGCCAGATCAGAAGGGAGGTGCCCAGGTAGACTGCAGAGAGGGACAATCTTCAATTAAGATAAGGGAAAAAGCTGAAAAACTTGTCAAGGGGGGAAGGGCTTTCATTGTTTTCATACAAAGAAGATTGTCCCCTGCTGTTATCTGTCTGGTCTTACAACCAGATTCACATTTGATAAGAGATGGCTTACACTAGGTAAAAGGGGCGGGAGGGGGAAACTTTGCTTGTTAATATCTCTTAAACCATAAAGGTTTGAGAGATAAGACTTATATCGTTCTTCATGTTTTTTTAATGCCTACAAAATAAAATAAAGATAAAACGAAGTATTACTATCCCTTTAATTAGTTACAGTTTTGTAGTTCAAAAGATATTCAATATAAAGTACACAGTGTATATAAAAAAATTATATGCACCAATATTTAGGCGAGTCCACTATTGCCAAAGCGTGTATGTATAGACTTTTCACTGGATACACATAATAAGTCCAGCTCCCGACTAATTGATTGTAGCGCAACTACAAGGGAAAGAGAGATAAAATCCAATCAGAATCCAACAGTTCAATTGCCAAAGAAACAAAAGTATCAACTTACAGTTAAGTTCTTTGCATTCAACTCTAGTGGATTTCAATCCCCTCTGATAGTTCTATCCGTGTTTTCGGCAATCACTTAACATGCAATAATAAATCTCCAAAAGAGGAAGTGGCTTGAGGAAAAAGATTTGCCTTTTCTCCACTGACTGAGGACGATGAAGATGATGAACAGAAGGAGCCAATGCTGAAGGAAAGCTTTGGATAGTGGTACTGTGATAAAGTTGGGAGTTATCACTATACAAAGCAGCGGTATTGGAGTAGTTTATTAGATGCTCATCTTACCACAAGCATCTGTGGATTACAAGCGAGTGATGGCTATATCGATATAACGGGAGAATGAATAAGTGAATTAAACGGGACTACATGGGACTTAGAGATCTCAAGAAAGTGAGTGGATATATTTATGTTAATTTGTATGGCATGAATATACACTGAATTCTGTGTATTTTTTTATATACATCCCTTGTGGAGATCTGATACGCTTGAAAGGAGATCGGTCTATGAAGGTGGAGATTTATTATTGCATGTTAAGTGATTGCCGAAAACACGGATAGAACTATCAGAGGGGATTGAAATCCACTAGAGTTGAATGCAAAGAACTTAACTGTAAGTTGATACTTTTGTTTCTTTGGCAATTGAACTGTTGGATTCTGATTGGATTTTATCTCTCTTTCCCTTGGTACATGATTTGGAGTGGTGATTGAGAGAAAGTTGCGCTACAATCAATTAGTCGGGAGCTGGACTTATTATGTGTATCCAGTGAAAAGTCTATACATACACGCTTTGGCAATAGTGGACTCGCCTAAATATTGGTGCATATAATTTTTTTATATACACTGTGTACTTTATATTTAGTTTACCTATTAGAGTATATAGGTGATTTGGGCTGAATCCTTGTTTTAGATTGCTGTTTGTATGTATTGTAACTGAGTTACACAGCGCCGAATTTCTTTATATTATAGTTAAAAGATATTCAAGCTGAAAAAATCCCCCTCCCGCCCCTTCTGGCTGCCTCCCATTAGATCTGGAATCTGCTCGTGGGACCGGACGGATGCAGCGAGGGGCAATTTTTACACAGTAACTATAAGGAAACGAAGGAGCGCAGAATTTTCCTTTTTGCTTACTGAATACTGTCCCTTACAGTTCACTTTTAAAAGGTTGCGCTTTCAACTTGCCTTCACCATGTCGGCAGGATAAAATGGTGACATGGGAATCTTGCACTACATGAAAGAGCAAGATTCTCAGGTCGCACTATAAAACATCACTCACCCCCTGGCTCTGCTCCCTTCTATGAGGTTATTGTCTCATTATCGCGGTGCCGGTAGAGAGGAGAAACCGCCTCCTCCGCTCTGCCCGTGCAGTATGGAACGTCCCCATTTGTCCACTGTATGAAAGAAGCTCGTATATATTATACGAGGTTAAAACTTCCATGCTGCTCTCAACTGCATCTCTGTGCACAAGAAAAGTTGCTTTTAAATGCATATTTCTTTATCTACAAAATCATGGTCCAGTGCCCCTTCTTTCATATAGTGGAGGAAGGGGAAAGTCTCATACTGCACAGGCAGAGTGGAGGAGGCAATTCCTTCTCTCCACCAGCACAGCAATACTTAGACAGCAACCTCATAGAAGGAAGCAGCGCCAGGGGGTGAGTGACGTTTTATACTGCGACCTGAGAATCTTGTGCTTTCCTGCAGTGTGAGATTCTCAGGTCACCATTTTTATCCTTTTAAAAGGATACTGTCCCTCTCTGTGCTCCATCCAGACCAGACAGAGAGCATCAGTGATGCAGGGAAAGGGGCAGGAGGAAGAGCCTTTCAGCTTGAATATCTTTTGAACCAGAAACATGTAAGTAGTTAAGCGCTGCATTTTATAAAGACAATATAGAAGACTCTGAGCTAAACTTTAATATAGACATTACTATTTCTTTAAGAGGTATACTCGTTAAACCTACATTCTGAATTCTGGGTGTGGCCAGAGCTATCTTAATATCCCTGAATCAGTTTTATACCACTTTATAGACTACTATTTAATCCCTTGGATGCTAGAGTGATCTCTAACTCATTGTGGAGCAATGCATTGGAGATCTCTTTAGCAACCAAGGGGCTAAACCTTTTTATTGTCAGAGGCCAAATATGGGGCTGGGTGCGGAGTCATGTAAGAACTGGGGGAGTGTCCATGGGGCGGAGCTAAGGGTGCCTACATTGCCTTGCCTAGGGGAACCAGATATGTAAATCCAGCCCTGGGTATACAAGAAGATAAAGATAAAGGACTGCCTTGATGTAATTGTTTTTTTTTAATTGTATAAAGTTCCAGGGCTTCATAAAAATACTGTAGTATAAGTAAGAGCCTTTCCAACAAGGATAAGGGAACAACAGCTCACACTGCACTGGCAGAAAGGTTGGATAAAGGATCCTTGTTTTTTTAAGGCCACTTCCTCACTTCCTGCTCTTGTTTTGCCATCAAGACTTCAATATCAAAAGCAGAGATATCAGATACCAACAAAACCTGGAAGTGTAGAGGTTTGAATAAAAATACAAGAGTATGTGTTGTGGCCACTCAGTCTGCGTCAGTGATGCAAGAGAAGATAAATATGACCTTCCTCCTACATTGAGACTAGTGCTGCATGCACAGATGGTACCCACTGGAAGCTATAGGCATCTCCAATGTTTTGCTTTGCAACTAGTTAATGTTTTTAGCATCCAAGAGATTACAACATGTGTCTCAAGGTGATATATTTCCTTTAAACACTTTTAGACACTTTCCAAATGAAATAGCATTTTTTTTCTAATCAGTGAACAGTTTGTCAATCTATTTCTTATGGCAGTTACTCCTACTTACTAACCTCAATAGAAGCATAAACTAAGCATTGGTAAGGTTTCAAACACATTCCAGACATTTTAAGAGTAACAGTAATATCTGACCTTCAGCATACACATCAATTCATCAGTCTGTTTATGGAACCTGAAGAATGAATCACAACAGCAGAAATCTTGTTCTCTAGTATAAAAATCAAAGTGATAGCAAATCAAGGCAAATGAACACAAATAGAGAATTGTTTCCCAAGTCTTCTACATATATTACATAGTATCATGTTTGATGAGACCATCAAGTGCAGCCCATGCCAAATCACCCCTGTTGATCTAGAGGAAGGCAAAAAAAAAAAAAAAATCAACAACAATTGAAGCCATTGCCAATTAAGCCCCAAGTGGCAAAAAAATCCTTCCTGACTCTAAATGGCAACCAGATATTTCCCTGGATCAATATCCTATCTGCATTGAAGCCAACTGTCATCATTCTCAATATTGTTCTGTGCTAGATAGGCATCCATTGCTTTTTTGAAAGCAGTTACAGTATCTGCAAGCATAACATCCTGAGGCAAAGAGTGCCATAGCTTTACCGTCCTTACTGTAAAAAATCCCTGCCTTTATCTTACTCGAAAGCTTAATGGATGATCTCTCATTCTTAGCTCAGCTCTTTGAGTAAATAATTGATTGAATAGTTCTTTATATTGACTTTGGATTATTTTGTGTTTCAAGTTCCTCTACCATCCTATATAATAATTCGCGAGCAATGTTTGTCAGAAGGTGTCATGCGCAGTAGAGACGGCTGCGCGCGCTGCAGTCATGTGCAGTACTGACTGCTCACGCTGCAGGTGATACGGAGTGGGGCGCTCTGAATTCAGACCAGAGCCCTCTCTACGCACCTTCCTGGGACCAAGTGGTCCCAGGAAGTTGCGCAGAGGGGACCACGGTCTGAATTCGGAGTTCCCTGCTCCATATCTGCCACGGGGCGTTCTGGCAGTCAGTACTGCGCATGACTGCAGCACCGCCACTGTTGGCCCGTGTACATGGGCTTTAAAACTAGTTTAAAAATAAAAGTTTAATATTTATTGTCATGCACTCTGCCTGTGTCACGCTGGAAAAAATTCCAGCAAATGTCCATCTCTGTTTACATTTCACATGCTACTCGGGCCTAACGGAAGATGCACAAGGGCAAAATTCATTGGAGATATTAGGATTGTCTGCAAATGGGAGTTCATTATTAGGTTGTTTGTTCTACTTTAACCCTTTGAGTGCCAGAGAGGTATCCAACGCATTACGTTGCAATGCGTTGGATAACTCTCTGACACACAAAGGGTTATGTCTCAGCAGTATGGTACTGTAATTTAAATGTGTGGTAAATAGGAACACAGCACACATTGTTCCACTGATTAGAAACCCTTGGATTTGATAGCTTTAAAGTCTCTACGTTGACATATCTTCATAATAAGGAAAGTGCTAGTTAAGACTTATAAAGAGATATTGCTTGTTAAATACTCAACATTCCATAGCTCTTGTGCACTCTATTTCCTTCCCAACAGAGCTGATGTTTGACTTTCCCAAAGCTGATATTAATATCACAAGCGATTATAATGTACTTACTTTCATGGCAGCCTGTAAGGAAGTCACATGTCATTAATTGGTCTCCAGTGATCAGAAGGTCCTTACTTAGCTTGTTGTTTTTACTCAAATAACCAGCTATGAGGTGGAAATGCAAAGGAAATAGCAGTGATTGTCTTGAATAGTATTTTAGGAGGACCTGTTTAAGTCATGAATTATTATCCATTGTGCTTAGATGAACACATGTGGAAGCTTGTGGAGAGGTCATGAGCATGCTATTTTTTCCACAACCATTCAATTATTTAAAGGAGAACTAACACTTCCTAATGACACCCCCACCCACCCCAATTTCCTTACTATGGTCAGAAAATCCCAATGGCCCATATGAATTTAGATACAAGTCAAACAAACTGTTGCACACGCTTGAAGTAATCGGGTGCTCAAGACTCAATGTTACGTGTACTGATTTCTCATAGAAGAAGCCGAGCACTCTCCTGTTATACACACTGTACAGTGTGTACAACAGGAGAGTGCTCGGCTTCTTCTATGAGAAACCATATGAATTTAGCCCTTGTGTCTTTGTTCAAGATATATTAGTCTTCCATGGAGGCAGTCATGACGATTGCAGGCAGCTTTCCCAAATGAAACAAGGAAAGTGCATGAGCATACTTAGGCCGGAATACATCAAAGTGCGAGCAAAAGCAGCAAATCAAATAAGCTGCTCTTCACCAGCACTTCACTGCAATCATTGGTGGATAACTTCAGGTATTCATCAATAATATGTTGTGAAACAACAACAAGGGGAGCAATCCACAGTATTTCAAAGTAGAAGTATTAAAATAATACTCACATGATGGACCCCACCGGCCTATCTCAATAGAACCGGTAGTAATAGCATGCAGGGATATAACTGTCCGCCCTGCTCGGAGTTCCACCTCCAGTAAGTTAAAACAAGTCCACTTGTATAAAAAATAAAAAATGTATTGCTTAGGAAATAGTTATTAGGAAATATTTATTGCTATATTGCATTGTTTTTACTATTTCCTAAAAAATACATTTTGCATTTTTTATACAAGAGGATTTGTTTTAACTTACTGGAGGTGGAACTAAGGGCAGGGAGGACAGTTATATCCCTGCATGCTATTACTACCGGTTCTATTGAGATAGGCAGGTGGGGTCCATTGTGTGAGTATTATTTTAATACTTCTACTTTGAAATACTGTGGATTGCGCCCCTTCTTGTTGTTGTTTCTTGTTATGTTTAAGGATCTTGGAAGAGGTCTTTTCATTATCATTGGAGAGCCTCATCCGTGCCCAACTGTGGAGTGTGAGTGAGGGCAGTCGAGAATCTCTCATCTGCCCTACTGACCACTTGTAGTGGTTTTAGATTTTGTAAGTACGGTGGTGATTTGATGAAGGTGATCCTAATCAGACCATATTACACTAGGAGCGCCCCTCCTGTTTCTTTTTTTGAACAATATGTTGTGTTTACATTAATAGGCCAATCAGGCGATAAACCCACGCAAATGCATAAGCAAAAATGTGTATGCGTGTGTTCACTCCATACATTGTAATCAGAGCTATATGGCCATTGCTTATTGATGAATAAGCGATGGCCAGATACAATCTGGCAATTGCTGAATGGGGAATGGCAGGGGAGGGCTGGCAACTGGTGGCCTGGGGGGGCAAATTTCTACTATCTTCCCAGCCCACTCACTTTTGTTAATTTTAATACTGGCATTAATGTTGTGAAGTAAGGAAAGATATATCGCGTAGCTTACAATCGGGCTACACTAGTGATACTACAGATCTTACAATTGAAATGGAACAATACTAGTGATACCACAGAGCTTACAATTGATGGGTTATAATAATAGTATCGCTCCCCTTGTGTAGCTCCATTTCAGTTGTAAACTCTGCAGCAACAGCAGATGGGAGATTGAGTGAGTCAGTGGCTCACTGGCCCAGACATATGACTGGTCCAGGGGCAATTGACCCCCAAGGCCAGCCCTCCCCTGGTGAATGGTTAATGAGCAAAGAAATCCTCAAATTTTCTTGCGCACTGAGCAATTCGCACCTTGATTAATTCTGCCCTTAAAGAGATAGTAATGCCTTAAAAAAATAACAAGTAGTATAGTAGCTAAGGAAAACAGAAATCCACTGGTGCAGGTCCTATCTCTCAAACCTTTAAGAACACCTCTCTAGTCCATAAGGGTTTAAGACTAGCATGTGCACTGAGTTTGAGATTCTGTGGTCCTGCTAGCAACTGTCATTTGACCTCCGTATATATGACATCCAGGACTGATTAAAGATTTGGGGCTCGATTCTATTACCAGCGCTAAAAATAAAACAGGCGTTGTTTTTTTTAGTCCGTTTTTGCTAACCTATTACCCGACTTGTGAAAGCAATATCAGCGGTAATTATACTTACTGCCAGTCTAAAAAAAGCCAATAGGAAACAACTAAAAACAACGTGCAATTAGTATCCTATTACCCACGCTCAGTATTACCGCCTATTTTGTGGTTACATTTAAGTCAGAAATTTTGCGCCTCAGAGGTTGAGGTGTAGAAGCCATAACGACAGTTTCAAAACCATCGTTGTTTAAACAAAAGCAGTGTATAATACAGTATACAGCGTAGAAATCAGACATAAAGTGCCCCCCTTCGACATATTAATCCCCTCTTTTAAAAGTCTACTTGCAGTGCTTCCTTTCAGCACATTAATTCGACAAATATTGTTCATAGTCAACAATTAACCCTTCCCCTTCCAAATCCGACTTACAGTGCTTTCTTTCACCATGTTCTCTGAGCTTTGACAAAGAAAGTGTTAGGAATTGCTACAGGAAAAGTTTGAAAATATACAAAAATCTCGGAAGGATGTTCATTTTGATTGTGTTCAATCTGTCTAACCAAAACATATGCAAGGAATTCCATCGAAAAAAGTATTTTTGTATAGCTGATAAAAGTGGGGGAAAGTTCAATTGGAAGGTATCCTTTAAATTTGAGGGAATGTATACACCCAGATATTTAATAGCCTGAATTGACCATTTAAGAGAATATAAAGACTTTCAGGAGCATAGAGTGTCTGCTGGTATATTTATTGCTAAAGCTTCTGATTTCTTCACGTTAACTTTAAAGTTAGAGAGAGCAGAGAAATGATCTATTCAGCCATAAAAGCTGGTATAGACATGAGAGGATCAGAGGTTGTCAGTAATACATCGTCTGCAAATATTGAAAGTTTAATGTCTGCATGAGGTGTTCTAGCACCCAAAATTTTCGGATTCTTATGTATATGTTGGGCAAGCACCTCTATAGTCAATATAAACAAGAGAGGAGAACGTGGACACCCCTGTCTCGTGCCGTTTGATATAGAAAAGGCTCTAGATAAATGGCCATTAACCCTAATTTCATTTCATATGTTTGTGTTCTTTATACAAATCTATGTGCCAAATAGATTTGTATAAAGAGCACAAACATGTGAAATGAAAGTAGGTCCATACTTACGTAAAGCAGTCAGCATAAAAGTCCAGTCTACTCTGTCAAAAGCTTTTTCAGCGTCAGTTGTCAAAAATACTGTCTGTGTTTTATTAAGGTTGATATATTATAGAATGTTTAGCAGTTTACGGGTCTTGTCCTGAGCCTGTTTGGCGTAAAGCCTGTTTGGTCAAGATGTATCAATGAAGGAAGGGCATCTTGTGCATTTTTCTCTTTGAAAATTACATCCCACTGAATATCCTTTAATGCTTCTTTTAGCTTTGAAAAATTAGCCTTTTTTTAAATGAATGTTTTAGTTAAACCCTTGCTATTGGGTTTCTCATAACAAATTTCAAAGGATATTGTGGTCACTGCTACACAAATGTTCCCTTACTTGTACATTGTTTATCGTGTCAGAATTGTTTGAAAGCACTAGGTCAAGCAAGGCCTCTTTTCTAGTTGGCTCCTCTAATAGTTGGGACATAAAATTATCATTTATCATAATTAAAAAAAGATTTCCCTTTGTTGTGCCAGAAGTCATATTGCTCCAGTCAGGATAGTTGAAATCTCCCATTATAATTACCTTTTCTGACCTAGAAGCCTTTTCCATTTGCAGTAAATATTAGATGGCTTGTAGCAGATCCCTACTAACATTTTTTATTATGTTTGCCCCCACTGTGCATTTCAACCTACAAGGCCTCTAACTTTCCATTGGACCCATCATTTATATCTTCCCTTAAACTATGTTGTAAGGCATGCTTTACATATAAACATACCCCTCCTCCCCTTTAATTAACCATATCCCTCCTAAAAAGTGAATAACCCTCTAGATTGACTGCTGTTACAGCTTACCTTGGTTTCACCGTCATCTGCAGGTGCAAGGCTTCAAGCATGCAGCAGGCCTCTGTTTTATGTGTTTGCTTCCTGTAGTCTCCTCCTACATACTTCCTCCCTCTGAGCTGCTCCTCCTACCTACTTCCTGAGGAGGGGTTTAAAGGTCAGACTGAGCCCTGACTCAGTTACCCTTGCGTTGTTGCACAATACCGTTCTGTTTCCCTTGGGCTCTGTGTATGATCTGGCTTGTCTGACCATCCATTCTGGTGCTGACCTGTGGCTCTGGCTGACTACCTGAACTGTGTATGACCCGGCCTGTCTGTCCATCCATTCTGGTGTCAACCTGTGGCTCTGTCTGACCATTCTCCTTGTGTGTTCCGATTTGGCTTAGACATCCTTTCAGGTGCAAACCTGTGGCTCTGGCTGACTACCCGCTCTGTGTATGACCTGGCTTGTCTGACTACCCACTCTGATGTTGACCTTGGGCTCTGTCCACTTCACATCCAGCATACCAACGCTTCAGTGGATATCCTATCTGGTGCAAACCTGTGGCTCTAGCTGACTACCCTCTCCGTGTATGACCCGGCTTGTCTGACTATCCTTTCTGGTGCTGACTAGGGGGCTCTGTCTGTTTCGTCCGTGTGTGAGTCCCCGCTCCACAGACACCCATCCTAGTGTGGACCTATCTGACTCCAAATGGCATTCAGATAGATTAGACTGATATTTAGTTCTGGTTGAATCAACTGGGAAGATATCATGGGGCGGGGGAAGGGGAGAGAGGCAGATGGAGAGAGACATCCAGCAATCCTGCATTTTAAGTAGTAGTTCAGAAGCACTTCTCCGGTTTATTCAGATAAGTAATGACGCATTTAGGAACTTGACCTAACCGTTTGAGTGCCAGAGTGGTAGCCAAGGCATTGCAACGCAAAGACAAACAAACCCGTTTCAAAATATGTTTTTGTGGTCTTGTGAAAAATCAACAATTAAAGAATAATTTTAGATGTCCTCTGGTCCTGGATGGGTTAATTATAATGAAAATGAAAAATAATTACAATTACTAAGAGGACTGGGCAGGAGCTACAGGGAGGTGGGAGATGGGGGCATTGTGAAGACTGAGGGCATTGTAGAGGGGTTCAGTGTGGTCGAGGAGGGCCAATGTGGTGTGGGGGGCGTGGCAATTCTTGTACCAGGGCCCGGATGGGGGTTATAGTTCATGTACAAAAAATAAGACTTACAAAATATTATTTATAATTCGTTGAAGATACATAAATACAAAAATAAATTTCTAGTAAGATAAAGGAAAAAAAAATATCACCCTATTAACCCTCTGAGTGCCAGGCACGTATCCGGTGCTTTGTGTGCAATGAAATAGATACCTCTCCAGCACTCAAGGGGTCAATTATTGTTAAAATGAGAAAGTACTCTAATAGATCAAATAAATATGATTTGTTCAGCACTCTTACTGACATAATTATGGCAAAAGAAGATGAAAGCACAATGAAAAAAAGACAATAATAATGATTAAGAGGTGGAAGTTTGGCAAAGTACGAATCAACAATAAATAAGTAGATTTGTTTTCACAAAGACAGGATGTCTTCAACAATGGAGATTTATTTAGATGAAATGTTGAACTTTCTGTGATCTATTGTATTTTTAGCCTTGTATTTGACAGACTCTCAATCCTAGTAATGACCTGTCCATATTTAAGACCTAGTAAACAAGTTTAAATTGGGTTACAAGTCCCTCTGTTTGTTAACCACTGCCACCATTTTGTAGCCTAAATAGTTTGATATGGATGCTTCTTTAAAAAAAAAACTGATCCTTTCTAGGTCTACAACATTGCAGAACAGGTGAGGTAATGTGCTTGAATTATGCAACAAACTTTATACATAGTTCACACTGAACAGATCCTGATTTACATCCCAGGAGCCCCTAAGCAAGACACTCTAGGTGTCCTTAGCTCCGCCCATGACCACAACCCTACTCCTCCCATGACCTTCACCCTTGTCCCATACACTGTTTCCTGACACAGAAAAAACCCTTGGTCTGTAATAAGCAATACGAACGAAAAAAGTTTCAAACCCTTAGTTGCTAGAGAAATCTCCAAAGCATTGCCCTGCATTGATATGGGGATCTCTCTAGCATCCACAGGCTTAAATAATAAACCATAAAGTGGTATAAAACTAGTTCAGGGACATTGAGATTGCTCTCGCCATATCCATCACTCATAATGTGGGTATGGCTAGCACAGCTTAGGCACCGCCTTCAAAATGTGGAGTTCTAGGCAGTTGCTTACTCTGCCTATTGAGAAATTTGACCTTGACTCTGAAGTTAACTGAAGTAGGGAAAACAGAGAATTCATATCAGTCACCAGGTTCTTCATGTAAACAGTGCACTTGTAGAAGTGTGTAGAAATGTTGAGGCACACTGGAGTTATGGATAGCGACTCTAATGTGCATTTTGTAGTCCAAGATATCATTGAAAAATGTCTGAAATATGATCAGTGCCACATGATTTTCATTAAGCAGAATAGATACCTCACAGGGCATCTATTCCCAACACAGATGATGAGTATGAAAACATTTTGATTCCATTAAAGGGATAGTAATGTTTCATAAGAAAAGCAGCTCTAATTAATCATCATAGTATTTGGACTTTGGAGAGTGTTATTTCAGTTCAGTCAGAGCTGTAGTTCAAGAGTAATTCAATGACAAAGTATCGCCCTCCCACCCCTTTTACTGATGTAACACTGTTCAGCCAGATCAGAAGGGAGGTGTCCAGGTAGACTGCAGAGAGGGACAATTTTCAATTAAGATAAGGTAAAAACCTGAAAAACTTGTAAAGGGGGGCAGGGCTTTCATTGCTCTCATAGGAAGAAGATTGTCCCCTTCTGTTATATGTCTGGTCTATGGACTGGATTCCACTGGCTTACACTAGGTAAAAGGGGCAGGAGGGGAAACTTTGCTTGTGAATATCTCTTAAACCATAAAGGTTTGAGAGATAAGACTTATATCGTTCTTCATGTTTTTTTAATGCCTACAAAATAAAATTAAGATAAAACAAAGTATTACTATCCCTTTAAGTTCAACTATTATTGTACCAAGTTTGTTGATCTGGAGGAAGGCAAACCAAAAATCCATTGAAGCAATTTACAATAGTGCTCCAAATGGGTAAAAAGAAATCCTTCCTGAATCCAAGAGGCAATCAAATTTCTTCAACATCCAACCTGCATTGAAACCATTGATTATAAGTCTCTATACTGTTCTTAGTTAAAAGGCGATCTAATACTTTTTGAAGGTATGTACACTATCTAAGAACACAGTCTACTTCTTCTACATTATTAATGCTCTTACTGTAAGAAAAACTCTCTGCCTTTGTTGTAGTCAAAATGGAAGATGCCTTGTATATTTTGTTCAGCTCTTTGAGTAAAATGTTCCTAGTAGATGGCGAATGTACAGTAATATAATTGCAATTTATTATCATACTAGTTGACGAGCCCGTTACACGGGCCACAGTGACACTGCCCGCGGGGCAGTCATACAGAATAGGGACTGCCCGCGCCGCGGCTGAGGGCAGTCTCTACTGTGCATGACTGCGCCGTTACACACATCTTAGCGAATTATTATATAAGATCCTGCCCAGTAGTCAAACAAAATTCCCTAGAAGAATTCCCTAGCATTCAAATAGTTTTTTATTTTTTAATCTTCTCCCAATTTAAAATCCCCAAAAAATAACTGCTTGTTAGTATTTTGCAACCACATGTAATTAATTATATAAAAGTTATTGTGTTATTTGTGTTTATCTATTAATTTATTGGTTTATTTTCTATTTGTTTAAATGTGTAACTTTGTATTTTAAATACTCGCTATGCCATACCTGAAAATGAGAGATTTCCTCCTGGTAAAACACTTTCTAAATAAATAACTAAATATATAGATACTTTATGAATCTCCTATACTGCTGCTTGTTTGCCTTAGAACTGCAACACACCACCTTTCTATAACACCTAACAGGCATTAATCTTATTTACAGTTAGACTGAATTGTAGTTTTCTACAATGCCATTTCTCTGTTATTGATCTGAATGTTAGTGAAAAATAATTGCAGTTGTGCACACCAAAACCAGTTCTATGATTTACAGTTGCAATTCCTTCATTTCTTCCACATTTCTTTTCTTCATTTATTTCCCGTTAACTTAAATTTCCATGTGCTTTTATTTCCCTTCTTTTTATTTTTCTGCAATATGAAATTGAATATATATATAATTTGTGCAATATTTACCAAGGTGACTCACATTTAAATGGGAATAGATCATTAGTATGGCACTAAAGGAGAATAGCCAGACGTGTAGAAAATGATTTCTTGACTTTTACACCTTATTTTTAGATTCTTTTTATAAACTAATCTAAAAGAAGTCTATGTTTTTATAAGTAATGCTTGGGAAGAGCCAATACTGGAACTATTGAAAATATAAGGGTAATATGAAAAGTGTTTGGGTGGAGATTGTGAAAAAGAGAGCGGGTGGAAGAAATTATATTACTTAAGTGCTGTCACGTGCCAATTTTTTTTCTCTTTTGGTTATGGATCTCTTTAATTGTCCAAAAATAAACTGGCAAGAATCAAGAAGTTCTGTTCAAAGAGAAGGTATTCTTTAAACATATTAAATACAATGTTTTTATATTTTTAAATAGTAGTTTTGGAACATAATTAAAGTGGATCTGTTTCATACACGGTTGTTAGTGTCACTAAATAGTATCATAGATGATGAGACTGGAAAAAGACATGCATCTCTCAAATTTAGCCCATGCCATATCACCCCTATTGATCCAGAGGGAAAAAAAGCCAATTAAGCCTAAGTGGATAAAAAAATTCCTTCCTGATGCCAAATGGTAATTAGCTATTTCCCTGAATCAACATCCTATGTGCATCTATTTAAACTACCTCTCACTTAGGATTTTTGTTTTAGAAAACAGGTTAATAATTTTAAAGATTTTTTATTTTTTTTATTTAGCAGCTGGGGGATTTAAACTCAGCAGAGCTGTGTTTTCTGACTTGATGCTAGATTCAATTTACACCTTACACAGCAAAACAGTCGGTAAGGGAAAAAGCATTACCGATCTTTAGCCATGTCTGTGCAGCGTAGCTCAGCTGTTCAATAAGCCGTCTACAAGAAAAGACAGCAAGCGTAGGCCGCCTAAATCAACATAACTTCATAGCATGTGTTATACCTTTTTTGATGCGTTCATTTCAGTTGCTAAACAATGACAGATACGTAAACTTCAAAGGAAACAAGCCAACATTCAACATTATTTTGTGATGAGAAAGAGAAGAACAAAAAGGGAACAGCACAAAAAATCCCTCTAAATGTGATCCATATTTCTTTTGGAGTATATATTCAATTATAACACCCCCCTTCCAAATGGGCACTCACTTTTTTCGGAGGCTACTTCCGCCTCTTGGTCACAAGCTTTGACTGGATCTGACCTCCAGTCTTGGTCAATTCCTATGGTTCCTTTTTCTGGGTCTTTCTTGGTGTTTTCTTACCTCCCCCAAGTATATTCACTTCTCCTTTACGTGAATCTAACAATATTACTCCAAAGGGATTGGTAGAAACACTATTGCCAGTAATAGGATCAAAGAACCATCTGGTTCCAATTTTATTACATAAAATTAAGCATGAACATTAAGATCGTAATATTATTATGCCCTTGAGGAAACTATAGAGTATCGCGAAACGCGTTGGGCGATTTATGATTAATGTGAATTTCTATTTTTATGCTTTTGGAATAACATTATGATCTTAATATTCTGGCACTCAAAGGGTTAAAGAGTCTGTACTTGTACTCCTAGTACAAATGAGCTAAGATTGATTTGTCAACCCTTTATCTAGAATTATGGTCAATTTATTTTCCATGATCCCATCATGATTCCACGATACTAATCTGAACTTGTTAGCATCAATTTGTGGTGGCTGTACAAATCTAGACATATAATTTAGTGGTGCTATTTAAGAGAAAAGACTTCTATAGTTTTTGCTCTTTTACTGGCATTTGGACTTCATCTTTAATCTGCATTGGTTTAACCAGATATATCCATTAAAAGCAAGACACTATATCAGGGGGTCAACTTTTGACCTTTCTGCTCTTGAGAACTACTACTCCCATCATCCACAACCAGCTGTTGACTAGCTTCTCTCCTCTTCAATCAGTTCTTAATTCAGCCACCAGAATACTCTTCCTCTCCTCCAGAACAGTACTCACCCCACCACTCTTAAAATCACTGTCATGGCTTCCCATAAAGCAGAGTATCACATTCAAAATCCTCCTCATTACCTTCAAGGCTCTCCATCACTTGTCCTCGCCTTATATTTCATCTTTGATATCCTGCCATATTCCTGCACGTCCACTGCGCAGCACACATGGTGGATGACTCTCTGCCCCTTTAACCACTATCGCTGTTTCACGATTGAAAGCTTTCTCACTTGCTGCTCCCTACCTCTGGAACTCCCTACCACCCAGTATTCACCAAGCCTCAACCCTCAACAACAAAGCTTAAAGAGCACCTTTTATCTCTATCAACAGTGTAATATGGAAACATTATCATTATCAAACATTATCATCATAAGCCAAACACTGCACTTCCTCCTCTACCAGCTTATATTTGTATATCACCCATCCTATACTTAGATTGTAAGCTGTACGGGGCAGGAACCTCTTATCCTAATTTATACTCACCTGTTGTTCCCCTTATGACTGCCTATATAAACACTTAATCACCGTACTTATCGTACCCCTTCTATATTAAATGTAACCTGTAAAGTGCCAAGTACACTGGTTGGCGCTATATAAATAAAAATATACAATACAATAAAATACGATGGAAATTGTAGTCCCCAACAATTGAAGGTCCGCAGGGTGGCTACCCCTGCTCTACACAATTCCTAACTTTTTCTGATTGTAATGACATGTCAGTAACAAATGCTGATGTCACCGAAGACCAAAGCTTTGTATTGTCTTTGTCTTTCATTAACTGCTTCTCTCCATCTCTTCTGTAACTTTATACCAAATCTAAGTATGTTTTGAGAAAAACTGCAATTGCAGCTCAGCGTTTCCAAATATAAGTGGATTTCCCTCAATCCTGTAGAATAATGTGAGCTCTGGAAGCCAGTGAAATATATATCAAAATACTTTCTTTCATCCCTGAGGACAGATGTGGTCACAAATGCATGCCAAGTTTATATCCATATGTGGATGAACATTTCTAAAATATCTCTCTCTCCCTAATGGAAATGCATGTCATAATGTAGCTGAAAGAATCCCAGCAGAATTTTTATATATTAAGAATACATTTCAATTCTCCTATGATAATACAACTTAAATCGAATGAGCGCTAAAATTAATATCTTATATTCTTCTTTGTGTGTCTGTGATCAGATTCTGGATTTGCGTCTTTTACTTTCCCTGAAATAGGTTTTAACAAAAGGCTCATTAAGAATCAGTCAGAATTTTGGCTTGAACCAGTAAGCTAACGTATCATTTACCGGAGTTTTATTAAAATACATAGTTCCATACGATCTGCCTCCTGTGGCAAACACTTCTATCACTCTGATTAATGTAATACCAATTTTACGGTCCTTATTTAGTGGGTACATCATTAAAACCTATATTTCAACACAGAAATCTTTAGGGCATGCACTTCTTTTAAATAATATGTCTGATTTACTTTTAGAAGATTTAATATCGATGAGTTCATAAAATAAATGGAACACCTGCTCGAATCCTTAGAGTGCTCTGAACCCATGCAGAACAATAAAAAGGGCTTATCTTGAATTTAGGATTTGGTAAGCCTATTTCTTATAATGACTAAAATTGCATCTCAATTGAATTTTGAGGCTAATACATTTATACATGCACTGTATGTCAGGTGTCACTAGAGCGTGAGAACACTTACCTCATAAACAAAGATTCTCATGACAGTCTCTCAGTTGAATTCTCCACCTCGTAAATATGTCAGATCAGCTCTGTGTTCTTAAGGAGCAACTTTCCGCTGAACATAAAGAGGTGGAAGCTGTTGTGGAATATTTAGATTCTCAGTTAATTCTCGATGTTAACTCAACATATAAGCAAGAAAATAAGCCTGTGATGTATGACTTCTAGCTGGTTGCCAAAGTAAGACATTAGAAATATCAACTGAGGCAGGATTAGGAGAGCTGCTTGAAATATTTCCCCTTGAAGAATGTGAAATCCATGAGGTCTTATAATAAAGACTGGCAAACTGGACATGTAAATGTTCTGTTTAGAAGCTTCCTAGATATTTGTGTGGCCTCTGTGAACAGTATAATCCATAGCACCTGATTAACAAAGGCAAAAGTGCAGCAATTCTGGGGCACAAAACAACCCCTCAGCAAAGAAATACAAATTCCCATTGATTTAAATAGTGCTTAATATGCCTTGAATACTAGAGATGTCTACAATGCATGGTGAAGCAATACTTGGAAAACTCTCTAGCATTCCAAGGGTTAAAAAATCAAATTTAAAGGTGTAGTATACCTCCAATCTATTATGAAAATATGTGGTGTGTGATTTTTCCTATAGAATAAAACAAGCTTACTCCCTATATCTTGACGTGTATTTTTCAAAGTTATTAACCCTTTGAGTAACAGAGGGGTACAGAACGCATGGGTTAAAAAAGATAATTTAGCATTTTTCTAATGGTTTAGTTCAAAATGTTCTTCAGCCAAGTGGTGCTGCTGCTAAATCAATCTTTGGGAAACGTATTATTTAAACAAAAACTTCTGCTCTCAGAACCAATTAATAATCCTTATAGGACAATATCAATATCTCAGAGCCAATTACCATAAAATCTCGGGTATAATACGCACAATTTTACCCCACTTCATCTTATGTGAAGTGGGGGGTGCGTATTATACACAAGAGTTTTTACAATGAAAAAAATATAGTGTTAGCAGACCTCTTCCCTCCCTCCTCTGGCGCTCCGCTTTGAAGATACACAGGGCATTACCATTGGCTGAAGGCGGAAGGTCCTGTAAGCCCAATTGAAGGAAGCGGATGGCAGGGCGGCAAGTGCAAGAAGTTTTGCCGTCTCTTCCGCAGTTCACTTGCACAAAAGTAAGGTTTATCTTCAAAGCGGAGCACCGGGGGAGGGAGGGAAGAGGTCTGCTAATACTATATTTTTTTGTAGTAAGGGAAAAAACAAGGGTGTGTATTATACATAAGCACTCTTCTTTTCCCCTTAGGCATAATATACACCTGCGTATTATACACAGGTGTGTATTATATCTGAGATTTTACGGTAATCACCCTTATACGACAATATCAATATCTCAGAGCCAATTAACACTTATAGGACTATATCAATATCTCAGAACCAATTAATAACCAATTATAAACCCATATTTATTTTTATTTTATTTATTTAGAAAATGTTTTACCAGGAAGAACACATGGAGATTTCTCTAATTTTCAAGTATGTCATGGAGTGTCTACAGCAAGAGTTGCGTATTTGCACAAATGCAGAGACATAATACATATATACACAGACATATACTTAAAATGTTATATACAGTTGCATATTGTTTTTAGATAGGAAGAAGCAGTTATTTTTAAGGATTTTAGACTAGGAGAAGATCTGATTTGTTCAGGTAGGTTATTCCAGACTTTCGGAGCTCTGAAGAAGAAGGCAGATAGATTGGAGTTGGAGGGAGTGGAAGAGGATCCCAGCCCTTGCTCTCCATGTGTCTAGAGGGAATCAGCTGCACCACACTGATGAGGCCCACACAGGCCGAACGTCTGTGGTTTTGCTGATTTTCTCATGCAGAGAGGATTTGTCTGACATATCAGAGCTGGACTGTCTGAGGGCGGGACCAGTCTGATGTGAATATGGAAATTTCCTCTCTTCAGTGGCACATGGGAGTGAAAAACGTGACTTGCAGCACCATCAATGGGCCACTATGCCTAAGAACTAGACACTTGATTTTGTTTGTTCTCGATGAGTGCTCATCACAATATTTGTTTCTTAGTCTCCCTAAGTGGAAGGGGATCCCAGGCATGGGCTCTTGCTCTCCATGTGCCTAAAAGGAATCAGCTGCACCACACTGACAAGGCCCACATAGGCCGAAACGTATGTCTTTTGTTTTGCTGATTCTCTCGTGCAGAGAGGATTTGCCTGACATATCGGAGCTGGACTGTCTGAGGGCGGGACCAGTCTGATGTGAATATGGACATTTCCTCTCTCCAATGGCACATGGGAGTGAAACACGTGACTTGCAGCACCATTGAGGGGCCACTATGCCTAAGAACTTGACATTTTATCCTGTTCGTTCTCAATGGGTGCTCGTCAGAGTATTTGTTTAGTAGAATATGGAGTACAGTTTTAGTCATCAGTTCATAAGGGCATCTCTCAAACCTTTATGGTGAGAGATATCCACTTTCAAAGTTCCCTCTCCTCTGACGTCAGCGTTTTAGCTGACAGCAGGAGAATCCGGTCCCGGGGCCGACGGAGGCTCTTCAGCAGAGCCGAGGCACACATAGAAGACCATTCAGTGAAGGATTTCTTCTTCCATAATGTGATCCCGGCTCTGCTAAAGAGCCTCCACTTGCTCAGGAACTGGATTCCCCTGCTGTCAGCTAGACAGGTTTATAAAGGTTTGAGAGATGCAGCTGGGCTCATTTAATTCAGTTTTTTAAGGGCTACAAGATGGGGGATAGTAAAATTGAAGTATTACTATTCCTTTAATATAGATATCAATATAAACAACTAAAAAAAAAAAATAGTAAAGTACTATGTAAAATATAATGAATTGTCCGTATATAATCAGTATGATGATGAAATGAAACATAGATGTAATGATCATGAAAATATTAAAATTCAGATGAGATTAATCCATGTCTCCAATAAACCAGAATGAAATATTCCAGAAATTATAATGAAAATGATGAATGATTAATGAAATGATTAATATCCTCAGTCTTACAAATATGATGAGATTTTCAGGTGTCTAAATCAAGTTTATTTCTAGCGGATACATTTAACACTTATATGCTTAGTAGATCTAGAGGGACAAATCTACAACTTTTGACATTTATGAAAGCAGAACCAAGCAAATTGACATAAAGTGGAATATGTGTTGCAAAACTTATACATTATTGGACATATATATATATATATATATATATATATATATATATATATACAATCATCACACATCACTAGTATACTAAGGGATTTATCAACCATGCACACACATAGATCCCCCTAAATATCTTCTTAAAGTAAGGAGACAAACTATGTCTCAATCTTATTAACTCGTTTATACCACTATATATTTATATCCACATATCGTTAGATATACTTGACCAAACTGTCCAGTCATCAAACTCCCTCCATTAACCCTTCAATCCTCATTTTTTTTTTATATATTTTATAAAAATCCAAACAACTTACTATTAGCATTTAATCCAAATAGTTCTATACTGTTAAGCTCAAATATCCATATGGATTCTGATCTATCAAATATCTGAACTATCAAATATCGATATGGATTCTGATCTATCAAATATCTGAACTATCAACTATCGATATGGATTCTGATCTATCAAATATCCATATGGATTCTGATCTATCAAATATCCATATGGATTCTGACATTTGGCAAATAAAGTATCCCCCTCTCCAGTTTGGTGTGATGATTTATATTCCATAAAAATTGATCAAACTGGAATCTTGGTTACAGTGGGTCCTAAAATGATTGGACAATGTATGTTTCGTGTATCCCCTTTCTATACACATATATATATAGATATGTTCATATATTCTTTTTTTCAAGTTTCTCTTTGTTCTTCCAACATATTTTTTCTGGCAGGGGTACACTATCACATATATCACATTTTTGGAATTACATGTGATAAATTATTTTATTTTATACTCCTCATCCTCTCTACCATTTATGAATCCACCAATCATCATATTATCCACATTTTAGTTAATTACCATCTTGGACATAAGAAATCATTGAAAATCTCATTATATTTGTATGACTGAGGATATAAATTATTTCATTCATCATTTTCATTTCAGGAACATTTCATTCTGGTTTATTGGGGACATTGATTAATTAATCTTATCTGTATTTGAATTTTTTCATGATCATTCCATCTACATTTCATTTTATCATCATTCTGATTATATACGGACAAATCTTTATCTTCTGCACAGTACTTTACTATTTTATATTTTAGTTGTTTATATTAAGGATAGTAGTCAATTTTCACTTTTTTGTCTGGGATCACTAACATTACGTAAATATATATATATATATATATATATATATATATACAGGGCTCAAAATTTCCACTTGCCACTAGCTAATGGCGAGTGAAAATTCAGCCCTGGTGAGTAGAAATTCAACCCTGGTGGGTATGTTATGGCTTGCAGTGGAGAGTAACTTTTCAGGTCTGGCTAGTAGCAAAGGACTTAAAATTATAATGTGTGTGTGTGTATGTGCATTACTGCACTTTATTCACTAGGATAAGTGGGATTTTACTCATAGAGTATATGTTATATGTGGGAGAGGTAATATACCACTGATGTACACTTTTTGGTTATATTAAATCTAATAATGGCGCTGTACACTTTGTGTTTTTTCCTTTACCATTTTTTAGTGGTCCCTTACAATTTGTGTACACTAGCAACACTGATTTATAAAATTAGGGGCGCAACAAGAGTACCCAGTTAGTTGACATTTTTTACATTGAGATAAGGCTGGCATAAGCTGTTTTTAAATACTGAACTTCATTTTTTTCACAGATTACAGCCATTTCTTTCTCTACTTCACTTTTATGCATCTTTACACTTCTAGATAATTTAATTTTAACCTATTTTCATTTTGGCTTGATGCTGCCAAGGGACAAAACAATTAATTTTTATCCATTTCATATATTGTCTCATAATGTATATTCATGTGTTAATGCCTGTTTAGAATAACTGGAATGTTTCTGGTTAAAGAAATGCAATTAAAATTGGTTTCTCATAATAATATAAAATGTTCTATATAAATCTTTGAAACTTTATAGCAGGATTTGAATACAAAGTAAACTTTGAAAAAGCATATTCAATTTGATTCTAAGTAATTACATTTAACTGCATCAGAATCGAAGAAAATCTTTCATGGTATAAACTTTTATGATACAACTTGCCTATTTCATAGCACTAGCTCAGAATTAATAAGAAATATAATGGAGGGCATATGTACAATAAAAGAAATGCAGGGGCCTTCCTTCTTCAAAAATGTTAGCACCAGAATGCCCCAAAAAACCAAGACTGGATTTCATTTGCCTACATTCAATAGATATCCAAAATCAACTTCCAATACCAACATTTATGGCAAATGTCTTATTTTAATTCTTTGAGTGCCAAGCAATGCATTGCAAACCCCTCTTCCTTTTAAAGGGTTAACCTGAATGCATGTGCAAATCTGGAGTAGATAGATAGATAGATAGATAGATAGATAGATAGATAGATAGATAGATAGATAGACATTAGAAACCTTTCAATGTGTACTGCTAGTCCACCAAGTTTACGAATGAACCCTACTGTGATTCAACTGCTCAAAGAATGGAAAAACATAAAACAGTGAAAAATCAATGACTTTAAATTCAGTATGCACAGAAACTAGTCTATAACACCACCATCCAGCTGTGTTACATGTGTTATCAACTCTGTGTTACAGTTAGCACTAGTGTCAGTGTGAATGACATAGTAAATTCTAAACCAAGACTGATAAATTATGGTGGGGCATCTCACATGGGCACTCTTCGAGTATAACTTATCTGGTGTGTGACCTAGTGTAATGGTTTTATAGGACACTCAGACCAGCAGGTTAGAATAAAACACAGTTTTATAAATAAAACAAGAAAGACCGCCCTCTATGGGCAATACAGAATAATAGAGAGAATAGTGGCTTACAGATGCCTTCTCAGGCCCAGTACACAGTTGCAATTAATATACATATACTGTCACAGGACAGGCATAGAAACATAAGGGTACTCAATGGTTAAAGTACATGTAAATCAATCAGTCTCTGTTGTGGTGTTTGACACGCCCAAGGTGGTAATGGAGCAGCAAGTGGTGCTAGATGAAACAACACCGTCAGTCTATTGAACAGAGATTGCTGCGTAGGCAGAACAGGAACTGAGACCAAAACACTGCAGAGATGAGCTAGAGCCAATAGCCCCCACGGGCATAGCAACGGAGACCAACTATACTGCAAGAGCTAGAGCCAGTAGCCCCCACGGGCGTAGCAATGGTGACAAACTACATTGCAAGAGCTAGAGCCAATAGCCCCCACGGGTGTTTAACGGAGACTAATATCACTGCAAGAGCGAGCTTACTGGAGCCAATAGCCCCCACGGGCATTTAACAGAGACTAATCACTGCAAGAGCTTGAGCCAATAGCCCCCATGGGCGTTGTAACGGAGAGTAAACACTGTATTAGCTAGAGCCAATAGCGCCTCCCGCGGACGCAGTAAAGGAGACCGACTACACTGCAAGATAGACAGAATGAGCCACCGCCTATACAAGGCTCTGAAACGTAACCGGCTCAGCAAGTGTAGCGGAAGATCAGGCAACGGCTCTGCAAGTGTTAATGGAGGCTCAGTGAATGGAGACAGCAGCTCTGCAAGTGTACTGGAGGCTCAGTGAACGGAGACAATGGCTCTGCAAGTGTTAACAGAGGCTCAGGGAATGGAGACACATCTCTGCAAGTGTAAACGGAGGCTCAGGGAATGGAGATAACAGCTCTGCCAGTATAAACGGAGGCTCAGCAAACAGAGGCACGGCTCTGCAAGTGTTAACAGAGGCTAAGACATGATCAGCCCTGCCACAAGCACAGCGGAAGTCAGAATGTCGCCTCAACGACACCAAGAAGCAGCGGCAGGAACGGAGGCAGGGTCAGCAGCGAACCGGTTCAGGTCACGGAGCAGGAAGTCAGCCAGGCCGGGTCAGATTACGGAGCAGGATTCTCAGACAAGCCAGATCAGGTCACAAGCAGGAACATCAGCCAGGCCGGTACAGATCACGGAGCAGGATTCTCAGACAAGCCAGATCAGGTCAGAAGCAGGAACGTCAGCCAGGCTGGGTCAGATCACGGAGCAGGATACAAGGAGCGTCGTCAAACAGGCCAAATCGGTACACAGGAAGCAGGAACACTGGAACACAGCAACAGCAACACTGGCTCAGGAACACCATGAAAGGGCACCTGACAGGTGCCAAAAGCCAGGTATAAAAAGGCCACAATGGCCGGGCCAAACATGCTCAGCCAATGGGAGCGCCCACAACCAAGAGTGACAGATAAGGATCACGGGCACTGTGATACCTAGGCCTCCAGGCTTTGGTCACAACAAGGACTGGGGAAATAGTTTCACCCAAAAAACAGAAAATGAGAATAACAGCACCTTCTGTGGTAATTTCATAGAAAAGGGCAGTTTTTCTGCTATTTTTCTCCACATGCTGACCCCCCCAGTCTTTTCTAGAGGTACTCCAAAAAAAAACCAACAAAAAGAACCCAATAGTGTAAAATCTTCCACAATTTTTTCTTAAATATAATGAATCAATAATTCTACTCACATTTGAGCCTGGTCGACTATGGGGATAAGCAAGGTTGACAGACAAGCAAGTGGAGATCTTACAAGGTCTCCACTCGGTGATCCAAACAGCTGCTCCGTCCACTCACACACAAAGACATCCAGCAAAAGACTCTTCTTCCTAAAGGTTTAATATAAAGCTCAAAAATGTAGCTCTCAGTATTATACAATGAATAAAAACAATTAAAAAGTACATATACTTAATGGCTAAGCGTTTCGCAGTTGAAAAACCGCTTTATCAAGCGAAAAATGAATTGGAAGAAGAGTCATTTGTTGTATGTCTTTGTGCATGAGTGGACAGAGCAACTGTTTGGATCACCAAGTAGAGATGGTGTAAGATCTCAGCCTGCTTGTTAAGTGGAGATTCACTACCACTGGAGGACAGTGTGTTTAAAGCTGCCAGATAAAAATGTCGTGAAGCTGACTCAGGATACTTACTCAGCATGCTTTTGAACTGTTTTTCATGTACATGACTAAACAGCTCAGCCATTATCTTTGTGAGTACCCACATGTGGGGTGTTTTCTGTTTCTGTTGTCCAGAGGTAGCCATAGAACCACATATTCTACCCACTGAGCCTTTTCCCACTGTATGATAGCTGGAGCAGTGGGAAAGGTGGGATCTTCCAGATGCTGCCAGACTCCATCTGTCCCAACCAGCCAAAGGAGGTTGGGGAATGATGGGAGTTGTTATCTGGCAGCAGCTAGAAGGCTTCATGTTGCCCACCACTGCTTTGACCCCCAGTCCCATGGTAGCCATAGAACCACACATACTAGCCCCTCCCAACCTTGTCCCAAAGCTACAGAAACCCACATTCCATGGACCACCAGTGTTGTTCCACTCTACTGGAATCCATATAACTGTACATCCCGAGATCTGAACTTGCCCTACTGCACTGATATAGCCAGAACCCAACATCCTGAGTCTAACACCTATGTAACAACTGCCAAAGTCCCTGCTGGAAATTTTGGGTCGATTCCTATAGATGGAAATTGTTGTGGAGAAAGGCAGAAAATTGCTAGTTTTCTGTGAGAATTCCTGTGGGAAAAAGTGCATATCCTTAGTCACAATATCTATATCTTATATATGAAAAAATAAGTAAACAGTATCCACATGGTATTGAAGTGAAATGTTAAGAAAATAAACAGAGCGCTGGTGTAATGTAGGCACAGGACTACTGATGGGAAAAAAATACTGTTTTCTTTTCTTGGTGATTTTTCACAAAAAAGCCACAATTGCTTTCTTTTAATGGGAAAATTCCTATGTATAGAAAATCTATTACAATTTCTGCCTTTTTGCTACCATCAATAAAACTCCACAAATGCTTTCTATGGGCACAAGAATCCTGCTGGCAATGCTACTGCTAAATGGAGAAATCCATAGTTAAAAGTAAAAGCTGTTAGCAACATAATCCTTGAAAAAATTACCTTTGGCAAGGTAAGCCTTGAAAACTTTGACAGCCGGCTGAGTCTTACAGCAACAGAAAACTTGCAAAATTGTTAGCATGGTGGTAAGGAGTTTCATCGGGCAGGGGATTAACAAGGGATGCAATGCACTGTTAGCAGGTTGGGTCCTACAACAACATTAGCCTTGCAAAGACAGTTAGCAAGAAGAGGTCTTTAGAAGATAAGCCTTGAAATAATTGTTAGCAGGGTTTGTATTACACCACGATATGCCTTGGAAAATTTTTTTTAGAAGTCTGGTGGTGATCTCCATTTTAATTTGGGGATGAGACAGGTGTTTACACAGGTATCCTTTTGAAATTTTGCATGCTTAAGAGCGTGCAACATTTTAACTAATTCACCACGTCGTCATGATCAAAATGGCCACATGACAATCTCGCACTGCATGACAGCGAGAGATTGTCATGTCACCTACTTAATGGTCGCATACACGGTCACAGTGCGAGATTATAAATCTCTGTGGGACTCCACAGTTCTAATATGTAAAGCGAAATGGTGTCCTTTTTATTCCTTTTTAAAAAATTATTTTGGCAGCCAAATTAATGTCACGCTTCATGGGAAGGGTATCCATTGATCGTGCTCCCAAGTGAACCATTTACACTCCTGCAAGGAAAATAATGCATTGCTAGCAGTGTGGCCTATGCAGGTTGAGACCTACAGAAATATACAAGCTGAACCTTTTCTGTTCCTTGCGGTGGTGGTAGTGGGCTGATGTTCTGACAACAAACAAGCGACTGTGAGGACTCCAGAGTATTGTTTTGCAGTGCATAGGAGACATCTCTAGCTCTCTAAGGGATAAAACAGATTTAAGTCAATGGACATTTGTGGAATTTGTATTTGTTCGCTATGGAACATTTGGTTTTCCCCAGACTTTCTCCAGTTCCTCTTAGTACATTTGACTCTCTGTTGTCATACCAGCCCAGCCTGAATCATTTCTGTCCAATGAGAATCAGCCACTCTGTCACAGTCTAGCTGCTCATTTTGTCCCCAGGTTCTCAGGTCAGTCATTGCTATTACTCCTCTGTCCTGTGAGTTCTCCTCCTTATCCAGACAGTCAGTATGACAGGTACCTTTTATAAGACAAATCATTTCTAACAATTATTTGCTATTTTTACATTATTCCAAGTCAACTAGAAATATCCTCACATGTCAACGAGGGAATGTTATGTGTGATACATCAAAGCCGTTGGCTTGATTTTTTGTGACTTTTCTCACTTTACAGTTACATCAGTAATTTAATGAAACAGATGATGTGATCATAGCTTAAACACTATCTGGGGAAAAAGCAAATGTTCAGGCCTGGGCTACAGTCTACATGTGTTGTCCTAGCCAAAGCCACTCTGAAGCTAATAGGAATTACATTTTGAAACTATGACATTGAATAGAATTTTATTCCAAGTGCCAAAGAGGTTGCCAACACATTAGACCATATGTACAAAGGGGAGGAGTAATTCCCATAGGTGATGAATTAAAATTCCCTAAACGACCATTTATTTAAATGGGGCTGTTTTTCCAATGAATGTTAGAAAAGGTCATATTTGAGCCTAGTTAATGCAGTGTACTGCACTTTTGATATAGGCTTTTTTGTGCCAAAAACTGTTTAACTAAACAATACTAATTTACAAAGACCTTTGCGTAATCCCTAAAACACTGATCTAAATAAAGAGTGTGCTGTTTTCTTCTGCAGTATGTGTTACACAGCATTCTGATACTCATCAACCACTTCTAGTATTTATATAAAGATAGACAGATGTCTATATATATATATATATATATATATATATATATATATATATATATATATACTGTAAGTGTATCATTGGCACTCACGTTTAACTTTCAATCCGGACCACTTTCCACCCAACGGGTGCTGTATTGTTGAGATATAAATAGAAATAAAGTGATATACACACTCACGGTTTAGGTGTCAAGATATGAACTGTTTTAAAACAAGCTCAGTATGTCATCCATAACAAATAGCAGCACAACCAGCAGCAACGTTTCGATCCACTCATCGGGATCTTTGGATGACATATTAAAACAGTTTATATCTTGACACCTAAACCGTGAGTTCGTATATCACTTTATTTCTCTCTCTCTCTCTCTCTATATATATATATTTATATATATCTCATATCTATCTATTTATCTATCTTAGATATACATACACACATTTTTTCCCATTCTAAATTTGTTAAAGTCATCTTCACATTGCCAGTAGGTTGTAATACCATTATTAGTCTATATATTGCCACCAACAACACCACTAAGGCTAGTCTCTCTCACTCTCTGCTTCATCCTGCTCTCTACTGCTCACACCTACCTCCCTCTAGATAAAATTGCCTTTTCTTTGCTGCCCTAGAGCTCTGCATATCCAGCCAAACAAAATAATTGAATGAAACAATGTGCTTGAAACATTGCTTATAAACTTAATTGTACTGGGTTTTCCCCAGACATTTTGATGGTATTAATGTCTAGAGAAACAGAATGCTGGCATTTCAATCATCTTCATTAGGGTTTAACAAAACAGTTTTGTAATTTTGGAATTTGTAAAGAAATGTGAAAGAAAAAAAAGTCCAAATGCACAATAGCTTTCCAGATTATAAATGAGAATTGTAAAACAATTGACTGTATTAAATCTGTTACTAACTATTAATGGAATTTTGAATTTCAGAGGAAGTAGGGTTGACGTGTTGATATAATGCTAAACCCATATGGGAAGATCATGAATGGAGGTTCTTCTCTCTATTCCCATCCCCGACAGTAAAATTTGCACATCATTGCAGGTGCACACTTTTAGTTGTTTTTCTTCTTTTTTGTACCAAGGAAATCATAAAACAGATATATTGCTGGATGTTGAAGTCTAGTCATCCTCTGAGTATAGAGAGGGGAATGAATCAAAGAGCAGTAGGAAGAGATGATAAATCAAGTGGGATGAAGAGCTGAAGTATTTGCTAGATCACTGGAGACTCTGAAGTCAACATCTTTATAGCAAGATACACTTAGGCCAATGTATCAACAGATTTAATGGAATTACTTTTATTTACTGAAACCAAGAGTCCTGTATAATGCACATATATGGCAGGTGTTATTGAACATCTTTCCAAGATAAAATGCAGGACATTCACTTTAGAATATTTATTTATTGCTCACTTGGTCTCTAACGCTGACTCTTCATAGTATGAACTAGCGGTATATGACCGCTTTGGTGAATATAGGCATATACACTCCTCCATCAATTACCTGGACAGGGCTCAAAATTTCCACTCACCACTAGCCAATGGCGAGTAGAAATTCAGCCCTGGTTGGTATGTTATGGCTTGCAGTGGCGAGTAACTTTTCAGGTCTGGCTAGTAGCAAAGGACTTAAAATTATAAGCCCTGACCTGGAGATGACAAATTCTAGGACTGATGGAATTACATTTATTTGCTGATATCAAAAGTCTTATGTAATGTACATATATAGCTATTAGCAGGCAATATAAAATATTTATCAAAGATAAAATCAGGAGATTCACATTACAATTTTTTTAAATTAATTTAGGTTCTGTGGCATAGTGAGATTTAATCACATATATGCGGGAAATATACGAATCTACCATTGTTGTTTACTTGATGTTGACCTCTAACTCCAGCACCTTTACATGAGGATATGCACTAGAACAAGGGTTGTCAACTTCTTCTTAGATGCTGAGCCACAGCAAAACTGCACTCTCTTCACCCGCTGTAGTTACACCCTTGTATATAAGTTGTCTTGACAAATCATGTGGATTAATCTGTAAGCAAGTGGTTATTAGGGGAAGTTGAAAGTTCCTGTTGTGTTCCTGTGAAAAATTCCACCCTCAACAAACCCCTTAATATTTTCTTCTTTTTCTCCTACTCCACAATTTATTTTTCAATGGCTACAAATTTTCCACCCATTTACTTACATGCACTTCACATTTTGTGTCAAAAACATGATGTTTCCAGAAAGTGAAGCAGGAAACTAAGCAGCTAGAAAGCTAGAGAGTGTGCTAGGTGATTTTGTAGCTATTTATTTAGTGAAATAAAGGCATCAGAGACTCAGACTGTTGGCTAACAGTATGAGCAGCCACCTGAAAAAGAAAAGGAGGGACTAAAAGGCTCATGATGCATCCAGTGAGTCAGAGGAGGAAGTGGCCATTACCATCATGGAAGGGTCAGGGAGCCCTGATTCCCCAGACCCAATGATGCCAAGTCCCCCTACATCATCCCTTGGGATCAGGGGGAGATTTATGAGCAAGGCAAAACTGGGTAGCAGTGTGAGCAGCTGATACTCAGGAGGAGGAGGAGGAGATGATGGCAATTGTGACAGCAGGGGACCATAAGTCACACTTGCCATCTGAAAGCAGTCCCACTATTGCCACACAGCAGCTAGAGAGTGGTGTTGATGAGGGAGTGGGTGGTGGTGATGGTAATTGTGATGAATTAGCTGGTGGTGGGACTAGCATGAGTGTTGATCCTCCTAAAGGTGAGGTGGAAGGGAAAGTGATGATGATGAGCAGCCAAACTAGCAGCCAAGGGAGATCCTCCTGACTCTGTGATTCCCCTTTCTCTAATATTGTGCCTCTGGGACATGATGCTGAAGAAGATGGAACTGGCTAGCAGTATTAGCATCAGCTGCCGGTGCCTGCTGCTAGTGTCAGTGCCAGTTCAACTCTCATAGAGCACCAGCAGCAGCAAGGAAGGACTGGTAGTGGTGGGGATGAGGGTGATGGTAAAGCAGCTGTGGTGGAAGAGACAATGAGGGTCTTTTTAGTCGAAGGTCAGAAGGAATGGGAGAAAGATATGCAAATGGGAATGGACATCACCATCACTACCAACTGTGATATTGATGAGTTTTCTGCTGATGTAATTCCTGTTGCTGCTGAGTTGCAAGGGCAGCAGGCTGACAATGAGCAGTCTAATGTGCCACAGACAACCGTAGGGTTCAGCAGCTGTGATCGGGGACTAGGACAGTTTCCACTTGCCAGCAATAATCTAGGTCCTAGTTCTAGTGCTGATTCTGAGGCGGCAGCAGCATCCTCTGCTCCAGCCAATGAAGGGCATTGTGGAGAAGAAAAAGAAAGAGGACATTTTTCTCCAGATTTCACCTCCCCCCCTGAGGTCATGGGTGTTGGATTTTTTTTTCTCTTGGGGCAGGAACAGTGCAGTCATTAGTGACAGGATTGTGCACAATTTGTGACAAGTCAGTGAAAAGGAGAAAGGAGGGACCGCACCATGGCATAATTACCCTGATATCACGCATGAAATACAGGCACCATGACACTTATGACAAGCATGTTAATATCAAACCCCCACAAAAGAAATTGGGAGCTGCTGTTGCTGTACCTCCTGTCTTTCCACAGGGGCACAGAGAATCAAGACAAAAATCTCAGAGGAAGAAGAGCCTGAAAGTTTGATGGAAAGGGGGAAGATGTAGAAACGTCATCTGGTGGTCCACCTCTGTCATCATTACTTCCCCTACCAGCTGACAGAGATTATGTAGATGTGAGAATGTGGCAGGTTGTGTCCACCCATTGCACACTGTGTGGTGAGCTGATCACACATGGCAATGTGGTGGAGTATAATCGCAAGCATGAAATGAAGCAGCATCTGAGGTGCTTCCATCCAGCAGAATATGCTAAGCTAGGGACCCACAGAGGTATTCAGTAGGGATGGGCAGCTGGAGTTCCTTAGAAGGTGTATTGGTGGTGGCCTCTACCCGTTGTTCTCTGGGTGTGGGTGTGAAGGTAGGAAGCAGATTTAAAAAATAAAAAAACAAAACATTTGGGACTGATAAATAAGAAAGACAGGTGTTCCATGTTCCTACCTAAACTGGCTGAGATTGAGACTTTACTGAGTGAGTGGGTGACAGTTAATTCACGGACAAACATAAGTACTTCATACATTCAAAACAAATAAACAGAAACAACTTGATCTATCATGTGTACTTACCATTCACTTCAATATCTTCACTAAGAAGATGTGTGCTGGTTCTGTCTGCCTACAGCAGCTGTTCTGCAGAATACAGCCTGCTAAATCTGAAACTAACAGGTCTATCCATATCATGTGCTGTACCATAAAAACTAATATTGCCTTCAAGTTGGGGGAGAAATAGAAAGTTGCCGATATTCAGTTTCTGACATAAGATACTAGAGACAGACAGAGAAGTAGAGCTTGAGTTGCTTGCGGTTACAGAAAGTGTGGGTGTGATTTGTTTGTAGACTTGACAGACAGGACAGTTTATATAGGTGACAGAGACAGGCAGGAGATCCTTGACCTGATCTGTGACATATGCTAGAGACAGAGTGTGACGGAACTGTGGCGACTATGGGAGATATTGGTGCGTTAGAGACTATTTCTACCCAAAAGACTAACAGCCATAGACTGAGTTGCTTCCAATACATTTCTGGAGTGCAGAGATGGTGGGGGTTGGGCGTTGCTTCCACTCTACTCCAGGTATGTGATAAGGAATGTTAATTGATTCCTGCTGTGCTTCCTTGACCAATCAGAGGAGGTTATTGATGAGCCAGTTAAGAATGTATGATTTCAAGTCTTAATCTGCATTCTTATCCTGATAAGGATGCTGGTGACTGATTGGTCAAGCATAGAAACACTGTCCCAAGTATTCGTTTGCATGCTGATCTAGATAAGAGTCTCTGTAGTGTATATAACCTGTGTGTGTTTGAGTCAATAAAAGAGAGTTCTTCCCTTCATCAAGTCTCGGCTTATGTTTGGGAATAGGACATTCGTAATACTATTGGAGTGTTACTCTGAGGGAGAAAGGAGCTATAACGGAGGTATCCAGCTTATGATCCAAGGCGTCACATTACACAGAGCCATACATCATGCACTATTTTAGATGAAAAAAAACACTCCACACTCTAATGGCTTTGTAGTAAAAACCAAACCTGTCCATCACCGGTGGAGGCTCTGCAGCAGAGCTGAAATCACATTATAGAAACAGAAATCCTTAACTGAAACGGTCTTCTACTTGTGCTTGCAAACCAAGCACACGTAGAAGACCATTTCAGTGAAGGATTTCTGTTACTATAAGGCGATCTCAGCTCTGCTAAAGAGCCTCCGCTGGTCCCAGGACCGGATTCCCCTGCAGTCAGCTAGAACGCTGACTTCAGAGGAGTGGGAACTTTGAAAGTGGCTATCTCTCAAAACATACAAGTTTGAGAGATGCAGCTTGGCTCATTTAATTTGTATTTGTAAGGGCTACAATATCAAGTAAAGTTGTTATAAAATATTACTATCCGTTTAAGTATTTACCTCTCTTGACCTTTCAAAGCAAAAGTACAGAGGCAGCAGTAGCTGGTCGAGAATGATACCAGACAGTCAGGGATGTGTTGAAGATGACAGGTCTGAGCCACACCCTCTGCACTACCTGTAGTTTTGCCACTGACTGACTGTAGGTAAATAATACTGTATGTCAAGCTGTACCTATTTGTTGTGTCTTGTATGCTGTTTTATGATTTCTTATGTAGTATCTGTGACTCAGTCAATTCTCAGGCTCACCCTGCTGAACCCCCAAAAACACTTATAAAGTCCCACATTAACCTCCCCTTGGTAAAATCAGTGCTAAGGGAAGAAGATTAGTAAATAACAGAAAGGCAGAAACTGCATGACTGACTTATTTCATTGCCTTTTTTTAAGTTTAGAGTCACATTAGTCCATCCCCCCTACCCCATTACAAATGTTATTGACCAGTTAGTTTGTATTATGTAACTGTTTTGGATTGTTGTTCAGTAAAGCAAGGCTATTTGTGCTTCAGAAGACTAGGCTCCTGAACAGGCCACTGTGAGAGTTCTTCTACTATAGATATTCAGGAATGTTTCTCAAGTCAGATACGACATAAATGTCTGTTCATTCATATTATAACTGCAGTTAGGATTAGGGATGGGTGAAAATTTTAGCCTCAAACCAAAATTTGTACTTCCCACTTGGTGGAAAATTTCCCACCAAAAATAATTTTTTTCTGCTTTTCTCGCCTAGCTCATTGCATTGAAATCAATGGGAACATTACTTTTCCCCAAAGCTGATAGCAAACACTGTTTTATTTCCCAAAAGCATAGTATAAAAGCAGTATGAGGATGCCCGTGTTGGTGGAGTATGGAGATACAATCAGTGAAACAGGGAATTTTCTTTTGGGGGGTTTGTTGACTGGTATATGGGGGGCAGTTAAAGAAAAAAAAAGTAAAAGTGAAATAAAATAACAAATTGATATGTAACATGACAGAGGCAGGGGCCCACCTGATGTATCCTATCACTGTGGCAGACCGATACTTGACGGGATAGAGTATTTTGTAGAGGATGATTTATAAGACTTGTAGTTAGAGGCCTAAGCCCAGAGGAAACATTGATTTGTAGGACTTAAAGTTATTAGAGGCACAAGCCCTGAAGAAACATTTATTAATTGTTGGAAAGTAGACGAATTAAGCCCAAGCCCTAAGGAAACATTGATTTGTAGGACTTAGGCTTGTTAGAAACAAGCCCCCCGCCCAATTTTTTTTTTTTGTAGGCCTCTGTTTTTTTCTTGCTTTTTTTTTTTTTTTTTTTTTAAAGAACAAGCCCTGAGAAAAAAAAGAAAATGACTGGCCTAGAAGTTCATTTTGTGTTGGACAGTGACCAATGGTCAGTAGGTCCTGTTACGTTGGCCAGTGACTGCTGGCCATTGTCAAATTCCATGGTATAATAGCAGAATTTGCGACTGCTGTTCTTACTGCTACTGAATTGTTTAAATAGAAGCTGATTAGGCAGCTCAAAGGGAATGGGATCAACAAGAAAAGTAACATGGACAATGCAGTCTGAGGCAGTAGTAGCATCATAACTATCCCCCACCACTTCAGGTATATGTGAAGAAAAGAAGAAGTTGGCCAATAATGCTTTTCCACTTGCCAATAGAAACCAAGTATTGCTGCTGTCACTATGCCCTTTGTCCCCTCCCCGCTATCGACACGTGATAACTTGCAGACAGTTTAATAATAATAATAATAATAATAATAATAATAATAATGAACCCTCCCTGGCACCAGCTTAGCATACTCTGTGAAATGGCATCTCCTCAGATGCCGCTTTATGGCCTGCTTGCAATTATCCTCCACCACACTGGCGTGTGTGGTCAGTGCACATCCTGATCTACTGAACAGCTAGAAGGTGGCGGGGGAGGTAAATATGAGCGAGGTGGATAGCCAGAAGATGTAGTTACCCTAGAGCAAGAAGGTGATGGTGAGCCAGGTGTTTTGCTCGCCATCGAACTTTCATGCTCTGGCTGGATTTCTCTATTCTTCCTCCTCTTTGATTTCCGCCTCACCTCTTGTTGCCTTTGGGGAGAGTCGGGGGTACGGGAACAGCAGTGCCTGATTTCTTTGGTGTGTGTTTGGCTTTAACATGTTTCACATAAATGTCATGGTGTCTGTATTTCATGTGTGTTATCAGGGTGGCTGTGCCAAGGTGTGTTCCTTCCTTTCCCCTTTTTACTGATTTGTCACAAATTGTGCACAGTGCCGTTGCTGATGACTGCACTGTGCCTGCCCCAAGAGAGAAATAGTCTCACACCCATGACCTCAGGAGGGAGGGGAAAGGTGGAGAAGAATGGCCTCTTTCTTCTTCTTCTTCTCCACATTCTCCTTCACTGGCTGGGGCAGATGATAATGCTCCTGTTGTTGCTGTTACTGCCTCAGAATCAGCACTGCTACTAGGACCAGGAGTATTGCTGCTGGTAAGTGGAACCTGTCCTATTCCCATATCACAGAACGCCATTTCAAATTGTGTCCACTATGGTCTGTGGCACACTAGCCTGCTCCTCAGCATACTGCTGACCTTGCAACTCAGCAGTAGCAGGAATTAGAGCAGTAGCAATCTCTATAAATTCCAAAAGCTCACTGCTGGTGGTGGTGATGCCCATCTCCATCCCTGTCTCTGATCCCTTCTCAGTTTGGGCTAAAAAGGCCATGGAGAGTGTTATTTCAATGCTGTCATAGTTTTAGTTCAAGAGTAACTGAATGATAAAGTATCCCCCTCCCTCCCCTTTTACCTAGTGTAAGCCATGTCCCCTCAGATGTGGAATCTGGTCACTTGGCCGGACAGCTCACAGCAATGGACAATCTTCTTACTCTGAGAACAATGAAAACCCTGCCCCCCTTGACAGGTTTTTCAGGTTTTTCCTTATGCTCACTGAAGATTGTCCCTCTCTGGGATCTTTCCAGACAGTCTTGCTGCTCTGAAGTGAGCAGTGTTACATCAGTAAAAGGGACGGGAGGGAGATACTTTATCATTCAATTACTCTTGAACTACAACTCTGACATTATTGAAATAACACTCTCCACGGCCCAAATAATATGAAGATTATTTGTAGCTGCTTTTATTGTGAAACATTACTATCCCTTTATTGGCTCTTCCACCCCAGTTTCTCCACCATCATCATCATCACCACCACCAGTCCCTCTTTGCTGCTGCTGCTCTATTACAGACATGATGATGAGAAATGTGACAGAGGGTCTCCTAATGTCACACTTGCCATCTCTTGCTGACCTGAAGAAGGCAGACTGGCAGCAGTAACAGCAGGCATTTGCATCTGATCTGTGCTCCTGGTGGTGGTATTATTGCTGCTAGGCAACAATTCTGCCTTCTTCAGTATCATGTTCCACTTGGACAATGCCATAGAGGTAAGGGTACTCCCAGGGTCAGGGGAATGGTGTGGACTCCCTTTACTGCTAGTCTGGCTGCTCTGCATTACTTCCCCTACCACTCCCCTAACACTAGTTCCATCACCTGCTTCACCATCACTGTTACTACTACTAACACCAACCACATCAATTTCTTCCCTCTTTACTAGTAATATGATCACCCACTCCCTCACTTCTAACACTGTGTGCAAGCTGATGTACCTACTGCTTGGGGATTGCAAGTGTGACTTAGGGTCCCTTGCAGTCACACTTGGCATCATCTCCACCCCTCCCCCCCCCCAAGAATTACATTACACACTGGCAGCAGGCGCAGCACTGGCAGCAGTGAAGCACTGGCAGCAGGCGCCGCACTGGCAGCAGGTAGCTGACATGTCCTTCTCACACTACTACTACCCTCCTCTTCATGCCATGAGACAAATTTCCCAAAGATCCTTAGGGGTTATATAGGGGGACTGACCATCATTGGGTCTGGGAAACCACGTCATCATGTTGGTAGTGGTAACTTCCTCCTCCTCCTCATCAGACTCACTGGAAGCATAAGCATCCTTCTTTTATTAGTACTAAACTTGTTCATAGTGATAGCAGTCACTATGAGCCTCTCCTGCCTCAATTTTTCTTTTAACACACAACATAGCAACCTAGCACCTCTCTCTCTCTCTCTCTCTCTCTCTCTCTCTCTGTCTGTAGCTGCTTGTATTGTGTTTCACTTCCTGGAAAATGGCATGTGTTTATAGAGAAAAGGCAAAAAATGTGATTAAAGGGGAGGAAACTTTCAAGCCACTGAAAAAATATTGAAAAAGTGTCAATGGAAGAAAATGGCGAATATTTTAATAACTTTATTTAAAGCAGATTTTTCCGTAAAAAAGCAGACAACCATGTGATTTTTGCAGATGGTTTTGTGGGAACATGACAGGACCTTTTGCCCACCCTAGTTAGGATCCTGTGCAACCACAAGTGTACTGACTTTTATAGCTGTATACAAAATGAGTGGGTTTTTAGGGTATTTATACAGTGACTACTTGCTTAAAGGCATAGTAATACTTCATTTTATCTTTATTTTATTTTGTAGGCATTAAAAAACATGAAGAACGATATAAGTCTTATCTCTCAAACCTTTATGGTTTAAGAGATATTCACAAACAAAGTATCCCCCCCCCCCGTTCAGACAGATCAGAAGGGAGGTGCCCAGGTAGACTGCAGAGAGGGACAATCTTCAATTAAGATAAGGGAAAAACCTGAAAAACTTGTCAAGGGGGGCAGAGCTTTCATTGTTCTCATAGGAAGAAGATTGTCCCCTGCTGTTATCTGTCTGGTCTATGGACTACATTCCACATCTGAGAAGAGATGGCTTACACTAGGTAAAAGGGGCGGGAGGGGAAACTTTGCTTGTGAATATCTTTTAAACCATAAAGGTTTGAGAGATAAGACTTATATCGTTCTTCATGTTTTTTTCATGCCTACAAAATAAAATAAAGATAAAACGAAGAATTATTATCCCTTTAAGATAATCCAACAGTCAGTGGATATTATTGTATGAATTCACATACAATGTTTGCAGTTTTCATGGAAACTATAATGGAAACATTGTATTGTCTCCAAAGCCCATATCCTATCCATTTGTTGAGTATATATGAGAATTTTTAGGGCTCTATGTTCATTAGAGAACTGCAGTAATTTTGGGCCAAACAAACTGGAAAGAACAATATGGTCTCTTCTTTAAAGGGACAGTAATGTTTCGTATGTCAATACTGTCAGAGTTGTAGTTCAAGAGTAATTGAAAGATAAAGTACTCCCCTCCTGCCCATTTTACCTAGGGTAAGCCAACTCCCCTCAGATGTGGAAGATTAATTGGAGCTTCTTTTATTATGAAACATTACTATCCCTTTAATGCCTGAATTGATTCAACTAAATGTTCTCACAAAGACCATGGTTGTCATTTCCCAGGAATCGATGCTGCCATAAATTTGAATTGTATTGTATTTTAAGTATCTAAAAAATGATGATACATGTGCGTGGTGTATCATTGTCGGGAAGAGATAATTATAAATGTTCCATTTCATGTCTGATTAAGATTCTCGAATGCAAGGTTTGCGGTTGAAACTATTGAGTAAGTGTTTCCAAATATTATTGCCCAATACTGCAATGTGTTTGTGAAATCACTTTCAGTTAAGATTCTGTTATTTACGTTGATTATGATTATTAATGTAAAGATGCATTCTGGCCAAGGGTGGTTTAGTGGTTTTATTCATGAGTGTTTTTTTTGTAAAGTTGATACCTTTATTGGCTAACTAAACAGATTTAAAATGCAAGCTTTCAAGACTTCTTAGGTCTCTTCCTCAGGCATGTTATACAGATAAATATGAAAACTTCCCTCTTAAATACAAGTACACATTACATTGTTTATAATGGAAATTAGATAAGAACGTTAGTCCAGATACCAATTCCTTGATCAGTCAATGGTAGAGGATGTGATTTAAATAGCATTCTTCCTCTGGGTCCAGGTATTTATGATTCCAGAGGGACCGTCGTAAAAGTTAATTCACAATTAAGTACTGTGACAGAAATTCCCTGTCCCTGTTCAGGCCATAGGTCAAAGAGTCAAATTGTAACATTAATTTTACCTCCCATAATTTTCTGTCCCTCTGATTGCAAAATTGTCCCATTAGCACAGTCAATTTAATGTCCCTGATACTGTGCCCACTTTGGCAAAAATATTCTCCCACTGGTGTCTCTGTCTTTTTGTTGTTAATGCTGGATCTGTGGGAATTAAACCTCTTATGTAATTTCTGTCCAGTTTCCCCCACATAAAGAGCTGTTGGGCATTTTGCACACATGAAAAGGTATATTACATTGGATGATTTGCAGGTGAAATTATCATTGATTTTCATGAGTGATCACTAGTGATGAGCGAGCACCCCAATGCTCGGGTGTTCGGGTGCTCTGACCGAGCACCCCCTGAGGCTCGAGTGCTCGGCCGAGCACCCGAGCCCCATTGAAGTCAATGGGAGGACTCGAGCATTACACCAGGCACCCCCTGCTCTGATGAGGGGAGGGTGCCTGGTCCATAGGAAAAGGGCAGAAAAGGATGGAAACACCACAGAAATGGTTCAGGGACAGCATAGGGAGGATGTCTGGATGCATCTTGGACTCCAACATCGCTGCTGGGAACGATCTTTCGCCCGTAGTACGCCATTTTTACAGACTGACCATAAAACACACAAAAAGGAAAATAAAAACGACTTTAGGCGAAAAATTGTTACCAAACAGTATTTGCTATATATTTACTTGTATATCATCTGCAAATTCTCCCAAAAATTTCCTTGATTTTCAGAACTGAGGCCATGATTAAGAGGGAAACGTGCGCAGAGGCAAATTCTCCCAAAAATTTCCTTGATTTTCAGAACTGAGGCCATGATTAAGAGGGAAACGTGCGCAGAGGCAAATTCTCCCAAAAATCTCCTTGATTTTCAGAACTGAGGCCATGATTAAGAGGGAAACGTGCGCAGAGGCAAATTCTCCCAAAAATTTCCTTGATTTTCAGAACTGAGGCCATGATTAAGAGGGAAACGTGCGCAGAGGCAAATTCTCCCAAAAATTTCCTTGATTTTCAGAATTGAGGCCATGATTAAGAGGGAAACGTGCGCAGAGGCAAATTCTCCCAAAAATTTCCTTGATTTTCAGAATTGAGGCCATGATTAAGAGGGAAACGTGCGCAGAGGCAAATTCTCCCAAAAATTTCCTTGATTTTATTGAACTGAGGCCATGATTAAGAGGGAAACGTGCGCTGAGCTGACCATCTAAAACATTATGGGTGAGGGTCTGCTGCAGAGCTGACCATCCTAAACATTATATGCGAAGGCCCGCTAGTGAGCTGACGCTATAAAACATTATATGAGAGGGCCCGCTAGAGAGCTGACCCAATAAAACATTATATAAGAAGGCCCGCTGGTGAGCTGACCTATATAAAAATTGTCAAACAGGGCCCGCTGGTGAGCTGGCCCTATATAAAAATTATATCACAGGGCCCGCTGGTGAGCTGGCCCTATATAAAAATTATAGCACAGGGCATATGGAAGAGGAGGAGGAGGATGAGAAGATTAAGAGTCAACCATATACCCGTTTTTTGGGTGGAAGGGGTGAATGGGAATACAGAGTATTCACATCATTGTAAATAACATATATAAAGTGAGTTTATGTTCCCCCGGGGCTTTCCTCCAGTGGAGTGGAGAAGTCAGGGGAAATCCAGGCCTTGTTCATTTTTATAAGTGTCAACCTATCAGCATTGTCGGTGGAAAGGCGGATACGCTTATCTGTTATGATGCCACCAGCAGCACTAAATACCCGCTCAGACAGAACGCTGGCGGCAGGGCAGGCCAGCACCTCCAAGGCGTAGAGTGCCAGTTCATACCACGTGTCCAGCTTGGACACCCAGTAGTTGTAAGGCACAGAGGGATCATTGAGGACGCTGACACGGTCTGCTACGTACTCCTTCACCATCTTCCAAAACTTTTCCCTCCTTGTGACACTAGGCTGCGCATCAGGGTGAGGGTGCTGGCGGGGTGTCATGAAGGTGTCCCACGCCTTGGAGAGTGTTGCCCTGCCTTTCTCGGAACTGCTGTGTGCTCCCCTTTTCTCCCCTTCTCTGTTGGCCAAGGTAGCACGTACTCTGCCGCCAGCGGTGTCAGATGGAAAATTTTGGAGCAATTTTTCAACAAGAACCTTCTGGTATTGCACCATTTTGCTTGTCCTCTCCACCGGAGGAATGAGAGATGAGAAATTCTCTTTGTAGCGGGGGTCCAGAAGGGTGAACACCCAGTAATCCATGTTGTTTAAAATGCGTATAATGCGTGGGTCACGGGAAAGGCAGCCTAACATAAAGTCAGCCATGTGTGCCAGAGTACCAACAGTCAAGATTTCGCTGTCCTCACCAGGAGGATGACTCTCAATATCCTCATCCTCTTCCTCCTCTTCTGCCCACCCACGCTGAAGAGATGGAACTAAAGTTCCATGGCTACCCTCTGTAGCGGAGGCAACCGTGTCTTCCTCCTCCTCCTCCTCCTCCTCCTCCTCCTCCGCCTCCTCCAATTGTCGCTGAGAAGACGAAGGGAGGGTGCTCTGGCTATCACCTTGTGTAAGCTCTTCCTCCCCCATTTCCACCTCTTCCACATGCAAAGCGTCGGTTTTAATTGTGAGCAGCGAGCGTTTCAGTAGACACAGAAGTGGGATGGTTACACTGATAATAGCGTTATCGCCGCTCACCATCTGTGTCGATTCCTCAAAATTGCGTAAAACCTCGCAGAGGTCTGACATCCATTCCCACTCCTCACTTCTGATTACAGGAAGTTGAACGGAGAGGCGACGACCGTGTAACAGCTGGTACTCCACTACTGCCCTCTGCTGCTCACAAAGCCGGGCCAACATGTGGAAGGTGGAGTTCCAGCGCGTGCTCACGTCACACAGCAGCCGGTGAGCTGGCAATTGTAAGCGCTGCTGCAGCTTCAACAGGCCGGCCGAAGCTGTAGATGACTTACGGAAATGTGCACACACGCGGCGCACCTTGGTCAAGAGATCATGCACATTGGGGTAGGTTTTTAGAAATCACTGCACCACTAAATTAAATACATGCGCTAGGCATGGTACGTGTGTGAGCTTGCCGAGCTCCAAAGCCGCCACCAAGTTACGCCCATTATCACACACAACCATGCCTGGTTGCAGGTTGAGTGGCGAGAGCCACTGCTCGGTCTGGTGACTAATCCCCTGCAACAGCTCTGAGGCCGTGTGCTGTTTGTCCCCAAGGCAGATCAGCTTCAGCACGGCCTGTTGACGCTTCCCCACTGCAGTGCTACACTGCTTCCAGCTACTGGCTGATGGGGGAGTGGCGCTGCGTGTAGAGAATTCGGAGGTGGAAACGGAGGAGGAGGAGGAGGAGCCAATAACGTAGGTGCTGGTGGAAACCCTGATGGAGGTAGGGCCCGCAATCCTCGGCGTGGGTAGCACCCGTGCCATCCCAGGGTCCGAGTCGCTCCCAGCCTCCACGACATTCACCCAGTGTGCCGTCAGGGAAATGTAGCGTCCCTGGCCACAAGCACTTGTCCATGTGTCAGTCGTTAAGTGGACCTTCCCAGTAACTGCGTTGGTCAGGGCACGGGTGATGTTACGGGACACATGGTGGTGTAATGCGGGGATGGCACACCGGGAAAAGTAGTGGCGGCTGGGGACCGCGTACCGAGGGACAGCTGCTGCCATCAGGCTGCGGAAGGACTCAGTGTCCACAAGCCTAAATGGCAGCATTTCGATGGCCAGTAATTTGGAAAGGTGTGAGGTTAGTGCTATGGCCTGTGGGTGGGTGGCTGGGTACTTTCTCTTGCGCTCAAATGCCTGGGGTAACGACATTTGGACGCTGTGCTGGGACAGGGAAGTGGATGTGGTCGCTGATGGTGCTTCAGATGCTACAGGTGCAGGGCGGGAGGTATGCGGGCCTGCGCCTTCGACAGGCGATTGGCCGGCACCGAAAACAGGGGAAGAGGAGGCAGTGGTGTGGCCTGCAGACACAGATGGGCGATCCAGGCGTTCCTCCCACTTACTACGGTGCTTGGATGCCATGTGTCGGATCATGCTGGTGGTGGTGAGGTTTCTAGTGTTCATGCCTCGGCTCATTCTGGTGTGGCACAGGTTGCAAACTACAATTCTTTTGTCGTCCGCACTTTCCTTAAAAAAACGCCATACCGCGGAACACCTACCCTTTGGCAAGGTAGATTTACGCAAGGGGGTGCTCCGTGGAACATTTGCGGGCCGGTTTGGTGCGGTCCGCCTTCTTTCTGTAGCCACACCACTGCCTCTTCCAGCCTGTTGCGGTGCTGCAGATGGCTCACCCTCAGGACTGCTGTCATCGCTCGGCTCTACACCTTCCCAGGTGGGGTCAGTCACCTCATCGTCCACCAACTCCTCCTCCACTTCCTCACTCTGATCATCCTCCTCAAGTCTTGATCCCACCACATACTCAGTCATTGACAACTGTATAACATTCTCCTCAACAAGGTCTTGAGACGGAAATAGTGGTTGATTTAATGGCAACTGTGTCTCATCATCATCATCATCATCATCCACTACTTCCTTTGACCTTAAATGCCGTTCACATCTGTCATCGTCTTGTGATTGGGTAGCCTCTAGAGGTTGTGAATCAGGGCACAAGATGTCATGTTCCTCTGCAAGCGTGCTTGGAGAGAGGGTCAAATGAAGGATTGGTGATGAGACGAGCTCCTCACTATATCCCAGTGTGGGATCACTTCTTTGACCAGACCGTCTATGGTGGGAGGAAGGATGATCAGAGTGAGGATTATGTTGACCAGACTCTTGGCTACTGAGAGTGGACTTGGTGGAAGACAGGGTGGTGCTTAACCGACTGGAAGCAGTATCAGCTGTCATCCAACCGACCACCTGTTCGCAGTGGTCGGACCTCGAGAGTGATGTCCTGCGACGCCCTGTAAAATTAGACATGAAGATAGGTATGGTGGATGTCTTTCTTTCTTGTGCTCTGGCACCAGGCACAGTTTCTCCGCGTCCTGACCCGCGCCCTGAACTATCAGGATCACGTCCACTTCCCCGTCCCTTTTTACCCGCCTTCTTCATCTTACACGGAATATGTGACTTTAATATTTGAGTTTGAAAACTTAACAGTATTTCTTCCTATTCTGCAACTGTGCAGAGTACACAGAATAGGCTGCTAAACGGCGGTGACACACACTGAATGGAAAATGTGACTTTAATATTTGAGTTTGAAAACTTAACAGTATTTCTTCCTAGTCTGCAACTGTGCAGAGTACACAGAATAGGCTGCTAAACTGCGGTGACGAACACAGAATGGAATATGTGACTTTAATATTTGAGTTTGAAAACTTAACAGTATTTCTTCCTAGTCTGCAACTGTGCAGAGTACACAGAATAGGCTGCTAAACGGCGGTGACACACACTGAATGGAATATGTGACTTTAATATTTGAGTTTGAAAACTTAACAGTATTTCTTCCTATTCTGCAACTGTGCAGAGTACACAGAATAGGCTGCTAAACTGCGGTGACGAACACAGAATGGAATATGTGACTTTAATATTTGAGTTTGAAAACTTAACAGTATTTCTTCCTATTCTGCAACTGTGCAGAGTACACAGAATAGGCTGCTAAACGGCGGTGACACACACTGAATGGAATATGTGACTTTAATATTTGAGTTTGAAAACTTAACAGTATTTCTTCCTAGTCTGCAACTGTGCAGAGTACACAGAATAGGCTGCTAAACGGCGGTGACACACACTGAATGGAATATGTGACTTTAATATTTGAGTTTGAAAACTTAACAGTATTTCTTCCTAGTCTGCAACTGTGCAGAGTACACAGAATAGGCTGCTAAACGGCGGTGACACACACTGAATGGAATATGTGACTTTAATATTTGAGTTTTAAAACTTAACAGTATTTCTTCCTAGTCTGCAACTGTGCAGAGTACACAGAATAGGCTGCTAAACGGCGGTGACACACACTGAATGGAAAATGTGACTTTAATATTTGAGTTTGAAAACTTAACAGTATTTCTTCCTAGTCTGCAACTGTGCAGAGTACACAGAATAGGCTGCTAAACGGCGGTGACACACACTGAATGGAATATGTGACTTCAATATTTGAGTTTGAAAACTTAACAGTATTTCTTCCTAGTCTGCAACTGTGCAGAGTACACAGAATAGGCTGCTAAACGGCGGTGACACACACTGAATGGAATATGTGACTTTAATATTTTAGTTTGAAGACTTAACAGTATTTCTTCCTATTCTGCAACTCTGCACACTACACAGAATGTGCTGCTAAAGTGCGGCGAAGCACACTGAATGGAATATGTGACTTTGATATTTTAGTTTGAAGACTTAACAGTATTTCTTCCTATTCTGCAACTCTGCACACTACACAGAATGTGCTGCTAAACTGCGGCGAAGCACACTGAATGGAATATGTGACTTTGATATTTTAGTTTGAAGACTTAACAGTATTTCTTCCTATTCTGTAACTCTGCACAGTACACAGAATGTGCTGCTAAACTGCGACGACGCACACTGAATGGAATATGTGACTTTGATATTTTAGTTTGAAGACTTAACAGAATGTGCTCTAATCTGCAACTTTGCACACTAAACAGAATGTGCTCTAATCTGCAACTTTGCACACTAAACAGAATGTGCTCTAATCTGCAACTTTGCACACTAAACAGAATGTGCTCTAATCTGCAACTGTGCACACTAAACAGAATGTGCTCTAATCTGCAACTTTTCACACTAAACAGAATATTTTTTTTTTTTTTTTTTTTTTTTTTTTTTTCCCCCCACACAAAATAACCTGCTGCCCCCACACACAGTAGTCCTAAAAAGGACTTTTAGTTCTTTTTTTTCACAATTTTGGTTTTTTTCCTCCCTACACTGCCTTTCCCTTCCTATCCTCAGCTCTCCCTGGCTAAGACTGAGCCGAACTCTATGGTCAGGTGCTATACAGCACCCGACCACGGGTTCTGGCCAGCCAATCAGTGTAATGCCAGCAGCCAACATGGCTGCTGGCATTACACCGATGTCAGAGCCTCCCTGTACGTTTATTGGCTGCGCAGCAGCCGCAAAACGTGCGGGGAGGAGACCCGAACATGGCGGGCGAGCACATGCGGTACTCGTACGAGTACCGCCATGTGCCGAGCAGAGCGATGCTCGAGCCGATCCGAGCATCGGCCGAGCATGCTCGCTCAACACTAGTGATCACCAGATGAAGGTATGGGTGGAGGTAATAAAAACATTGTTAGGCTGGGTAGGACGGAACATAAGCAGACATTTAGATATAAGATAAATGGAGAATAATAGGTTGGAATAGCTATGCGTTAAACCAGAGGAAAGAATAGCAAATAGTGATACATATATGAGGCGTTTAGCATAAAAGTATGTGTTAATGGTACACTAACACCTTCTATTAATCTTCTGAGTGCCAGAGGGGTATTCAATGCATTTAATAGCAATGCATTGGCTACCCACCCAGCTCTCAAATATTAATACTACCCTGTTTTTAGAAACTCATAATTGCCATAAAATCATAATGTCAGAGGCGTAACTAGAAGCCTCCGGGCCCTGGTGCAAAAAGTGCCACGGGCCCCTATACCACCACATTGGCCCCCCTCCACAATGCCCCTCAATCTCCGCAATGCCCCCATCTCCTACCTGGAGCTCCCGCACGGTCCTCTTAGTAATGCAGAGCGCTGGGAGATGATGTCATCTCCCAGCCCTCTGCATTACTAGAGCACCAGAAGCAGATTGCGGGTGCCAGACAGAGTGGCAGTTAAGCCTCTGCATAATGTCCACTGTATTAGTCTTGAAAACATTGTCAGCTGGCTTGTAGAGGCCTCCATTTAATCAGGCTTCTTTTCAGTATTGGGAGATTGAATCTTTTCCTTTCAGCTAATTTTTCACCATAGGATCATGACTCTCAGTCTCTGCTTCATTTGTATCAGAAAAAGGAGGAGGATCATGGAGGGACATTACTCTAAATCAACGTCATCATTATCGTTAATAATTAGGTTATCAGAAGCAATAACTTCTTCCCACTACTTTCATATTGTAGAAGTCTTTATACATTTTGAAAAAGCCCCCTTCCCCTTAGGAGAATTAATAGAACATTTAACATTAGTTTTCAATGGAGTGTCACTGTTCATGTCTGAGACAGCAGTTGGTTTCACTGCTAAAACCTCTTCTGCTTTGACAACAACACTAAAATATGATTCATAGGCATCTTTAGTATTAAAAGGATAGTGACACTTAATTTAAAATTATATTGTAAGATTTATCTTCCTGAGTAAAACAAGGATATTCCCACCGCTGAGAGGTGTTTTAGGCAAAGGTTATTGCTGTTTAAACTTTAATTTTTTAGGTGCAATATATCAATGGCTTGAAAATACACAGTGGTGCTCTTGCTACACCATCCTATGGAAGGTTATGGTCAATTGACCAGAACTTTCCATTGTAAGAGGTAGCAACAGTGCCACTGTAACATTTCAGGCCATTGTGATATTGCAACTAAAAAAAATCAAGTTTAAGAAGCAATAACTTTTAAATAAAACCTCTCAACAGAGGGATTATCCTTGTTTTACTCAGGAAGATAAATCCAGTAATAGATATTTTTTACATATTTCATGTTACTATCATTTTAAAAGGCTTAAAACTATTACTGGTGGAACTTTTCATATCACTTTTACAAACAGCCTCCTCAGGAGTATGATGATCATTATCATTTATTGCAAAAGGTGCAGGAACCCAGGCCGCAAGTGCATACACACATTCTAGTCCTACTCCTTTCCCTTACGCCCTGTTTGATGGACATAATGATAGTGTCACGGTTCCCAGGAATAAACCAGGAGTCAGTACAGTAAAGTAAAACAATCTTTTATTAGAATAATACCAGTAATGCACGTAAAGAGATAACACACAGAGGGAGATCAAAGAGGCAAGCACTGTATCAGAAATAGCAGTCCACCAATAGATCCACCACACTGTCCGAGACTAGGCCTCAGCCCACTGGAGCCTCGAGGTAATTCTGAACGCCCAAAGGACTAGTACTGACTCAGCCTGCAGTCAGTCTAGGAGTCTGATAGAGCCCCAGGTCCTCTCTAGGATGGGTGTCTGTGGAGCTGGGACCAACACATGGAGGAAACAGACAGGGACCCCTAGTCAGCACCAGAAAGGATAGTCAGACAAGCCGGCTCATACACGGAGCGGGTAGTCAGCCAGAGCCACAGGTTTGCACCAGATAGGATATCCACTGAAGCATTGCTGGAAGAGCAGTGGACAGAGCCCCAGGTCAACACTAGAGTGGGTAGTCAGACAAGCCAGGTCATACACGGAGCGGGTAGTCAGCCAGAGCCATAGGTTGTCTAAGCCAGATCAGAATGCACAAGGAGAATGGTCAGACAGAGCCACAGGTCAACATCAGAATGGGTGTCCACTACAGAATGGGAGCAGGCAAAAGAGTAGTCAGACAGAGCCACAGGTCAGCACCAGAATGGACAAGCCAGGTCATACACAGAGCCCAAGGGAAACAGAACGGTATTGTACAACAACGCAAGGGCAACTGAGTCAGGACACAGTCTTCCCTTTAAACCCCTCCTCAGGAAGTAGGTAGGAGGAGCAGCTCAGAGGGAGGAAGTAGGTAGGAGGAGACTACAGGAATCAAACACATAAAACAGAGGCCTGCTGCATGCTTGAAGCCTTCGCGCCTGCAGATGATGCTGAAACCAAGGTAAGCTGTATCAGATAGTAGTGTAATGTTGAATTTTACTGTAAAGTACAAAACAGAGATGTTATTGTGCGGAGTGATGTTTTGTCTGTCTGGAAAAAATGTATAATGTATATCTCTGTCTCCAGTGTCAGTTAGAATCCCTATCAGTCTCAGCTCATTTGTAGGATTTCCTGTTTATCTATCACATGTCAGTCAAAGTTAAACTGCTCATGTTTGTAACTGTCAGTGTCACTCTCTACAAATCACCCACATACACTCCCTGCAAGCTGACACTACTCCAGCTCCCTGTCCTTCCCTGTCCACCTCTATACTAGTAACCTGGTACTGCTGGGAAGCCAATGAGAGGTCTTCTGAAACAGGAGTCCTGGTGAACACTGTGTATACCATGGCATTACAATGCACCTGTTTGCTGCATCTATATGACCAAAGTACTTGAATTTTAATGCTTGCTAGAGAAGTCTCTCTAATGCATTGAGAAGCATTAAGCTGGAAGCTTCTTTTGCATCAAATTGCTTAAAATATTTTGACTAATTTATTTAATTATTTTACCATAAAAATTAACTATAGTTAGTTACAAAATGTCTTCCATCAACGAATGAGAGGAACTATAATCTGTAATGTTTCACAAGGTTGATCAAAATGTAAACATCCACGGCTTCCAGTATTTCAGTAAGACTATGTTTTCCTCTTTTGTAAATGGTTGCTTCCTAGCTGCCAGATCAGCTTGATTTGAGGTCCCATAAACCATCTCTTCTGTTTTTAACCCCTTCCCGACAATGGACGTACATGTACGTCCCGCAAAAACTGTCACGTAGTGACAGAGGACATACATGTATGTCTAGGAAGTCGTTTAAAACAATGGGAAAAAAAAAGTTTGGCAGGCGTTAAGTGCCTAAGGGGTCACTAAGGGGTTAAAGAAAAAAATATTTTGTTGCTAAAAATATTTAGGTTCTAACTGCAAATGTCAGACAAAAATATAAAAAGTGCCTCTCTGATATATACTGAATCACAGCACCCAAAATACATTTTTCCAGCAAATGCAACATTCTTAAGAGACAAATAATGTTTATCATTGGCATTTCCTTTTCTTTTTATGTGAAGATGTCTGTATTCATGAAGTTTAGATATTTATAAATCATCAAGACTTTTAAGATTATGTTGTGGTTACATCATAAAGAAGGATCAAAGATTTTCAACAACCTCTGAAACGTTCCCTTCACCTCATTAACAGTCCAGCGACAGCTAAAATTTAAATATATTCATTGTTCATAATCTTCTTGCATGCTAGAAACATCTCCACATCTTTCCAGGCCTGCTACAGATCTTTTTTTGTTAATCCTTGTTTTCCCTCTAAAAATCATTTGAACCTAGATATCGATAAAACTTTTGGTACTCAATATTGAAATAATACTGCCATGTATATAACAATGTGGTTATAGTTATTTACATTTTTTTTAAATAAACATATGTTAACATGTCTCAAGTGAATTTCACTCCACCGCCTTAGAATGTCACACCTGATGCAGCTTCACTTAAAATACTCAGAGAGAGACATTTGGTGTTGATTAGCTAAGACCAGTCTCTTGAGATTTTTCTTGGGACTAGGTATCTAGCAGTGTTGGTGGGCTTGTGTGAAGATGAGAAGGTAGGTCAGTAGGTCTTGGTGTAGCTGAGGAGACAGTCCTTTTGTCTGTAGCATTGGTGAAGTCACCTAGACAAAGTGCAAACCATACTTTTGCAGTCTCTCCTTCCCAACCAAATGCCTGATCATGCAGCAATGATCTTTCTCTACAGCTCCCTTTATCTCCCATAATCCCTCACAGTCAGGAATAAACTTTTGATATTTAAATATATATCCTATTATGTGTAACTGGTTTAAAAATCCATATATACCAATTAAAATACTATTTTAATATTTTATTAAAATAACTAATATGCATGTTTAATTAGGTATCTTTCAAACTTTTGTGAAAATCTCTGAGAAAATTCTCACAATGACTTCATTGTGGAACCAAATAAAAAACCACAGAGATAATTGTTATTGAAGTCTGCATCAAGTAAGTACAGTGTTACCACATCATCTTTTAAGCTTCCCCTTCTTTGGACTGCACATTGTCACAGCTTCCTATTTAAAAGTGTTCAATAAAGCACAAACTTAATATGAAATATTACTGACTTAAGCAATAGTCTTCTGGAGAAAATGCTTGTGATTGAGGTTTTTAGATCGCGGTTCAGATTTTCATGTTGCAACAAAGTCTCTATTTTTAGTTTAAACCTTTTTAACTGTGAACTGTAACATAATATCATAGTTGAGGCCAAACAAAGATATGTATTTTTGGATTTCAGCCTTTGTCATAAGAACCTTGTTGATCTACAAGAAGGTAATAAAAACCCATAGAGAAGCTATTTCTAAATAGGCCCCACTGGGTAAAAAAAAATTCCTTCCTTGATTCCAATAGACAGTTGGATATCTCCCTGGATCAATATCTATCTGCATTGAAAACCATGGTCATAATTCTCAATGTTGTTCTGATACTTTGTGAAAGTATCTGCACTATATGCAAACATAGACCACCTAGGCAAAGAATTCCACAAAAATATTGCATTTAATATAAAAAATGTGCCTTTTTTATCAAAAAGACCTTTCCCCAAGTCTTACTGGATAAACTCTTGTTTTTGGCTCAGCTCTTTCAGTAAATAGTTCACCAGAGAGTAATTTGTGGCAACATTCCCCCATGACCATAACATTTAAACATGTTGATGTATCCCAGCTCCCCACCTTCAACCCCAGCATGCTCGTTGTTTGTAATACATAGTAACATAGTAGATAAGGCTGAAAAAAGACATACGTCCATCAAGTCCAGTCCATGCCAAAAACACCCCTGTTGATCCAGACGAAGGCAAAAAAAGCCCTCTGGAGCCATTTCCAATCTAACCCCAAGTGTGTGTGTGGGGGGAAATTATTCCTTCCTGACTCCAACTGGTAGTCAAATAGTTCCCTGGATCAATATCCTATTTGCTTTGAAGCCATCTGTCATAATTGTCAATATTGTTCTGTGCTAGATAGGCATCCATTACTTTTTTGAATGCAGTTGCATTATATGCAAGCACAACATCCCGAAGCAAAGAATTCCATAGCCTTACCGCCCTTACTGTAAAGAAACCCTGCCTTTGTTTTAGTCAAAGGCGCCTTTCCTCTAGTCTTATTGGATGACCTCTTGTTCTTAGCTCAGATCTTTGCATAAATAATTAATTGGCTAGTTCTTTGCATTGACCTTGAATGTATTTGTAAATGGTAATCATATCTCCCCTTAGACTTCTCTTCTCTAATGTAAACAAACCCAGTTTGGCTAGTCTCTCTTTGTAACTCAGATCCTCCAATCCCTTTATCAGTTTTGTTGCACGTCTCTGCACCTTTTCCTGTTCAGTAATGTCTTTTTTTAGAACAGAAGCCCAAAATGTAACTCCATATTCTAGAGGTATTTGGTATAGTATAATGTAAGAATGTGTGTGTGGTATTGTTATGTAAGTTTTATATATTGTGTTAGTGTAACGGAGGTTAAAGGACACCAGTTTGTCCTACTCCGTTGTGCCGCTTCCCCATATGTTGACCTCGGACAGTCAGCGTGGTGCGTACCGTTGAACAGGGAAATGAAGTGCAAGTCAACGCTGCCAGAGGGTTCAAGTCGAAGGTCGAATGCGGGATCATCGAAGATGAGCAGATTCGAGTCGACTCTCCTTGGGAGTCGAAGAGCAGATCTGGGTCACCAAATCCCGTAGAAGGTCGAATCCAGCACTTCCAGTGTAGTCGACTAAGCCAGTAGTGAAAGCCATTCCTGTTTCTGTGCACACAGCAAAAGATAGTGAATTCAGCGCCCAGTGTCCTGTCTGGAGATGGGAGTCAGAGAGGACTCTTTAGACCACCCCAAATAACGAGACACTCGCTTCAGAGTTCCAAGCAGCAACACACTTTATTGAACCAACTCATGCTCTTTTATACACACTCCTGAACAATAAAACACTAGAACAGTAAGCATTTAGAACAAAGGCATCAGAGACTGGATTAGTTTAACATAGACGGCCCCAAATCCATCCAGTGGGAGTTGGAGTGACAAAAGTCCACCGCAACCCGATTGGTCCATTAGAACGACCAATGGGTGTCGAGTTCTTGGGTGTTGACACAGTTCTATCCCTCGAGTGACCATTCCTGATGTCACTCAAGTCCCCAGCCAATCCCATGCCTGGCTACCAAGTCCATTCGACTAAGTGAGAGTCGTACGACTCAGGGTTGACTAAAAGCGGGTGCACCAAAGCCTACGACTTAGCGTTGAAAATACCATCTACTGTCGACTATCAGTCGGCAGTGTAAATAACCAAGTATACAATAACCCCTCTGCAGGGTGCCTGGTGGCCAAGTGAGTTTGTTGGTCAACTGAAAGTCGATGAAATGTACCTTCCACAGGGCACCCGGTGGCCAAGTCAGTCCTTAAACAGGGAAGTTCGTACAATCTCTTATCAGTAACGGCCTTTGGACCATTATCGTTATCAGTGGGGAACCAGAGTGTCCAGTAAATAAAGTTTAATCCTAGCTCTCTCTTCCCTGCTATTTTTCGTGTCCCATGTGTTAAGTATCTAAAGTATTAATCTACTCTTTATATTGTTGGGCATCTATGTGCACATAGTTCCTGATACCTAAACAATCAGTTAGTGCTTGGGCTTGGGGCTTGTGGAGTGAAACAGATAAATAGATGGAATACTAATTGACTCCAGCTGTGAGAGGACTTTTTCCTGGTTTGGAAAAGGGAGCTCTGATTGGAGACTAAAAAACTGTTTCTGATCAGTCTCCTGGGGCTTCTCCTGATTGGACAATGTTTAACCAGTATCTGAGGCACTAATTTGACTAATTTGAATATGTAAAGAAGGCTGCCGGCTAGGACTGTATAAAAGGCTCTGTTTATTTACTGCTAATAAAATTCTGTTCTACCCTCCTTAAAAGAAGCCTTGACTGGGTTTTTTGCTGGGGATTTGGCTGTAAATTCTTCTTTGACTGAGAAGTGAGAAAAGGACACACTTTAGAGAGCTGTTTACACTTCAGAGACTTCAGTCTGGGGAGACTTCAAGGATTGAATCTGAGTCTGATTTCACACTTCATTCAATTGAATTTGAAAAGTCAAATGTCAAGGAATGGCTGGCTTCAGACTTTAGAGACAGGCTCTGAAGGCATGCTCTGCTAGATAGAAACTGCCTTCCAGGGCAGAAAAGAACGTGTTAACATCTTTCAAGCTGCAACAACTATCCTATCAAGGATAATCTTCTATTGTCTGTTGAGAGCTGGGAAACACCTTACTTAAAGAAGTGCATTTAATTTCTTAAACTGTCGTTTTGGTAATAACTTTACTCACAGAAACAACTCTTTGTAGTCACAACATGGAATTCCTCTGCAGCATAAGAATTGATGGCATTCGAGTATCAGAAGAATAGAGAATGTAAAAACTCCACCAATTCTTCACCTGCAACATCACTGAGAAAAGCCAAGGTCGCAAAGTACACCAGAGATGATAGTGGATGCCAGGTATCTGCTTGCACTGATAAAAGTTAACCATCACTGCCTTTTAAAAAGTAGATTCGAATCCCACCATTTATAATAAAGACCATGAATACCCACAAGGACTTTTGTCTTAGTTTATCTACCTTAATGATAAAGCCACAAAGCTACCATGCCAAGATATCCCTTACTACTGTAGAGGACTAAAAAAGTGTAACTGATGCATTTATTAGTCAGAATCTGGAATATTGCACTTTTCCACTCACCAAAAGTAGACCTCAGTGATTAGTTAGCCATGGATTGATGTCAAAATGCCTCAGTGGGAGACATCTCTGATGATCTAATGGACTTTGGCCTTCCTGTGAAAAGCGCAGTGCAACTGTCATCCCCCGTGGAAAAGATCTCTCAGCAATAACCAACCTATGCAGCTGATTAGTCACTGCAGAAGCACCAAAAGATAGAAGAAGACCAATCATGTGCTATAACTGTCAGCACCTTATTCACACCTCAAACTTTTGCCATTAAAAACTGCACTGCACTGCGCGCACCACTGTGAGTTTCACACATCCAAGGAATGCATTGAGGTAAGAGGTAAGTGGTGGGAAAACCTGAAGAAATGAGGACTATTTAACATACTAATCCATATTGAGTGACTATAGCATTCAAGTCTAAAAGGATTTAAGTCTACACAATTTCCATACTATAAGTTCATTATCTATCTACATGGACATTCATAAATGCATTAGCATTTTTTCATTTATTCCATTCTCCACTATTTATCAAAAACTTTTCATTCTCATCAACTCATCCCAGACTGTTATTAATTTAGACAATATTGTTATGATTTTATGGGGCCCATTTTGTTTTTGAAATAATACTGTCATATGATTTTATGATCTATTGTTTGTTTATTAGTATATGTGAGCATGCTCAACACTGATTCGGTCTTGAAATAATATTAACACCTTAAAAACTGCATGGATTGGGGGAGGGCAGCTCTTGAGGACCCAGCACTTCTTTTCACAGCAATGCATTCTGGGATCACAGAGTGGTGTGCATCCACTCTGTGATCCCAGGATTCCATTAGGTGCCAGGACCTTCACCAAGCATTATTCAAGCACCTTCCAGAGACAGAGGCAGAAAACATGAAAAAACCTACAGGAGTTGTTATTTTGCTACCATGCAGAAAAACTGGCAAACAGAAAGTGATCAGGAAGTGATGGGTTAACTGTTAGCCATAAAGATGCTCCAACTTGAAGCGATGAAATGTCTTGCAAAAATCCTCCCCCTGCATAAAGGTTTGCAAATCAGTTAATAATGCAATATACCTCTGAAAAAAGGACATATAGATTAAAAATCTAGACCTAAATAGAGTTAAAACTAAGCACCCTTTGAAGGCCATCCCGAAGAAAGGCTAAAATAACTGGAAGACAACAAAGACTCGTTCACAGCCCCTGCTCTTCACACCACTTGTAGAACAAGGGCAATAGTTTATTGTATGCATTGAACGACACCAATTCATGAGCCTTCATCATAGTGACAATGAAAGAATCAGGGCTAAGACATCAAACACAATCTCTCCACCCCTGGGTGACACAGAAGATCCTATCTCAATAAGTCTGGGAGTAACGGAAGCTGAAACAGTTCTGCCACAGATAGATTGAGAAGATCCAAGAACCAGGTCTGAAGGGGCCAGAATGTGGAGAGAATAATTACATGAGTCAGATCCATCCTGACTTTCTTCAGTACCTTGGGTATCAGGGGTAATGGAAGAAACACATAAACCATGGGAAACAGCCCCAGAATGACCACTGCTTCCACTGCAAGAACAAGAAGATCCCAGGATCTGTAGCACAACAGGGGAACCTTGTAGTTTAACAAAGAGGTTATAAAATCCACAGCCAAAGGACACAGCCATTTGGTTGAGCTCCAAATTCATGGAATCTAGATTGTTGATGACTGTTGAAGCTGGCCATGATGTTGTCTAACTTGAAATGTGGATGGTAGAGAGAGCTGGCATGTGAGCTTGAGTCTAAATGAGAATCAGTCAGCTTCATATCATGCAGCTGCACTCCTGGTTCCACCCAGGCAGTTAATGTAGACCAACATCATTGCATTGTCAAACTGAATCCATAACGACAAACCCTGGAGGGTCTGAGACAATGCAGCAGAGCCAGGTGATTTGAATGGAGCTCTAGCATGAGCAGAAGACTTTCTTTCAGAATGACCAATGGCCCACCCAATGTCAGATGGGTCACAGTGAAGATTCAACGTCGACAAGTTGTATAGGGACATGAAGGAAAGAGGACACTGCTGCCTGGACCAATTATTGAGAATCTACTGCTGTAGTTCCTGAGTGTGGAATTGGGCAAAGGGGACCACCTCCAAGGTAGAGACCAGATATCCACGCACCTTCATGTACTTCCACACCATTGTCAATGGCCAAAATAAAGCCTCTGCTGAATCTTATACTAAAAGAGAAAAGGACCTGGGACGGAACCAGAGGGACAATCTTGAAACGGAGTATGCAACTTTGTTGTTCCAGAATGAACACACAAGTATGAAGGAGCAAAGCTGAAGGAGCCTTTAACAAAAGGTCATCCAGATAGGCAGTAAGAAAAAATCCCTAGAGAATGAGTGTTGTCAGCCAAGGTTGCCAAGACCTTTGTAAAAACCCTGCAGTGCTTCAGCCTGAAAGGAAGGGCTGTGAACTATAAATGACAGTCTTGAAAGGAAAACCACAGAAAGAGCTGACAATCTACATATATGGCAATACGCATATATGTATTCTTTGTGTCCAAGGAGGCTAAAAACACCCCTGGACACACAGCATTGATGACAGAGAGCAAAGATTCCATCTTGACCTGGGAAATGAAAACAAAGTGATGGAGATGCTTCACGTCCAGGATAGGATGGGATCCACCATCTTTTCGAAGGGAACTATGAAATGGTCAGAATAGAATTCCTTGAATCGCTCCTGAGGTGGAACAGGTTGCAAGACTAGAAAATGTGCACCAGAGACAAAACCATCTAAAAAAATGATGGCCTCTCGCTGGACTGTGAGGAACCATGAACATTAAAAAGCGATGTGGAGGAAGGGATTTGAAATCTATACAAACTCACTGGTTCATCACAGAGTCTATGTATTGTGGAAAAAAAGACAACCTCTGATTGCTTGATGTGGAGCAGACCCCTGCAAGTCATACAAAGGTAGACTCATCAGCTGGGGACTTTTGGGTAGTCTTCTTATCTGCCCAAGCTAGTTTGTGTTTTGGGGTAGAGTGCACCTGGGTGTCTTTAGGAGCAGAACACTCAGGGACATACTAGTGGGGATTACAAAAACCATGCATCTTCTGTGGAAAAAGGGAGTGTTTTGGGTAACCTTAGGTAGCAGAACACCCTTACCCTTTTTAGCATGTCTAATTATCTTCTTCAATTCTGAGCCAAACAGCTGCTTGTCTACTAATGTTAGAGAGACCAGTTTCTTCTTGGAAGACTGAGCAGTAGACTATATTTTAGCCATAAAATATGATACACAGCAACAGAAAAAACTATGGCCTTCCCAGCAAGGCTAGCAGTAACATTTGCATCAGTCACCCGGATCCTAGAAGTGGCCAAGACAACCTCCTCCTGTCCACATGGACAGCCTCTAAAAGTTGGTCCTCCCACTTAGCAATATCCATGTCACCCAAGCAACCATGAAGGTCGGATGCAAAGTGGCCGCAGATGCAAGAAGTCCATTACGATAAGGCACCAGAAAAGAATGGATTTAAGAGAGATATACATCTGGGAATAAAAATCTCTTATCAGACATCTTCCGTTCCTCCAGAACTACCTGGTCCAAAGAATTGCAAGGAAGGAAAAGTGCAACCTCTCTTTTTCTCCTTTTAAATATATCTTGGGATAAAGAGTTGAATCTATGGCCTCAGAGACTACAATGTCTCCAGACCAACCCTAATAAGACCCTGTGCAGGTGACTCATGGTGCAGACTTATAAAAAAAAATATATATATACTTATCTATCGTATTAAAGACATGAGTCTCTTAACTTTAGTTTAAATGAGCTAAAATCATACAAAGATTTTGAATACAGCATTAAGTCCTTGGACGTTAAAGAAGCCTTTAATGCATTGCAAACAAATGAGCTGGAGAATGGAGAAGAGATCTCTCTCGCATTCAAGAGTTCAACCCTTTGAGTGCCAGAGATGTATCCAATGAAAGTATCTGGTATTCAGAGGGTTACATGAAAGATATATTATTATGTCAAACAACAGAGGTAATTTTTGCAAATTTTATTTAGTGAAAAAACATGTGTTGGAATTGACTTTGTAGCCTACACCTGGGTGTTTATTTTCTAGCCTATCCCTGTGTATTGATTCTCCCCTTAACCCATTAAGGACCCATTATGTGTCAGGATCATTATGGGAAAACTTGCGTTACGGACACATGATGGTCCTGGCTCGTCACGGAATTCAGGGGTCCCCTCGTGGCTGCACGCTGCTCCTGGATCCCTGAATCCATTTATCAAAAAAGAAAAAAGCTCCATGGTTCTTAATGCTCTAGTGCATACCCTGTAGTGCAGTGCAGCCTCTCATATTGGAAGCTAACACCAGTAGATCTTTTCGGAAACATAGAATTTGACGGTAGATAAGAACCATTCAGCCCATCTAGTCTGCCCATTTTCCTTCTGTAAAAACCTTAAACCTTATTTGGTCCTTGGACTTGTCTTATATTCAGAACAGCCTTATGGCTATCCAATGCATACTTAAATTCTGTCTACCACTGTCTACCACTTCTGCTGGTAGTCTATTCCACTTATCTACTACCCTCTCAGTGAAGTAAAACTTTCTTACATTACATCTAAACCTGTGTCCCTCTAGTTTTAGACAATGGCCACTTGTCGTAACATTTTTACTCCTTTGAAATGTACTTTCCTCCTGCACTTTGTTGAATCCTTTCATGTATTTGAATGTTTCTATCATATCCCCTCTCTCTCTTCTCTCGTCCAAGCTATACATGTTCAGATCCTTTAGTCTATCTTGATATTTCTTTTGCTGTAAACCAGTCACCATTTTTAAGCCCTTCTCTGAATTCTCTATAGAGTATCTATATCCTTCCGGAGATGGGGTCTGCTGTACTGTAGTGGTGTCTGACCACTCCCCCTTTTCTGCTACTATTGCCCCTAGCTCTACAACCCAGCACCCTGCTTGCATTCCCCACCCCTTTGTTACATTGACTGCCTACCTTTAAGTCATTAGAACTTATTACTCACTAAAATCTGTACGAGCACCCCAAGACTTTTGTATTTGATTCCAGGAACACTTTATTGATCATCTGGTAGTCCAATAAACAACAGGCAGTTAACACTTTGATTCTTACATTACAAAAAGTGTCAAAATCAATAAAAGTAAAAATTAGGGAGAATAAAGAAAACCCTCTGGTCCTTAAAGGCTTTTATCATATGGAAAACAAATGCTGAATATGTGCAAGCAGACATGAATGCAATGTGGAAGTGTTATAGTATTGTCACTTGAAAACGCGTTGGAAGCATCTCTGACATTCAAGAACTTTAAACCTTTGAGTTACAGATGGGTACGAAATGTAACCCTCTGGCACTTAAAGCATTAAAAAATAGAGATGGGGAGTAAATAATGCATAAATACAGTTCATTATTATAATAAAAGCTCATGAACCAGATTAAAAAGAGTAAAAAAGGAGAAGAAATGAAAACGTTATAGCATTATATTACAAAAGGCACAGGGATACTAACACGGAACATATGGTAACAGCAGGAGAGAATGTTGGAAAGGGGTGTGAGTGGAAAATGCAGTTTTATCTTAACCCTATGGGTGCCAGAGAGATATCCAACCTTACAATCTGCTGTTGGATTTGGATATTTTCACACATATTTGAATTTAAGTGATTCTTGTACATTCAGCTTGTCTTCTCATTTTCCTGCCACTTTATTCCTCTAAACTCAGAGTAATCAACTGTTCAACTTTCAGCTACTGGAGATGAAAACTCCCATCATCCTCGGCTAGCCAGGGATTTGTAGTACCCAACAGCTGGAGGCCTAACAATGGACTACTCCTGCTCTAAACTTCTCACTGTTGACATCATGAGATAAAAGGTGATGGTGGGATTTCAGCAGGTGACATCACAAGGAGAGTAAGCACTCACCCAGGCTATCATAGAAACACAAGTTATTTAATATTTTTATGGGAATAAGGGATTTGAAGACAACAATAACAATAATATATAGATATATTTTAGTTTTCCCCCTTTAGCACGGCATTGTACTGAATTCACTTTCATAACAGGAGGAATTGCCCCATTAAATTTAAATTATCCCCCCCAAAAAAGTGTAGGCTGAACTCTTGGAATACTTTGCAATGCAATAGAGACCTAGCATGTAAAAGAGTAGGGGCAGGGTTTAAGTAGGATTGGAGGAGTGGAGAAGGTGAGATTTTATGGGATAGTAAGAGGAGAGGGCAACATTTTTCAGAATAAGAGAAACACTTGAATCAAAATGGGGCTTGATCTACATTTAGAGGGTGGACTTAGAAGTAGTGTGTGTAAGTACTACATTATGGAAAGAGTGACTGATTCAATGAACAGCTTCCCACTGAAAGTGGTAGTGGCTAAATACAGTAAGGGAATTCAGAATTTTGCTAAAAGAAAACAGGCAGACTTGATGTGCCAATCGGTTCTTAACTTCTGTTAACCCTTTGAGTGCCAGAGGGGAACTCAACGCATTGCATTCTGGCCTTCAAAGAATTAAAATCTATGTTTCTATGTTTCTAATAATAGAACTCACTTTTTCTCAGATAATGTTTTATCACACATCTTATCAAGTTATCAATATTTTTATGCTAAAATATCTTGGGTTTATGCTTTAAGGTGAGAGAACAGTGACAGGATTCTCTCCAGTGTAAATTTTAAATTTACAGAGCCTATGCTATTAGGAGTAGTCAGCTGATGGACCTAAAGCTGTTGTGGACTACAGCTACTACCATTAACCAGTTCTGTTCACATTCTCTCACATTAATGGATCAGCCAATCAGAGTCCTGAACACTTCATGAATGGATATTCCCATAGGACATTTGTAAATCTACATTTTGGCCTAATTTCTCTATAGGGACTTTTTACAGATAAAATATTTAAATTAATTTTATTTAGGTGATAGTGTCCTCTTAAGCACATTTATTAGACTATCATGCAGGCCTAGAACAATTCAAATATAAAATGAAAAAAGGCACATCATTTTAATTCTTGCAATATATAATGTAACTTCCAGAAAATGGCTCCTAATAGCGTCATACATTCAAAAGAAACGTGGAGGCGTTCTGAAGCAAACCACTTGCAGTATAGGGGAGAACTAAAAATGTTAACCCCTTGAATGCATGAGAGAATACTTTGGAGACCTCTCCAGCATTCATGGGATTAAAATGCCTATTTTAATCAATGGGAATTTTTGGAGTTAAAGGGATAGTATTACTTGAAAATAATTTTATTTTATATTGTATCCCTTAAAAAAACGTTAAAATGATATAAGTCTTACATGATATAAGTCTTATCTCCAAAACCTTTATGGTTTGGGAAATATTAGCAAGTAAAGTTTCCCCTGGAGGGACGTCATTGCTCTAGCTGTCAGATTTGAAATGCGGTCCGCAGACTGGCCGTGACTCTTCAGCAGTGACAAGATCACGATCTTTAAAAATAATTTCTTCATTGGAATGGTCTAAAAAGTGTGCTTGCAAGACAGTTCCAATGAAGAAATTATTTTTAAAGATAGTTATCTCGGCACTGCTAAAGAGCTGCCCGCTGATCTGTGGACCAGATTCCAAATCTGTCCACTAGATGGCAGACTTGGCTAAAACAGCCAGGAAAAGGGAACTTTACTTAAAGGGATAGTAATACTTGAAAATAATTGTATTTTATATTGTAGCACTTAAAAAAACATTAACCCCTTAACGACGGATGACTTACCATGTACGTCCCGCAGAAACTGTCACTTAGTGACAGAGGACGTACCTGGTAAGTCACGGAAGTCCGGGTCTCCGTGCAGCTGCACGCCGCTCAGAGACTCCGGACTTGTTTGAAAAAAAAAAATATATATTCGTACGAACGCGGCTGTCACTAAGGGGTTAAACATGATATAAGTCTTATCTTCCAAACCTTTATGGTTTTGGAGATATTCACAAGTAAAACAAAGTTCCCTTTTCCTGGCTGTTTCAGCCAAGTCTGCCATCTAGTGGACAGATTTGGAATCCGGTCCACAGATCAACCGGCAGCTCTTTAGCAGTGCCGAGTTCACGATCTTTAAAAAGAACTACTTAACTGGAAGTGTACAAAGTGTGCCTGGCTTACAAGCACACTTTGTAGACCATTCCAATGAAGAAATTCTTAAAGATCATGATCTCGGCACTTCTGGAGAGCCGCAGCCAATCAAGAGACCGGATTCCAAATCTGAGAGGTAGAACGGTGACGTCACTCAGTGGGAAACTTTGCTTGTGAATATCTCCCAAACCATAAAGGTTTGAGAGATAAGACATATCATTTTCTATGTTTTTTTAGGGCTACAATATAAAATAACATTATTTACAAGTATTACTATCCCTTTAACTTTACTTGCTAATATCTCCCAAACCTTTATGGTTTGGGAGATATTAGCAAGTAAAGTTAAAGGGATAGTAATACTTGTAAATAATTTTATTTTATATTGTAGCCCTAAAAAAACATAAAAAATGATAGAACGGTGACGTCACTAAGTGGGAAACTTTGCTTGTGAATATCTCCCAAGCCATAAAGGTTTGGGAGATAAGACATATCATTTTTAATGTTTTTAAGGGATACAATATAAAATAAAATTATTTTCAAGCAATACTATCCCTTTAAGTTTGCAAATAGTTTGCCCCAGAACTCCTTCACTTTTCTTTGGAACAAACGGTCCTTAGTGTTCTATACTATCATCTTTTCTACCTAGGATGCAAGACAGGTGACCAGCACATGTGTTACAGAATGTTCCTAGGTTCCATTTGGTTAAAGGAAAATGTCAACTCATGCTTTCTTCACAAACTATAATTTCATGAGTATCTTTAACAAGCATTACTTTCTTGATGGATAGCTAACACCTCCTAAAATAAACCCCATTTGTTTTATTATGTTCCAAATTATTATTATTTTGATTTAGATAAATATTATGTTCTCATTTGTTTACTTAATCTGCACTCTTCTTGTATCTTCCCTCTGTATGAAAGTCTATGGGTCAGATTCTGACACAAAAGCTGGCATAGTTTCCCAATGTTACAGGTGTAAGATGAGGCTGCAATTAACAAAAACAGGTATTTGGGAATTGGGATCACATTGGAAGTCAGAAGCAATAAAATGGAAATGGCAGGAATAAAGGTTAGTTATTGTTATAGTGAGTATACATACATTTATCATGACCTAGATTCCACATTCTTTACAGAAAACAGAATATACGATTTGTATGGATAATATTGCAATTTAATTGTATTCTTTTGTATGCTAGCAATTAACTCTTGCGCCCAATGTGTTGAATAATAGATTATCTCAATAAAAACATAAAAACTAAAGCCTAGCTATTTTCCATTTCATTGAGGCTAATTTAATAAGAAGAACTTGAGAAATTCTGGGGCACACCAACTGCATCATAATGGATAAATAAAAATGATCTCACTAATTTAAATGGGACTTTTATCACTTTGGAGGTGATGCACTAAGGCATGATAAAGAGGGGATAAAGAAGTGATAAAGCAGAGATGACTTCTCCAGTGATATCACTCCCCCAATTCCTACACAAAAGATTGAGTCTGGCGCTTGCGAACTCTCAATAGCCCTAAAAAACAAATTAAACACACAGTATCTCGATCTTAAAATATTCCCCTTTAATTGAAATTGAAGAATCACATATAGGCATAACACATAAAATCCTTAATAGCATGGAAAGACATCTGGGTAATATATTCAGAGCTCATAAATAAGAATCTATTACAATAAATAAAGAAATATAAATAAAAATAGCTCGACAGTCAAAGGTCTCAATAGTAATAATTTGAATTTGAGATTCACTTATACACATAGTACCAAGGAGATCGAATTCTTGGATCTGTGTTTGTTTGTGGTTGATAATCATATTTTAACTAAGACTCACTTTAAAACTGTAGATCAGAACAGTTTCATACCTTATTCAAGTATGCATAAAAGAACTTGGCTGGAAAATATTCCAAAAAGCCAGTTCATACGCATACGGAGGAATTGTTCTTTGATCAGTGACTATTGGGATCAAGGAATTAGACTCATCAAGAGATTCTTGGAGAGGGGGTATGGTTTTACAATTGTTTGTGAAGCTTTTTTGGAAGTACTGAACTTTGATAGAGGGAAGTTGATTAAGACACAGAACGGTTTGAAGACAATGAATATGAATGAATCTAGTAGTGAATTGAACGGGTTGAGGTATGATCGCAGTCAACTCGTTCAAGTTTTAAAGGTCAACTATGGCATTGATCAAGGTCCCTTGGACACTAAGCACATGAAGTATAAAGAGAAAAGAATTAAAAAGAGGTCAGGTAGGAGAAGTGAGACTAAACCATTAAACACTAAGTTTAACGGAACTTGCTTTAAAAAGTTTAGGATCAATAAGGTTAATAATGTCACTTTGGGGGGGAATGGTTAGTGATAACAAGAGGAAAGGTGATTTCGATGTAGCATTGATAACTGCATATACAGGTGATCTTTACAAAATACGAAAGATTTTAGATAAGTTCTGGCCAATAATCCTTGAGGACAAGGTTCTCAGGAATATAGTTCCAGAGAAAGCTCGTATTATTTGCAAGAAAAACCAAAATCTTAAAAATATACTAGCACCGACGGTATTGAGGGCGCATAGGGTTAATGTTAGACAGAGGAGTGAATATAATCCCCTTACCATGTCACCGGTGACAGGTTGGCACAGGTGTGGTAAATGTACCTCCTGTGTAAACTGCCCTAAAAAGTTAGAAGTCTTTAAAGTTCCTAAAAGTGAAAAGGAGATTCCTATTAAACAATTTTTAAACTGTGATAGTATAGGAGTCATTTATGTGCTTAAGTGTCCTTGTGACCTATTATATATAGGAAGAACTAAAAGAACTTTTAGAAGAAGACTTTATGAACATAAAAGGAATATTGAGAAAAAAGTCACAACTCATTCTGTGTCACGTCACTTTCTTGAAGTACATGAGAGTGACTCTAAACTGTTGATGGGGTTTGCTTTAGAAAGTGTGAAGTTAGACTTTAGAAAAGGTAGCTGGGTTGATTTATTGAATAAACGGGAAGCAACATGGATATTTAAGTTAAATACTTTATACCCAAATGGGTTAAATGAAAATATTGAACTGGCTGCTTTTCTATGAAAGGGAATAGGCGATCAGTATATATCGTTTTCTCTTTCTTAGAAATCACTGTTGGAATTGTTTTTTCGCTGTGATGATTGGGTAAGGGTTGGCGAAGTGACCGAAGGGTTAACTTTGGATTTATCTAACGAAATTTTAGATGGAATGTGTCTTTGAGGCATCCGTAGTTATAAACATTTGTGCTGACCAATTATCTCATCTTAAGAGAAGGGTTTAAATAGCCGATGATACGATGAGTAGATTCATTTAACTTTTGCTTGATAAAGCACCGCTATAGGTGTGAAACGCGTTGCAAAGAGTGTGGTTTATAGTGCATCTTTTTCCGGCCGGATATATGCTTCTAACTACTCATTGCTATATTGGCTATCAATGTAAGTAGTTTTAAATTCGTCAGATTGTTTTATTATATACTGTCTGTCTTTGCTTACTGCTGTGTTTAATGTTCAGTTAACGTTGGGCGGATTTGCTGTTTAGACGTGCGGAGAGATACATTGTTGTCCCCGCCAATATACAACAGTAATAGCCTTACGCTTCTGAATGTTTGATGCTAGATGAGATTTTTTTTATATTTTTTCTTCTATTATTGTATATAAGGGTTATACCTATACTGAGTATACAACTTAGATGTGGTTGTTTTATAGCGACTGGTTAACCCTTTGACTGTCGAGCTATTTTTATTTATATTTCTTTATTTATTGTAATAGATTCTTATTTATGAGCTCTGAATATATTACCCAGATGTCTTTCCATGCTATTAAGGATTTTATGTGTTATGCCTATATGTGATTCTTCAATTTCAATTAAAGGGGAATATTTTAAGATCGAGATACTGTGTGTTTAATTTGTTTTTTAGGGCTATTGAGAGTTCGCAAGCGCCAGACTCAATCTTTTGTGTGTTGATATTTATGCTGGTTTGTGGGGCGAATACATCGCAGTGGTTGCAACGCCGGGAGTTGAAAGGCGCCAGTGAATCCTTGGAAAGAAAGCTTTTTGCCACCTGGATCTTTTGTTGCAGTTTTTACTGTAGAGAGTAATTGACAATATCTAGCGCCTTCTCCATAAAGGATATTTGTCCCCCAATTCCTATGTTATTCTATGGAGCCAATGCACTAAGATTTCTCCAACTTTGGAGATCTTTGTGCGTAGGCGTTATAGAGTAACATATGAAGTGGAGAAGTGATATCACTGGAGAAGTTATCTCTGCTTTATCACCTCTTTAACACGCCTTGTTGTGTAACCCCCTTAAGAGCTAGAGAGGACTCCAAAACAATTGTTTGGAGATCTCTCTAAATTCCAGTGGTTAAATCAGTTGAAATATGGGGACTTTTTAAAGGGATAGTAATACTTAAAATGTAAAAAAAAAATATGTTGTAGGGTTTATCCCCCTGAGTAAAACAAGGGTACTCCCACTGCTAAAAGGTTTTTTATTCAAAAGTTATTGCAATTTAAACTTGAATTGTTTAGATGCAGTATCACAGTGGCCTGAAATTGTACAGTGGTGCTGTTGCTACACCATCCTATGGAGATTTATGGTCAATTGACCAGAGCGGTCCATTATTATTATTATTATTAATCTTTATTTATATTGTGCCAACAAATTCCGCAGCGCTTTACAGTAGGTAGCAACAGCGTAACTGTACAATTTCAGGCCACTGTGATACTGCACCTAAAAAAATTCATGTTTGAGCTGTAATAACTTTTTAATAAAAAACCTCTCAGCAGTGGTAGTAACCTTGTTTTATTCAGGGGGATAAACCCTACAACATATGTTTTTTTTACATTTTAAGTATTACTATCCCTTTAAATTGTTCCCTAAGATACAATTGATTTGCTCCACAATTGTGCCTGTTCTTATTAACCTTGTGAGTGCCAGAAGGGTGCCCAAATTATTGCAGGAAAATGCATTGGGCACCCCACTGCCACTCAAAAGATTAAGTGAACATAGGTGTGTAACATAATTATAGCATAAATCATTCAGCATATATCCTACCACTGTATTTATACATTTATATATATATATATATATATATATATATATATATATATATATATCCTATTTAATAATTCGCTAAAACGTGTGTAACGACAAAGTCATGCGCAGTAGACACTGCTTCTCGTGCTACACTCATGCGCAGTAGAGACTGCCCGCGCCACAGCTGATACAGAGCTTGACACTCTGAAGGAGCGTCCAGCTCTGTATCAGCTGCAGTGCGGGCAGTCTCTGCTGCGCATGACTGCCCCGCGACCAGCTGGCAGTGGCACTGTGGCCCGTGTAACTAGTATATATATATATATATATATATATATATATATATATATATATATATATATATGTATATGAATAGAACTTTATAACAACATTTGTCAAAATCACATGCATCTTTTTCACACTAAATAAAGGGACAGTTAAGTTAGTAGAGTCTGTCAAATGTAAAGCAAAGCAGAACATTCAGGGTTTGCTAAAGAGGAAGTATCGACCTTAAATCTGGTTTAAGCTTATTATTTTTCACTTATTTTAAAGATTTGAAGCAGTAAATTTATAGCTTTCATCATCCTAACCAAACTCATATTATATGTAACAAAAGTAAATATTAAAAATAAAAACAACATTCAGCTGGAAACATATAATTCTTTACTCTCTGCATTTTCAATTATCATTTTAACTGAAATGAATCACTTGCCATTTTTTCATTTGGAAACAGTTTTAGTTCCCTTTCCCACTGGACACATAATTTTGATTTATAAATATGGTTAGCCCAAAAGGAAGTTTTAAGTGTGTGTTCTTGCAAAAGGGTTTTTGTTGCAAAATATTTAAAAAACATTTTGAGCACATTAGCTGAGCTAGATGCTTAGGAAAAACAAGCCCTCACAAACAGAATATTTTAGCAGGCATCTGTCTATTCATTTAGAAAGTGGTCTCATCTTACTCCCAACCAAAGTCCAATAAATTACAATTTCATTTCTGCATCTTAAATACATTTTAGAGGCTCAAACTGTCATCCAATAAAGTCTTATAAATCATCAGCATGCAGCAAATCACAATCAGCTCCTAAAACGCTATTAAATTAACGGCGTAGAATCATAAATTACATCTTATTTTTCAAATCGCATCTCAGCAACTTCAGTTCCCAACTGCTTAACCCGTTGTCCGATCTCTTAAAATGTTAATTTTGTCCCAGCTAGTAATATACAAAATGCAATCAACAGAAGAGACAAACATAAGACTGTGATTTTTTTGATGTACTGGTGTTGTATCTCTTTGTATTTGCATAATGTATTCTACGGCCTAAATCTCTTAAGAGTATATTTATTAAAATGTTGTCTAAGAATCTAAGGGACCTATGTTCAGTTGAAAAATTATTGTGAAAAGAAATGGTTATCAGTACGTTTTTCCTTTGGAGGGCAATTACTCCACTTTACTAAAGTTGCTCCTATGGGAGCAGACTTGATAAAAATGCCCCAGGCCTCACTAAAGCCCCAAAGCAGATCCTATCAGCTGTTCAAGGAGTCTGAAAGCTGATCCCTTTGACTGGATCACAACCCAGAAGTATGTGGTTTTCAGCACTAATGTTGAGGTTTGCATGTGCAACCTCTATAGAAGCTCTGTGTTGGGCTCTTAACACTGATATAGAGGATCTGCATGAACTTGCATCGCACAAAGCATGGAACTGAACTGGGGGACTTCTTTTAACAGACCATGGTTGTGCCCCCCCCCCCCCATTGGTCTACCCTGGTGCACAATGCAGGCCTGGCTTTATTGAAGGTCTGCTCACAGAGGAACAGGCCTGCTGATAGCTACCTTTGAAAATGACACGTTTTAAGAGAAAAATACTTTTTTTTTACTAGTTAACACCATGAAACACAGTTTTAGACAAATGATCTTAAAATGAGTGTGGTCACCAGGGGGGTATGACCAACTACTGAATGGCATGGACTTGTAGTCTGCGAGCCCCTCACCACTGAAACAGAAAATTGCTCACATTGGTTGTTAATCAGGGAGATTTTCCACTATATTTCCCTGAGACCATCTCTACTATATGACAATGTCAGCCAGAGTATAACAAAAATGACATTGCAACCACACTTAATCTTATTAATCTCGAACCCCAGAGGTAGGGGCATAACAGGATGAGGCCCAAAATAATGGTCATCTAGACTCCCATTGTACGCCTGTTAAAACTACTCCATCTAATCCTTCTCAGGGGCTGGATGTATCAGCCTTGAAATCCCTGCTGAAAAACCTGTCACAATCCCAATAACAGGATCTAGCCAAGGCAGTCACCATGCACCAGCATAATATTGCTGAGCTGGAAAAAAGAATGGATGAACTGGAATCTAAGGTGGAAGACTTCACTGCTGATCATAATATTTAAGGTTTGTATCAGTACACTACATATAGGTAACTGGAAGCCATTAATGATAAATTGGCTGTTACAATAGAGGTCTGGAATTTCAGAAAGATAAGCAATACGCACAAAGACAGTGGAGGAAAAAACTATAACTACAGTTTATTAAAGATACATTACAAAAAGAGAACATAAAATATACATTTAAACACACAGGACTGCCAGAGTTAACATCAGTATGGGAGAGCCCACCATACGACTCTGCAACAATCTTTTACACACACAGTCTTTTAAAGATACTTTACAAACAAAAAGAACAGAAAAGACACTTAGCTACTGCCGGAGGTGACATCAGTATGGGAGAGCCCTGCATACGACTCAGCAGAAATGATCTTTTCCACATACAGGTTTGCTCTCAGACTTGAGACCAGGTACACTCTCCCTAAGTCTCCAATGGCTCTAAACAGCAACCCACAGGTTTGAGATGAGGTACACGCTCTTCTCTCAGACTTGAGACCCAGGTACACTCTCCCTAAGTCTCCAATGGCTCTAAGCAAAGCTGTGTTGAGTAAAGGGTAAAATACAGACTACGCCCTTATAGGTATGCAAGGTATAGCTAACACTACGCATGCGTATGTGCTTGGTAATATAACACTGAATTAGAGATGACACTATCTGTCTCTCATAATCACTACGTAAGCTGGCATTGCTTGCCCCTCTGCTGTTTCTAGCCACAACTGCAGAGCATTAACCCCCAACTAACCATGAGGAGATCACCAAAAAAAAACCATCCCTTACATTGGCATATATCTCTCCCACATAAATAACATCTGTGAAGCTGGTGCTGCTTTAATAAATATTGCTGTATGATACTAAAAGATGTTATCAAACATGACTTTATCATAGACCGCCTTCACTGCTTGTCTAAGCCCACAATCTGTCTGAGGACACCACAAGGTATGTTTTCGATTATTCACCCTAAAAGACAGGATTCTCAGAGCAGCTGCTGAGATCCGTCAGGTTCCAGATGAGTTTGTGGGGCTCACACTCTTTTATGACATATCTAAAGTGACCCAGATGAAAATAAAATGCTTTGCACACAGTTATTAAAATACAGAGAGGGATTCCACATGAAACTGATTGTTTCTAAGAATGGCTCCAAGTGAAGCCTGCTCCTCCTTGAAGCTGGGTGTGAATGTCTGAAAGAATGGGGTTTATATTATGATGAGGCCACAACAAGCTCAACTGCTAAATTTAAAACCCTACAACAAGGATGGTGTAAAACTCCTAGCAAGGTTTTCATAAAAGTTTGCTACAGTGGGTGAAGCTACAGTCAACTGGTTAATGAGTAATACCTCTCTATTAGGTGATATCAATATTTCTTTATTTAACCCTTGTTTAATTATTGTTGTTGGTTTTGGCATACTGCATACTATAAGTTATTTGACAAAAATGAACCATGTTCTCCCTTCTGTGGGTGCAACCAGACTTCTCTCCAGGTTGTGTAATACTGCTGTATATTCACTGTTTCTACGCTCTCCAGAAACTCTGTTTAGATTGTGCAATAACAGTGATATGATGGTCAAACTAGCTACATATTCACTAAATTCTCACTTGGCATATCAGCCAGTCTTGGAGCTAGATGTTAGTCTCCTTTGCTAATCTTGTATATTTTCCCTCTTAATTATGTTAATGTTTGTTTGTTTTTTCATCCATTTGTCCCATTTCCCTTATTTTTCCCCTGTCTTCCCCATGACACAACCTTGAGGGAACTTGACTGATCATATCTTGAAGACAATTACAATTAATCCCAAACTGGCTAAAACATTCCTTCTTGTCTCCAAAAGTCAGTTGTAAATTTCGTTTGATCAACACAGTACCAGAATTGAGACCAACTATCATAATTCTCAAAGTGTTCTAATCTGGAAAGGTATCCACTACTTTTTGAAAGCTTCTACAGTGCCTGCAAACACAGCTTCCCAAGACAAAGAATTCCACTACCTAATTGACCTTAATGTGAATAATCCCTGCCTTGGTTTCATTTGAAGGCTGCTTTCCTATAGTTTTAATGGATGGCCCTTTTTTTTTTTTTTGCTCAGCACTGCAAGATTGTCCGTATGGATCGCTGCAAGGGACAACCTTCAAGTGAGCTTAAGGAAAAACCTGTCAAGGGGAGCAGGGTTTTCCTTATGTTCACAGTAAGATGATTGTCCCTTGTTGTGACTTGTCTGGTCAAGAGACCAAATTCCACATCTGAGGGGAGGTGGATTACACTAGCTAAAAGGGGAGAGAGGGGGATACTTTATCATTCCATTACTCTTGAACTACAGCTCTGACATAATTGAAATAACACTCTTTATGGCCCAAATACTATGAAGATTAACCATAGTATTTTTTTATGAAACATTACTAATACTTTAAATTTAATTGTAAATGGTAATTATATAACCCCACTGACATCTCTTAACTAACATAAACAAACACATCTGACCTAATCTCTCTTTTAACTAAAATCTACCAATTTCTTTATCAGTTTTTTTGCATGACTCTGTACTTTTTCTAGTTCGATAATGCCTTTTTTAACAACTGGTGCCTCACATTGTAGTCTATATTCTAGATGAGGCCTCGCCAAGGATTTGTCTAGAGGTAGAATTATACTCCATTCAATGAATCTATACTCCTTTTTATACGTGATACTACCCTATTGGCTCCTGCAGCAGCTGAGTGGTACTGCACACTGTTGTGAAGTCTATTGTTTATCAGTACTCTTAAATCTTTCTCTATCAAGGAATTCCAAGTTGTTTTCTATTTAGTGTATACGTAACATGCTTGTTTCTTCAATTCAGTTAGAAAATCTTTATATATATTGTATCTCTTTTACCACTTTTCTGCCCATTCACTCATTTTATCCACATCTTTCAGTACAGAAAAACATCCTGCTCATGTATTTATTTCCTTATACAGTTTAGTGTCATCAGCAAAGATTGAGCCACTACCTTCAAAGTTATTAATATGCAAATCCTATATTATAATTCACTAAAGTTTGTCAGAAGCTGTCATGCACAGTAGAGATGGCAGCACGTGATGCAGTCATGCACAGTACAGTCTGCCCATGCCGTGGCTGATATGTAGCGGGGTGCTCCGAATTCAGACCAGAGTCCTCTCTGCGCACCGGAAGATAGCCTACTCTATTAACCCACTGAGTTCCCAGAATGTTAAGCAAAGCATTGCAAAATGATGAGTTGCATACCTCTCTGTGACTCAAGGGTTTAAAAGAAAATGCAACAAACTTTTTTTTATGAAAACCTGTATGTTATAGAGCTTTTTCTGCTGAATAAAACAAGGTCGCTTCCATTTCTGTCAGTTGTTTTATTTATAAAAGTTCAAATAATCAAGAAGTGAATTTACTGTGTGTTTACTTCCTTGAAGTTCTAACTGACAGGAAGTGACTTAGCAGTTTCTATCACATTCTATAGAGAACTGTAAGTCACCAACTTTCCTCTCTATTAGAATGTAACAGAATTACTAATTGGAATTTGACCACTGGAGGGCATTACTAATGTAAAAAAAACTTGGGTTTAAACTGTAATATCTGTGTAAATATACATTTCTCAGCAGTGGGAGTACCTTTGTTTTACTCAACAGTAATTGCCCTACGATATATATTTTTTTCATAAAAACTTTTACTGCTACTTTAAGGAAGAGGATGAGGATGAGGAGATTGTGAGTCATCCTCCTGGTGAGGACAGCGAAATCTTGCCTGTTGGTACTCTGGCACACATGGCTGACTTTATGTTAGGCTGCCTTTCCCGTGACCCACGCGTTATACGCATTTTAGACAACACGGATTACTGGGTGTTCACCCTTCTGGACCCCCGCTACAAAGAGAATTTCTCATCTCTCATTCCTCCGGTGGAGAGGACAAGCAAAATGGTGCAATACCAGAAGGTTCTTGTTGAAAAATTGCTCCAAAATTTTCCATCTGACAACGCTGGTGGCAGAGTACGTGCTACCTTGGCCAACCGAGAAGGGGAGAAAAGGGGAGTACACAGCAGTTCCGACAAAGGCAGGGCAACACTCTCCAAGGCGTGGGACACCTTCATGACACCCCGCCAGCACCCTCACCCTGATGCGCAGCCTAGTGTCACAAGGAGGGAAAAGTTTTGGAAGATGGTGAAGGAGTACGTAGCAGACCGTGTCAGCGTCCTCAATGATCCCTCTGTGCCTTACAACTACTGGGTGTCCAAGCTGGACACGTGGTATGAACTGGCACTCTATGCCTTGGAGGTGCTGGCCTGCCCTGCCGCCAGCGTTCTGTCTGAGCGGGTATTTAGTGCTGCTGGTGGCATCATAACAGATAAGCGTATCCGCCTTTCCACCGAAAATGCTGATAGGTTGACACTTATAAAAATGAACAAGGCCTGGATTTCCCCTGACTTCTCCACTCCACTGGAGGAAAGCCCTGGGTGAACATAAAGTCACTTTATATATGTTATTTACAATGATGGGAATACTCTGTATTCCCATTCACCCCTTCCACCCAAAAAACGGGTATATGGTTGACTCTCTTCCATATACCCTGTGATATAATTTTTATATAGGGCCAGCTCACCAGCGGGCCCTGTGATATAATTTTTATATAGGGCCAGCTCACCAGCGGGCCCTGTGATATAATTTTTATATAGGGCCAGCTCACCAGCGGGCCCTGTTTGACAACTTTTTGTATAGGTCAGCTCACCAGCGGGCCTTCTTATATAATGTTTTATTGGGTCAGCTCTCTAGCGGGTCCTCTCATATAATGTTTTATAGCGTCAGCTCACTAGCGGGCCTTCGCATATAATGTTTAGGATGGTCAGCTCCGCAGCAGACCCTCACCCATAATGTTTCAGAGGGTCACCAGCAGGCCATTAATCCTAATTTTTCAAGGGTGTGTATGATGCCCTCCTTCATGTGTAATAAAGGGTGTATTGGAGTGACATTGCAGTCTAATTTTTGGTAGCCCTTTCACTTAGTGCATAGGCTTTATGAGTGTTGGACCACTACCTGAACTACTGTACCACAATGTGAATGAGGCCCTCCATTTTGTGATATACAGGTTGTATCGGAGTGCCTCAGGTCCTCCCATTGAATTAAATAGGGCTGGGGTGTTCGACAGAGCAGAAGGTAGTTCTTGGCTTCATCCACTAAGTCACTTCGTCACTTTTACTGAATGGATCAGACCCCACTGTTCTGACTATAAATTTTGGACTTAACAAGGGCAAACGGACATGTTGTAAAACCTGTGGTAGCTGCGGCCTCCGTTCCTGAATGCTGTACCTTACCCGGGCCATAACCACGTTGAACACCTGCTTTACTCTGAGCACGTTTCCCTCTTAATCATGGCCCCAGTTCCGAAAAATCGATTAAATTTTTTGCAGAATTTGCAGATGATATACAAGTAAATATACAGCAAATACTGTTTGGTAACAATTTTTCGCCTAAAGTCGTTTTTATCTTCCTTTTTGTGTGTTTTACGGTCAGTCTGTAAAAATGGCGTACTACGGGCGAAACATCGTTCCCAGCAGCGACGTTGGAGTCCAAGATGCATCCAGACATCCTCCCTATGCTGTCCCTCAACCATTTCTGTGGTGTTTCCATCATTTTCTGCCCTTTTCCTATGGACCAGGCACCCTCCCCTCATCAGAGCAGGGGGTGCCTGGTGTAATGCTCGAGTCCTCCCATTGACTTCAATGGGGCTCGGGTGCTCGGCCGAGCACTCGAGCCTCCAGGGGTGCTCGGCCAGAGCACCCGAACACCCGAGCATTGGGGTGCTCGATCATCACTACCCTCTAGTGGTTAAATTCTAATTAGATTTCCTGTTAGATTCTAATGGAGAGGAAAGTCAGAGACATACAGTTCTCCACAGAATGTGATAGAAACTGCCTGTCACTTCCTGTCAGTTAGAACTATCAGGAAGTAAACACAGTAAGTTCACTTCCTGATTATTTGAACTGCTATAAATTTTGAATAAAACATCTGACAGTGGTGGGTGTGACCTTGTTTTATTCAGCAGGAAAAGCTCTATAAAATATGTATTTTCATAAATAAAAGTTTACTGTTCCTTTAAAGATTTCCTTGCTGGAACACAGGTGAGTTAATTAGAAGCTAAGTGAGTTTGATTAATTTGCATGTGATCTTCAAAAGAAAAGCTTCATATCCTGGGCTGTTAGTGAGCCCTGAGGACATGACATGGGAACCACTGTCTTAATGCATGTACAGCTACGGCTCTCCTTCATTCTGCTTCCGTTTGCAGCATCATCACACAAGCTCCTCTCTATGCATTTAAGAGAGTCACCTCTCCTTCTTCTAATGGTTTACCATAGGGCACATCCTCCTTTTTTAAATACTTATATTAACCCCTTCATTTCTAATACTTCTACCGAACTTATGTTGACTTCTTCATTTCTGATAAATGTATTCCAAGAATTACATATATGTGTACCTCCATCGCCTGATACTGAGCTGGACGCTCCTTCGGAGCACCCCTCTCTGTATCAGCCTCATCACGGGCAGTCTCTACTGCGCATGACTGCGTCGTTACACACATTTTATCAAATTATTATATAGGATATGTATTTTTATTATCCTCCCCTATTACCATCTAGAAAAAAAACACACTCTCTGTTCAACTGCTTCTTCCCTTCTTAGTCTGTTGCTAGTATCTTGACTATTTCAGCTGCTGCTTTCTCTCACTCCCAATGTTACTGCAGTCTTTATGTTTTTTACAGTACAGATGACAATAGGCCTTACCAAATATGCTGGACCCTCTTCTTCCGGCTGTTGAAGGAGTTAGTATCACTCTGCTAAATATTCTGTCGGTCATTCAAGAAGAGAGGCACAGCCAGCTCAGGAAGGAATTTGGATCACCTACCTGTCGCTTCTCAATTTTTTTTTTTTTTTTGAAAAAATGTGCATGTAAGTTTTCTCAGCAAAAAATGCAAATATTTCAAAAAATATCCTATATAATAATTCGCCAAGTTGTGTGTAACGCCCGACATGCGCAGTAGACACTGCTGCTCGTGCGGCAGTCATGCGCAGTAGAGACTGCCCGCGCCGCGGCTGATACAGAGCTGGGCGCTCGGAAGGAGCGTCCAGCTCTGTATCAGCAATGGCGCGGGCAGTCTCTGCTGCGCGTGACTGTCCCGCGACCGGCTGCCAGAGGCACTGTGGCCTGTGTAACGGGCTGTTCATCTAGTTTTTAAATAAAAGGCATGATATATCATGATATATTATTATTTCTTATTTGCTTTGTTTAAATATACATTTTCACATTAACTACTTCAATGTCACAGTCAAAAACAAATAGTAATGAATTGCCGATCCACCTGAATGTGTAATATTCACCTGTAAAATGTATTAAACAAAGCTGCAAAACGACTCTGTGTCTGATCTCACCAAAACTTTGTCACATTTGATTGACTGCCCATCCTGGAGCTTGATATATGATGGTTAAAACATTTTTGTATCCAATGATTCTGTTACACCGATTACCATCAGTGAGATTTTAGTAGAAAATTGTAAATCTTCTTCAACTTGGAATGATTTCTATTCCCATTGGGTGTCCTGGTGTTTTCTTTGTTTGTTTTTTAGAAAAATGACATAAAATCAATGCTAGCTAAAGAGAAAAAAAATAAATGGACAAATTCTACAGTGAAGAGCTCGCTTCCTACTTCTTTTGAGTGTACTTATTTGGGGGGGTCATCAAAGCTTTAGAAACTTAAAGTGAAACTAACACCTTTTAATAATGATATGTTATATTAGTAATTTTTAAGCTGATAGTTTGAGATATTAAGCTTTATTTATATAATAGTTTATTCAAAACTAGTGTAAAAGCCTGTGCACATGAGCCAAGTTCCGGGTAATGTTAACCCTTTGAGTGCCAGAGGTGTACGCAATGCATTGCTTTGCAATGTGTTGTGTACCCCTCTGGCACTCAAAGGGTTAAGAGGCTGCTACCTCACTGCTCCAAGTAATGCAATCGTGCCTCACCTCACTCACGCGATGCAATCATGCGCATTAGAGACTACCCGAACGCGGGCAGTCTCTACTGCACATGACTGCATCGTGACAAACATCCTAGCGAATTATTATATAGGATTAGCTAGTACAGGCCGGTACTAAGAGGCAGGTGGACCAAAAAGCAGTGCAATATGTTAGTATCTGGATGTCAGGAAGTGGTGTGTGAAAGGGACAGTAGTATAGAATGTTAGAATCTGTCTGTCTGGAAGTATCAGCTGTAAGGGAGAATAGTGTGGAATGTTAGTATCTGGTTGACAGTGAGGGGCAGGTGGAAGTAAGAGCAATGTGGAATTTTAGTATCTGGCCAGCCAGTGCTAATTCACATTTGCTGGCAAATAAAGCTAAATATCTTAAAAAATTAACAAAAAAAACGGGCTAACATCAATATATGTGACTTTGAAAGCTCTATCAAAATCACTTAAGTTGTTATAACGTATTAATCCCACTTTAAGGACACTTCACTATCATCACATAAAATGTAGTTTTAATAATAGTAATGTAAAACATTTTCAGTTTCTGAAACAAGTCCAGGGGTGAAATGCACTAAGGTCCAATAAGGCCGCTGCATGAAGTTGACCTTCAAAATGTTGCACTATGCTGTCTCAACGTATGCACTAGACACTTCCTGCCCTCTTTTTTCACTTAGCTTTCGCTTAAATTATGCTATGAACAAGCTCCGGTTACATCATGTTTATGTGAACATTACAAATACCTAGTGATGAGCGAGCGTGCTCGGCCGAAGCTCGGTTCGGCTCGAGCATCGCTCTGCTCGGCACATGGCGGTACTCGTACGAGTACCGCATGTGCTCGCCAGCCATGTTCGGGTCTCCTCCCCGCACGTTTCGCGGCTGCTGCGCAGCCAATAAACGTGCGGGGAGGCTCTGACATCAGTGTAATGCCAGCAGCCATGTTGACTGCTGGCATTACACTGATTGGCTGGCCAGAACTCGTGATCGGGTGCTGTATAGCACCCGACTCGCGAGTTCTGCTCATTCTCAGCCAGGGAGAGATGCGATCAGGCAGGGAAAGTCAGTGTAGGGAGAATAAAAGTGTTGGTAGTATTTCAAGACCCAAAAGTCCTTTTTAGGACTGTTGTGTGTGGGGGCAGCATTTATATTCTGTTTGGGGGGGCACAATTTCATTTTTTTTTTTAAGGTGGGATATTAGTAAGGTGACATTGTACTAGGTGCACAGGGACAAATATTGTACAACGCAGCGACAAAAAGGGCCATTTTAAACGTGTGCCTAGCCATAGATTATTGTCACATTCTGTTTAGTGTGCAAATTCACAAATTAACGTCACATATTCCGTTCACTGTGCCTAGCCGCAGATTAGCGTCACATTCTGTTTCGTGTGCCTAGCCGCAGATTAGCGTCACATTCTGTTTCGTGTGCCTAGCCGCAGATTAGCGTCACATTCTGTTTAGTGTGCCTAGCCGCATATTAGCGGCACATATTGTTTAGTGTGCAAATTCACAAATTAACGTCACATATTCTGTTCACTGTGCCTAGCCGCAGATTAGCGTCACATTCTGTTTAGTGTGCCTAGCCACAGATTAGCGTCACATATTGTTTAGTGTGCCTAGCCACAGATTAGCGTCACATATTGTTTAGTGTGCCTAGCCGCAGATTAGCGTCACATTCTGTTTCGTGTGCCTAGCCGCAGATTACCGGCATATATTCCGTTTAATATGAAGAAGGCGGGTAAAAAGGGACGGGGAAGTGGACGTGATCCTGATAGTTCAAGTAAATATACAGCAAATACTGTTTGGTAACAATTTTTCGCCTAAAATCGTTTTTATCTTCCTTTTTGTGTGTTTTACGGTCAGTCTGTAAAAATGGCGTACTACGGGCGAAACATCGTTCCCAGCAGCGACGTTGGAGTCCAAGATGCATCCAGACATCCTCCCTATGCTGTCCCTGAACCATTTCTGTGGTGTTTCCATCATTTTCTGACCTTTTCCTATGAACCAGGCACCCTCCCCTCATCAGAGCAGGGGGTGCCTGGTCTAATGCTCGAGTCCTCCCATTGACTTCAATGGGGCTCGGGTGCTCGGCCGAGCACTCGAGCCTCCGGGGGCGCTTGGCCAGAGCACCCGAACACCCGAGCATCGGGGTGCTCGATCATCACTACAAATACCTTATGTGAATATTCAGATCTTCTTTAAGGATGATTTTTTCTATAATTACCATAGGCATATAAGCATGATAATTAATTAAGTAAAATGTATCGAGGTATGTGCTAAACTGATACTTGGTGAAAGAAACCATATCACCTTTCTGAGACAAGCAAACATGGATTTGTCATAAATGTCTACATACAAACCTCACAGTACGATTGTTCAAGTACATGACTTTAAAATATGATGTTAGTATAAATATCACCTACACATCATAATTATAATTGTAAATGTCTTCAGTTAAGTTATAAAAAGCTGTACAAATATATAAAGAGTGTGAAGTACCAAAACAACATATATCATCTATTGGAACATAATAGAAAAAGCTGAACGACACCAGACACCGTGTACATGCATACACAAGAAATGTTTAATAAAATACTTTAAAAAAAAACCTCTTAAAAAATATTGGGTTTTTTTAATATTTTGTTTAACATTTCTTGTGTATGTATATACAGTGTGTCTAGTAGATTTGTGCACGGCAAAAAATTTCGGTAAAATTCGATCTTGGACAAATTTTTTTTCCCCATTCAGAGGATTCGAATTTCGGATTGGACCTGTTCGTCTCGGATGAAATTCGGCAATAGTCCGAATTATTCGGACGAATTTAAAAAAAAATTTAAAATATTCAAAAAAAAATTTAAATTGAACAAATAAAAATAAAAAAATGCATTAAACTAAATTAATAATAATATTAAATCTCTAATGAGACAGAAAGAGGTATTTTATAAACCCCTACACACTTATTAACCCTTAATAGGGCAAATATTGGGTGAGTGGCAGAAATGTAACATGGATGTGTGATACAAATGAATATACAACAAACACACAAAACAAAGCCCTGCGCTCACACTCCCAGTCCTCCAGGGCAGCAGCAATGGCGATAGTATACATCAGCCCAAAATACATAGTACAAAAAACAAAAAAAGTGCTCTGTCCCAAATCCCTATGCACATTTAAATAATTGGAGGCTTTTAGTTTCACTCCAATGGCCATTTGAATGTAAGCTCACCTGCCACGCCAAGGCAAGCCTCATAGGTGAGTCCATCAGGACAAATAAATTATTTTGAATTACTTTTCTTAAGCTGCACCCATTATGTAACACATTATTTCTGCCAAAAACTGTAAAAAAAAAGTGTTTTTTTTTTCATTTTGCAATTTTTTAATTTATTTAATAATAAATGAGAATTTGTATATGTAAATGTCACATCAAATTAAAGCCCTTTCTGCCCTTTAAAAAATGGTATATAATATGTGTTTGTGCATAAATGAGAAAGATAGGAATTATGGTTGAACACACACACAACAAAAATGCCAAAATTGCTTGTGTCCTTATGTGGTTAATATCTGCACTTTGCATGAACTGTAAAGCACCTGTTTTACCAGATCTATTTTTAGCAGCATGTAGCAACATTGTAATAGTTTCAGGCGGGAAAGCGCAGTCTGAATTTCTGAAATTTACACTGAAATTTTGGACTAGGTTCATTTTGCATTCTGATTTTTTTTATGGGCGGACCTTGGCTTTCGGAAGGTCCGAATGATGCTTAATACGCCTTATTCATCAGAATTCCGAAATTAGCCAAACCGAATTGCACAAGCCTAGTGTCTGGTGTCATTCAGCATTTTCTTTCATATTCCAACAGATGATATATGTTTTTTGGCACTTCACATTCTTATATATGTTTACATATTTTTGCTATTTTTCCCTACAAGTGTGGAATTTGTGTGTTCAAGAGACAAATAAATACATTTTTGTGGCGCACCAACTTGCAATTTCTTAATTTATAAAAACCTCTAATCTCAAACTTATTCTTAACAGTGTAATTTGTCCATAGCAGTATACTTGAAACTACTCCAATGTAGTCTAATGTGAAACTTCACGTTATGTGGAAATTATCATTTAAAATGTAATAAGATTTAAACTCTTTTATTTATTATATCATTCTAACCAGAATTTGTAAAAATTACTTCTGAGGTGCATAAGCTCCAAAACATCTTATAAACACTTTTTTCCTATTTGTTTGTCGATAACTGTGCATGAACGTTTGACCCCCACTTTGTTTACCCAAGGTCCTGTGATAACTGTAGTGTATATTATGAATGATGCATACAAATATATAGGAGATAATGGTTTCAAAGAACTGCACTTGGTGCTTCCTGATTAGGGATGGGCGAAAAGTTAAAAAAAAATTTCCATGGGAATTTTTGCAGAAAAATTCACAATTTCCTACCTTTCACTCAAAAATTCTCAACCATAGGAAATACATCAAATGTCTCCCTTTTTGTCAATAAGAATACTTTTCCTGTGAGAAATTTGTCATTTTTAACTTATGCTTTCTATGGCTGCAAAATTTCCCACTTCAGTACTACTGCACACAAATGCACTTTTCTCCCACACACCGATCGACAGTCCATGTGGAAGGATGCACTTACACCCCATACTATTTACTCCTTCTTTGTCCCACCTATCTTGCTCTAGACTATAAGCTCTCACGAGCAGGGACCTCTTACCTTTTTGTTTTGCACGTTCCATTTGTATGATTTAGGGCCAGATTTAAAGGCAGCCGATAGCAAAAAACAGGTGGCAGCATTTTTGTATAAGCACTGTAAGTGATTTAAAGACCAGTGCTATGAAAAAAATATATTAAAAAAAAAAACCTACAGCTGCTAAATTTAGATGTGTTTTGGCCGATTGAAAATAAAAAAAAATCGCTACAAGTTGCCATTTACTGGACTGTATTAGCCCTAAAGATCCGATAAGGGACTCACTTTAGTGCATTAAATTTAAGACCCAGGTTTTTTTTTTTTTACTGAAGTCACTAATCGCAGCTATTGATTAGATAGATTTGATTGACTAGATTAGAGTGACTGTGCTTTAAACTGATTGGCTGGGATGTGCGTAAGCACATCTCAGCCAATGGCTGTGAGGGAATTTGATCAGAGACTGCCCATATATAAAGGCAGTCTCTGATCAAATTCCCTCAGTGTGGAACAGTCATCAGCCCGTGAGGGACAGGATGGAGGGACTGAGACACACCATACTGTCTCTGCTGCTGCCGCCTCTGTGGCCGCCCACAGCGCTGGAGACAGATTATTAAGCTAAATCTTCTATTATTAAATTTTGGGACATATTTTAATGGCACAACTTTGAATTACTATAATGGCTTGACTTTGACCATAATGGCTTATTTGGACCTAAAATAATGGTGGCAAATGTCTATGGAACCGGGCACTAATTCATCATTTAACTGTTTGAGCCCCAGTTTGAGCAATGCAATACCCCTCTGGCACTCAAGGACAGGGACGTGCACAGACATTTTGGGGGGCAAGGGCTCAAATGCAAAAAAGGGCACTTCTCATAATTATTTATTCAAAATATATATTTAAAAAAAGGGCACGAGGGCACTTTGGACAAAAAGGGCAGGTGCTCAAGCCCCCCTTGGCGTCTATGCGTGCACGTGCCTGCTCAAGGAGTTAAAGAATGTATTAACGTCTGCAATATTTCTGCAAACATATTAATACTATTTATGTTTTTTTACAGCAGGAAGAAAGAAAGATAAGGAGAAGAAACAAGATACATGAAAGAAGGGAAAGGAATACAGAATGAAGGCAGAAGGAGACAGACGGTGGATAACAGGCAAATGTACTTGGCAGTATCTCAGGCACCAATCGTTAGCTTTTTTACTGTGAAGTTCCCAATATACTGCTATTTAGTGGTGTTTTGGAAACTTAAAGCACAAAATGGATGTTTGGCCACAAGGCCATTTCTGTGGCCCAACGTCCGTTGCGCTTTTAGCTGGTAGGGCCTTCAAATACCGACTTTTTATTACATTGGTTGGTGGCCTTCCCCCATGTTTTAGCCCACATCTTTAAATCTGGCCCTTAATGTATGTCTATTCCCTATTGCACAGAGTTGCAGAATAAGTTGGAGCAATATAAATATCCCTATATAATAATCCGCTAACGTTTGTCAGAGGCCATCATGCGCAGTAGCGACGACTGCAAATGCTGCAGTCATGCACAGTAGAGACTACCCGTGATGCGGCTGAAATGGAGTGGGAGCTATGAATTCACAACTGAGTTTTCTCTGCTGAGGTGCGCAGAGAGGACTATGATCTGAATTCAGAGCGCCCCACTCCGTATCAGCCGCGGAGTGGGCAGTCTCTACAGAGCATGACTGTAGCACCGCCAGTGTTGGCCAGTGTACACGGGCTTTAAATAGATAGTAATGTTTCATAATAAAAGCAGCTCTAATTAATCATCATAGTATTTGGACTTTGGAGAGTGTTATTTCAATTCTGTCAGAGTTGTAGTTCAAAAGTAATTCAATGACAAAGTGTCCCCCTCCCGCCCCTTTTACTGATGTAACACTGCTCAGCCAGAGCAGAAGGGAGGTGCCCAGGTAGACTGCAGAGAGGGACAATCTTCAATTAAGATAAGGGAAAAACCTGAAAAACTTGTCAAGGGGGGCAGGACTTTCATTGTTCTCATAGGAAGAAGATTGTCCCCTTCTGTTATCTGTCTGGTCTATGGACTGCATTCCACATCTGAGAAGAGATGGCTTACACTAGGTAAAAGGGGCGGGAGGGGAAATTTTGCTTGTGAATATCTCTCAAACCATAAAGGTTTGAGAGATAAGACTTATATTGTTCTTCATGTTTTTTTTATGCCAACAAAATAAAATAAAGATAAAACTAAGTATTACTATTCCTTTAAAACTTGTAGAATACTTATAATACTGCTGCTGAGGGCTGAGGTAGAGAAATTAACAGATGAAAATAAAAGCTGTGAGCAAGGAGAGTCCTGCAGCAACATTGGCCTTGAAAAAATTGTTAGCAAGCTTAGTGCCTTTGCCAACAAAACTAACCACTTGCTTGTACAAGTCTGGCACAGGCAGACTAACTATGCCTTTGGATAGGTCAGCAGGGTGCAACATATGACATCAGTTCTTTAAAACATCTGTTTTCAACAACAGAAAAAGACAGCATGTCAACCATCCACAGTTTGACAAGTTTACTATTCCATAAGTGTACTTTTACATTATTTTAGTGCAGGTTTTAACTCTTTTCTAAGAACTCAGTAAGTGTGGAATAACAGTACATAGTGAAAGAACTGTGTAAATGAATTGCTTTAACAGCATATCTTGCGGAAGTGCAGGTGGTGGTGGTAGTTGCAGCAGGTATGGACACACTATAACTCTCATAATCTCCTCCAGCAAACTCAGTTATACTCTTCCATGTTTTGCATTTGTAGAACAGTAGCATAGATGTTAGTACAAATGAATGAAATCTTGGCACACTCTCTGTCACATTTACAACACTAGTATAATATGCCCCATAGCCCCAGGACATTTTAGGATTGCTTCTACTGCTACTAGTTTTGACATCTCTGACATATTTATGTCTCCCTGTGGTTGTGCTTCAGACAGGCTCTTAATGAGGAGGTGCCTAGGTATGATGCTGCTTTCCCCCTGCTCATGTGCTTCTTACACAGACAACAGGTAGCAACATGTTTAACTTTTGGATCATGAGTGAAGTATCTCCATACTGTAGGCTTCATATACTGAGGGGTTCCTGAAGAGTTACTACTACTACAACTATTGAGACTAGATTTTGCAATTGTACTACTAGTAGGTAGGGGTGGGCGGAAAGTGAGAAAAAATTCCTGCATGACTTTTCAGGAAAAACTGATGATTTTTTCTCTTTTTTCGCTAAAGTTTTCTCCTTTTCTCCAGTGCAAAATTTCCCTCCTTTTCGCCTATTCCAGCAAATGTTTTCACCTATTCCAGCACATTTTTTCTCCTATTCAACACCTTTTTCTCCTAATCTAACACTTTTTTTAGCCTATGTTTCCTGTGGTGCAACATTTCCCAGAACAAAATGACTTCTTCTGAAGGCTGTAGAGGAGAAATAAGTAGCTGAAAGTCAAAACTGTGAGTCCTACAGCAACATATACCTTGAAAAATTTGGTAACATACAGAATGCATTTGTCCTTTGCCCACAACACTAACTTCCTTCTTAAGTGACACTGACACATATTCATGATGATGTCAAGTACAACCTACATTGTGGCAAATGTGTATGGTAGTGGTGGTAGGGGGCTGGCATGGTGTGATTAGTGGGACATTGACAAATTGCATCCACCTTGGGAAGAGTGGGATCATCATCAGTTATTGCACATGATGCAGCAACCATTGCTGTAGTCAATGTTTGAACTACCACTTTACTCCCACGTCCCTGCACTGCTCCACCTTTCCCCCTCTCCCTTGTGCATTTACTGGACAGTACTCAACTACTATGTGTGTGTTTTTACACTCTACAGTACACAACTGGTGGATTGTGATGTCTTGCCTTAGCCCTCAACAAAATTCTGAATGTCGTCTGTTGTCTATCAAGTCTTCCTCAGCCATACAGCTCTCAGTCAGCTTTCTGTCACCTAATATATTTCTTTTTTTCTATTATTATTTAAAGTTATTTCACCCTATCTTACCAGTCTGTCAAAAAAAAAAAGATAATTAAAAAACAAAATCAACAACGTCTTTCCCCAGACTTCCCCTGCACAGAGACAGTAACAGAAAGATCGGCAAGCAAACTGGACCTCAGTTGCCTGTCAGTCACATCGAATTTTGGGTTATTTCAGATCAACCTCTTTCCTCCCTTATTCTGCCCCAGAGTTCCCCCAGACTCACCTAATACACAGAACTAATGTCCTACCTAAAATACTCCCTAAATTAAGCTTTAATTCCCCTTTATTTGTCTGTCTTCTCTAGCTCAAAAATTAGATGCGCTCTCCTCTCACAAACACAGAATGGCATGCTGTACCTTTAAGAGTGATGCACAACATAGCTGGGAGCTACCAGCTGACGCGCACCTGCTTGAGGAAGAAGAAGAAAGTGGAAGCAACCTGCATTCAGAGATGCGGCGTGACAGCCGACGGGGACACAGAAGTGGCCGGCTCCCAGTCACCTGTCAAGTAAGCTGCGCTGACAACTACCCTTATATTCCACCTTTTAGAGGTGTCAAACAATTTTTTTTACTTTTACTTTCACAAAGTTCACTGCTACTTTGAGGACATGTGTTTTGGTGCTTGTTTGTCTCACTGTCAGATGAAGCAGCTGCTACACCTTCCTCAGTTATGCCATCATCAACATTAGAATGGGACTCGTTGTCTTCAGTGTTCTTCTTATATGTTTTTCTTTATAGTACTGGCCACCACCAGTGTGGTGAGCGATGACACTGGGAGCTACCAGCTGATGCGTACCCGCTTGAGGAAGAAGAAGAAAGTGGAAGCAACCTGCATTCAGAGATGCGACGTGGCAGCCGACGGGGACACAGAAGCGGCCGGCTCCCAGCCACCGATCAAGTAAGCCGCGGTGACAACTACCCTTATAGTCCACCTTTTAGAGGTGTCAAACAATTTTTTTTTACTTTTACTTTCACAAAGTTCACTACTACTTTGAGGACATGTGTTTTGGTGCTTGTTTGTCTCACTGTCAGATGCAGCAGCTGCTACACCTTCCTCAGTTATGCCATCATCAACACTAGAATGGGACTTGTTGTCTTCAGTGTTCTTTTTATATGTTTTTTTTTATACTACTGACACTGGTGGTGGTGGGACCTTGACAAACTGCCTCTACACCGGGAGGAAACGAATCATCATCATTTATTGCATTTGTTGAATCATCATTTTTAAACTACTACTACCCACATCTCTGCAGTTTGTCACCTTTCCCCCTCCGCCTTGTGTGATTGCTGGACATTACTCACCTACTGTGTGGGTTTTTACTCTTTACAGTACACAACTGATGGAGTGTGATGTCTTGTCTTATCCCTAAACAAAATTCCCAATGTTGTCTGCTGTGTATCAAGTCTGACTCACCTAATATATTTATTTGTTTATATATATATATATATATATATATATATATATATATATATATTAAAGTTGTCCACCCTATCTTATCACAGTCTGTCCAAAAAACAAAATTATATCTAAAAAACAAAATCAACAATTTCTTTCCCCAGACTTCCTCAGCACAGAGGCAATAAAAGCGAGCTGATCGCAAGTAAATTGGACCCCAGCTACCTGTGTTTTGCCAGTCAGTCACACCGAATTTTGGGAAAATTTGGGGTCAACCTCCTTCCTCCCTTCTTCTCCCCCAGGGTACCCCCAGTCTCCCCTAATACAAAGTAGAAATGTCCTACATAAAATACTCCCTAAACTAAGCTGCACCTGACCTTTAATTGCCTATCTTCTCTAGCTCAAAAATGAGATGCTTTCTCCTGTCACAAACACAGAATGGAATGCTGTGAGACCTGACACCCTTTTATATGCCTGCAGGAAAAGGAGAGGAAACTGCCATGTGGTAGAGAGAAATTCAGTCTTCCCACTGATTTTAATGCAATGAGCTAGTAGAAAAAAGCAGGAAAACATCACTTTTCGCAAGAAATTATTTGCCAATCGGCAAGTGCCATTTTTGGTTAGCCTACTAATAGCCCTTAGGTATATTGCTCTTGTGTCTTTGTTCAAGAGATAACATGTTCAATCAGTTCGATATGTTACATCCATGGAGGTGGCCATGACAATTGTTAGCAGAACAACAAGACATCAAACTATGTCCACTGCACATGACAATCCTAAGTAGGCTCATTCACTCTGCCTGCTTCAGTTTGAAAAGGCTACCAGCAAAGTGTCATTGAAGGTGTTAGCTCTGGAACAACAGCACAAGTGCAAAATTAATAAGGGCTATTTGGATTTTGTGGCCATACGTTTTATAACCTGTGCATGTGTACTGATTAAAAGGAGGTTGGTTGGTAGCTGAGTTCAAAAGAAAGTGATTCATAAATAAAATGTCACTAAATCTAGACGTGCCCTTTACCTTTCTTGCTTAGTACACAACCACTTCTCTGGAAAACTACCAGACTACATGAGCAGTTTGATCACTCCTGCTCTCCATACTAACTATAACCTCCGCTCCACCGCAAACAACTCGCTACGTATACCACAATACAAAAAAGAAGCAGGAAGATCTGCCTTCTCCTTCAGAGCTCCAAAGGCCTGGAACAATCTGCCTGAAATAATCACATCTGCTCCCAGTCTAAAATCCTTAAAAGTAAATGCTTCTTTATATCTAAAAACAGAGTGTAACTGTTTATAATTTTAAAACTTCCATATGTATGTATATTCATATGTGTATGTATATTTAATAACATGTAATATATAATGTTTCTCTATTTGTGTACATATGCAACCCTCTACTGAAAACTATTCAGGACATACTTAAAAACGAGAGAAATCTCAATGTATTCTTCCTGGTAAAACATTTTCTAATTAAATAAATAATAAATAAATTCCAATTGATTTAAACAAGATTTTAACTCCTTGGATTAATGAGAGGTCTGCAGCAAATTGCAAAACAGTGGTGTCTGGACGCCAGTCAGGTTATGCACTAAGATGGCATAAAGAGGAGATAATGTCTCCAGTGTGGTGTACGCTAATTCCTAGTTTGAACCCTTAGAGTGCGAGATGGATATGCAGTGAATTGCTCTGCAGTGCATTGCATATCCCTCTGGTGCTCAAAGGGTTAATGGAGCAAGTCTATAGACTAAGATTTCTGTAACTTTAATGCAGAGATGCCATGGATTAACTTAGGAATTTGAGTGTTTCTCACTGAAGAATATCTCATACTTATCACATCTTTATCACACCTTAATTCATCTCCAACTAGGTGTCACTGTTAATATAAAAGCACTTTGAACTCCAATCACTTTGGAAGGAAGCATCTCTCCCAGCAGTAGAAGTACCTTTTATTAATGAGTAGGAAGAGTTATACAATATGTAGGGTAACTACCAGTCATATTCTAGTCGTGGTGAAGGATCAGTGCACCAGGAAATGAAAGTTCAGCAGTAGTGTTGAGCGAGCATGCTCGGCCGATGCTCGGATCGGCTCGAGCATCGCTCTGCTCGGCACATGGCGGTACTCGTACGAGTACCGCCATGTGCTCGCCCGCCATGTTCGGGTGGCAGGGATCTGTGCCGAAGGAGGCACAGATCTTACAGACGCTCAGCTGGACCACCAGGGACTGGAGGTAGGGGACATGTGTAGATGGAAGGGGGCATTGTGGAGATGAAGGGGGCATTGTGGAGATGAAGGGGGACATTGTGGAAGGGGGACATTGTGGAAGGGGGACATTGTGGAAGAGGGGCATTGTGGAGATGAAGGGGGGCATTGTGGAGATGAAGGGGGACATTGTGGAAGGGGGACATTGTGGAAGGGGGACATTGTGGAAGAGGGGCATTGTTGAGATGAAGGGGGGCATTGTGGAGATGAAGGGGGACATTGTGGAGATGAAGGGGGACATTGTGGAAGGGGGACATTGTGGAAGAGGGGCATTATGGAGATGAAGGGGGGCATTGTGGAGATGAAGGGGGACATTGTGGAAGGGGGACATTGTGGAAGGGGGACATTGTGGAAGAGGGGCATTGTGGAGATGAAGGGGGGCATTGACCAGGCACCCTCCCCTCATCAGAGCAGGGGGTGCCTGGTGTAATGCTCGAGTCCTCCCATTAAATTCAATGGGGCTCGGGTGCTCGGCCGAGCACTCGAGCCTCCGGGGGTGCTCGGTCAGAGCACCCGAACACCCGAGCATCGGGGTGCTCGCTCAACACTATTCAGCAGTATTCCTGGTCCATGCACAACTCTGGGCACTTGTCATGTGGTTCCAGTCTTAAAGGAGCAGAACATTTTTTTAATGAAAAAATACATAGTGTAGGGATTTTCCTATTGAGTAAAATAAGGGTACTCCCACTGCAGAGAGATTTATATTTCCAGAATTATTACAGTTTAAACACATTTTTTACATTAGCAGTGCCCTCTAGTGGTCAAATTCTAATTAGATTTCCTGTTAGATTCTAATGGAGAGGAAAGTCAGAAAAGTCAGAGACATACAGTTCTCCACAGAATGTGACAGAAACTGCCTGTCACTTCCTGGTTATTTGAACTGCTATACATTTTGAATAAAACATCTGACAGTGATGGGAGTGACCTTGTTTTATTCAGCAGGAAATGCTCTATAAAATAAGTGTTTTCATAAAAAAAGTTTACTGCTCCTTTAAGCAGAGGTGACTTTATTATTACTGTATGCTAGACAGACTCTTTTGTGCAATTTAGATTGAAATGTCGCCTGTACCTAGCTCCAGTTAATATATCAACTTCTGGGAAAGAAATGAGTCTCACCTGTGGTACACAGTTGTCATGTTATTTGAAAACTTGTCATCTATACGTAATAACATGAGATGTCACTGTTATTAAATCTCTGTACAGTATTGATTCTCTCAAACTGCATTCAAGACTTGTGTAATTTCCCCTTTTTACACAAGCTTTCCATTATATTAAAACTCCAGTTTCATATGTTGTAGTCAGTATCTCCAGTGTATGTAATAATCAAGATCAGGGGCTACTCTATAACTTAAGTGACCAAGAAGCTGATACACTGACAATTGAAGCAATTCTGCAGCAAATTTAATGTACTATAGGGGACAAATTAAAGTCTCCATTGATTTAATTGGGGCTTTTAACCTCCATACATTTCACAGAGATCTCTACTGTACTACTCTACGATGGGTTGGACACATCTCTAGCGACCAAGGGGTTAAAGACTGACCCAAAAAGTAATATAGAGTTACTTAAAGGGATAGTAATTTTTCACAAAAAAGCAGCTCCAATTAATCTTCATAGTATTTGGGCCATGGAGAGTGTTATTTCAATACTGTCAGAGTTGTAGTTCAAGAGTAATTGAACAATAAAGTATCCCTCTCCCGCCCCTTTTACCTAGTGTAAGCCACCCCCCCCCCTCAGATGTGGAATCTGGTCACTCTACCAGACAGATCACAGCAAGGGACAATCTCCTTACTGTGATCATAAGGAAAGCCCTGCCCCCCTTGACAGTTTTTTCAGGTTTTTCCTTATGACCAATGAAGATTGGCCCTTTCTGTGATCCATCTGGACAGTCTTGCTGCTCTGAGGTGAGCAGTGTTATATCAGTAAAAGGGGCTGGAGGGGGATATTTTGTCATTCACTTACTCTTGAACTACAACTCTGACAGTACTGAAGTAACATTCTCCATGGTACAAATACTATGAAGATTAAGCGGAGCTCCTTTTATTGTGAAACATTACTATCTCTTTAAGGAGACCACTGATGGAAGACGTATCATTGTTGCAACATCGTAACAAAAAAGTTTCATCATCACATTCTTGTGAATATAATTATTACATTTAACCCTTTCAGTGCCAGACGGATACGCCACGGATTGCTAAGCAATGCGTGGCATATCCCTCTGGCACTCAAAGGGTCAATTACAAATTAGCAGCGTGTTCCACCACAACATGGTTTTAATAAGCACAAACATCCTGTACATGCACAAACAGGAAGCGGAACATTTCTGGAGCAAAGCAACTGTACAATAGTTATAAAAATTAATGGATGAGAGGAGAGCACAATGCATTGCAAAGCAATCCATTGCTCACGCCCCTCTGGCCATTAAAGGGTTAACCTTTTAGGTTTGGAAGGGATCTACAAAGTGCAAAGTATTGAAAAGCAATGCGTTAGAGACTTTTCTAGCATCCAATGGGTTAAAAGCACCATTTTATATCAATTTTCTCTTTTTTTGCCACAGAAGTGCTCCACTGTTGTCTGAAGTGGAATGTTCTGGATTGAACCCTTTGAGTGCCAGAGGGGAACGAAACGCATTGCTTTGCAATGTGTTGTGTACTCCTCTGGCACTCAGAGGGTTAATAAGTGATCTAATGGGGTTTGGGGAGAAGATGAAAACGAGATCAAAAGGTCATGACCTAAACTTGGAAAAGACACCACCGATTTCCTCAACAAACTCAGCCCAATCACCCACCTCCTGCCAACATCATCCTAGTAACCATGGACGTGGAATCTCTGTACAGCAACATTCCACATAAACTGACGACCAAATATACAGCCCTCAAATCCCATCACACTACACCTGTATTATATTGTATTGTATGTGTATGTGTATGTGTAGTGTTCCGCTGTTGGAACCATTTATTGTGAGCATGTCCAACACTCTATTGTGACTTTTTATATGCTATTGCATACATTATTTTATTTTTCTTCTTATTTTGATATAGGATCCTATATGTATTTTATGTACACATATCTTTGTATGTAGTACTCCATTGTATTGTATGTATGTTGTGTGAAAGGTTATATATTTTATAAGACAGGAGCGCTGCCCTTATATTCTTTGATATACACACACACATTTATCTCTATATCTATATATATATATATATATATATATATATATATATATATATATATATATATACATATACATACATATTTATATATACATATATATATATATCCTATATAATAATTCACTAAAGCGTGTGTAATAATGCAGTCATGTGCAGTAGACACTGCTGCACATGCTGCAGTAATGCGCAGTAGCGACTGCCCGCGCCACGGCTGATACAGAGCTGGGCGCTCCTAAGGAGCGTCCAGCTCTGTATCAGCCACGGCACGAGCAGTCGCTACAGCGCATGACTGCCCCATGACCGGCTGGCAGTGGCACTGTGGCCCGTGTAACAGGCTCTTCAACTAGTATATATATATATATATATATATATATATATATTTATATGTATTATATACATAGTTTCCATTGTGACATACAGATGAACACAATGGCAAAAGGTTTGTGTTCTTGAAAGCTTTAACTTTTGTAAGTTTCCATCTTGATATTCTAAATTCATTTCAGCACAGTTCTACATAGAGCAGAACATGCATTTTTTCCTAAAGAAGAAAGTAAAGCGACATGAGCTGTGTGTTGTTTTGGTTTGGAGAAGGAAAATGAAACTCCCTCTAGTGGTCTGAAACATAGGAGGATTTCACAGATTTTTTAACACATCAAATAGAAACTTGGAAGTGAGTCATTTTATTCAACTTCAAATTTGCAAGAAGTACACATTTTTATTAAGGGTATGCTGTTAATCTTAATTAATGCTTTAAAAACATCTATGTGACCTCTGCATAAAGAACAAGTATTCTTACTGCTGGCAGATTTTCCATTTAAAACATATTACTCCTGAAACATTTTTTTTTATAGTAAGTGATATGGGCAGCCCACCTGATGTAAACTAGACATGTATGAGCTATGATACATTTTGAGTGACCCATCTCCCAAGAGTGGAAGTAACTTTTTTTACTTAATCGTAAAACTCCTATAACAAAGTGTATAATAATGTTTACTGGAATCCCTAAATTCTATAATGTTCTCAAATGCATTGGCCTCCAAGGCAATGTTCTGCCATGTCAAAAAGACAATCTTGTGTTGCTTCATACAAATTACCTGAATGTGAACCCTATGCATAACATGTATTACAACATTAATTCAATTGTGTTACAAATTAGGTTTTTGTTGCATACTTTGGCCAAAATATGCAGCATTGCTGCTCATTGCAAGGTTTTTTAAACGCATAGTACATGATATTTTAACTAACTTGTCTAGCTTATGATTGCCTGTTGTCACTCCAGGTTAATTGAATAAATGAAAATTAAAATCTCAGTACATAGTAGAAATATGTATTATACAGGCTAGTAGTGGGAGTGGCAGAAGGATGGACTATTGATGTTGCCACCACCCACTGCAAGTGATCCCAGTTTGAAAACAGGTCAGTTCAGCCATGAGGATATTAGACAGATTCAGTATTTAATATAAAGCATTTTTGTAAGCCATAAAAGATGGCAATACATAATAGATAGGACTTGCTTAAAATGGGGTGCCTTGCTGTGGTAAGAGAGATTAAAGCAAAACTATCACCCTAAATAAAGCCCCCTCCCCCAATAATTAGGCAAATAGCGATAAGCTTACAAATAGTGCTATTATTGTGCACAAGTCCCGCGTTATGAAGAAATCCTTCTTCTTCTTAGAGCAGTGGCCAGGCTTGTACACAGACATCTTGGCTTAGGCACATCTGCACACCAGAGCTGTCCTTCCTGGTCTCCTTCATTGTACCTTAAGGTAACAGGAAGGGACTGACGGTGCAGGTGCTCGGATGCCTCTAAAGCAAGAAGCCTGGCTGTCAGTCTCAGAAGAAGAAGGATATCTTCATAACGTGGTACTTATGCGTGATAATGGCATTGTTTCTAAGCATATTGCCATATGCCTAATTACTAGATGGGGACTTTATTTAGGGTGATATTTCCACTTTAAACATAATTAGACAAAACCCTCATTTTTAAAACACATGAATTAATAATACATTTTACAGGTAATTTGTATAAAGAGGAACTGTCTTCTTTTTTTGTTTTGTTTTTAATTTGGGACCTGTGGAGAGTCCCCTCATTTTATTACTGGAAATATGAAATTCCCCACTTTGGCAGCATTATTGCAAATAAATGTTAACTATCTAAAAGCCAAAGAAAAGCAATTCTCAGGCAATCCAACGGCACCTTACATTTCCATTGAGTTAAATTGGGCTGTTCACCTCTGGAACTCAGTGGAATGTTTTGGACATCTCTTTTGCTTTCAAGTGGTAAAAAAAGCATTTAAATCAGTTGGAATTTAGGGTAGTTTTATTTGTTCCTAATGGTGCAAGAATTTATTTTTTGTGAATACAGCCCTAATTTATATATTATTTGGGTTTATGTGGAGATCCCCGCTCTTTAGCACCAGTCACTGCCCTTGATTGTTCCAGTCATGTTCTGTACCCTGGATACCAATCAGAGCAGAGGGTTTGTTCATAAAGGTCAGCCTTTCTCTCCACTGTTCACTTGTTATTTCCAAAGTTCAATGCCCCGTGTATGCCCTGTGTAATGTGTATAATATTTGCTATCTATATACTGAATATATATATATAGACCGGTGTGCCTGGAAAACATACCCGGGGCGGCAGTAAGGAGGAGTTATTTAAATCTCCTCTATACTGCATGTCCCATTGATCAAACCATGGGGAGTGATTTTGACAGGAGTAGCCACTCACACACAACACACACACAAGCAGCACACACACATACAATGCACAGACACAAAACATATGCACACAATGTACACAATACACATAAAATGCACACACAATGTATACAAAACAGACACAAACACAATACACAGACACAATATACACAATACACATAATGTACACAAAATACAATATACACATGTACACACTCAACACACATATATACACAATCACACACACACATTAACACACAACATGACGCAATACACAGTATGCAAAACACTATACATAAAATATAATACACAGTACACAAAAAGCTATATACAGTACGCAAGCCATTCAACACAAATCAATATATGTAAAACACTAAATGCAAAAGCTATAGGCAATACTCAAAACATGAAATGCAATACGCTATACGCAAAATACTATACTCAGTACGCAAAATGCTCAATGCAAATGGCTATACACAAACCACTATATGCAAAATAGTCAATGCAAAACACAATATGCAAAACATAAAACTTAATACGCCATACGCAATATGCAATACACATTGCCCAAACTGCAAAAAGCAAATGCTATATGCAGTTTGTTATATGCAACAAGCAAAACGCTATACTTAAAACATAAAACGCGATACACAATACTCAAAACGCCATACGCAATACACATAAAGCAAAAAGCTATTTGCTACAGGAAAAATGCAATAAGCAAAGTGCAATGTGCAAAATAAAAAACGCAGTATGCAACTAGCAAAACGCAAATGCTCTATGCAACACAAAAAACACTATACGCAATATGCAAACCGCAGTACACAAAACTGTATATGTAACACACAATACACAAAACGAGATACGCAAAAAGCAGTATGCAAAATGTAATGCACAAAACATAAAATGCTGTATGCAAAACACAATTCACATAAAGCAATATGCTACTGTCACGGAGTGACTAGGGAATAACGACACTTGACAAGTACAGATAAAATTAAAATAAACTTTATTTTAAACACAACAGTGGCAGTTAAGAACAATACACCCTCACGAGTCCAGGGAAGAACAGTGCACACTTTCTGCACCCTTCACTTGGCAAGTGTGGTAAAACTCATGTCTGTACCCTAACGCTAGAGTACCCAGACAACAGGAGCGAATATCTCCAGAACTCTGGAACAACACAGAGCAACTTATCTCCACCACCTTCTCGAGGCCAGGTGTGAGGACAGTGCAAGACACTTCCTCAACCCTTCACTAGGCAGGTGTAGCTAGTAACTGAACAGCCCAGGTAACCTTCACAGATGGATAGAAGGACAGTGCACAGCACTTCGTCACACCAAGCAGGTGAATCGTAGTGCAACTATACCCTGCCGCTAGGGTATACAATAGGCAAGGCAAAATGGCACCTAGAAGGCTAGGTGAGGCAACACTGGGACCGGACAGAACAAAGGAGATCAGTGACACGGACTGACCAAGGCAGGCACCCAAACTAGACAGATCAAGGGGGTCAGTGACATGGACTGACCAACAAGCACTGCTAACGGGTTAGCGAGTGCGGTATAAGGTAGGCCCAGACAGCAAGGATCACAGTAGCCAGGCTGGGTAGCCGAGGCTAGCAATTGTAATTGGAACGCAACAGAGGAAGAGTGGTCAGACGTACCCAGGAGTCAGAGCCGGATCAGGTAGTAGGATATAGCCAGGAGTCAGAGCCGGATTGGGAAGTCAGACGTAGCTGGGAGTCAGAGCCGGATCGGGTAGTCAGATGGAGCCGGAGTAATACACAGGAACAGCAATGGACCAACACAGCACTAGGCTCAGGTACACCACAAAAGGGCACTGGTAATTGGACATGCTGAGGCTTAAAAGGCCTAGCAGATGGGCGGAAGATGACATCACAACACCAGTGACCTATAAGAACAGCGACTTACATAGAGCGACAGCCAGGGAGTAACAATGTTGCTGTTACAGCAATTAAAAACTGGAGGCAATCATGGGCACCATGATAGCTACACACACCATGCACCATGCAAATTGCAGTATGAACCATACAAACAGCATGACGCAACATACAAAATGCTAAACGCTATATACACAATAAACAATACGCTGAACGTGATATGCAACACGCAATACACTATATGTAATTTGCAAAACGTTATATGCTATACACAAAACGCTATACGCAAAACAAAATAAGCAAAACACAACTCTGTATGCAAAATGCTATATGCAGGAGTCAAACTGCAAACCGCAGTAAGAAAAATGCTCTACGCAAAACAATATATTCAGAAAGCTACACGTTATACATGCTATCTGCAAAAAGGTATACACAGAAAGCTATACAAAAAATGCAATATGCTACACATAAAGCACAACATGCAAAATGCTATATATATAGTATGCAATATGCTATATGCAAAACGCAATATGCTATATGCAAAATGAAATATGCTATACGCAAAGCACAATACATGATACACAACACTATATACAAAATACAATATGCTATACACAACACTATATACACACCTCAATATGCTACACATAAAACACAATATGCAATAAGCAGTAAAGTGCAATACAGAAAACTCAGTACGCAAGAAGCTACAAGCAAAACGCTATATGCAATAAGCAAAACAATACGGAATACACTATACGCAAAACGCTACATGCAAAACACACAGTATACATATACACACGCACACTCATACACATATACTGATTAACAGAGAGTTGTGTAATGTAGTGCTTTGCAATGAGTTTCACGCTTTTTTGAAGCTGAAAGGACTAAGCAGTGTACGCACTGAAAATTCTACAAGCGAGTCATTAAAAACATTTACTCCTTTCTGGATTTGCCTGCATGTCAGGGGAAAATAGTCCTACATGTAAATGCACTTGTAATATTCTAACCCTATTCCTCTCAGTCACATATCCAATGTATTGGGTTGCAATGTGGTGGATAACACACATAATGGCTACTCCTGTATAGGATGTCTTTTGCAGTGCCTGTCTTTATAACACACTTCCTTGATAAAACAGTCTATGTTTCTTTAGTCCTACATACAACTGCATGAGACTTTTCCAAGAAAAAAACTCCAAGCACTAACTGACCTTAATATATCCATGTAATTAACACTGTCCTTCTGGGTGGGCACCCACATCCCAGGCCTGTAACAAGCTTTCTATGTGTTAGGTTAGTCCCACTTTGTACTTGTTTTTAATTGCACACATTGTGTACATTTTATACATGTTCAGAGAGCCTACAAGACATACATAGATCATACTTATAGGGTCCATACCAACTAGTTTTGTGATACTTCTTCAGGGCTTGTTTTTAATTCCACATTTAACTTAGATTGGTTTATTCAGTGTATTAATGTAGGTACTCACCATATATTGAGGTACAGTGACGAGGTTGGTGAGCTTATATCTTTTGGCCAAAACATAACTAAATCCTCAATTTTATTTATACAGAGTTATTATAGATTCTTAGCACAGGGCACATTATAGCACTATTGTGTGGAGGAGCACGGAGCTTCCTTCGTTTGTTTGCATGAGACTTTTGTTTGTTTGTTTTATTTCTGTTATTAACCGCATGGGCAAAGCGTGCCAATATTGCTAGTCTTATATATATTTGTGTGTTACTGTATTTTGCATTTGCCTTTCATTGGGTACAACTGTCCACCCCCTGAGGGGCCTACATGCCACACTGGGCATTCACCTGTTGTGCAAGTGTCACCATACGTCATCTGGAAGCACATGAGAACACTGCAGGAGAACAATAGATTCCTATTGAGCGCCTGATTGGAAACCTAGTATGCAGACAGGGGGAGAGTTGGCTGTGCCTCTGGGATGGGAGATTGTGGGCAGTAAGCTCACTGGTTGTTTTCAATCCCTGTATCTCCTGGATTGGATGATTTGAATGTCCCTGGTGGTCTGCTGGATACTTGACATGGGGGATATTGTGCAGGTGCTTGCCAGTCCCAAGTTCCAGAGCATCAGTAAGAATGTCGACCAGACCAGTGAACTGGAGATAGCTTTTCGCTTTGTGTGCAGGATGGGCCTTGACTTCAGGTAGGTTCCAAAGACCTATTAGCACTGGAGGTTGCAATAAATGTACTTGCTGTTTGAACCTGATGCCTGAACTTGATGCATTTTATTTTCCTCTGAGAAGAACCCAGTTAGGGAATCTGCTAGTAATAATCACATACTGCAATTCAGCACTATAGACCTTATGTAATTTTGGGGCAAACGAACTACATCATGGTGTAACTTAAAATTCTGATTGATTCAACTGAATTAAAGGGATAGTAATGTTTCAAAATAAAATCGGCTCCAATTAATCTTCATAGTATTTGGGCCATGGAGATTGTTATTTCAATACTGTCAGAGTTTTAGTTCAAGAGTAATTGAATGATAAAGTATCCCTCTCCCGCCCCTTTTACCTAGTGTAAACCGCCTCCCCTCAGATGTGAAATCCGCTCCACAGACCAGACAGCTCACAGCAAGGGACAATCTTCTTACTGTGAAAACAATGAAACCCTTGCCCCTCTTGTCAGGTTTTTCAGGTTTTTCCTTATGATCACTGAAGATTGTCCCTCTCTGTGATCCATCCGGACAGTCTTGCTTCTCTGAGATGAGCAGTGTTACATCAGTAAAAGGCGGGGGAGGGGATATTTTATCATTCAGTTACTCCTGAATTACAACTCTGACAGTACTGAAATAACACTCTCTATGGCTCAAATACTATGAAGATTAAATGGAGCTGCTTTTATTTTGAAACATTACTATCCCTTTAAGCCCTTTAGCCCTTTGAGTGCCAAAGAGGGATCATATTCATTGCAACGCACTGGGTTGGCTTCCTCTCTGGCACTCACAGGGTCATACTTGAGAGGAGAAGGCACTTAATATGTCTCTAGCATTCAGTGGGTTAATAAAACCTATCTCTACCAATTACAAATTGTGGAATAGTAATATTCCCGCTGTAGTGTGAAATTTTCCATTTTTCTCTTGTGGTCAACCCATGTTTTTTAATTAAGGTGCTTCCTATTGTTTAGTAACCAAATAAAAATTCCCATTCATTGAAAATACATTAACCCCTTGAATGCTAGAGAGGTCTCCAATGCAATAATTCACAATGCACAGGAAACTTATCTGACATTACATAGTAACATAGTAACATAGTAATTTAGGTTGAAAAAAGACTTGCGTCCATCTAGTTCAACCCATTTCAGATCAGTAAAGGCCCCATTTAACCCACTGGGTATTTGAGATCTTTCTCCTCTGGGGTGCAGTTGGTTTGCTCCAGAATTGCTCCAGTTATTCTTAACATCTTAACCAACCATTTGAGTGCCAGAGTGGTACAGAATGCATTGCAAAGCAATGCATTCTGTACCACTCTGGCACTCAAAGGGTTAAGGACCAGTGACGGTCCTGGTACGTCACGTACTTTTACTCACTGCGCTCCTGCTCCCGGGACTGCTGGTCCTTAAGGGGTTAATGTGTTAGAAACCTCTGTAGCACTCAGTGGGTTAACCCTTTGTGTGCCAGAGAGGTATCCAAAGCATTGAATTGCATCGCAATGTGCAGGATACCTATTGTCACTCAAAGTCTCCATTTAACCCTTTGAGTGCCAGAGGGGTACGCAACGCATTGCAGAGCACCCCTCTGAGACTCACTGGGTTAAATAAACGACATGCTGTGGAATTTTCATTTATCCCCCCTATGCCGCAATTGGTTTGTTCCAGAGCCGCACCTCTGCAGCTTCATGAATAGGGCCCAGTGTGTCAAGAATCTGACTTTACAGTCATGTTTCCAATGAAAGCTAAAGGAAAGCAGTTCATCTCATTTTAAACTGAAAGTTTATGCCAAGCGGTTTTGAAATGTTGGAGTTTATGGCGCAGTCAGCATTTAGGAATTCATTTATGAGCTAAGTTAACACAAGTTTCTGGAAATCAAATTTATGTTTCTGGCCTGTAGTTAATTTCTCATAGATCTTTAAAGAAAAATGGTTCAATCAATTTACCCAAATATTATTTGTACTGGCCAACCAAGACACTTAAAAGCTTCTATTTCGGGACTTTTTGAACATATATAATAATAATTATTAAAATTAAGACTGGTAGCTTTTGGAGCAATAGTTCAGTGATCTTTTCCAGTTATTACTGGACATTGTTCACTGTAAGTGTGAAATGCTATAAAAACACAGAGCTTTAATCTGTTTTTGGCAGCAGATATTGTTGGCCTCTTTACAAGCAATTGTTTTGTTTAGATATTTTCTAAAACATGCAGAAATGTGACACAAAACAGAAATGGAGAACTTCGTCCATTTCCCTGTTAAAGGTATAGTAATGTTTCATAATAAAAGCAGCTCTAATTAATCATCATCGTATTTGGACTTTGGAGAGTGTTATTTCAATTCTGTCAGAGTTGTAGTTCAAGAGTAATTCAATGACAAAGTATCCCCCTCCTGCCCCTTTTACTGATGTAACACTGTTCAGCCAGATCAGAAGGGAGGTGCCCAGGTAGACTGCAGAGAGGGACAATCTTCAATTAAGATAAGGGAAAAACCTGAAAAACTTGTCAAGGGGGGCAGGGCTTTCATTGTTCTCATAGTAAGAAGATTGTCCCCTGCTGTTATCTGTCTGGTCTATGGACTGCATTCCCCATCTGAGAAGAGATGGCTTACACTAGGTAAAAGGGGCGGGAGGGGGAAATTTTGCTTGTGAATATCTCTGAAACTATAAAGATTTGAGAAATAAGATGATAAAACGAAGTATTTCTATCCCTTTAAGGATCATAGAGGTGTGCAATGCTTTCTTCTCTAGGTTTTTCAAACCCATCTTATAATCAACGGATTAACCCTCTGAGTGCCAGACGGGTATCCAACGCATTGCGTTAATCCTCTGGTACTCAACGGGTTAACCCCTTAACAAGCGGCCAGTAGTTAAGGACCAAGGAACATTTTTTTTTTGTGCATTTGATACAGGGGTCCCCTACTGTGCAGCCGCGTGGGGACTGCTGAATTCCATGACGTGGCAGGAGTGTCACTGGTCCTTAAAGGGGATGTATCACCTCTATATAACTAAGCCTAAATAGTTAGGTTATATATCGAATATGACTAAACGTGTCTTCATTTTTTTTAAAGCTTTATTTGGTCTACTCTGAAGCTAGAAAGTCTACCCTGCAGCTACTTCTGCATAGACTGAGGTTACCTGCTCTGTAACCACAGTATGTCGCTCTACCCCCGCTACCCTCCCTCTATCCAGACTCCTCCAGTGACTGAGGGTTCTGTCTATAAACTGGAACTCTCGCATTGGCAAAGATCGATATCTAGCCAGTGAGACCGATCCAGCTTACAGACAGAAAGCCTCCATCATCGGAGGAGGCTGGATAGAGGGAGGGGAGCGGAGGAAGAGCGACGACTGTGGTTACAGAGCAGGTAGTAGCTGCAAGGCAGACTTTATAACTTCAATTTAAACCAAATAAAGCTTATAAAAAATTAAGACACTTTTAGTCATATTTGATATATAATCTATTTAGGCTAACTTATATAGAGGTGATACGTCTCCTTTAAGTGCAGAACCACAGTGACGGTCTTGGCACATCATGGGTCCTTAAGGAGAACTAACACCTCATTGTAAGTTAAGTGGGGTGACATTATTAAGGACAGAAAATCCTTATGATCACTACTAGTTTTTCCCTTGCTTCTTGGTGTAAGAGATAACTTATCCATTCTTAATGTCATGTCCATGGAGGGACATAAGTTGAAGTTTTTTTTTTCCAAACTGAGTGCATTAGCCTGCATGTGATTACACGTACAGTGAGCAGAGTTTGAGGTCCTGTGGTTCTGCTAGCAATTGTCATGTTTATCTCTGTGGACATGACATCCAGACTATGGGGTTTATGCACTAAGGTGTGATAAAGAGGTGATAAGTTGGAGATGACTTCTCCATTAATATAATTTCTCCAGTTCTTATGTCATTCTATGGAACCAATGCACTAAGATATCTAAGGGGCAGAAATCTTAATGCATTGGACTTGGAGAGTTTAGAACACTGGAGAAAAGGATAAAATACACAGTAGTAGGTAAAGCACCATAGTGTACCACACCTCAGTATATGCTTGTCCTTCTTGTTCTCATCTGTGTAGATGCAGGACAAAATGTTTGTGAAGCTAAAACAGTATGTCAGTTCATGCCTGTTGCCTGATTGTCTTGTCTTGAATGTATGATGTATATTGTCTGTCTTTGAAGTAACTGTTACTAAGTTGATTCTCAGGATCAGCATGCAAAGGTAAGACAGATCACTGCCTATCTGACTGTTACTTATTAGTCACAAAGATTTTAAAATGATGTATTTATTTTTATTTTTCCTTTTTCCCTTCACACCCACAGTTGCCGCACACCACCTGTTCATGGGGTTCAATGGGCTATCAATAATACTCCTGTATGAAGCAATTATAGCACCCTCTCTTTGACTGTCTGCCTCTACACTAGCTACCATGAAAATTGCAGCTACTTTCTCTCTCCCCCTTTCACTATCTTTCTCTCTCTCAACATGACAACGTGGTAAATAGATACCTCCTTCAATAGTTTATCACAATGGAAATAGATGGGAAAAGCACATGGAGGAATTACATTATCATTGACTTCAATGCAATGAAAAAATGGAAAAAATGTATGCAGGAATTCTCATGGTAGACAGGAAGTGCCCTTTTTTGCAATTTCTTTTTTAAAGAGAAAAGTTTTGCCCATCCCTACAGGGAAATACTATGAAAAATTGGCAACTCTGGCCATTCCGGTGGTACTGTAACGGTTTGTTTGACACACAGACACAGTGGTTTAGGATAAAACATAGTTGTATTGAAATCACAGTAATATAATAACCCTCACAGGTCCTGTAGTATTTAAGCAGAATAATACAGACACACAACATGTTACATATACATATGCCTACACAGGTCCAGTATAACCATAGAGTCCATAATAGCATATACTGACACAGGTCAGGCAGAATACAATAGAAAGGTACTGCATGGGTTAATGGTCTTCAATGAATGTAAACATTCCCATGTGAAGAGAGGACTGCGATGGAGCTCACTCCATATAGAGAGCTTAAGGATATGTAATGCCCAGAAATAGGTTAGCAGAACAAACGTGAACTGCCAGAGTAATATCAGGAATTGAGCAACATATGACACTGCCATAGCAGTAACGGAGACCAGGCCACTTGCACTCTGCCGGAGCAGTAACGGAGACAAGGCCAATGGCACACTGCCGTAGCAGTAACGGAGACAGACACTTGCACTCTGCCGGAGCAGTAACGGAGACAAGGCCAATGGCACACTGCCGTAGCAGTAACGGAGACAGACACTTGCACTCTGCCGGAGCAGTAACGGAGACAAGGCCAATGGCACACTGCCGTAGCAGTAACGGAGACAGACACTTGCACTCTGCCGGAGCAGTAACGGTGACAAGGCCAATGGCACACTGCCGTAGCAGTAACGGAGACAGACACTTGCACTCTGTAGGAGCAGTAACGGAGACAAGGCCAATGGCACACTGCCGTAGCAGTAACTGAGACTAGGCCACTTGTGCTCTGCAGGAGCAGTAACGGAGTCAAGGCCAATGGCACACTGCCATAGCAGTGATGGAAACTAGACCACTTGCGCTCTGCAGGAGCAGTAACGGAAACAAGGCCAATGGCACACTGCTGTAGCAGTAACGGAGACTAGACCACTTGCGTTCTGCAGGAGCAGTAACGGAAACAAAGCCAATGGCACACTGCCATAGCAGTAACAGAGACTAGGCCACTTGCACTCTGCAGGAGCAGTACGGAGACTCAACTGAACACTGCCGTGACCGGACTGACTGGGCAACCGAGCAACTCGCCCTGAGGTCGTAACCAACCGGAAGCGACACAAAATGCCTGATGGATAGGAATGTCGCCAAAGCGACACAGAGGCAGCCAGAACAGGAACATCAAACAAACCGGGTCGAATCACGGAGCAGGAACATCAGCCACGCCGGGTCCGTACACAGAAGCAGGAACGTCAGCCACGCAGGGTCGGTACACAGGAGCAGGAACTTCAGCCAAGCCGGGTTGGTACACAGGAGCAGGCGCAGAAGAATGGTCAGGCAATCCGGGTCGGTACACAGGCAAGAGACGAGATGCAGAGTAGTCAGGCAGGCCAAGTCGGTACACTGGGAATCACTGAGCAGAACAAGCACTGGTACAGGAAAACCAAGAAAGGGCACCGGAGGGGTGCCAGAGCCCAGTATATAAAGGCATACTGGGCGGGACAAACACAGAGTAACCAATGGGAGCAAAGCACAGTGTAGACTGACAGAAAGTAGCAGGGGGAGCACGGGCACCGTGATAGGTACACACACACATATGAACATAAGCAGACCAAAGGTAAGGAATAGTGTTGAGCGAGCATGCTCGGCCGATGCTCGGATCGGCTCGAGCATCGCTCTGCTCGGCACATGGCGGTACTCGTACGAGTACCGCCATGTGCTCGTCCGGCATGTTCGGGTGTCGGGGATCTGTGCCGAAGGAGGCACAGATCTGAAGACGCTCCGCTGGACCACCAGGGACTGGAGGTAGGGGGCATTGCGGAGATGAAAGGGGCATAGCGGAGATGAAGGGGGACATTGCGGAGATGAAGGGGGACATTGTGGAAGAGGGGCATAGCGGAGATGAAGGGGGACATTGTGGAAGAGGGGCATAGCGGAGATGAAGGGGGACATTGTGGAAGAGGGGCATAGCGGAGATGAAGGGGGACATTGTGGAAGAGGGGCATAGAGGAGATGAAGGGGGACATTGTGGAAGAGGGGCATAGCGGAGATGAAGGGGGACATTGTGGAAGAGGGGCATAGCGGAGATGAAGGGGGCATAGCGGAGATGAAGGGGGACATTGCGGAGATGAAGGGGGCATTCGGAGATGAAGGGGGCATAGCGGAGATGAAGGGGGACATTGTGGAAGAGGGGCATAGCGGAGATGAAGGGGGACATTGCGGAGATGAAGGGGGACATTGCGGAGATGAAGGGGGGCATTGACCAGGCACCCTCCCCTCATCAGAGCAGGGGGTGCCTGGTGTAATGCTCGTGTCGCCCCATTCAATTCAATGGGGCTCGGGTGCTCGGCCGAGCACTCGAGCCTCCGGCGGTGCTCGGTCAGAGCACCCGAGCACCCGAGCATCGGGGTGCTCGCTCAACACTAGTAAGGAACAATGGGAGTCTGAAATGAGACTCCAGTACACCCCACAGGAAAACTGAAGGATTGCGGTTCAGTTTTCTTCCTTGTGCAGTACAGGACCACATTTACCCTCAGTGATGGTCTCTACAGAGGCTGCATATGCTACCCAGTAGTTTGTGCCTGAGAGCCACATGCTTCAGGTTGTGTTCCAGCCAAGACGAATAGTTTTCCGATCCTCCATATGGCTGATAGGAGCTGTTTTGGAACAGCAAAGTACAGCCCAGAGCTTTTTTATAAGTCTCCCATAGAAACAGATTTGTATCACAGTTAATATTTTGAACATTTTCTGGATTAAACAATAAATTCACAAAAATTGTTGCAATGTATCAGAAATTAAGTTTAGAAATTAACCCTCCGGACTGTACAGAGATCTCTTAAGTCTTGCAAAGCAAGGGACCTGGCTTGCATCCAGTGGGTTAAATGACGTTCTCCGTTTCTTTTACAAAATTTATTTATCACTATTACTGAGCTAATAGAGGGATAAGAGACCTGCCTGGAAATCTCATCTGAAATATTAGATGCAGTATCTCCAATTCAGCCAAACTGTGGCTTGTTGGGATATCCTGTTGGACAATAAGCTGCATTAATCTTTCTTACATTTTCCATCTAAATCATGACCTGAGACTGCATTACACCAAGGGATGTGGGCCCTGTATTCAATGTATCGTGCTACTGAAAATGTTATTAGAGTGGATAATGACTTTTCGCTTTACCAGGTTTTCCAAGAACTATATTTATGTGCATATACACAGATTTAATAAGAACTGGAGAATTGTGGGGCAAACCAACTGAGCCAGAGGTGACAGATAATTCTCCCTTTGATTTAAATGGGGTTTTTAATGGGGTTTTTCTTTAATGCTTTGTGCAATGATTTGGAGACCTAGTGTTCAAGGGGTTGAAATCTCTATTTAAAGGGATAGTAATACTTAAGTATTAAGTATTAAGCCCTACAAAAAAAAATCGTATTGCCCCCAGTGTCATCTCTCAAACCTTTATGGTTTGAGCGATAATTGCTTCTAAAGTTGCCCTCTCCCTCCCCCTTCCCCGTAGTCAGCGTTCTAGTTGACTGCAGGGAAGAGAGTCATACGACTTTCAGGCGGCTCTCCAGCACAGCCGGATCGCGTTAACTAAAAAAAACTTTCACTGAAATGGTCTTCTACGTGTGCTTGGTTTGTGCTTGGTTTGCAAGCACACGTAGAAGACCTTTTTAGTGAAAGTTTTTTTTTAGTTAACGCGATCGCGGCTCTGCTGCAGAGCTGCCTGACGATCTATGACCGGATTTCCTTTCAGTCAGCTGAACTCAGACTTCGGGAAGGGGGAGGGAGAGGGCAACTTTAGAAGCGTTCATCTCTCAAACCATAAAGGTTTGAGAGATGACACTGGGGGCAATACTTTTTTTTTGTAGGGCTTTACTATAGGGATTAGAAATACTTAAGTATTACTATCCCTTTCCATTTGAATCTGGGAAATTGTATTTGTCCCCTATGCAACAGCTGGTTTGCTCCATAATTACTTCAGTTATTCTCATTAAATCTGCATTGTAGGGTTTTCTTTTCAAAATTCAAGTTTGATTCCCCAGTGTATGTAGTATTACACTCACTTCGTGCACATTTGGGCACCACTGGAACTCGATGGCAGTGAGTCTCCCTTCAGTGATTTTCACAGGAGTGGCCAGGGGCTAAGCCAGTTCTGTGAAAATTGTCTTCCCCTGTAAATCTTGCTGCAGCGATTTTGACATGACATGCCCCCTGGCCACTCCTGCCATAGTCACTGCCCTGTGCTGATGTAGAAAAAAGACAAGGTAGAAAAAAGACATGCGTCCATCACCTATGCCAACACACCCCTGTTGATCCAGAGGAAGGCAAAAAAAAAAAAAAACTTTGAAGCCATTTCCAGTTTATCCCCAAGTGGGTAAAAAAATTCCTTCCTGACTCCAAATGGCAGTCAGATATTTCCCTGGACCAACATCTTATCTGCATTGAAGCACGCTGTCATAATTCTCAATATTGTTCTGTTCCAGAGAGGCATCCATTGCTTTTTTGAAAGCAGTTGCAGTATCAGCAAGAACAGCATCCCGAGGCAAAGCATTCCATAGCGTTACCATCCTTACTGTAAAAAATCCCTGCCTTTGTTGTAGTCAAAAGCACCTCTCTAGTCTTAATGGATCATTCTTAGCTCAGCTTTTTTTGTACATAATTCATTGGATAGTTCTTTGTATTGACCTTGAATATATGTGTAACCGGTAATCATATCACCCCTTTGACATTGTTTCTCTAATGCAAACAAACCCAGAATGGCTAGATTCTCTTTATAACTCAGATCCTCCAATCCCTCTATCAGTTTTGTTGCAATCTACACTTTTTCCTTCTATCTATCTATCTATCTATCTATCTATCTATCTATCTATCTGATCATAATAATACTGCAAATATATGCTAATGAACATGCTAATGTAGCTAATATGGTAATAGGACGTAAAAATGTTTCCAATTGCAATTTATTTAAATTCAGTTTTAACCCCTTAAGGACCTGCGGTCCTGGGACATTTCCGTCCCATAAGGACCCCATAGGCGCACTTGGACGCACCGGTACACGTGACCTGTTGCGTGTATCGGAGAGTCACTATGGGGCCTGACAGAGATCGCTCCAATCTTGGAGCGGTCAATTTCAGGCCCTATTTTTACTTACAGCGCTCTACCGGGAGTAAAGAAGTAAAAAGTATGTGACATACTATGACCGTCATCGGTCCTTGAGTATTTCAAGGACCGTGATGGTCCTGGTACGTCAAGGGTCCTTAAGGGGTTAAACCCCCATGTATAATAAAGAGCAATATCAATGATTACCAAGGCTTTGGACACCTTTCCAGCTTTCAAATAAATTGTATTTATCCTTTATACTGAGGATGGTTTATCATAACTGATTTCAGTTCTTGATAGTGAATCAGCCTCCACAGGTATCTACGTTTTTGGCTTTTGCATATTAATTAAAAATGCATATTGTCTGATTCTGATATATTGATTCTTTCTAGCTTAATCCCATGGCGACAAGAGATATATCCAATATATAACTGTTATTCAGATTTTTTTGTGTGTGTGTGTCAAGTCCATTCAATAATAAAATGCATTCTTAGCCCTGATTTGGTGGCAGACCTGAAGCCTCCACTACATAATTCTTCACTAATCAGTTACTAGCTACTGATAATTCTAAATTAGGAAATACCCAATAAGTTCTGCAACAATAACACCTCAAATATTGATAAAGAACCTGATCGCTAAATGTAAAAATACATAATAAATCAAATACACAGTTTGTTGGCTATATGGTTGACTCAGCCTTAGATTAAGGCTGCAACCCACAAACCTACAAAACACAATACAATTATGAATCAGGTAATTAAACCAAGATCATAACAATATATCTTGTATCTTCACAATCCTCTCTTCTTAGCTCTACTATCTTCACCCCAAACAAAAACAGGAATGAAGAAGTATTTCAGTAGTATATTAACTCCCCATATAACCAAGTGTAATTATTCACTCACATGCCAGGGATCCTTTTTCCATCCAGCTATTCTACTCACAGCGTAACTACAAATTTGCCTAATAAAATTGGGTTCATTAAATGTATCCCAAAGGAAAGGTACCGAAACCACAATAAACAAGATACCTACTCACATCTAGATGTTGATTATATCTCTTCAATTATCCAGTTGCTCCTCTGTATTATATAGTAACATAGCAAATATAGTTGATGAGGCAGAGAAAAGACATGTCCATCAGTTTCAGCTGATGCATATCACCCCTTTTGATACAGGCAAAAAAAAACAAAACAATTGAAGACATTTAAGCCAATTAAGTGGGTAAACATTTACTTCCTGACTAAAAATGGCAGTTAGATATTTCCCTGGATCAACATACTATCTGTCATAATTTTCAATATTGTTCTGTGCTAGATAGGTGTCCATTACTTTTCTGAACGAAATGACAGTATCCGCAAGCCCAGCATCCTGAGGTATACTGTCATTAGTGTAAAAAAAATCCCTGCCTTTGTTTTTGTTGAATGTGCCTCTTCTCTTGTCTTAATGGTTGACCTCTAGTTCTTCATTCAGCTCTTTGAGTAAATAGTACCTTGGAAAGTTCTTTGTATTGATGTTTCTTCTCCAATGTAAACAAATGCAGTGTGGCTAGTCTATAATTCAGATCTTCCTATCCCTTTATCAGTTTGTTGCACGTCTCTGCACTTTTTCCAATTCAATAATGTCTTTTTAAGAACTGGTACCCCAAACTGTAATCCATATTCTAGATGAGACCTTACCAAGGATTTATAGAGCTGTAGAATTATTTATGCATCCCGTGCATCTATACCTCTTTTTATGCAGGATAATATCCAATTTGTACTTGCAGCAGCTGAGCGACCGCACACTGCTGTGAAATCTATTGTCGTTCAGTACTTCTAAATCTTTTTCAATGATGATTCCCTGAGAAGTTTCCCAATTACTGTATATGTAGCATGTTTGTTTCTACAGCCCAAATGCATAACCTTACATTTATCTACAGTAAACCTCATCTGATGCTTTTCTGTACATTCACTCAGTTTATCTAAATCTTTCTACAGAGGAAAAAACATCCTGCTCTGCATGTAATTCTTTACACAGCTTAGTGTCATCAGCAAAGACTAAGACATTAATTTCAATTCCCACTTCCAGATCATTAATAAAGAAATTAAATTGCATTGGGCCCAGAACTGAATCCTCTGGCACCCCACTTTCCATTTAAAACAACTCTCCGCCATCTATCATTTAACCAGATCTCTATGCATGCACAGATATCAACTGTTAATTAACTGTTAAGTCTGTTAATTTATGCAGTAACATGTTGTGAGGCACAGTATCAAAGGCTTTTGCAAAATCCAAGTATTAACTATATCAACAACAATTCCCTTGTCCAAATTACTACTTACCCTTTTATAAAATGCAACTAAATTATTTTAACATGATATATTCTTCATAAACCCATACTGAATACTATCAGATCATAACCCTTCTGATATCTTACCCACTACGGAAGTCATGCTCACAGGTCTATAATTCCCAGGTTTGGATCTTAACCCATTTTTGAACAATGGTACTGTCAAGGTCTGACTGGCACTCGGTATTGACACTAGGGATCAGTGCTGGTAGTACATAGGCTGTCTACTGAAAAACCGTGCTGCGGCAAGGGACATATAAAGGTGCTAGCCACAAGGACATATGACAAATCCCAGAGGAGCTGGAAGTGAGTCCAGGATGGTTCTCCAATAAACAGCACCAGCTCTACTGCAGGGGAGAGCGAGGGCTAGCGTACATAGCCTAGAAGACGGAGGCCAACAGAGTAACTAAAACTCCCCAAGAATTACCCAGACATGTAAAGAGATGCAATACATAAATAACCCCTTAGAAAATGGTAACTGACCTGAGTAGAAGTACAGGACACAACGTGGCTCAGTGACTTGTCGCCACAGGATCCCCAACAACAGGAGACTGAAGAAAGGTCAAGCAAAGCAGCGGTCAGCAACTCTTAGGTCAATCAAGTTCAAAATAAGCAGGCAGAAGAATGGTCAGATGCAAGGCCAAGGTTAGCAACAAGGATCTATCCAGTCCAGATCAGCAGACAGAAGAAGGGTCAGATGCAAGGCCAGGGTCAACAACAGGATCAATCAAAATGGGAATACTAAGGTAGCTCAGGGAAAATGAGGACAACCTCTCTGGTGCAGAACATTGTGAAAGTGTGCCGAGCGACATGGGAATTGCCTGGATGTAGGCTCCAGCAGATGACATCACAACGCAAGGTACAAGAAAGAAGAGAAGAAAGAATGAAGACAGAAGGAGACAGACAGTGGACAACAGATACGTGTTAGGCATATAAGTTAACAATCGGTGCTTGGCAGTATGTCAGGCACCGATAGTTAACTTTTCTACTTTGAAGTTCCCAATATCGCTGCTATTTAACATTATACAATGCATTACTCTTTTTCAACCTTTTTTGGTGAGATATGATGTTTCTTTACTCTGACTAGCACTACCAGTAGTGACTAAACCTACTCAAAAGACTCAATGTAATATGATCACCTATAATTAGAAAGTAACCAAAAAGACAGAGGTGCAAACCAAGAATAATAGGGTAGACCTGCAAACGCCCAACAAATGTTAAGTACAAATTCACTCTTTCTCTCTCTAGTACAGTCTCCAGCACCAAAAGGAAGGTAATCAGAAGAACTATACAGAGAGGTGATATCACACTGACTGACACATCTTCTGGCTGCTAAACTGAAAGTAATGAAAATGGGCTGCATCCATATTATATTAGTTTGAAGGGCCATCCCCTTGGAAATCAGAATTGGCCAGAGTATAAAACACATCACAGGTAAACTAGAGATTCACAGGCTGTCGAAACAATCAATCACAGCCATAACCAAGGAGACTGTCCCTCCACTTCATGCCAGGCAGGATAGTATTGGCTATTTTGTGGATCAATCACTTATTCTCTACCATCCTATACACAGTCCTTTCCTACTTTCTCTGATGAAAGCAGCAAAACAAGAATGAATGAGCAAATCAAATTACCCAAAATCATGGAATATGTCTGTCACCAGATGGAGTGATTTAGGACTATATCACTTGAAATATTGATCCCTATGTTGTACATTGTGTGACATAATGTAATAGTTTGGGTGCTGTATTACTGTAATTCCTGTACAGGGATATGATAGTTGGGAGCAAAGTGCAGAGAAAATAAAGGCTATGCCCAGCACTCTTGCTTGTTTACAATATACTTCAGATCTGTGTAACTTGGCTAAACAATGACTGGAATGTTGATTGACTCCTGCTGTGCTTCCTTGACCAATCAGGGGAAGTTATTATGGTCCAGTCAAAATGCCCCTTTTCCAAACCCTACTTTGTATTCTTATCTTGATAAGAGAGACTGGGAATGTAGGCCATTATCTGATTGGTCAAGCATAACAACACTGTCCCAAGAACTAATTTACATTCTTATCTTGATAAGAGTGTCTGGAAGTTTATATAAGCAGTGTGTTTCATCAATAAAGCTGTTCTGTTCTACCCTCCTTAAAGGGATAGTAACACTTCGTTTTAACTTTATTTTATTTTGTAGGCATTAAAAAAACATGAAGAATGATATAAGTCTTATCTCTCAAACCTTTATGGTTTATGAGATATTCACAAGCAAAGTTCCCCTCCCCGCCCCTTTTACCTAGTGTAAGCCATCTCTTCTCAGATGTGAGTCTGGTTGTATGACAGTACAGATAACAGAAGGGGACAATTTTCTTTGTATGAAAACAATGAAAGCCCTTCCCCCCTTGACAAGTTTTTCAGCTTTTTCCATTATCTTAATAGAAGATTGTCCCTCTCTGCAGTCTATCTGGGCATCTCCCTTCTTATCTGGCTGAACAGGGGGGGGGTAATTTGTTTGTGAATATCTCTTAAACCATAAAGGTTTCAGAGATAAGACTTATATCATTCTTCATGTTTTTTTAATGCCTACAAAATAAAATAAAGTTAAAATGAAGTATTACTATCCCTTTAATACAAGTCTCGGCTGTATTTCTGGAAGGGACTTAGGCTGGGGTTTCTCACCTTAGCCACTGCAGGAGCAAATTCACTTGCCTCGCCAGTCTACTGGCGTAGGGCCTCTGGAAACCCTACCTAGGGTTCTGCAGCTAAATTCACTATCTCCGCCAGTCTGCCAGGGGGCAGCATCCAGTTGTTCCTGCCTGAGCATCCAGGACCTCCAGGAAGCAGCAGGGCTCCAGCCGTCCAGGGAAGAGGGCAGCAGCAGCAGCGGTTCAGGAACCGATGGCCCCAAAAGGGTCCGGTAAATCCTGGTACCGTCACAATGCCATTCTTTGTTCTGATAACTTCATGCACTTTCATGCACTTTCATTAGTATGTCACTTTCATACAAATCTCATGAAACACATAATTCTCTGTACATTTTTAATTTGTTACAAACTAAATGCATGTCTTCTAGCGAGATAAAGGCATACATAAAACTTTGTTTCCAAACCAACAACAAAAGACAAGACATCACTTCAAACTACATCAGAAATGAAAAGGGCAAGCATACTGTAGAAGTGTGGAAGCCAACATATCTGTCATGTTCTTTATAGTAAAAATCAACACTATTGTCATTATGTCAACCAAATATGGTAGGAATAAGTAGAAAGGACTAGTGCCTCTCTATAAACCGTTTGAGAAAATCATTGGAAATGCTGACCCTATACAAGCAAAGATGGCAACAAGTACTCATTCATGCTTTTATCATCAGCATCATTACCGCGTCCAAGTCCCTCTCAGACACACACACACACACACACACACACACACACACACACACACACACACACACACACACACACACACACACACACACACACACACACACACACACACACACACACACACACACACACACACACACACACACTAGTGTTGAGTAAACAGCAGCAACATAAGTTATTAACATCCATAACCTTGGCTAACTTGAGTGCCTTTGCTGCTGCTGGAAGTGCTGCACCTTTGACAACTAGTAGTAGTAGCAGTAGAATTGCATCAAAATCTAGCCCCAGTAGTAGTAGCAGCCCCTCCGGAACCCCTCATTCCATGAAATCCACAGTATGGAGATACTTTACTCAGGATCCAAAAGCTATGAAAGAGAAAGCCAGACCAAATGTATTAACATCAGAACAGAGGAGGAAAAGGAGGGATGTGAAGAAGGGTTGCTACCATCTACCACACTTTGGACCACTGCTATGACCAATAAGTAATGTGTGTCAGTAATCTGATAAGAAAGATAGCTCACATTTGACACAAACATGATAATGGTAAAAATTGATGTAGGAATATATCTATATCTATCTATCTATCTATCTATCTATCTATCTATCTATCTATCTATGCACACTCATCCTATACTCTTTGAATGCTGATTACCACCTGGTGCCTGACTTTTAAAGATGATATTATACATATAGTTCCAATGAAGACAACACTCTCGGATTTTATACAAAAATACAAATGATGCTTTTATTAAGCCTGGTCAATGTTTCGGCCTCCTCTTGATAAAGGCCTAAGAGGAGGCCGAAACGTTGCCCAGGCTTAATAAAAGCATTTGTATTTTTGTATAAACTCTGAGAGTGTCGTCTTCATTGGAACTATATGTATATATTATATACTATGTAACGGTTTTTAGGACTCTCAGACCAGTAAGTGAAAATAAAACACACTTTATTTAAAGTAAATAATGCTCAAGTTCGCCCTCTAGTGGCGGTACGTAATACACAGATCAAGTAACCTGAAATATTACAATAGTAATAGCACAATAGATATACATGCAAGACAGTATGCAATAGGATGATATGAACCCCCATGGGGTTAATGTCTGGATAACAGTCCGTCTCAGATGTGGAGGTTTGACATGCCCTGGATGTTAAAAGGCTGTGCTGGATAGACAAAGTTCATCAAGTACTGAAGACCAAACTGCCTTGCCAAGGTGTTTGGATATTAAGCAGAATAGGAATCAACTTAGCCCCCACGGGCGTAGTTACTGGAACTGCTTTGGTTTGTGCAAGTGCAAATAGCCCCCACGGGCTTAACGGGAGCTGGCCGGCAATGCAAGAGCTAACAGCCTCTTCAGGCTTAGTCGAATGCTGGAATATGAATGCAAGAGCCACTAGCCCCCTCGGGCGTAGTACCGGATAAGTCAACACTGAAGCCTTACTGCCACCACTCTGTATTACGGATATCGCCGGTAACCGACACCGGAGAGCCTTAGGCGCCCAAACGACCCAAACAATGCGACTACTCTGCAATGGAGGACTAGAGTTGCTGACGGTGAGCGGCCAACTCAGCAGCAGTATCACGGATATCGAGGCTCGTACTGGAGATAGAGAGAATGAAATCGAGGCAGCACTGCAAGAGTTAAAAAGCACGTTTACTCGAGGCTTCAGAGCTACTGGAAGGCTCTGCACTGAGAGGAAGGCACACAGATTCACGCACAGCTCTGCACAGGTAGCGAGGCACAGCACTAATCGTGGGTAACACCAGGCAAGGCAGTCACACTGAAGCGGGCAACAGAGACTGATAATGTCGCGGCGGCAACAACTGGAACGCAGGTCACTGGAACAAGCTGGAAGTCGATCTTCGGAGCAGGAAGTCAGCCGGGCCGGGTCGGTGCACGTAGGAGGCAGTCATACAAGCCGGGTCATACACAAGCAGGAACGTCAGTCTAGCCGGGTCAGGATCCAAGGGTGGTACGCAGACGAGCCGGGTCATACACAAGCAGGAACACTGGAGAATAGTCAGGACAAGCCGAATCGGTACACAGGAACTCAGAATACAGGAACACAGCAACAGCACTACTGGCTCAGGAAAACCACGAAAGGGCATCTGACAGATGTGATAGCCAGGTATAAAAAGGTCATCAGGAGGCGGGTCAAACCCAGTCAGCAAATCAGTGACAGCCACAACTGAGAGTGACAGGAATCACAGGCACTGTGATAATACTAGCAATTTGGGACGGCGTTGCCCATCATGTTATGTAGGGATTTTTTTTTTTTTTTAATAAATTTTATGATAGTGAAATACAGCGTAGGGTGTACGTGTCAGAAAGGTACACACAGTGATACACAGACACATGTGCAAACATACACATATACAGGGGAACACAGAGTGATAGAGAAGCATGCAACACACATACACACACACACACACACATGCACTGACATACACAAACAGTGATACACAGATGCAAATCAGAACATACATACATACAGTGTGAGCAGTGTAAGTAACATACCTCCCAACATTTCAAATGGTCAAAGAGGGACACTTGTGTTTTAGGTGGTGTTACTGGGGGCGTGGCTGGTGGTGTATTTTAGAGACTTTTTTACCCTTTGAGTGCCAGGGGGTAAGCAATGCATTGCATACCCCTCTGACATTGAAATGGTTAAGTTAATCTTTCTGTAAATGAATGATTTAGAAGAAGAGGAAAATATTTTTTTACACAGCTATATACAGAAGTTTACACCCACATTACTGTGGGTTTTATTGATGTGGAGCAATCTGATACACTGGTATATACACCACACAGTGTGATGTCCTAAATAGAGGAGCAGAGGGATTTGGGTGTCAAACAGGGACTGTCCCTCCTATACTGTATAGTGCCAGTCCTTATACACAGACACATGCAGACTGTATATTATACAGCAGAGGTTCTCAAACCATGCCCTCAGTGGTATCACGGTGCCCGTGCTTGCCTGTCACTCTCTGTGCTGGTGCTCGTCCATTGGAGGAGGCTGATTGGCCCGCCCAGGGTGTCCCTTTATATTGGGCCTTATGGCACCCGTCAGGTGCCCTTTCGTGGTGTTCCTGTGCCTGCGCTATTGTTGCTGTGATCCTGTTTTCCTGTGTACCGGCTCGGCTCGTCTGACTACTCTCGTTCCTGCTCTGTGATTGACCTGGCTCTGGCTGATGTTCATGCTCCGTGATTGACCCGGTTCTGGCTGACTTCCTGCTCCGTGATTGACCTGGCTCTGGCTGACATTCCTGCTTCGTGATTGACCCGGTTCTGGCTGACTTCCTGCTCCGTGATTGACCTGGCTCTGGCTGACGTTCCTGCTCTGTGATTGACCTGGTTCTGGCTGACATTCCTGCTCCGTGATCAGCCGACTCCGGCTGACATTCCTGCTCCGTGATCCTTCCAGTTCTGCGTTCCGCTGATGCCTGGCATTCTGAGCCTGCTCGCAGCTAGCACCAACTGACCACACTTTGGTTCTCTGTGGCCTCCGATTCTGAGCCTGTTGGTTTCCTCCGTACACTGAGCCTGAGAGATTACTGCTACTGTGACCTTAGTGTCTGTGTTAGGCTTAACACTTGCTGTGCCGGTTGCCTCCGTGATACCGAGCCGTAGCATATGCCTGCCAAGCTTGTTGCATCCATTACTGAGCCTTCTCTACACCGGTTGAGCATTTTCCCGCATACCGAGCCTAGTTATACATTGCAGAGTTCTGCATTTGCTTGGGGCCGTTCTCCTGTGTATTGCGCCGCGTGGTGCAAAGGGCCTTACGATACTCTGGCAGTGGAAGCTCCATGTCGGCACCGGAAGGGTGCTTGGCTCAGGTCCTATTCGCTCACTGTGTATGTGTCCATCCATCCGCACTCGTTTGTACGTTGGCTTCTATAGTCAGCTTGGGCAGTGCTTCCTCCGTTACAGCACCTAAGGGGTGCTAGGCTCTGGTCTCATTAGCACTTGCAGTGTCTCTCCTTGTTGGCATTGGCTCTTGCTGCAGTTGAACTCTATACCCTAGGGCAAAACCAGACCGAGATCTGCTCGTGATTCAGTTTGGCCGCTCTGCTTGAGCTAGCTGCTACATCACTACTATTGGGACTGTGTATACCGGGCGTTGGCTAATCACCACCACAGAGACTGACTACTTGCTTGGGTGTTAACCCTTTATAGTGTTACATTATACTTTGCTTGCTCTTGCTATATCAAGCCTGTATTTCACTCTGCACTGTATTACCAATTCTGGCCCTCAGGGGCGCTGTTCCTTATTTTTATTTTAATAAATCTGTGTTTTATCTCTAACCCTGTCTGAGTGTCAGAAAACCGTAACAGTACGAAAGGGCCATGACCTCAGACGGTAAGGGTGACGGTAGTACGCAGAACCTCCATTGGAGGATGGATGTCCATGAGCAACGCTTGGACCAGTTGGCACTGACCATGCAGACATTATTGGAACGAATGGTACACCTCGATAAACCTAACCAAAATCCGGTGGTCCCCCCAGTTCCGACACCTGATAATCAGGCTGGGCAATATGCTGCACCCTCCAGAAGTTTAACGGCGGCGGCGCCGTTACCGTTAAGATACAATGGAGAACCCACACTGTGCAGAAGGTTTATTAACCAATTAGAGATATTCTTAGAACTGACACCTGCCTTCCCGAATGACCGTAGCAAGGTGAGGTTCATGATATCTCTACTAACTGGCAGGGCCTTGGCATGGGCCAACCCTTTATGGAAGAGTGCCAACCCATGCACTCTAAACTTCAATGAGTTTGTAAAAAAGTTTCGGAGAGTATTCGAGCTACCTGGGAGAGCCGCCTCTGCTGCCAAGAGGTTGATGGAGATACAGATGGGCGATCGTGCTGTAGGCGATTACGCCATAGAGTTTTGTATATTGGCAGCAGAGGTAGGCTGGAATACTGAGGCGCTGCTGGCAGCCTCTTGCGCGAGAGGTGCTTGGCTAAAAGGGCCCAGAAGCTATGGGCATGGTAGTCCGTTGAACCCACCCTCGCCTCCCAATCCTCCTGACCGAGTAGCCGAACCAAGTGAACCTATGCAACTCGGGTTCACCAGACTTTCAAAGGAAGAGGGCACACAGAAGGAGGCAGGGGTTATGCCTATACTGTGGCAAAGATGGGCACGTCTTACGCACATGCCCGGTACGGCCGGGAAACGCACGTACCTAGGGTACCTTGGGGGACAGGCCCTAGGTGGTGTACAATCGTCCCCAGACTCCTGTACTCTAAAACCCACCATCCAGGTGAGTTTTTGTTTGGGCGACCAGGCTGTGGAGGTGCTCGCTTTGGTAGACTCAGGCGCAGCAGGTTATTTTATGGACCGTGCTTTCGCTGAACGATATAATATTCCTCTGTCTGAAAGAGATACTCCACAAGCCATTGAGGCCATTGATGGCAGACCTCTTGAACCAGCCTTCATTACTATGGAAACAACCCTTATCACTATGGCTATTGGGGCTCTCCACAGGCAGGAGGTGTGTTTCCAGATCATACACTCACCCTATCATGCGGTCATTCTGGGGTTCCCGTGGTTACTACTGCACAACCCACAGTTTGACTGGCAAAGGTGCGAGGTTAAGTCGTGGTCTGAATACTGTACTGGTCACTGTTTGTCTCATCCGGTGAAGATCATGTGTACCTCTCCCTCCGTGCCAACTGAATATAGCAGATTCAGTGATGTATTCAGTAAGGGAGAGGCTAGCGCATTGCCGCAACATAGGTCCTATGATTGCGCTATTGATTTGCCCCCAGGGGTGGTGCCACCGAGGGGCAGGACCTACCCTTTGTCCTGCAAGGAAAACAGGGCCATGGAGGACTACATTGAGGATGCCCTCAGTAGGGGAATCATTCGCAAGTCATCCTCTCCGGCAGGTGCAGGGTTCTTTTTTGTGAAAAAGAAGAATGGCAAATTATGACCTTGTATTGATTACTGGGGACTAAATAAGCTCATGGCAAAAAATGCTTACTCCATACCACTCATTACTGAATTGTTTGACAGGTTGAAGGGCTCTTCCATATTTACTAAACTCGATTTACGAACTGCCTACAACCTGATAAGGATCAGGGCCGGAGATGAGTGGAAAACGGCATTCAATAATAGGTCAGGACACTATGAATATTTAGTGATGCCTTTTGGATTATGTAATGCACCTGCGATTTCAAGAGTTCATCAATGATATCCTCCGTGACATGCTACAGTCCTGTGTAGTTGTATACCTTGACGATATTTTGATTCACTCTGCTAATCTAACCCAGCACATTCAGGACGTGTCAGAAGTCCTGCTCCGCTTACGCAAGAACAAATTGTTCTGTAAGTTAGAAAAATGTGAATTTCATGTTTCCAAAGTAACCTTCCTGGGGTTTGTGATTTCTAAGGATGGCATTGCCATGGATCAAGAAAAATTGGCCGCAGTTCTACAATGGCCAAGGCCCAAAGGGTTAAAAGCTATCCAATGATTCTTGAGCTTTGCCAATTATTACAGAAAATGTATTCAACATGTTTCTACCATTATAAAGCCTCTGTCTGACCTCACGCATAAGGGGGCTAATCTCTCTCAGTGGTCTGAGGCAGCTGAAGTGGCCTTTGAGACGCTTAAATCTGCTTTCACCTCCGCTCCTATACTGTCCCACCCCAATCCCACCCTGCCATTTACGCTAGAGGTTGATGCCTCTGAGGTTGGGGTAGGGGCAGTCCTTTCTCAACGCCCCAAAGAGGGTGGTTGTAACGGTTTTCTGACACTCAGACCAGGGTGTAAAGTAAAAACACAGTTTATTGAAGTAAACAGTAATACGATGCCTCTAGGGGCCAGTACAGGAAAGGCAGAAATAGCAAACTCGAACAGAGTGAATGCAATACAGCAAATACTGGACAATGGATAGATAGTAAATGACCCCAAAGGGTTAACAAGTGCAAGAGGAGAACTAAGTCCTAGTTTGGCCAACGCCCAGGATATATAGCAGTCTCTGGGTAATAGTTCTTGAATCACAAAGCTGGAACTCAACGTACCAAGTATGGCAAAGCAACCTTAATCTCAGCTAGAGTAATGAGAGTAATAGCGAGACACCAAGTGATCAGAATGTCGCGGACGCGACCGGGCCGTGCAGGTACACCGGAACAGCAGACTGGAACAGGCGATTATCGGAACCGGAGTACAGCAGGAACAGCAGCCGAAGAACTGGATCAATCACAGAGCAAGGTCGTCTACCGGAGCCGGGTCGTACACGGAGCAGGATCATCAGCCAGAACCGGATCAATCACGGAGCAAGGTCGTCAGCCAGAGCCGGGTCATACACGGAGCAGGATCATCAGCCAGAACCGGATCTATCATGGAGCAGGGTCGTCAGCCAGAGCCGGGTCATACACGGAGCAGGATCAAAAGAAGAGTCAGACAAGCCGGGTCGATACACTGGAGAACAGGAACACAGCAACAAGGAGCAGATACTGGAACACCACGAAAGGGCAAAGCACAAGTGCCCAGGGCCAGAGTATAAAGGCACATCCTGGGCGGGCCAATCAGCTTCCTCCAATGCACAGACGGAACAACCCTGATTGACAGTGTAGCACGGGAACCGTGATAGTGGTAACCTGAGACCTTGTGGGTTCTTTTCCAAAACGCTATATAGTGCCCAAAGCCTTTACGAGACTGGTGATAGGGAACTGCTGGCTATCATCTTGGCGTTAAAGGAGTGGCGACACCTGTTGGAAGGCACAAGAACCCCGGTGTTAATTCTTACGGACCATAAAAATCTGATTTATCTCTCAGAGGCTAAAAGGCTGTCCTCTCGTCAGGCTAGGTGGGCACTATTTCTGTCAAGGTTCAATTTCATAGTATCCTACTTGCCTGGTTCTAAGAACGTGAGGGCTGACGCCTTATCCAGACAGTTTAGCTCTGACATTGAGAGAAATGAAGCCCCGGTACCTATTATTCAGCCAGACAGGATCCTGGCAACGGTTCGCACCAGTATCACTTCGCCACTGGGGGAGCAAATTTTGGCATCCCAAGCTCAGTCACATCCAGAAACCCCAGTTGGCAACTGCTTTGTGGGTGAGCCTTTCCGTACCCGTTTGCTCGAGACCTACCACTCATCTAAGGCAGCTGGGCATATAGGGAGGGATCAGTTGATATGGTCTCTTTGACAAGTGTTTTGGTGGCCTTCCTTGAAAGCTGATTGTTCCGCATTTACTGCTGCCTGTGCCACCTGTGCCCGTGCTAAGACCCCCAGACATCTCCCTGTGGGTCTGCTCCAACCAGTACCCAATGGTGAACGCCCATGGTCCCACATTTCGATTGATTTTTTGGGTGAATTGCCGGTATCTAAGGGCTATACGTTTAAACTGATGGTGGTAGACAGGTTCTCTAAGATGGCTCACCTCATGCCCCTTGCTGGGCTTCCTTCGGCCCAGGAGCTGGCAGTAGTTTTTTTTGCTTGCACGGGGTTCCCAGAGTTATAGTATCGGACCGAGGGAGTCAGTTCGTGTCAAGATTCTGGAGGGCATTCTGTAGCCAGATGGGCATACAACTATCCTTCTCCTCCGCCTACCATCCCCAGACAAATGGGGCCGCTGAGTGTGCCAATCAGGGACTGGAGCAGTTTCTGCGCTGCTTTGTGACCGATCATCATGATAATTGGGCCGACCTGTTGCCGTGGGCAGAGTTTGCCAGGAACTGTGCAGTTAACTCATCGTCTGGGAGCTCTCCATTTCTCGTTAATTATGGGTTCCAGCCATGTTTGCTCCCGGACTCGTTTCAGTCTTAACAGATTCCGGCTCTGGATGAGCATATTGAGCAGCTCCACTCCACTTGGGCACAGGTGCAGAGGTCCCTCAGCCAATCCTTCCAGCGACATCAGCGGCATGCCAATCGCAGACTACTGCCAGCGGTATCCTTCCAGGTTGGGGACAGGGTATGGCTCTCCTCCAGAAATCTTAATCTGCAAGTGCCATCCAATAAATTGGCTCCCCGGTTCATTGGTCCGTTCAAGATGATCTGTAAGGTTAACCCCGTAGCCTACGCACTGGAACTCCCGGCATCTATGCGTATTCACAATGTGTTCCATGTGTCACTATTGAAGCCCTTGGTGTGCAACCGCTATACTACCACTCCGGTGGTTCCTGGGCCGGTGGATGTTCAAGGCCAGGAGGAGTGCGAAGTACAGAGCATTATTGACTCCAGGAGTTTTGGAGGCAAATTGCAATACTTGGTCCACTGGAAGGGTTATGGGCCCGAAGAGCGTTCTTGGGTCGACCAGAGGGACCTTCATGCTCCAAGATTAATGCGCAATTTTCACTCTAAATATCCCCAGAAACCCAAACCCTCTGCCAGAGGAGGGGGTATTTGAGAGGGGGGTACTATCACAGTGCCCGTGCTTGCCTGTCACTCTTGGAGGAGGCTGATTGGCCCGCCCAGGGTGTCCCTTTATATTGGGCCTTATGGCACCTGTCAGGTGCCCTTTCGTGGTGTTCCTGTGCCTGCGCTATTGTTACTGTGATCCTGTTTTCCTGTGTACCGGCTCGGCTCGTCTGACTACTCTCGTTCCTCCTCCGTGATTGACCTGGCTCTGGCTGACGTTCATGCTCCGTGTGACCCGGTTCTGGCTGACTTCCTGCTCCATGATTGACCTGGCTCTGGCTGACGTTCCTGCTCCGTGATTGACCCGGTTCTGGCTGACTTCCTGCTCCGTGATTGACCTGGCTCTGGCTGACGTTCCTGCTCCGTGATTCACCCGGTTCTGGCTGACGTTCCTGCTCCGTGATCGACCGACTCTGGCTGACATTCCTGCTCCGTGATCCTTCCAGTTCTGCGTTCCGCTGATGCCTGGCAACATTCTGAGCCTGCTCGCAGCTAGCACCAACTGATCACACTTTGGTTCTCTGTGGCCTCCGATTCTGAGCCTGTTGGTTTCCTCCGTACATTGAGCCTGAGAGATTACTGCAACTGTGACCTTAGTGTCTGTGTTGGGCTTAACACTTGCTGTGCCGGTTGCATCCGTGATACCGAGCCGTAGCATACGCCTGCCAAGCTTGTTGCATCCATTACTGAGCCTTCTCTACACCGGTTGAGCATTTTCCCGCATACCGAGCCTAGCTATACATTGCAGAGTTGTACATTTGCTTGGGGCCATTCTCCTGTGTATTGCGCCGCATGGCGCAAAGGGCCTTACGATACTCTGGCAGTGGAAACTCCGTGTCGGCACCGGAAGGGTGCTTGGCTCAGGTACTATTTGCTCACTGTGTATGTGTCCATCCATCCGCACTCGTTTGTACGTTGGTTCCTATAGTCAGCTTGGGCAGTGCTTCCTCCGTTACAGCACCTAAGGGATGCTAGGCTCTGGTCTCATTGGCACTTGCAGTATCTCTCCTTGTTGCTCACCCCTGTAGGGGCATTGGCTCTTGCTGCAGTTGGACTCTATACCCTAGGGCAAAACCAGACCGAGATCTGCTCATGATTCAGTTTGGCCGCTCTGCTTGAGCTAGCTGCTACATCACTACTATTGGGACTGTGTATACAGGGCGTTGGCTAATCACCACTGCAGAGACTGACTACCTGCTTGGGTGTTAACCCTTTGTAATGTTACATTATACTTTGCTTGCTCTTGCTATATCAAGCCTGTATTTCCATCTGCACTGTATTACCGATTCTGGCCCTCAGGGGCGCTGTTCCTTATTTTCACTTTAATAAAACTGTGTTTTATCTCTAACCCTGTCTGAGTGTCAGAAAACCGTAACAAGTGGCCACTAACAGGCCAGGACCTAGGAATTCTCCTGCTAGAAGTGTGTTGATCAGAGGCTCAGTTGTATTGATTAACTCACCTGTGCTCTTAAAAGGAAATTCTAAAATTCTGGCCTGTTAATAGCCACAGAGAACACAGGTTGAGAACCACTGCTATACAGTGAGTGCCAGGGGGTAAGCAATGCATTGCATCCCCTCTGGCATTGAAATGATTAAGTTACTCTTTCTGTAAGTGAATGATTTAGAAGAAGATGAAAGTATTTTTTACACAGAATAATTTAACAGATATATACAGAAGTTTATACCCACATTACTGTGGGTTTTACTGATGTGGAGCAATATGATACACTTGTATATTAAGGTGACCAGACCTCACCTTTAACCGGGGAAGCATATGAAAAATGCATACTGCAGGGCTGCTTTGATTTTGGTGCACTGAAATACACCTATTTCCTATGTGTCCCCGGTTAAAGGTGAGGTCTGGTCAGCCTATTGTATATACACCACACAGTGTGATTTCCTAAATAGAGGAGCAGAGGGATTTAGGTCTGAAACAGGGACTGTCCCTCCTATACTGTATAGTGCTAGTCCTTATACACAGACTGTATACTATACAATACCAAACCATATATAAATAGTTTGTCATACATGCTATACAGTGAGCTATGTACAGCATGGAGATGATTGCAGGAACTGGCACCTCTACTTACAGACAGACTGACAAACAATCTGCTCTCTTTCTCTCTCTTTGTGCAATATATAAATACAGTCACACCCATGTCTCTGCCACTTACCAGCTCAGCTGAAGCCCTGCTCTGCACTGCCTGATCACCACTCTGCTGTTGATCCACTTTCCCTGCAAGCCAGCATCCTGCCTGCTGATTGTTTAGAAATCAGCTCACTTGTAGTAATTGGCAGGGCTGTGCAGGCTCACAGACAGGGAATGAAGAAGCTGCATATTACAGATTGGACCATGGCCTTCCAGCTGTAGCTTGAACATAGTTCCCATCATTCTCAGCTGCTCAGTGTGTGTGTGTGTGTGTGTGTGTGTGTGTGTGTGTGTGTGTGTGTGTGTGTGTGTATGTGTGTATGTGTCTGCCAGTGTGTGTGGGGGCATGTGTGTGTGTGTGTGTGTGTGTGGTGTAGGAGTGAGTTGCAGCCATTTTTTTTCAGCCTTAGATAGTGGTGGGCGGGCTGGATAGTGGGAGCGGGTCAAAAATCACACCCCCATTGAATCACCCAATGGGAGCAGTAGGCACAAAGTCTTCATATATATATATATGTATATATATATATATATATATATATATATATATATAGTCACTTGACATCATCATGAATATGTACCAGTGTCATTTAAGCAGTAAGTTAGTGTTGTGGGTAAAAGAAAAATGCACTCGACATGCTAACACATTTTTCAATGCATATGTTGCTGTAGGACTCCCAACTCTGACTTATTTATCCACTGTAGCCCTTAGAAGAAGTAATACTGTGCTGGGAAATATTGTACTATAGGAAACATAGGCGAAAAATGTGTTTGAATAGGCAAAAGATTTGTTGGAACTGGCAAAAAGGAGGGAAATTTTGCATTGGAAAATAGGAGAAAACTTCAGTGAAAAAAGAGAAAAATCATCCAATTTTCATGAAAAGTCATGGAGAAAAATGTTCTCACTTTTCCCCCACCCCTACTGTTTAGTATTCAAGCAGTTAAAGTTTCATCCAAAAGAATGGGAATTCACACAATTTGTATTTGTTCCCTATAATGTACTTGGTCTGCCCCCATTTTGTTTGTGTATAGGGCCCCAAGAATTATAAGTGCTGTATCTTAAGACTGGTAAAAGTTGCAATATATTGTAATATAATGACTTAATATATTATTATTTGGGCATAAAAATGTTATTCTGTGGTACATATAAAGATATAAGATTTGCACATCAGTTCAGCTACTGTATTTGTTTTATTCACTGTTTTTTGGCCTCTGTTCTCAGAGAAGTAAAACTATAATATAAGTATTTTTAAAGAGTTATAAATTAGAACCAAATAAGTGTAACATTTCAAGTGATGCTATCCTGCCTAAAATAAGATGAATTAGAGAAATTTGGCCCATGAATAAAAGGACTATTATGAACTCTGTAACCCACAAAAAAAAATAATTTTGCATTTTCAACCTACAGATAATCTTTTTTTCCTCATATCTGCCAAATGACGTTACTGTTTATAAATTCCCTGAGAAATATTTAAAACAACTTCAAAACTTATGAAAAAAATAGTGTCATCAAAGAAATTGTAGCTAAAATGAAGAGTTTGAACTTCGGTGATTAGCGTTTGCCTTTCTTTTGTTGGGTTGCCATGTTCTAAGAATCTTTACTCTGTTTTGCGTGCATTAGTCACAGATGTAAAAATAATCCTATACAATAATTCACTACAATGTTTGTCAGAAGCCGTCATGCGCAGTACAGACTGCCTGAATGCACAGAATGCTGGGAGCACGGAATGTTGGAGCACGGAATGCTGGGAGCACAGAATGCTGGAGCACGAAATGCTGTGCTTTCAGGCAGTCTCTACAGTGCATGACTGCGTCAGCGGCATGATGCAGAGCAGGACTGTCCTCTTAACCCTTTGAGTGCCAGAGGGGTTCGCAATGTGTTGCGTACCCCTCTGGCACTCACAGGGTTAACATTGGCCCAACCTTGGCCCTTGTACACGGGCTTTTATGCTAGTTAGAAATAAAACTGGTAGGCATGCATCTGCCGGAATAGAAAGATGCTCATATTCAGAATTATGTACAAAAATAATCATTTGAAACAATGGGCCATATGTATAAAAGCAAATTGGAGCAATTCTAGAGCAAATCAACCATGAATTCCATGGGTACAAACAAACATTCACAACATTTCTGTTGACTTAAATGGGTATTTTCATGGACTACTATCATGAGATGGCTGCCCTACTGGCATACCAGCTTCACTGGGAACAGGCCTGTCAATTAAGCTGTTACTGAATTGTAAGCACCAGCAGAGCAACAGGGTAATAGAATGAAGGTCTGAAAAGAGCCCACCAAAAGAGCGCTCTTTATCTGTGTTGCATCCTGCAGTTTCCTGTCCTGTATAATGCACATCCCCATAGACCCACTTGGAAGCCCATCAAAATGGGTCTATAGGCAATGCACACACACAAACCTGGAGTTTGTTGCTGAAAACCACAAAATTCCGGTTTGAATTCCATCCTATGGGGTCAGTTTTCTTGGAGCAGACTTAGAAAAATGTGATAATTTCCCTTTAAACCCTTGAATGCTAGAGAGATCTTCCACACATTGCTAACATGTTTCACACTTGAACAAAGGGATTAATCAGAAATATATAAGTATACCATCTGTGACAAGGTAAAACCACATGACATTAACATATTGTTGTCTAATACAAATAAATAGTTAAAATTCTGTTACAGTGCAGTAATTATTTAGAGTTTTAAAGTAGAACAGTAACTGTGTAGCAAATATGTGATTTTGAAAGAGCCTTTAAAATAACGTATTTATCTTAGTCACTGTTTTAAACAATAGTTTGTGAGATATTTAGTTTTATTTATTTGTCACTTTATGCAAGTAAGCTAGTATTGACCTACAGGCATTAGCAGATAAACACAGAAACATAGAATTTGACGGCAGATAAGAACCATTTTGGCCCATCTACTCTGCCCATTTTCCTACTGTAAAAGCCTCAAACCTTTTTTGGTCCTTGGTCTTTTCTTAAGTTAAGGACAGCTTTATGCCTATCCCATGCATGCTTAAATTCTGTCACTGTATTAACTTCTACCACTTCTGCTGGTAGGCTATTCCACTTATCTACTACCCTCTCAGTGAAGTAAAACTTTCTTACATTACATCCAAACCTGTGTCCCTCTAGTTTTAGACTATGGTCTCTGTCCTAACATTTTTACTCCTTTGAAATATACTTCCATCCTGAACTTTGTTGAATCCCTTCATGCATTTGAATGTTTCAATCATATCCCCTCTCTCTCTTCTCTCCTCCAAGCCATACATGTTCAGATCCTTTAGTCTATCCTGATATTTCTTTTCCTGTAAACCAGTCACCATTTTAGTAGCCCTTCTTTGATTTTTCTCTAATGTATCTATATCCTTCTGGAGATGGGGTCTCCAGTACTGTACACAATACTCTAGGTGAGGTCTAACTAGAGATCTGTAGAGTGGCATGACCACTTCCCTTTTTCTGCTACTAATGCCCCTAGCTATATAACCCAGTACCCTTCTTGCATTCCCCACCGCTTTATTACATTGCCTGCCTACCTTTAAGTCGTTAGAGTTAATTACTCCCAAATCCCTTTCCTTTGTTGTCTCTGACAGTACAGTACACTTAATAGTATATTTTTCCTTTGGATTTTTATGTTCCAAGTACATTATTTTACATTTATCAACATTAAACTGCATTTGCCACACTCTTGACCATTCTTCTGATTTACCTAAATCATTTGTCATTTGGCTTATTCCTGGAATGTCTACCCTATTGCAGATCTTGGTATCATCTGCAAAAAAGCATACCTTACCTTGAAGACCTTTTGCAATATCACTAATAAAAATATTAAAAAGAATGGGTCCCAGTACAGATCCCTGAGGTACTCCACTAGTAACACTCCTTTCGTCCGAATATTCTCCATTGACTACCACCCTCTGTCTCCTGTCACTCAGCCATTGCCTTATCCATTTAACTATTTTTGCATCCAGACCCAAACATTACAGTTTATTTATGAGCCTTCTATGAGGGACAGTGTCAAATGCTTTACTGAAATCTAGATAAGCTATATCTACTGCTCCCCCATGGTCTATTATTTTAGTTACCCAGTCAAAAAAAATCTATGAGGTTGGTTTGACAAGATCTCCCTGCTGTAAACCCATGCTGTTTGGTATCTTGCAAGCCATTTAAATTGAGATATTTAACAATTCTTTCCTTTAACATAGTCTCCATTAATTTTCCCACTACTGATGTAAGACTTACTGGTCTGTAGTTACCAGACTCTTCCCTGCTACCTTTTTTGTGAAGAGGTGCTACATTTGCTAACTTCCAATCTTTTGGAACTATTCCTGTTGTTAGTGACTGATTGAATAATTCTGTTAAAGGTTTTGCCAGAACACACTTAATTTATTTTAATAATTTTGGGTGTATCCCATCTGGCCCTATTGATTTATCTGTTTTAACCTTAGAAAGTTGATGTAGAACTTCTTGCTCTGTAAACATGCATGGCTCCCATGTCTTGCCATTTTGTTTTTCTAACAGAGTTCCCTTTTCTTCATCTTCCTCTGTAAAAACTGAACAGAAATATCCATTGAGACAGTCAGCTAGCCCTTTATTCTCATTTATATAGTTTCCATTTTTTGTTTTCAGTCTAACTATTCCTTGTTTCAATTTCCTCCTTTTACTTATATATCTAAAAATGTTTTATCCCCGTTTTTTTATTGACTGAGCATTTTTTTTCTGTCTATGCTTTGGCACATCTAATAATACATTTGGCCTCCATCAGCCTAGTCTTGTACTGATACCTGTCTTCTTCCTTCTGTGTCTGCTTATATTTCTTAAATACTTCTTTTTTCTCCTTTACTATATTTGCCACTTCTGCTGAGTAACAGTGGTTTTCTTTTTCTTTTACCCTTGCTGACATGTCTAATGCAATGCTCTGTTGCAATTAGTAAAACACATTTCAGATAGTCCCATTTCTCCTGGACTCCTAAAGATCTCCAAGTTGTTAAAGACTGACATAAAAATGTTTCCATTTTAAAAAAATCAGAGGGAGAGCAGTGTGGAATGTTAGTATTTGGCTGACAGGCAGTGGCAAGTGGGAAGGAGAGCAGTGTGGAATGTTATTATCTGGCTGATAGGCAGGTGGGAAGGAGAGCAGTAAGGAATGCTATTATCTGGCTGACAGGCAGTGAAGGTGAACGGAAGAGCAATGTAGAATGTTATCTGGCTGACAGGCAGTGGCAAGTGGAAGGGAGAGTAGTAAGGAACATTAGTATATGACTGACAGGCAGTAGCAGGTAGGAAGTAGAGCAGTGTGGAATGTTATTATCTGGCTGACAGGCACAGGCAAGTAGGAAGGCGAGCAGTGTGGAATGTTAGTATCTGATTGACAGGCAAGTAGCAGGTAGGATGGAGAGCAGTGTGGAATGGTAGTATCTGGCGGACAGGCAGTGGCAGGTAGGATGGAGAGCAGTGTGGAATGTTAGTATCTGGCTGACAGGCAGTGGCAGGTAGGAAGGAGAGTAGTGTGGAATGTTAGTATTTGGTTGACAGACAGTAGCAGACAGGAGGGAGAGTAGTGTGGAATGTTAGTATCTGGCTGACAGACAGTAGCAGACAGGAGGGAGAGTAGTGTGGAATGTTAGTATCTGGCTGACAGGCGGTGGCAGGTAGGAAGGAGAGCAGTGTGGAATGTTATCTGGCAGACAGGCAGTGGCAAGTGGAAGGGAGAGGAGTAAGGAACATTAGTATGTGTCTGGCAGGCAGTAGAAGGTAGGAAGTAGAGCAGTGTGGAATGTTATTATCTGACTGAAAGGCAGAGGCCGGTAGGATGGAGAGCAGTGTGGATTGTTATAATTTGGCTGACCGGCAGTAGCAGGTAGGAGGAAGAGCAGTGTAGAATGTTATTATCTGTCTGACAGACAGAAGCAGGTAGGAGGGAAAGTAGTTCGGTATGTTATTAATTGGTTGACATACAGTGGCAGATGTAAAGGTGAGCAGTGTGCAGTGTTATTACCTGTCTGACAGGCAGTAGCAGGTAGGAGGGAGAGTAGTGTGGAATGTTAGTATCTGTCTGACAGGCAGTAGCAGGTAGGAGGGAGAGCAGTGTGGGATGTTAGTATCTGGCTGACAGGCAGTGGCAGGTAGGAAGGAGAATAGTGTGGAATGTTAGTATATGGTTGACAGGCAGTAGCAGGTAGGAGGGAGAGTAGTGTGGAATGTTAGTATCTGTCTGACAGGCAGTAGCAGGTAGGAGGGAGAGCAGTGTGGGATGTTAGTATCTGTCTGACAGGCAGTGGCAGGTAGGAAGGAGAATAGTGTGGAATGTTAGTATATTGTTGACAGGCAGTAGCAGACAGGAGGGAGAGCAGTGTGGAATGTTAGTATCTGGCTGACAGGCAGTGGCAGGTGGGAAGGAGAGCAGTGTGGAATGCTATTTTCTGGTTGACGGGCAGTGACAAGTGGAAGGGAGAGTAGTAAGGAACATTAGTATCTGGCTGACAGGCAGTAGCAGGTAGGAAGTAGAGCAGTGTGGAATGTTATTATCTGGCTGACAGGCAGAGGCAGGTAGGAAGGAGAGCAGTGTGCAGTGTTATTACCTGGCTGACAGGCTGTAGAAGGTAGGAGGGAGAGCAGTATAGAATGTTTGTATCTGGCTGACATGCATCGGCAGGTGTGAAGGAGAGCAGTGTGGAAGGTTATTATCTGGCTGACAGGCAGGGACAGGTAGGAGGGAGTGCAGTTGGGAATGTAAGTATCTAGCTGACATTCAGTAGCTGTTAGGAGGGAGAACAGTGTGGAATGTTAATATCTGTCTGACAGGAAGTAGCATGTGGGAGGGACAGCAGTGTGTCATGTTAGTATCTGACTGACAGGAAGTAACAGCTGGAAGGGAGAGCAGTGTGGAATATAGATATCTGGACAGCAGGGAGTTCTTTCCATATCACTAATTGTTATGCTAATTGTTGGAGATGCCTGTAGCAGAGAAGGGGTTAAAGTATGAGATGTAATAATGCAATCATTAACCCCTAGAGGACCTGGGGGATGTGCGACATGTTGTTTTAGTATGCATTACATAACTTCCTGGTCATAAAGGGGTTAATAATCCAGCAAAGGGCATTGGAATGTGTGATAGAACATTTTTTTAAAATTACATTTTTCTACTTGTATTCTAACAGACCTGCCTTTATAGGAAGAATATATACATTTTACATTGTTTGGCTGTCTTATAAAAAGCAATGCATTCTTGTGGCATACAAGATCAACAAGTGCGAGCTAAGGACAGACATGAACTTTCACCATTTACTGGTCCAAGGAATAGTTTAAGTATAAAAAATAAGGGAGTTTATCTTCTTATAAAAGCATCGTAATCTATAACATAAAATAGAGTAGTTACATTGCCGTTTCCAAAATGCATATTAACCGCTGATTCACCTCTAGTTCCAAGTAAGATGAACAATTATGTGAGAGACAATAAAGTGTTTAGGAAGAGGACTGATATGTCATAAACACTAATGCTTCATAGTGACTTTGATTACAGGAAACCATTTCAATTTCCATATCAAATGCTAATTTAACCCTTGACGTGCCAGAGATGTATCCAACGCATTGAGTTGCAATGCGTTGGATACCTCTCTGACTCTCAAGAGGTTAATGGAGATTTAGACTTTAAAAAAAAAAAAAAAAAAAATATGCTGGGAGATTTTTTTGCACTAGTGGGTGGGCCTGAGGACAGGTTTGAGCAAATAATAGTTTGATTATCAGTTTTGAGTGCGTCCTCATATGTCTCTTTCGATTTTTACTTTTTTTAATTAATTTAAAGGGATAGTAATGTTTCAACATAAAAGCAGCTCCAATTAATTTTCATAGTGTTTGGGCCATGGAGAGTGTTATTTCAGGTAGCGCACTCATTCGGCTACATACAGTGTTATTGGAAGTTACTCTGTTAGTACCTGCCCGCATATACGAGGTATAGGGTCCATATCACTATTCCAGGAGACGATCTATGGAAACTATGGGACTTTTAACTTTATATTTTTATTGAGTGATACCTTTCCATGTCTTTTATATGTATTTTTTGCTATATTTGTAGGAGTGACGTCACTCTTTAGTAATACTAATGTTATTGTGTATTGGTATTATTTTATTACATTGTGATCAATAAATAGGTATATATTGAAGAGTGTCATAGTATACTTATTTATATTCTCATTTTTGAATACAGATCTAGTGCTCTCCTTTAGTTTGGTTGTGGAGAACTGTTGTTTTGTGACTCCTGTGCACTAGGGGTCTAATAGGATTGTAGCGACAGATCTTTATTCTATTTTATTGTTATTTTTATATTGTTGTGAACCAGTTACTATTATACAGGTATCACGGTGCCCGTGTTATTACTGGTGACATTTTGACAGTGCTTCTTCCTGAGTCAGTTTTATTGGCTAACGTGGTGTTGCTCAGCCCTGTGATAACTCTGAGCCCTGTCATTGCAGCCTTGCCCTTTCGTGGTGTTCCCTTTACTAAGCGCTGGCACCAGTATTCGTGTGTTTCCCGTGTATGACCCGGATTGCCTGACTACTCTGCCTGTATTGTTCCTGCTCTGTGTACCGACCCGGCCTGGCTGGCGCTCCTGCTCTGTGTGCCAACCCGGGTCTGCTTACTGTTCCATCCAGTATCCGGTTAAGGACCTGTCTCCGATCTTTCTGTCCATGGACAGATCCGTTGTTGCCTCCGTTGCTGCTCCGGCAGTCTTGTACTGATACCCGACCAGTATTGTGCCTCGTTGTTCATCCGGTGCTCGTAGCACCCACTCAGTAGCACCACGGTACGCTTGACCTATACTGCCCTAGCTGAGGTTGGGTTATCTTGGGCGCCTCAGGCATTATCTATTCTGGCAGTCAACTCTGGCAGGTCTGAGCGCTCGTTAACCCCTTGTGGGTTGGTGCCTGGCACATTGGGTACAGTTGTTACAGCTCCCGATTGGCATTATTCCGTGCCTTTGTGGCAGTCCTCCTTTGGCAGCTCCAGTAGTCTACCGTTTATCCAGGGCCTCCGTTGCTTTCGTGGCCTTAGTCGCCATTGTGTCACTCTCTGCATAGAGAGTGTACTAAGGGCCATTGCACTATTAGGGCCTATCTGTCCTCCCGGCCTAATAGTAACCACAATTATCTTTCTAGTTTGGATTCACACAAACTGTGCCTGACCTGCGTCAGTATTATATTGTGTGTTGTATAACCTGACCTGTGTCAGTAGTGTTCTGTCTTCATACCTACTGGACCAGTGTGGGTTATTCTGTTACTGTGATTCTTTAATAAAAATTGCATTTTAACCTAAACCTAATGTGTCTGAGTGTCCATAAAACCATCACAACATGGCGCCCTGCCCATTGGTGGGTTCGATATCTGTGGATATATATATATTTGTCAAGTTGGCGAGAGTGCTTCCTTCTCTATATATATATGTAGGAGAAGGAAGCACTCTCGCCAACTTGACAAATGCCTGGGTGCCCAATTAGAGATTCAAATACTAGAAAAAGAAATCAGCGCTCACAGGACTTTGATATGTAGTGATCAGTGTTGTTTTATTCTGTGGTCAACGTTTCTATCCTCACGTGGATCTTTCTCAAAATCCATGTGAGGATTGAAACGTTGACCACAGAATAAAACAACACTGATCACTACATATCGAAGTCCTGTGAGTGCTGATTTCTTCATATATATCAAGACAGAAAATCTGTGCACTCTCCTAATGCAAATAGAACAATAGCCTGGGTGTCAAGTCCCATAAAGTACACATACAGTTTTTGTAGTTGAAGAACTACACTCACAGGACTTACAAATGATGAAAAATATGCAATTTTATTATATCAACGTTTAAGGCCCAAAGTGGGGCTGAAACATTCATATAATAAAATTGCACATTTTTCATTATTTAGAAGCCCTGTGAGTACGGTTCTTCAACTACAAAAACTACATATATACATATATATATAGAAATGTGAAGAAAGTGGGCAGCACCCATGCCAATTATTATTCCTATTATTCCTATGTTTGCCAATTATTATTCCTATTAAAGTCTGATTAAAAAGTCCCACGGGTGCTGACAGCTTTCTTCCCATTTCTACATTTCATCTGGGGAATGTGCAGCTGGGCCTGTTGGACACATGAGAGTGAATGCTTTCCACCATTTTGTTTCATATATATATATATATATATATATATATATATATATATATATAGTACTATGCAATTTTAGGCAGGTCTGAAAAAATACTGTAAAGTAAGAATGCTTTCAAAAATAGATATGTTAATAGTTTATATTTATCAATTAAAAATGAACAGAGTGAATAGAAGAAAAATCTAAATCAAATTATATTTGTTGTGACCACCTATTTGTCACGGTTTCCCAAGAATAAGTCAGGAGACAGACCGGTATAGTAAAAATGACAATATTTATTATACAATACAAAACAGAGTATCACAATAAACAGAAGTAATCACAGGCAATAAACACTAGGAACAGTAGAGGTCCCACTAAAGGTCAGCAATCCCCTGTAGTCTCTGTATCCGGGAAGGTACACAGGAAGTGCTGCTAGAGACAACCGGACTCACGCCTGTAGTCAGAGAGAAGGTAAAGGGATCTTCCAAAGGACAGTGATGGGAAGATACATGGACACACACCTGCCGTCAGTTCAAGGAGAATTAATTTGAATGTAGTCTTAACCAGAGCCACAGGTCTGCACCAGGTTGGGTGTCTACTATACACAAGGAGTAGGCAGGAGAATAGCCAGACAGAGCCACAGGTCAGCACCAGGATGGATGGTCAGACAAGCCGGGTCATGCACAGAGTAGTTAGTCAGCCAGAGCCACAGCTCTGTACCAGATTGGGTGTCCGCTATGTACAAGGGGTAGGCAGGAGAATAGTCAGACAGAGCCACAGGTCAGGACCAGGATGGATGGTCAGACAAGTCAGGTCATACACAGAGCCCAAGGAAACCCACCTGTGTAGAACAACAACACAAGGGCAGCTTGGCTCAGTTCCCTTTTAAAGCCCAGCCCAGGAAGTGGATGGGAGAAGATACAGCCAAGCAGCATAAAACAGGGGTCTGTGTCATTCTTCCACCTCGTGCCTGTAAATGACACATCCCGCCGTTATGCATCAAACCAGGTGCATCTGCTTGTGCTGCCAAAATCTCCTCTTCCAGAGAAGAAGTAATACATGTACGTATCGTCGCAAGAATGTGATCAGCAGGAATAATTGGTGAAGGTGGAACCTCCTTCGTGGAAGGGCTGCAAAACTGGTGAGACAATGTGTCTGCCTTAACATTTATCGAGCCAGGGAGATAAGAGACCACAAAGTTAAACCTTGAAAGGAACAGTGCCTACCTGGCCTGCCTGGAAGACAAGCGTTTTGCCTCTGAAAGGTAAATGAGGTTTTTGTGATTGGTCAGGATCAGGATAGGAGTTTTAGTACCCTCCAAGAGGTGTCTCCACTCCTTTAGCACCATGATAATAGCCAGTAATTTTCTATCGCCTATTTGGTATATCATCTCAGCTTTTGACAGTTTTCTAGAGAAAAACCCACAAGGGTGCAAAGCTTCCCCAGAAGCCGAGCGCTGTGACAACAGGGCACCCACTCCAATCTTTGATGCGTCCACCTCCAAGGTAAAGGGCAGGGAGGGGTTGGGATGTACTAATACCAGAGCTGCAGCAAAGGCAGCCTTCAGATTTTCAAAAGCCATAATAGCCGTTTGAGACCATTCAAGAGGTCTTAGCCCCTTTACGTGTCATGTCGGTAATGGGTTTGACAACGGTAGAGAAATTTTTAATGTATTTTCGGTAGTAGTTAGGAAATCCCAAAAATCTTTGGATAGCTTTAAGTCCCACAGGACGAGGCCAATCTACTACCACGGACAGTTTTTGGTGGCCCACGGCAAATCCAGAAGCAGATATGACGTATCCCAGAAACGTTACTTGAGATTTGTGAAATTTGCATTTCTCCAACTTGCAATAGAAGTTATTCTCACGTAAAAGACTTAAAACTTTGGATACATCAGACCGATGGGTCTCAATAGTTGGAGAATGAATGAGTATGTCATCCAAATACACGACAACACAACTTTGTCGGAGTTCTCTTAACACATCATTGATGAACTCCTGGAAGACATACGGAGTGTTGCATAGACCGAAGGGCATAACCAAGTATTCATAATGGCCACTACTGGTATTAAAGGCTGTCTTCCACTCATCTCCCTCTTTAATGCAGACAAGGTTATATGCAGCTCTTAAATCAAGTTTCACGAAAACTTTAGACCCTTTCAATAGATCAAAGAGTTTGGTAATCAAAGGTATCAGATACGCATTTTTGACTCTTAGGAGGAGTCGTACCAGGCATAAACTCCATTGAGCAGTCGTAGGGCCTGTGAGGTGGTAAAGCCCCAGCCTGGCTTTCACTAAACACATCCCTGAATGTTTCATACTCCTCCGGAAGGAGTGGAGCGGTAGCATGAGTTAGTCTTACTGGACAAGAAAGACAAGACTTAGTACATTGTGGAGACCATGCCAAAATGTCACATGTGTGCCAATCCATCCTGGGGTTATGTGCCTGCAACCAAGGAAACCCCAGAACGATGGCATAATGTGGTGAATTAATTACCTGAAACGACAGGTGTGTAGGGCTCCTACCCTTAGGGTTAACAATTCGGTCTCATGCATAATATGCGAGGGCATCAAGGGTCTACCATCAATGGCTGCTATGGCCAGTGGAGAAGAGTGCGGAAGCAGTGGAATAGCGTTACTGGCTGCAAACTCCGCATCAATAAAGCAGCCAGCAGCACCTGTATCTAGTAATGCTGGAACTGATACAGATTTATCTGCCCAAAGAAGACATCCCTTCAACATAGGATCATCAGACACTTTGCCTGGGGACAGTGAAATGCTACCGAAGATTTGTCCCTGGCTGGATCTTAGGTGCGGACGGTTCCTCGACGGATTGGGAAGGACTGCAACAGCTTACCACAGTAAAGACAAAGCCCATCCCTCCTCCTCAAGGCCTCTCCTCCTTAGAAAGCTGAGTAGCACCCAGCTGCATGGGTTCATCACCCTCTGAGACAGGTTTCGGAGGCATGGGAGACGAGGGAGGATGGGGTGGGCCCAAAAAACGGGAATGCAAACTGCCTGGAGGCCTCCTCAGGCGCTCCCTAAATGAGGGTCTTTCCCTGATCCTGGTGTCATTCAGGATGCAGAATGAAATCAGATCCTCCAAATCCTTAGGTAAATCGCGTGCCACGATCTCATCTTTCAATGACTCGCATAGTCCTTGGACAAAGGCAGCCACCAATGCCTCATTATTCTAGCCTACTTCCACAGCCAGGGTATGGAATTCAATAGAGTTATCCGCCACGGTATGAGCTCCCTGGCGAATGGTCAAAAGGTGTTTAGAAGCCGAGATCACAAGGCCTGGCTATCATGGTTCCCGTGCTTCCCTGTCAATCTTTGCTGGGTTACCTGTGCATTGGAGGAAGCTGACTGGCCCGCCCAGGATGTTCCTTTATATACTGGGTTGTGGGCACTTGTCGGTTGCCCTTTCGTGGTGTTCCTGAGCCTGCTCCTTGTTGCTGTGTTTCTGCTCTCCGGTTTACCGACTCGGCTAGTCTGACCATCCCATTGTTCCTGCTCCGTGATTGACCCGGCTCTGGCTGACGTTCCCGCTCCGTGATTGACCCGGCTCTGGCTGACGTTCCTGCTCCGTGATTGACCCGGCTCTGGCTGTCGATTCAAGCTCCGAGTACCGATCCGGTTCCGGTTGGGATCCAGTGCTGCATCTGTTCCAGTGTTCCTGCGTGTTCCAGGTCGCCGGCTGGCGACATTCTGAACTGTGTTTGTGTTGCTCTGACTAATCCTGTCTTCAGTACTGGACCGTTGCCTGAGCCTGTTCCTTAAGCACTGCTGAGCAAGTACCCTTGTAAAACCAGTTTTAACCCTTGCTGTGCCGGTTGCCTCTGATCTCTGAGCCTGTACTCTTACTTGCCAAGCCAGTGTATTCCTTACGAGCCTGTTAACACTGAGTGTGCCTGTGCCTTCCTGACCAGACCTCCCTATTTGCACTAGCAGAGCTGTAGTCTTTCCGGTGCCGTTAACACCGCAACCGTGCTGGCTGGCGTTGGTACCTCTGTTTGCTCTTGCGGTTGTGCTCCGTTGGACACCGGTGAGGTGTTCCGGTCCAGGTCACCTTAAGCGATCATTGTGTTACTACCGTATTACTATCCCGTTGGCTCGCTATCGCTTGTGCAGTATTTGTCCGCTGTGGCACCCAAGGGGTGCGTACGGCTCTTCTCCCGTTAGCATAAGCAGGGTTATATCCGTGACAAGGTTAAGGGCGATTCCGACTCTGGTCCATCTACTCGCAGTGGCTCTACTCCAGATTATTCCACTAAGGTGGTATAGGCTCGGTCCTGGGCATTTGCTGGTCTATCTGGACGTTCATTTCCAAAAGTTCTGAGAGTGATTAGTTCAGTCACACAATACACCCTTCTCTTCATCATCTAGAGACTGATATCTGTTCTGGGCGTTTGCCGATCAGTGTACTTATCTAGTTCATTTTCTCCACATTTAACCCTGTGTGTTTGCTTATCTGTACTCATTACTCTGTTAGACATATTTGGGCCTGTATCACAGTTACTATTCTTGGCCCCCAGGGGCGCTATTCTTTAATTTTTATTTTCAATAAAACTGTGTTTTACTATATCAGTGTCTGAGTGTCAGAAAACCATAACAGTACGAAAGGGCCATGACCTCAGACGGGAAAGGTGACAGTAATACACAGAACCTCAACCGGAGGATGGATGTTCACGAGCAACGCTTAGACCAGTTGGCACTGGCCATGCAAACCTTGCTAGAACGTACGGTACACCTTGGTAAATCAGATCAAAATCCGGTGGTCCCCCCAGTTATGACACCAGATAGTACCCATGGGCAAATGTTGGCTTCCTCTAGAAGTTTAACGGTGGCAGCACCGTTACCCCTAAGATATGATGGCGAACCCACACTGTGCAGAGGTTTCCTTAACCAATTAGAAATATTTCTTGAACTCACACCCCACACCTTTCCGAAAGACCGTAGCAAGGTGGGGTTCATGATATCTCTATTAACTGGCAAATCCCTGGCATGGGCTAATCCTCTATGGGAGCAGGCTAAACCATGTACTCTGAGCTTTAACGAATTTGTCAGACAGTTTCGCAGAGTATTCGAGATACCTGGGAGAGCCACCTCTGCGGCCAAGAAACTGATGGTTATACAGATGGGCGATCGTACTGTGGCTGATTATGCAATAGAATTTCGGATTTTAGTTGCAGAAGTGGCCTGGAATAATGAGACACTACTGGCAGTCTTTACCCAAGGGTTATCGGACCCCATTAAAGATGAGATTGCGGCCAGGGAAGTACCCACTGATTTGGATGAGTATATAGATTACGTGATACTCATTGATACCCGCATGAGCGAAAGGCGCCTGGCTAAAATGGCAAGTTCCAAGACCCATGGGCACGATAAGTCTTTTAACCCATCCTCTCCTCCCATTCCTCCTGACCGGGTACCTGAAACAGGGGAGCCTATGCAAATCGGCTTCACCAGGCTGTCTAAGGAGGAGCGGGCTTACCGCAAAAGACAAGGGTTATGCCTATATTGTGGCAAAAATGGGCATTTACTACGCACATGTCCGGTACGTCTGGGAAACGCACGCACCTAGGGTACCTTGGGGGACAGGCCCTAGGTGGTGTACGTTAGTCCCCAGATCCTTGTTCTAATAAACCCACCATACCGTTTAGTTTTCTCCTGGGCGACCAAGCTGTGGAGGTACTAGCCTTGGTAGATTCTGGCGCAGCAGGCTATTTCATGGACCGGGCATTTGCTGAAAGACACAATATTCCTCTGTCTAAAAGAGATGCTCCGCTAGCCATTGAGGCTATTGATGGCAGACCTCTTGAACCAGCCCTTATCACCATGGAGACTACTCTCCTCACTATGTTTGTTGGGGTCCTCCACAAGGAGGAGGTTTGTTTCCAGATTATACACTCACCCCATCATGCGGTCATTCTGGGGTTCCCTTGGTTAATGCTGCACAACCCCCAGTTTGACTGGCAAACTTGTGAAATTAAGTCATGGTCTGACCACTGCTCTGGTCACTGTCTATCTCGTCCTGTCAAGATTATGTGTACCTCTCCTTCGTTGCCAGCTGAATACAGCAAGTTCAGCGACGTATTCAGTAAGGGTGAAGCTAGCGCACTGCCTATGCATCGGCCATATGATTGCGCTATTGATTTGCCCCCGGGAGTGGTGCCACCGAGGGATAGGATGTATCCATTGTCCTGTGAGGAGACTAAAGCCATGGAAGAATACATTGAGGATGCTCTCAGACGAGGGATTATTCGTAAATCATCCTCTCCGGCAGGTGCAGGGTTCTTTTTCGTGAAAAAGAAGAGTGGCGAACTACGACCTTGTATTGACTACCGTGGACTCAATAAGCTGATGTCCAGAAACGCATACCCCATTCCGCTCATCACAGAGTTATTTGACAGGTTGAAAGGCTCCTCTATGTTTACAAAACTCGATCTACGTGCCGCCTACAACCTAATAAGGATAAGGGCCAGTGATGAGTGGAAGATGGCATTCAATACTAGGTCAGGCCACTACGAATATCTAGTGATGCCATTTGGGTTATGTAATGCACCTGCCGTATTTCAAGAGTTCATCAACGATATCCTCCGCGACATGTTACAGTCTCATGTGGTTGTTTACCTGGACGATATTTTGATTAATTCTGCTAATTTAACCCAGCACATCCAGGATGTTTCTGAGGTATTGCTTTGATTACGCAAGAACAAATTGTTCTGTAAACTGGAAAAATGGGAATTTCATTGTTCCAAAGTATCTTTCTTGGGTTTTGTTATATCTAAAGATGGCATAGCTATGGACCAAGAAAAGTTGGCTGCAGTCTTACAATGGCCACGACCCAAGGGGTTAAAAGCTATCCAAAGGTTCTTGGGCTTTGCCAACTACTACAGAAAGTTTATTCAGAACTTTTCTATCATTACAAAACCCCTCTCTGACCTTACGCATAAGGGCGCAAATCCCTCTCAATGGTCTGAGGCAGCTGAGATAGCCTTTGAAACCCTCAAGAAGGCGTTTGCATCTGCCCCTATACTATCCCACCCTAATCCCACCCTGCCTTTTACGCTAGAGGTCGATGCCTCCGAGGTTGGGGTAGGGGCAGTTCTCTCCCAACGTCCCAAGGAAGGGGGGAACCTGAGGCCCTGTGGGTTCTTTTCCAAAAAACTTTCTAGTGCCCAAAGCCATTACGAAATTGGTGATAGGGAATTGTTGGCTATCATCTTGGCATTAAAAGAATGGTGACATCTTCTGGAAGATTTAGAGGCAAGTTGCAATATTTGGTCCACTGGAAAGGGTATGGGCCTGAGGAGCTCTCTTGGGTAGACCACAAGGACCTCCATGCTCCACGATTGCTGCGCAACTTTCACTCTAAATATCCTCAGAAACCGAGACCCTCCGGCAGGGGAAGGGGTCTTTGAGAGGGGGGTACTATCACGGTTCCTGTGCTTCCCTGTCAATCTTTGCTGGGTTACCTGTGCATTGGAGGAAGCTGATTGGCCCGCCCAGGATGTTCCTTTATATACTGAGTTGTGGGCACTTGTCGGTTGCCCTTTTGTGGTGTTCCTGAGCCTGCGCCTTGTTGCTGTGTTTCTGCTCTCCGGTTTACCGAATCGGCTAGTCTGACCATCCCATTGTTCCTGCTCCGTGATTGACCCGGCTCTGGCTGACGTTCCTGCTCCGAGATTGACCCGGCTCTGGCTGACGTTCCTGCTCCGTGATTGACCCGGCTCTGGCTGACGTTCCTGCTCCGTGATTGACCCGGCTCTGGCTGTCGATTCAAGCTCCGAGTACCGATCCGGTTCCAGTTGGGATCCAGTGCTGCGTCTGTTCCAGTGTTCCTGTGTGTTCCAGGTCGCCGGCTGGCGACATTCTGAACTGTGTTTGTGTTGCTCTGACTAATCCTGTCTTGAGTACTGGACCATTGCCTGAGCCTGTTCCTTAAGCACTGCTGAGCAAGTACCCTTGTAAAACCAGTTTTAACCCTTGCTGTGCCGGTTGCCTCTGATCTCTGAGCCTGTACACTTACTTGCCAAGCCAGTGTATTCCTTACGAGCCTGTTAACACTGAGTGTGCCTGTGCCTTCCTGACCAGACCTCCCTATTTGCACTAGCAGAGCTGTAGTCTTTCTGGTGCCGTTAACACCGCAACCGCGCCGGCTGGCGTTGGTACCTCCATTTGCTCTTGCTGTTGTGCTCCGTTGGACACCGGTGAGGTGTTCCGGTCCAGGTCACCTTAAGCGCTCATTGTGTTACTACTGTATTACTATCCCGTTGGCTCGCTATCGCTTGTGCAGTATTCGTCCGCTCTGGCACCCAAGGGATGCGTACGGCTCTTCTCCCGTTGGCATAAGCAGGGTTATATCCGTGACAAGGTTAAGGGCGATTCCGATTCTGGTCCATCTACTCACAGTGGCTCTACTCCAGATTATTCCACTAAGGTGGTATAGGCTTGGTCCTGGGCATTTGCTGGTCTATCTGGGCGTTCATTTCCAAAAGTTCTGAGAGTGATTAGTTCAGTCACACAATACACCCTTCTCTTCATCATCTAGAGACTGATATCTGTTCTGGGCGTTGGCCAGTCAGTGTACTTATCTAGTTCATTTTCTCCACATTTAACCCTGTGTGTTTGCTTATCTGTACTCATTACTCTGTTAGACATATTTGGGCCTGTATCACAGTTACCATTCTTGGCCCCCAGGGGCGCTGTTCATTCATTTTTATTTTCAATAAAACTGTGTTTTACTATATCAGTGTCTGAGTGTCAGAAAACCGTAACACTGGCCTATCAAAAACTTGTTTAAAAGATTTCACAAATTCCGTAAAGTTGTACACAACTTGTTTGTCGGACTCCCATAATGGGTTGGCCCAAGTCAGTGCCCTACCCATGAGGAGAGAGATCAAAAAGCCAACCTTACTGCACTCAGAAGGGAATGCATGAGGAACCATCTCAAGATAAATGCTGACTTGATTGAGGAAACCACTGCAAGCATCAGGATCCCTACCATATCGCTGTGGGACTTGGGCATACCCAGTCAACCTCTTGATCTCGCCTGCATCAGAAGAGGTTTGAACCACTGGTGCCAGGGAGGGAGCGGGGTTGGCCACCACTTGTGGGTTACAGCGTTCGAGGTATGTTGTGCACTGCAACAACGTTTGCATGGCCAAAGACAACTGATCAATACATTGATCCTGTGTCTCCATCCTTTCCAAGATGCTTTGAAAAGCTGTTTTACTAGTACCAGACTAGTCAGCGACGTCTGGAAGGAAGTGACCACAACATATCAACGCCTCCTGTGTCCTCGTCAACAGCATAGCTGGAACTAGGTAACTGTCACACCTTTGCCTTCAAAACAGCATCATTTCATCTAGGTACACTTGCACAGTCAGGCATTTTGTTAATGACCATCAATTTAATATGAAGGTTGAAACACATTCATTAACGGAAACAGAGACAGATGTGTAGGAGGAATAAAACTGGGTGAGGAACAGCCAAATTCAGCTAACAAGGTGATGTTGCTGAAGACAGTTTAATGGCGAGGTCTCTCCCACTCAGAAATTTCAAGGCAGACAAGGGTTTCCAGATTATCACAGTGCCCGTGATTGCTGCAATTCAGTGTCTATCACCTGTAGGGGTCTATTGGCTGTCTGCCTTCAGTCCGCCTCACATTGCCTTTTTAAACTCAGTCTGGGCACCCTTTGGTTGCCCTTTCGTGGTGTCTTTGACAGCATCCACTTCCTCCTTACTACAGTAGCTGATTGGGCCTGTTGCTGAGTTCTTGAGTCGACCTGTTCCTGAGTTTCTGCCTGCTATATCAGTTCCAGTCCGGTTCCGGTTGTTATCATCAGTAGCTGATGTTCCTGCTGCCAGTCTGCTTTGCCGCGCTTGATCCAGTTGATCTTCTCTGCTGGTTCCTGTTGTTTCCTGCTTCCAGTTCCTGCATCCGTGGCGACATTGTCCTTCATTCGCTTCGGCGACATTTCCTCCTGTTGATTCCCAGCGTGCGGACGCTGGTTTGCTTCACTAAGCCTTGCGGCTTGAATTCAGCCTGTTGGTTCCAGCGTGCGGACGCTGGTTTGCTCCATTAGCCTTGCGGCTCACATTACAGTCTGTTGGTCCCAGCGTGTGGACGCTGGTTTGCTTCACTAAGCCTTGCGGCTTACATTCAGCCTGTTGGTTCCAGCGTGGGGACGCTGGTTTGCTCCATTAGCCTTGCGGCTCACATTACAGTCTGTTGGTCCCAGCGTGCGGACGCTGGTTTGCTTCACTAAGCCTTGCGGCTTACATTCAGCCTGTTGGTTCCAGCGTGGGGACGCTGGTTTGCTCCATTAGCCTTGCGGCTCACATTACAGTCTGTTGGTCCCAGCGTGCGGACGCTGGTTTGCTCATTAGCCTTGCGGCTCACATTACTGCCTGCTGGTCCCAGCGTGCGGACGCTGGTTTGCTTCACTAAGCCTTGCGGCTTACATTCAGCCTGTTGGTCCCAGCGTGCAGATGCTGGTTTGCTCCATTAGCCTTGCGGCTCACATTACAGTCTGTTGGTCCCAGCGTGCGGACGCTGGTTTGCTCCATTAGCCTTGCGGCTCACATTACAGTCTGTTGGTCCCAGCATGCGGACGCTGGTTTGCTTCATTAGCCTTGCGGCTCACATTACAGTCTGTTGGTCCCAGCGTGCGGACGCTGGTTTGCTACATTAGCCTTGCGGCTCAAATTACAGCCTGTTGGTCCCAGCGTGCGGATGCTGGTTTGCTCCACTAAGCCTTGCGGCTCTCATTTTGCCTGTATGTTCCTAAAGTAGGGCGCTGGTTTACTCCCTGACTTGCAGTCAGGTACTTGATGTTTTTGAGTGCGCTGTCCAGTCCTAAACAGCATTGATTCCTACAGTATATGGGCACGAGAGTTTCTGATTACAGTGAAACCACTTGACCTGGTAACCTCTACATTCCATCTTACTGTCATTACCATCTGACAGTAATTAGATCACTGTGGTTGTCACCTTCCCTTGGGCTGCCTTGCCTGGTATATTGGTAAGGCCGGTAGAACCTTTTACTTTGCCACCTTAAGGTTGCCTTACCTGGTATTGGCAAGGCCGGTAGAGCCTACTCATTGGTTTCCGTCAGGCTACCTTGCCCGGTATATTGGTAAGGCCGGTAGAACCTTTTACGTTGCCACCTTACGGTTGCCTTACCCATTACTGGCAAGGCCGATAGAGCCTATTCATTGGTATTCCGTCAGGCTGCCTTGCCCGGTATATTGGTAAGGCCGGTAGAACCGCTTACTATTCCATCTTAAGGTTGCCTTACCCGGTATTGGAAAGGCCGGTAGAGCCTACTACACTGGTATCTCGTTAGGCTGCCCAGCCCGGTATATTGGCAGGGCCAGTAGAGCCTCTTGTTCCAGACTCGCCTGGGTTGCTTTGCCCGGTATATTGGCAAGGCCGGTAGAACCTATTTGTTATTGTCATTATCTTCTATGTATTATTTGTATGTGTATGAAAACCCTATGGGATTGCCTTTAACTTTTCAATAAAGTTATGTTTTTTACCTAAACCTTACGTCTGAGAGTCTTAACAAACCGTGACACAGATGTACTGTTCAAGCTCTCTTGAAGAAGCACAAAGAAACAGGCAATGTTGAGGACTGTAGATGCAGTAGTAGGCCAAGGAAACATCATGCTTACTTCCCTTCACAATGGAAAGATGTCCAGCAGTGGAAATGTCAGAAAACAGGGGGACCCTTGTACACATCTACTGTCCAGAGAAGCCTGGTCAGAAGTGGTCTTCATGGAAGACTTACGATCAAAAATCCATACCTCCGACGTGGAAACAAAGCCAAGCAACTAAACTATGCATGAAAAACAGGAACTGGGGTACAGAAAAAATGGCAGGAGGTGTTCTGGATTGATGAGTCAAAAGTTGAAATTTGTTTGTAGCAGAAAGAAGTTTGTTTGCCGAAGGCTGGAGAGCGGTACAAGAATGGATGTCTGCAGGCAACAGTGAAGCATGGAGGAGGTTCCTTGCAAGTTTGGGGCTGCATTTCTGCAAATGGAGGTGGGGATTTGGTTGGAATTAATGGTCTCCTCAATGCTGAGAAGTACAGGCAGCTACCTATCCATCATGCAATACCATCAGGGAGACAACTGACTGGCCCGAAATGTATTCTGCAGAATGACAATGACCCCAAACATACAGCTAAAGTCATTAAGAACTATCTTCAGTGTAAAGAAGAACAAGGAGTCCTGGAAGTGATGGTATAGCCCCACTGAGGCTGCTTAAATGCCTAAATCCATAGGAGAACTGTGGTTAGTTATTTAAGATGTTTGGAACAACCTACCTGCCGAGTTTCTTAAAAAACAGTGTGCAAGTGTATCTAGAAGAATTTATGTTGTTTTGAAGGCAAAGTCGTGTTCACAGAAAACATTGATTTGGTTTAGATTTTTACTCACTGTGCATTTTGTTAATTGATAAAAATAAACCACTAACATGTCCATTTTTGAAAGCATTCTTAGTTTACAGCATTTTCTCACACCTACCTAAGACTTTTGCACATTACTGCATATGGATAGATAGATAGATAGATAGATAGATAGATAGATAGATAGATAGATAGATAGATAGATAGATAGATAGATAGACTATATGAAGCAAATTAGGAGAAGCATATTACTAGGATGAAGTTTTCCTTTCAATATGATGCAAATTATCACTGTTCAAACAAATTTTATTATAATTTCTCCAATGCATCTTTCATCACCAGATCTTTTGAAATACCTATTCACTCTATATTAAAGAAGTAAAACATCCATATGATAACCCCACTTACAACACAAACTCCACCCACATAATACGGTAGTCTGAGCACTTTATGGACCAAAGGAGTGTGAAACGCAGTGCTTCACATTGTTTTTTGCATGCCGCTGGTCTTTAAAGGGTTGAGAAGGGCAGTGCATTCTTCCTGCAAATGTCATGTCTGCACCATGGACTTGTCATCCTCGACTATCTGAACATGATATCTCCTGAATAAAGACACAGGAACACAATTCATAGTGGCCTTTAGGATTTTTCTGGCCATGTAAAAGGAAGTAGGGTATTATTATTAACCCATTGAGTGCCAGAGGGGTATGCAACACATTGATTTGCAATGCATTGATTTGTAATGTGTTGCATACCCCACTGGCACTCAATGGGTTAAGGTGAGAGGCAATGCATATATGACATCTAATTTGCTAGCATTCAAGTAGTTAACAAAAAACAGTGGCGTAACTATAGGGATCGCCCCCTGCGACCCCTCCACCTGGCGCCTACACTCTCCCTCTGGCACTCTAGTAATGCAGAGCGCTGGGAGATGACATCATCGCCCAGCGCTCTGCATTACTGAAGAGGACTGCGAGGGAGCTCAACCTGCGTAGAGGTCTCTCCTGTCATGCCACTGCACCACCAGGGAGGTAGGAGATGGGGGCATTGTGGAGAGTGAGGGGCATTATGGAGATTGGGGGGCAATGTGGAGGGGGCCAATGTGGTTGAGGGGGGTTGATGTGATTGAGGGGGGCCAATGTAGTCGGTATGGGGGGGCCATGACACTTCTTTCATCAGGGTCCGGAGGCTTCTAGTTATGCCTCTGACAAAAAACAATATATATATATATTTATCCTGTTAAAATGGTCGGGGGATCCATGAAACACATTATAATAAATAGTGGGTTTTATATTATTTCTACTCATTGGGAATTACCCAAACTGTGTGGTGTTCATCTACTGGGTTTCTTAAAGGGACAGTAATACTTTGTTTTATCTTTATTTTATTTTGTAGGCATTAAAAAAACATGAAGAACGATATAAGTCTTATCTCTCAAACCTTTATGGTTTGAGAGATATTCAGAAACAAAGTTTCCCCTCCCGCCCCTTTTACCTAGTGTAAGCCATCTCTTCTCAGATGTGGAATCCAGTCCATAGACTAGACAGATAACAGCAGGGGACAATCTTCTTCCTATGAGAACAATGAAAGCCCTGCCTACCTTGACAAGTTTTTCAGCTTTTTCCCTTATCTTAATTGAAGATTGTCCCTCTCTGCAGTCTACCTGGGCACCTCCCTTCTGCTCTGCCTGAGCAGTGTTACATCAGTAAAAGGGGCAGGAGGGGGATACTTTGTCATTGAATTACTCTAGAACTACAACTCTGACAGAACTGAAATAACACTCTCCAAAGTCCAAATACTATGATGATTAATTAGAGCTGCTTTTATTATGAAACATTACTATCCCTTTAACAGGGAGGACTAATGCCAAAAATTCCCTGCATGCTCTTAGACCCGCTATTGGTAGTCACAAGCCGGCCAGATTGCTAGATGTCAGCATTATCCCACGAGAATTCTCAGTGAATAATTTTTTTAAGTAAATATTTCTTCAAATGTGGGTGCTCTCCTTCTGCTAATTTTCTCTTCTGTTTAAGTCAAGTAGTTAATTCTAGATTATTTAACTCCTGAAAGACCCATGTCTTGCCAGGACCACCATGGGTAAACTTGCCATAAAGACCCATGACCCTGGCACGTCATGGAATTCAGTGCTTCCCGAACGGCTGCATGCCATTCGTGGATACAATAAAAAAAATGCCCAGTGGTCCTTAAAGGGGAACTACCACCCAACACAATATTTAGCTTCACTAAGTCCCCACCTAGCGACTAGCTGCTTAGTAGCGCTAGTCACCAGAATAATTACCCTATTTAAGAGATTTCTGCTGTCTTCCATGAGTGACAGGCAGGATGGAGCGCGGACATCTTGCCATTGTGACGTCCGCGCATCTGCGCTGTCAGTCCCAGCCGGAGCCAAATGGATCCTAGCAACGCCTCCTAGACCCGGCTGGGACTTTAAGTGCCAGCCGTGAGCATGCGCGGACGGTCCTTACAAGTTTAAAAAAAGTTTTAAAGTGACTCAAGTAGTGTGAAAATCCACCTATAATAAATATTACTTCTTATGTGTTGAACATGCAAAAACAGGTCTTTCCTAATAATAAAAGATAAAGTTATTCATAATGGCATATACACATAAAATAGAGCCTATTGAGATATGGCATATTTCTGACATCAATTTTTAAATTATAAATCATTTTAGCAAAAATTGTATAATAAAAAGCTGCATTGTCTACAGAGTTGACTTTGGAGGTGATTTCTGCTTTGTTTCAAAGTTTTAAACAATATGGCTGCTCTGAGCTCTGCAAGGCTCATAAAATGGGAGATTAAGCATCTCTAAGGAAATTGCACTCAGTTTTTCCTCGCATTCCTTCAGACAGCTGCTAATCTTCAGCACCAACAGAGGCAACTAACCAAATATTTATAGCAGTGTTGGGACACAGAACCATTATTACAAGATCTACAGTACATAAGACCTTATCCTGGACTTAATTAACACATACTTTTATGAGTTATTTATTGTACATACATTAAATGATGCCTCACAAAAAAATACACTGAACACATGTCTTCTATATCATCAAGTGTGATTACATGTTTTTCAACATTGGGTGGTATTCAGCTGTGCGTCTGTGATTTGATCATATATTGAAGATGGAAAAATGTATATCGTTACTGAGGCTAATGTACTAAGAACTGGAGAAGTTGTGGGGGTATCCAAGTGCATCATTGGGGACCAATAAAAATCCACAAACAAAACACAGGTTGCTGGCCCAGGTGTGACCCTTATATAATAAGGTTTAAGGATAAAAAACAAAAAGACAAGACAATTAAAGGAACACTAACCAAAAATGTATTCTGGATTACATACTCTTAAATTCCCTGTACTTAATTTTAGTATCTGTAAAGTTCTGTATTTGTTTTCTGAAGTATAAAATCAAGTCTTATATAGGCTCTGAGCAGGAGATTAGTGGAGTAAAAATTATATCTTTATTGCCTTACCCAGTGTGGCACTAGGATGGTAGCTTTCAAGACACTAGGGGCTTGTTTAACCCCTTAAAGGGATAGTAATACTTTGTTTTAACTTTATTTTATTTTGTAGGCATTAAAAAAACATGAAGAATGATATAAGTCTTATCTCTCAAACCTTTATGGTTTAAGAGATATTCACAAGCAAAGTTTCCCCCTCCCCCCCTTTTTCTTAGTGTAAGCCATCTCTTCTCAGATGTTAATCTGGTTGTAAGACCAGACAGATAACAGCAGGGGACAATCTTCTTTGTATGAAAAGAATGAAAGTCCTTCCCCCTTGACAAGTTTTTCAGCTTTTTCCCTTATCTTAATTGAAGATTGTCCCTCTCTGCAGTCTACCTGGGCACCTCCCTTCTGATGTGGCTGAACGGGGGGGGGGATACTTTGCTTGTGAATATCTCTTAAACCATAAAGATTTGAGAGATAAGACTTATATCGTTCTTCATGTTTTTGTAATGGCTACAAAATAAAATAAAGATAAAACAAAGTATTACTATCCCTTTAATGACAGGTTTGTTTTTTTTTCCATTATAGCGATTGACTTCTTGGACTTACCAGGTAAGTCGTCTGTCACTAAGGGGTTAAATTATAGCCGGTAAAACACATGGTAGGGCAAAAATGTATTCCGTCCAGTACACACACACACACACACAGTTGTTTTGTCCTACAAACATGAACCACGAAGAGCTTTGGCTGACAGAACCTAACGTGTGGCCCATTGTTCCTTGTAGCTGTTTGTTCACACAATGCATGCTAAACAGTGTGAAAATGGGAACATCAAAGGAAACTAGGTAAGGCTCGATGTTTGACACAGTGTCAAACATTGAGTGTGAGCTAACAAGAGTCACCCCGCCCCCCACATCGCAAACACTAACCCTACCCTTGGCCCTACACTACACCTAACATTAACAATAAAGTTTACAAAAACTAGCCCTAACACTATTCTATCACCCACACCCCACAGCTGTAACAGTTACCTGTAAGTCTGAGGTCCAGTAAAGTCTTCTGTAACCTGATCTTCCTCTTTAATTCTTCTGTAAGCTTCTTTCTTCTTTTTCTTCATCTGTCCTCTTCTTCATCTGTAAAGTTGTTGCCTCTATAAAAGGAGAATAAGTATTACAATCAATGGCCCCATTCAAGTCCTGGCACCAGAACAAAAAAAACAAAAAGCCCCCATTTCGATACCCTTCGGGCCATTGCCAGATCCAAACGGAGGCAAATTTGAACAGCGACTGGCTTTTATATGGCCAGTATCTGTTTAAAAGTGTTCCTACACTCCCATTGGCTAGGATGTGGGGTTATGCAGGGCACAGTAAGTCCCCTGCGGTAACCACACATCAAAGCCAATCAGCTTCTAGCTTGAGGGGTTATGAATGCACATTTGTCATCCCTCCAGCTAGCCAATCAATGAATAGCTGGAGGGATGACTAAATGTGCATTTGTGACCTTTCCAGAATCTGATAGGCTGGGAGATTTGGTTACTGCAGGGCACATTAAGTGCCTTGCGTAACCCAACATCCCAGCCAATGGGAACTTGGGAACACTTTCTGAACAGAGAGTGGCCATATAAAAGCCATTCTCTATTAGAATGTGTCACAATTTGGATAGGGCAACAGCGAATAAGGTATCACAATGGGGCTTTTTGTTTTTTTGTTCTGCCAGCGCCAGCGGAACTTGAATGGGGCCATTGATTGTTATACACATTTTTCTTTTATAGGGGCAGAAACACAAATCTACAGATGAAAACAGAAGGACAGATGAAGAAAAAGAAGTAAGAAGCTTATAGAAAAATACTTAAAGAGGAAAATCAGGGTGCAGATCTCAGACTTACAGGAAAGTGTTTATTGAGTGCCGGGTGGTCTCTTCTTCTGAGAGCAAAACAGGTGACAGTTAAACACTCATACAAATTATTTTAACATTGAAACATTTAAATTCTTCTGTCAGTGAAAATTCTTATCAGTAATGTATATAAATAATTTGCTAGGCTCCAGCAGAGTCTCTTTGTAGGTTTTCAGATTTATTACCTTTTTAATGTCCATTGAATTATTAGCTTGAAAGTTTGCATCCTAGAGCCACTCAGTCAATTAAGGTCTTATTTTTACTCTACTAGTCTCCTGGTATGGCTATGGTACTACTCTTTACACATATACTCTGAGAGCAGACAGTTCTGCATTATCCAGGGCTACATGGTTCCATTGCATTGTCCAGGATTATATTTAAATGGACTGAGATAAAATAAGAACCCTTCTGAATACAGGAGCAGTGGGTATTAACCACAGCCAATTTATAGAGTTTAGTCTTATCTCTCAAAGCATAAAGCACAAACAACATTAAATAAATGATCGATGAACAGAAAAAATTACAAAGGCGTTGAAAAAACAGTTTAGGATTATATTTTAGGGGTGTAACATAAATGCGTATTCTTTTTATATATCTTAGCTATAAGTATACAATATAGAATTAAAGGTATGCAGGATTTGGGTACACACAAGTGGAATCTAGCCCAAATATTACAAGTACCAACTTAAAATATGTAAAATTATATGTAAAACGAAGTGCCATCCACAGGGCTTATAATTTAAAGGGATAGTAATACTTCGTTTTAACTTTATTTTATTTTGTAGGCATTAAAAATACATGAAGAATGATATAAGTCTTATCTCTGAAACCTTTATGGTTTAAGAGATATTCACAAACAAAGTATCCCTTCCCTGTTCAACCAGATCAGAAGGGAGATGCCCAGGTAGACTGCAGAGAGGGACAATCTTCAATTAAGATAAGGGAAAAAGCTGAAAAACTTGTCAAGGTGGGAAGGGCTTTCATTGTTTTCATACAAAGAAAATTGTCCCCTTCTGTTATCTGTCCTGTCATACAACCTGATCCACATCTGAGAAGAGATGGCTTACACTAGGAAAAAGGGGCGGGGAGGGGAACTTTGCTTGTGAATATCTCATAAACCATAAAGGTTTGAGAGATAAGACTTATATCATTCTTCATGTTTTTTTAATGCCTACAAAATAAAATAAAGTTAAAACGAAGTATTACTATCCCTTTAAGTCCTTTGCTACTAGCCAGACCTGAAAAGTTACTCACCACTGCAAGCCATAACATACCCACCAGGACTGAATTTCTACTCGCCAGGGCTAAATTTTCACTCGCCATTGGCTAATGGCGAGTGGAAATTTTGAGCCCTGGCCATCCATATACATCATAGCAGCCACCAGAAGAAACTACTGTATGCAGTGAACATCGGATGGTGTTATATCTATCAAATTGTATTTTAAACCCTAATCTCCATAAGGTGAGGAAGAATGCTCCAGTGTAGTGTCAGTCTGTATCAAAGATCATGAATCAAAAATCAACATAGATCCCAAAATGTAATAATGTCAGATAAGTTTGACCAGTTTATTTACAGTGTTATATGGAAACGGATGTGTCCAAGAGACACAAAGTAAGCAGCTTAAGTGATAGAAGCGAGTGGATAGCACTATATGCAAGTAGAACTTATAACCCAGACACTCCCCAGGTTGCAGAATTAAAAAAGACTTAGTAGCAGTACAATTCCTTAATCACGGTTATGATGTGGTCTCACTCCCTTATGCTCTTGCATTGTGTGCCTATGTGTTATTGTATTCCACAAATATAAGGCTGTTGTCTAGTGAGGAGTTCTGCCACTTTATTGATAGTGTTGGTTCTACTGAGTCCCACTCCAAGACCTTCCTCCACAGGTCATCATGATGTCAGATTTGGCAATAGCGGTCATACAAAATATTTTCCAGGCTCAGTAGCTTGGTAGACTCTTGCCATACCTCACACACAGCACTAGTAGCATCCAAACTCAATGCCATTTCACTGGAAAAGTCTGCTTTGTTAAGAGGAATCACTTTATCAGTCTATAGCTAAGGATTTTAAACCATGAATAGCCAATAACTATCCACACAATCATTATCCCCAAAATATGTAGTCTCAAACAGCTAGAGAACCCACTACCAGCGATACCATGACTTGGGCCCTTAGTACATATGGTATATTCAGGTTGTATTCAAGGTTGTAATCAAACTTGGGCAGGCCAGCTGTTGATGTACACAGTGGCTAGTTGATGATAGTGAGAGTTGAAGGTCCCAACATCCCGAGAGTCCACCGCTGACCCCCTCCTGGCTTGGGGCCTTGGTACATGTGGAATACTCCCTAGAAAGGAGTGAATCAGCTTTTGGCTCCCCTGCTATTGGGGCCTACAGCTCCTAGCATCACCAGCTAGGCACTGGTTAAATGTGGATGCAGGGTGTCATAGACCACAATAACGTCAGAGCCCAAGGCTGAATACACTATGAATCAGGAAAAGGCCATTTCTACTAAAACCAATTTGGGGTCAAACAATAGACACCATAGCGAATAAGAGTATCTCATTACTGTTTACATGAACCTCTTGAATATTATAGGGGGGGTATAAGACATTCCTTCACAATGCACTGTAAACCTTGCTTTCTCCTTTGAGTGCCAGAAAGGTATTCAAGGCATTGTGTTACACCCAAAGGGATTATAATGCATTTACAGTAATGGTTCATTTGTTTGGTTCACTTTTGTGCATTTGAGGTTTATAACTGGTCCATGGAGCATAAGGTTCATATTGTTTTTGCACTTGTTATGGTATATCTGATGATTTATTTGTAAGAAGAGTGCCATATTTTATTTTTGCACCATTACTTGGCATAATTTCTACCAATGCTAGTAACCCCTTAGTGTTCAGCAATGTCTTGCAGACCTCAGCATTCAAAGGGTTTAACCCCTTAAAGGGATAGTAATACTTCGTTTTAACTTTATTTTATTTTGTAGGCATTAAAAAAACATGAATAATGATATAAGTCTTATCTCCCAAACCTTTATGGTTTAAGAGATATTCACAAGCAAAGTGTCCCCCTCCCGCCCCTTTTACTGATGTAACACTTCTCAGCCAGATCAGAAGGGAGCTGCCCAGGTAGACTGCAGAGAGGGACAATCTTCAATTAAGATAACAGAAAAACCTGAAAAGCTTGTCAAGGGGGGCGAGGCTTTCATTGTTCTCATAGGAAGAAGATTGTCCCCTGCTGTTATCTGTCTGGTCTATGGACTGCATTCCACATCTGAGAAGAGATGGCTTACACTAGGTAAAAGGGGCGGGAGGGGAAACTTTGCTTGTGAATATCTCTTAAACCATAAAGGTTTGAGAGATAAGACTTATATCATTCTTCATGTTTTTTTAATGCCTACAAAATAAAATAAAGTTAAAACGAAGTATTACTATCCCTTTAAGGACCATTGACGTACCCGGACTGTCACGCTGGTCTGGCACTTAAGGACCAGTGACAGTCCTGGTACGTCAAGTACTTTTACTCACCGTGCTCCTGCAGGAGCACGGTGAGTAATACCGGGGACTGAAGTTGATCGCTCCAAGACTGCAGTGATCTCTTTCAGTCCCTCGATCGGCGTGCCGGCACACTTGACCAGTCACATGGGGCTGCACGTTGAGCTTCCCTATCTGGTCCTTAAAGTACCACACACCCCGGGACTGCTGGTCCGTAAGGGGTTAAAGACACATTGAAAAGAAGGAGAATCATGGAAAATACACTAGCAACAAGAACAATGTTTTACTCAAACTTAGGAATTATTCTGAATAATAGTACAGAAATCAAATATGGAATTCTTCTTAATATCTTTATTTTATTTTGTAGGCATTAAAAAAACATGACGAACGATATAAGTCTTATCTCTCAAACCTTTATGGGTTGAGAGATATTCACAAGCAAAGTTTCCCCTCCCGTTCCTTTTACCTAGTGTAAGCCATCTCTTCTCAGATGTGGAATCTGGATGTAAGACCAGACAGATAACAGAAGGGGACAATCTTCTTCCTATGAGAACAATGAGAGCCCTGCCCCCCTTGACAAGTTTTTCAGGTTTTTCCCTTATCTTAATTGAAGATTGTCCCTTTCTGCAGTCTACCTGGGCACCTCCCTTCTGCTCTGGCTGAGCAGTGTTACATCAGTAAAAGGGGCAGGAGGGGGATACTTTGTCATTGAATTACTCTTGAACTACAACTGTTACAGAATTGAGATAACACTCTCCAAAGTCCAAATACTATGATGATTAATTAGAGCTGCTTTTATTATGAAACATTACTATCCCTTTAAAACAATTGGGCCATCAAATTATAACAATAGAAGGATTTCTAACTGATAGTATATAGGTCTATTGATGACTGATAACATTAATAGTTGGAGTGAGCATGGCTTTATGAAGAATGGATCATGGTAAACAAATTTACTATTACTACTACATTCTACGAAAAGGACAATGGTTTTGTTGCTGATGCATGTTTAGATTTTGCAAAACTCTTTAATACTGTGCCTCACAACAGGCTACCGCATAAATTCATAGTCTTCAGCTTGGAATGTGATATCTGTTGAGGAATAGAAAACTGGTTAAATTACAGAATGCAGGTTGGTCTAAAGTTGTAAGTGGGGTGCCACCAAGGTTCAGTTCTGGGTCCAATGCATTTTAATTTGCTTATTAATGATCTTGAATTGGGCATTGAAAGTAGCATCTCAGTCTTAGCTGAGGCAGTAAACTGTGAAAGGAAATACATTGAGAACAGGGTATTTTTTCTCTTTAGAAACATTTGGAAAAACTGAGCAAATGGGTGGAAGTGTCAGATGAGGTTTAATATCGTTAAATGTAAGGTTACGCATTTGTGCTGCAGAAACAAATATGCTTCATGCACACTAGATGGGAAACTACTTGGGAATCCTCATTAGAGAAGAGTACTGCTAGACAATAGATTTCACAGCAGTGTGCAGTGTCACTGAGTGGAAAAAATGTAGAGATGTGCACAAAACTGACTGAGAGATTGGAGGATCTGAGCTATAAAGTGAGAATAGCCAAACTGGGTTTGTTTACATTAGAGATGAGCAGGGGCGGACTGACAGGACCCAGGGCCCCTGGTCCAAAAAGAGGTCTGGGCCCCCTGCAGAAATCTCGACATTGCCCCTTCATCTCCACAATGCCCCTTCATCTCCACAATGCCCCCATCTCCACATTGCCCCTTCTACAATTCCCCCTTCATCTCCACAATGCCCCTTCCACAATACCCCCTTCATCTCCACAATGCCCCTATCTCCACATTACCACCTTCATCTCCACATTCATCTCCACATAGCCCCTTCCCCCATGCTCCTTCATCATCACACTGCCCCTACCTCCAGTCCCTGGTGGTCTAGTGGCGTGGCTGTGCGAAGTCCCGCGTGCCTCTAGTAATACAGAGGCTGGGAGATGATGTCATCTCCCAGCGCTCTGTATTACTAGAACGGCGCACCAGCGGCCATTGTTAGAGAGCTGCTGAGGTACGCTGGAAGCGGCGGGCCCCCCTTCAGTCACGGGCCCTCGGTCCGTGACCGAATACCCGTATGGTCAGTCCACCCCTGGAGATGAGATGCCATATGATTACGTTTAACAAATATATTTGATGTTACTTCAACAGGTTATGAGGAACTATTTACTTAAGGGCTGAGCAAAAAACAAAAGGTCATCCAGGAAAGAGGAAAGGCTAGTTTGACTAAGAAAATGCATGGATTTGTTTTTACAGTAAGGGCATTAACCCCTTAAGCAACCATGACGTGTCAGGACCATCATGGCTGTCTTGCACTTAAGGACCAGTGAAGGTCCTTGAACGTCATGGAAATCAGGGCTGCTGCCCCATGGTCCTTAAGTGCTGGCTGCATGGCTGGTCCTTAAAGGGATAGTAATGTTTCACAATAAAAACAGCTCCAATTAATATTCATAGTATTTGGGCCATGGAGAGTGTTATATCAATACTGTCAGAGTTGTAGTTCAAGAGTAATTGAATGATAAAGTATCCCCCTCTCTCCCCTTTTACTGATGTAATACAGCTCACCTCAGAGCAGCAAGACTGTCCAGATGGATCGCAGAGAGGGACAATCTTCAGTGATCATAAGGAAAAACCTGTCAAGGAAGGCTGGGTTTTCCTTATTCTCACGGTAAGAAGATTGTCCCTTGCTGTGATCTGTCCGGTCAAGACTCAAGATACCAGATTCCAGATCTGAGGAGAGGTGGCTTACACTAAGTAAAAGGGGCGTTAGGCGGATACTTTATCATTCAATTACTATTGAACTACAACTCTGACAGTACTGATATAACACTCTCCATGGCCCAAATACTATGAAGATTAATCAGAGCTGATGTTTTTGTGACACATTACTATCCCTTTAAGGGGTTAAGGTTGTGGAATGGGAATGTGTTAGCAGATACCGTCGATTTTTTTTTATTTATTTTTTTTAAGGCTTTGGATACCTTTCTAGCTCAGAACAATATTGGAATTATGACTGGTTGCAAAGCAGATAGGATCCAATTAACTTTTGGAGTACGAAAAAATATTTTTTTTTACCCATTTCAGGCATAATTGGAAATGGCTTCAATAGTTTAACCCTTTGAGTGCTAGAGGGGTGTGCAACGCATTGCAAAGCAATGCGTTGCGTACCCCTCTGGCACTCAAAGGGTTAAAAGGGTTTTGTCTCTAGATCAACAAGGGTGGTATGGTAAGGACTGAATCTGGTGGATACATGTCTTTTTTCAGTCTCATTAACTATGTTACTATATTACTGTAGAATATAATTTACAAATACCTAAATTCTTAATGTGTCAGACATCCCTCTTCTCGACCTTGTTAGGGATGATGGGAATTGTAGTCTCCAACAGCTGGAGTGTCACAGCAGGATGCCTACTCTTGAGCTAGCATTTGTTTAGATATGTGAATATTTATTACTAAATGTTATCTCCGTCGGAGACATCACTTCAAATCTTGGGTTTTTCCCCTTGTTATAATCCATGAGTTATGTGTGCTCTGTAATAAAAGTGTGGCTTAAAAAACGAAACACAGACCTTATGGTAGAGATCAGATATATTTTAATCTGGAGGTAAAAGTTTAGGAAATATAATGCTGCCATTGTACTCCAATGATTTAATACAAGTTTGTGTAAAGAATTTCACCTCATCCTTATCTACAACATCGGAATACCAAAACAACTACAGCAGAGCTGGACAATATCTTTCACAGAAACTATCAGAGAAAAGCCATAACATTTTCTCTAAATAGTGATAGTATTATTTATTATATCAAAGCTATTTTATGTTTTATTTGGATCTGTGGCGCCTTTTTTTAAAAAAAGTTCTCATAACATGACAGTAATTAGCCATCAAGATGTTCCATAGATGATACAAAGCCAACCCTCAGAATCTGCTTCTTCTCAAAGTAAAGAGATGACATCATCCTTTAGTTTATTTTAAAGAGCCCAAAGAATGAAATAATGAGTGCTGCAGACAAATAAAGGAAACATGAATGCAAGGATCTGTTGGTCTGAAGATGCCATTTATAAAATATTTGGCATACATTAGACCAGTCCTTAATGGGGTATGCAGACATAAACTACAGGTCAAAGGGATTCCTAGGTCAGTATATTCATGCCAACATATCCTTTGAAGTGGATTTCAGTTTAAAATGTGAAACAAATCATTAAATTTGCTAAAACTTTACTGAAGATCTAACAATTTATGGTCATAGCTGTATTATAATTTAGCTCAGTCAAAACATTGAGGGAAAAGTAGAACTCAACATACAAGATGTTCATATTTCCTTATTTATAAACACAGGAAGGCTGTTAACGTTTTTTTTTTTTTTAAAAGCTTTATTGAAGTAAAGAAAAGTACTAATCACAGTATAAACTAGTTATGTGCAAAAAAATACAATTTGAGATACAACTAGTCGTCATGCCATGGTAAACAATGTATGGCTGGCAACTATTTTTAACATTTTGAGTGCCAAAGAGTTAACCTCTTGAGAACCAAAGAGGGTTGCACAACAATGGGTTGCACACACCTATCTGGTCATGAACGAAAGTAAGAATTTTTTCTGAATTATTAGAAACATTTTAACTAATCCTTAAAAGCTCTGCAAATTTGGTATTGTTTTCTTCAAACAACAGCACGATCTTCTGAAAGGATAGCTGCCAAATTTCCTACATATTGAGATATAATGAGGTACTTAAGATTCTCTTCATTTTCATTAAAAGTGCAAAAAAAGTGCCTTTGTTCCTGACGTAATTAGGTAAAAAGTCATGGGTTCTGTACAAGCACAATCTGTTCTGAATTGATGAACATGTGCAGAGGTGACTGGAGCAAGCAGCTTACAATATAACAATGCACTGTGTGTTCCTTAGATGAAATACTAGTGTGCATACAGTTGAGGAATTACAAACTAAATAATAAAGCTAATTACCCTCACCCAGATGGAGGATACACAGCTACAAAGCTTTGGATGATTTTTTTCACATCACCGTGCGTCCCAAACAGCTGATAATTAACGTATGATACATCTAATGACAAGGAAAAATATAAAGGTTGACTTTATCTAGTGACCCTGATTGCTGTCAAGACAAGTTCAAACTCAAACACCAAAATATCAAGTACTTTCAAATAAACCTATATATCCCCCAAAATAACTGGCATACCTTGCTTTTATTTAGAGTTTAGGTGAGTTACAGCACAGGACCCAGTAGCGGAGGATATCGATAGAGGGAGAGAGAGGTGCGTACATTGGAGGCAGGTAGAAATGTTGCACTTAACCCTTTGATTGCCATGATTGCAATGCATTGTGTACCCCTCTGGCACTCAAAGGGTTAAAATAACACATAATACACCTTTGCACATTTGCCATTCAGGCATTCAAATTATTGTCTTTTATTTTGACAGTGTGAATTAGTGAGTGGCAAAGAGTGACAGAGAGTGAGAGTGATCAAGTGTGTCTGTGAGGGCCTATGTGAGTGCCTGAGTGTGAGTGGGTGCATAATGTTGAGGAGAGGAGAGGAGGAGAGAGGTATGGGGAAAGGAGCAGGAGAGAAGGAAGGTCAGCTAAGCAGTAGGAGAGGGAGATCAGCTGGGCAGAGGGAGACCAACATAGGATACGCGCACAGAGGCCAAGGACAGTTGTGTCAGTGGGACGAGGGGTAGAGATTGGGGAGCATTCCACACAGTCAGGGTCAGCACAGGCAGGCCATTCAAGCCACAGCTCTGACACAAGCAGAATAGGGTGCTTGTCCAGAACATCCCGGATAGAGAGAACATCCTGTTCCCAAGGGAGAGGGTCACTGGTTTTGGGGCTCAGAAGAAGGTCACCTGGCATCAGGTGGTGAACCAGGTCTCCACCTTCCAGAGAAGTGGGAGTGGTCGCCATGCATACCTGAGCTATCGGAGGTGGTCCCCCTTAACCCCTGAAAGGAGATGATAAGGCTGATCGTGTCGGCAACGACCGTTGAAGGGAGTCCTGGAGCATCAGACATTGGGGATGACAGCACCCTCCACAATACCAGTAAGTGCGTAATTTCATAACCATACAACACACAAACCCTCTTATCTCACACAGTCACACCAGAACACATCATTTACATAACTGCACCAACAAAGCTCTGAGGGGATTCAAACAATGACAAAATACTGGACAATAGAAACACAAATGGGAAGGGTACAGCATAACAAATCCTGTCCAAGTGCATCTTTAACCCCCTCGTTAATGTGTTGTTCATGATACCACAAATAATGCTCGCCATTAGTGATGAGCGAGCGTGCTCGGCCGATGCTCGGATCGGCTCGAGCATCGCTCTGCTTGGCACATGGCGGTACTCGTCGAGTACCGCCATGTGCTCTCCCGCCATGTTCAGGTGGCGGGGATCTGTGCCGGAAGAGGCACAGATCCGAAGAAGCTCCGCTGGACCACCAGGGACTGGAGGTACGGGGGCATTGCGGAGATGAAGGGGGCATTGCGGAGATGAAGGGGGACATTGTGGAAGAGGGGCATAGACTCTATGCCCCTCTTCCACAATGTCCCCCTTCATCTCCGCTATGCCCGTCTTCCACAATGTGCCCCTTCATCTCCGCTATGCCCCTCTTCCACAATGTGCCCCTTCATCTCCGCTATGCCCCTCTTCCACAATGTCCCCCTTCATCTCCTCTATGGCATAGAGGAGATGAAGGGGGACATTGTGGAAGAGGGGCATAGCGGAGATGAAGGGGCACATTGTGGAAGAGGGGCATAGCGGAGATGAAGGGGCACATTGTGGAAGACGGGCATAGCGGAGCTGAAGGGGGACATTGCGGAGCTGAAGGGGGCATTCGGAGATGAAGGGGGCATAGCGGAGATGAAGGGGGCATTGACCAGGCACCCTCCCCTCATCAGAGCAGGGGGTGCCTGGTGTTGCCCCATTCATTTCAATGGGGCTCGGGTGCTCGGCCGAGCACTCGAGCCTCAGGGGGTGCTCGGTCAGAGCACCCGAGCACCCGAGCATCGGGGTGCTCGCTCAACACTACTCGCCATCTCATTGTCATGTGAAGCTCTGTCATGTTCCTCCACAATGTTAAACATGTAGCCAGAGGGAGGTCAGCAGCTAAGCCCTTGAGTACCAGAGGGATGATCAACGCATTGGTTGACAATGAATTGGCTACCTCTCTGGCACTCCAAGGGTTAAACGACAACCAACACAATACAGCAGTACATTGCACTGGTCCACCAGGAACAGTTCACATATCACAGTTTCACTGAGAAAAACTGACTGCACGTACAACACACAGGCCTCGAAAGAAAGGAACACTAGGGCCCCAAAGCAAAAGCAATGCATCGTTCAAAAACAATGAGAACTAAGTATATGAGTACATCGTGGGAATCATGTGTATCCTGAGGAGTGGGGATGGCAAGGAGGGGAACTGTTGTGGTTCGAGGCCATAGTGTTGTTGCTCTCTAAGCCTATGTGTATGCAATTGTTTCTTCCCAATTGAACTGTGATGGTTAAGCTTTTGTTATCACATGTACCCTGAGGAGTGGGGATGGCAAGGAGGGATTTCAGGCCATCCACTCTTGTCAGGACACATATGATAACCAAACATCAACTACTTTAGGTTGTTAACATCAATGTACAACAGGGCTGTCTAGGTTTAGACACCAAGGGCCACCAACAGGACAGGACTGAAGGATATCCCTGATTAAGCACAGGTGGATCAGTCAAAATGAATGAGCTACTGGTCAACTCACAGTGTTAAGGAGTTAGGCTATAAGACAGGAGTCTGAAGAGGATAATAGACAGCACAACTGATTACACGATGCAGGGTGAACATAGGGAGCTATGAACTTAGGTGTGATAGGGATTTGATGCATGGCTTACATATTGTACCAGTTACGTGGTTGTAGTAGGCAGTGATAGGGCTGTTATGTCAATCATCCGGGGGGCTGAAACACATGATTATGTGTTTTGTGAATGTGTTTACACACATTTTCCAAGGCTGATCATGGACATACATGCATCGTGTTTGATTTCTGTGTCATACTCACGACGGGTGAAGTGGTCCCTGATGAGCCTGTCTCTTATCTCTGCACTTCTCTGGGTGTACTCATCCTGTGCCTGGGGAACAGGGACCTCCAGGAGGTGTTGTGGCTCCATATCCTCGACTAGCATAGCGTCCACTGCTATGTTGTGGAGGATTGCACATGTCAGGATAATGTTGCATGCCTTTCCTGGTGCAGCACTCTCCCAGAGTGATCAAGGCACCTGAATCTAGTTTTGAGGATCCCAAAGGCGCACTCAATGGAATTCCTTGATCTAACGTGTGCCTCATTGTAGCGCTCCTGTGCAGATGTTATTGTATTTGGAAGTGGTGTGATGAGTCACGGTTTACACCCATAGCATGCATCACCTGTGGAAAGAGAGTGACATGTTGAGACAGGGAGCACATGTTATATGGATGATATACTACTTGTGAGTCATGACCATGATAAGCTGTATTTCCATTATTCGTGTGAGTGCACCTGTGGCTGTGATGTGAGGTCTGTTTTGTTGACACACCCAAAAGCAATCCTCCTGTGTAAGTTCCATTCTCAAAGTCCCAGTGGACGGAGGAGTGTGTGAGGATGTATGAATCATGGCAGCTGCCGGGATAGGAGGCACAGACATGGGTTATCCTCATTCTAGCATCACATACTATCTGTACTTTTATGGAGTGGACATTCTTCCTTTTCATGTACAGATGTCCCTCTTGTGTTGGAGCTTTTATACTCACATGTGTACAGTCTATGGCCCCTGACCATGGGCATGCCTCCCCTTGTGTAAAACTGCTGTTTCACACGTGTCCACTCCATGTTGTGGAGGGGAAGTGGACATAGCTCCTGGCCTTCCTCTTGAGGGCTGCCAACACCTGAGTCAGTGCCCTTTAAACGTGGCTTGTGACATGCCAGATACATATCCTTGTGTGGACTGGAAGGTTCCACTTGCCATGAAATGAACGAGAACCATGAGCTTCTGCATGCCAGATAGGGCATGGCTGGTTTTGTAAATAGGGTTTATTTCATCTTTGATCACCTCATATAACTGGATTATTCTCTGAAGTCTCTGACTTCAGCTTTTGTCATTCCCAGGAGCGAGTAATATCCTGGGTCTGTGTGAACGTCTGTCATCCCTGTTCTGCTCCACAGGTCCCTGTAGCAGCTGTGGGAGATCCAGTTGTGTCAGTTGGGGTGCTGCTACCTGGTGTGATTCGCCAGGTGGAGATGGGCTGCTGCCTTACTTTCCAGCTTGAGCATCAGCATCAACAAGTGTGCTTGAGGGAGTATGTTGATCCCTAGCCCTTGCATGCCTTTTTCTCTATTGTACTTACAGGAATAGGTATGAAAACATACTAGTCGTAATCTCTCTCTCTCTCTCTCTCTGTCTTTCTCTCTCTGTCTCTGACTGGTCTCAGTGTAAAAACAACACATTTGAGGACACCGAGATGTCCCTGTAAGACAGTGGTGGGGTGTTGTCCAGGCGCGGTCATGGGGTAGGTTGTGACCAAAGTGAAGGTATTTTTTTTCCAGGTGAATGTTTGTCAGTGTGTGTTGTTTTTTTCTGATCTTTTCTGATTGCTGTGTAGCTGTCAGTTCTGTGTCTGACGTTGGCAGGTGCATATTGTGTCTCCATCGGCTGGTGATGTTTCACAGGTGAGTTTGGGTTACTTTGGATTGACAGGTGTGCATTTTTCTGGGGCCTGTTGTGATGGCTTGTGTTGGGAAGCTTTGCAAAGTCCTTGTCCCTGGGGGGCTGATAGGTTTTTGTTGTTTGTCTGTGATTTTTTTTGTAGGACATAGGCTTTATTGGTGTGTTTGTTTAGCTTTGCAGGGGTTAATGTTGCCATAGTTGTACTTGTGCTATATGCTGTGTGTTGTGTGAGCTGCTGTTTCACTGGTTTTTTTTTTTGTCCGACGGTGTGTTTTTTTGCCCGTTGTGTGACGTACGGCCAAAAAAACTGAGTGCAGAATTTCCTCCATAAAAAGTATCAATTTGTCGTGAGTTAGCACTACCACACACAATTAATTGGCTGTGGAAATATCTGTTCCATAGATATCAATGGACGTAATATTATCATCTGTTGTGATTTTAAAACTGCCATTAGCTGTTCATAAGACACCTAACTGAATGGCTTACTGTGCTTTCAAAACCACCTTTGGCTGTTTTTTCTTAAAGGGATAGTAATACTTCGTTTTATCTATATTTTATTTTGTAGGCATTAAAAAAACATGAAGAACGATATAAGTCTTATCTCCGAAACCTTTATGGTTTGAGCGATATTCACAAGCAAAGTGTCCCCTCCCGCCCCTTTTACCTAGTGTAAGCCATCTCTTCTCAGATGTGGAATCCAGGTCATAGTCCAGCCAGATAACAGCAGGGGACAAACTTCTTCCTATGAGAACAATGAAGGCCCTGCCCCCCTTGACAAGTTTTTCAGGTTCTTCCCTTATCTTAATTGAAGATTGTCCCTTTCTGCAGCCTACCTGGGCACCTCCCTTCTGCTCTGGCTGAGCAGTGTTACATCAGTAAATGGGGCGGGAGTGGGATACTTTGCCATTGAATTACTCTTGAACTACAACTCTGACAGAATTGAAATAAAACTCTCCAAAGTCCAAATACTATGATGATTAATTAGAGCTGCTTTTATTATGAAACATTACTATCCTTTTAACGGACTCAATTGAATCAAGGCCGAAGTCTGGCTTCTTCTGTTAGTGATTGTTGAAATAGGGGCTCGTAATTAATCGTTTCTGTGAAACAAATTAGCCACTTACTCCTGAAAGTAAAGGTCCCCTTTAATTACTGAAAATATTCTATTATGCATTTTTTCTTTGTGATTGGAATAATTATTAATGTTTAAACACTGGCATTGTCACATGTCCCATTTCAGCACAATAATGAATACCGCATACATGTTGTACTTTGTTTTTAAAGGTGCAATCTATGTTATTATTACTTTTTTTTTTTTGCAAACCACATAGGAAATCAGCTCACTTTTAAGATTACTCAGTGTCAGTGTTTATTTATTCTCCCTAGAAATCCCATAACATGAATGTAGTCATTTGGCAGACAAATCATAACTTCCTATGAGTGAAAATGGTAGCCAATTTTAACACTCCAGAAAGAACACAAAATATAAAATAAAAGCACATATCTCAAGAGATCAAAAGTATAAAAATTAAAGGAAATAATCACTCTTTTGCAGATTAACTAAATTAACTTACTTTTTTCTTATTTAAAGAATCAGAAACACCTCAAATGATCTTGAGTTATATACACTTAAACTTTTTTTTATGAAAAAATATATATTGTAGGGATTTCCCTACTGAGTAAAATAAGGGAACTCCCATTGCAGAGAGATTTATATTTCCAGAGTTATTACAGTTTAAACCCATGTTTTTTTACATTAGCAGTGCCCTCTAGTGGTCAAATTCTAATTAGATTTCCTGTTAGATTCTAATGGAGAGGAAAGTCAGAAAAGTCAGAGACATACAGTTCTCCATAGAATGTAATAGAAACTGCCTGTCACTTCCTGTCAGTTAGAACTATCAGGAAGTAAACACAGTAAGTTCACTTCCTGGTTATTTAAACTGCTATAAATTTTGAATAAAACATCGGGCAGCAGTGGGAGTGACCTTGTTTTATTCAGCAGGAAATGCTCTGTAAAATACATGTTTTCATAAAAATAAGTTTACTGCTCCTTTAAATACCCTGTACTTCAAGATAGCATCTGTAAACATATCTGTTTATTTCCTAAGACCTAAAGTCTTGTCTTACATGTGGTCTGAGGGAGCAGGCATTTCAGGAAGTATAAAGAAGAGAAAATAATCACTTGATTACAGACTAACTAAATCATTTTTTTTTCATTATTTAATTCTTAGAAAGCATTGGTTTGCAATACGTTAATGACATCTTTAGCATTTATAGGATTAGAAAGGTAATAAAGATTTACAAAAAATATGTATTCTTTTATTTTAACTCTTTATTGCCCTTTTATGAAACCTCTAATTACAAACATTCTTAAAATAAGTATCTGAATAAGAAAACATCTTAAACGGATAGTAATGTTTCATAAAAAAAAGCAGCTCTAATTAATCATCATAGTATTTGGACTTTGGAGAGTGTTATTTAAATTCTGTCAGATGTAGTTCAAGAGTAATTGAATGACAAAGTATCCCCCTTCTGCCCCTTTTACTGATGTAACACTGCTCAGTCAGATCAGAAGGGAGGTGCCCAGGTAGACTGTAGAGAAGGACAATCTTCAGTTAAGATAAGGGAAAAACCTGAAAAACTTGTCAAGGGGGGCAAGGCTTTCATTGTTCTCATAGGAAGAAGATTGCCCCCTTCTGTTATCTGTCTGGTCTATGGACTGCATTCCACATCTGAGAAGAGATAGCTTACACTAGATAAAAGGAGGGGGGAGGGGAAACTTTGCTTCTGAATATCTCTCAAACCATAAAGGTTTGAGAGACAAGACATATCATTCTTCGTGGTTTTTTAATGCCTACAAAATAAAATATAGATAAAACGAAGTATTACTATCCCTTTAAATATCTTCCTTCCTGTATCTGTATATGTCTAGTAAATATAAACATATGTATTTGCAATTTTGTATCTACCTCTATGATGTCATGGGGATCCACGTTATAGAGCTATTTTTGGCACTTTTAAGTTGTTTATTTGAGATTGGTTGGGCTGTCCTATTTAACATCAGGCACTGGTCCTTCTTAGGCAGCCCTGAGGAAGGTCCATGCTTGGACTGAAAGCATTTGGCTCATGATGGAAATCACTAGCTAAAAATCACCTTCTTTTCTTGAATCAACCCTTGGAGTGTTGTCTCATCCTTGTAGCTTCCAGGATGAGCATATTTTTATGTCTAGGTATAGTTGTATAGTGTAATTTCCCTGTATTTCAGTTGTCGGCTACCTGTAACCTATTCAACAAGGAACTCTCCAATCATGAAGATGAAAAATATACACAACATCAAAGCAGCACTTTGACTACTACAGTGTAAAATTGTAATGATTGTAATATTAAGCAATAATATATCTGTGTGACCAGAAAACAGATGGCTTTTATTATATCATCATTAAAATACTGGTGTAGACATACCAATCTCCTCCAAAGCATTTGACATAGCTATTGTGCTTTATCGTCTTATGAAATGTGCCTTTCATGTTAAATACATTAGGAGAAAGGAAATGTGCACTTTATCCTCACTACTGCTTTGAATTTGTAACTAACAAGGGCACATTTGTAATTCTAAATACTATTTTCAAGGTACAGATTTATTTAAAATACTGTTTTCTCTGCATGTATATCTAAGGTAAGGATGCAGCCTTGGAACCATAAACCGCACTAACAGGATTATGATCTACTGTCAGCTGACTAGTCATTGAACTCAAAGTAGAACATCTTAACTCAAGCAGCTACCTATTCTAATCTTTCCATGTGCTCTGTGTGTCATTCATTTTGTGTATACATTAAATAATCATCTTTAGCTGAATCCTTGCTTCAGGGAAGGATTATTGACAACTCTGATTTTCCAGTAATTCTTCTCTACAATGCCAGTGGATGAATGATACATGTGACCCATAGTTTCCAGGAAATATTATACTGCATAGTTGATTAGTCTTATATACTGATATATGTTAATTCAAGTCTCATATATATGTGTGTGTGTGTGTGTGTGTGTGTGTATGAATGAAAGAAAGAATAATGCTATGAAAAATACATATAATTATAAGAGGGTTCCCAGCCATGGGGAGTTACAAAGGTGGAGTAATGCAAAACCCTGCCTCTTCAACTAAATAAAAATTGCGAGTTGGCTAGCACCCTGCCGCCTCCTCAGCCAAATGGACAGGGGCTATCTTGTGTATAAAGGCCAGGTGAACAGGAGGGGTTATCCTGTTTGCCCTGGTGACGTGCAGTAGCACATACCCTTTCACTAGGGTGAAGGGTACATTGTGGCCTTTATCCATGTCTCCCTCCCATTTGCTGTGTGCTCTCTCCAAGCCCTCCCTCCCATTCGAGATTTTCACCTTCCTTTCATTATGGCAAAGGGGAAATGGAGGCCCTTCCCCTTTACCATGGCAGAGGGGAGGGCTATCCTGTTTTCCCTGGTGATGAGGAGGGGACACCGAAGCACATTGTTTCTCTCTATGGCGAAGGGGACACCAGGGGGAACAGGATTGCCCCTCCCCTTTGCCACTGCAAACATTCTCATGATGCACCACAACTAGCGATCTCCCAGCTGATTGGGATGGAAGAGCAATAGAGCTGGCACAGCCTTTGCCGTGGCGAACTCCATTCACCGTGGCAAAAGCTAATATAATAAAAAAAAACAAAAAACAGTGGTGCTGTTGCCACATCATCCTATGGAGTTTTATGATCAAACTGAGTGTTTGCATGTGTCAATGAAACCGTTAAGTATGCCATCGAGAGCATATACTCCTGGCAGGGTCACCCAAGGTGGACAGATCAAAGCTAAGGCACCAATCTAAATCCATCCAAAATCTGCCAACCCTCACTGGACCAGCATGGCAGATTATGGTCCATTCCCTCAACATTGCTTAATTACAAATACAATGGGCCTCATTCCCCAGTGGCTTGCAAGCTACTTCCCATGGCAGCAGGAAGACCAGCTCAATGCCAGATGGTGCTAAGAATCAAAGGGTTCTATCAGCCTGCCTTTGGTCTTTAGACATTGGAAAGCTTAATATCTGATCTTTTGAGTATGGTTTCACCCTTAGAGGAACTTGTGAAAGAACTAAATCACATCAGCTGGGACATCATCGGCTTATGTTAGACTTGTAAAAAGATGAAGATTTAGTCAAATTAGAAGATGGATACTGGCTATACTATAAAGGAACCAAAGATGGATTATGTGGAGTAATCAATTTTTGATTAACACTGACAGACTGACTGACAGTCATAAAAGTAGAAAGTATTTCAGAAAGAACTGCTTCCTGGTGTTATCAAACTAAACGGTCGCTATGTTCTTCAAATCATTCAATTTTATGACCCTACAGGTAGCCACAGTGATGATTAAGTTGAAGAATTGTATGATGATTTATTATGCTTCTTCAAACTGGATAATTACCATTACAAATTTGAAATGGAAGATTTCAGTGCAAGAAATGGTAATATGCAAAATGGAGAAAAATCAATCGAACCACATGGAACTGGAAAAAGAGATGACAGAGGCAACCAGCTGATCAAATTTATTGAAGAACATAATTTGTACATCATTAATTTATTCTTTCTTAATATCTTTCTTCAAGATCACATAGAAAATAATATCCACTTACTTATCAAGTCATTGGAGTCCAGGGGGTTTGATATTCACTCCATAACTTTTGGATTCCTCGTATGGACGCACAATATCTCAGTGAAGCATATATAAAAATAAGGAAAAGGGCAATGAAGTTTTCAATTAAAACACCATACAAACAATGTGTATTTACTCACTCCTTTGAATAGTCAAATTCAGCGTTGACAGATCACTTATGTGATATACCATATCAAATGATCTCCATCCTGTTCTGGATAGCCCCTGAGGAAGTGTTGTTACACGAAACGCGTTGGGCGATAGGAGGGCTATATAATGTCCAAGTTTCCCATATGCTTTATTGTTTTATTACCTATATTTCTGTTTTGGCCCGACAGATTTATAGTGTGGTTATTGTTTATTGGTGTGGACACAAACCGCCTATGGATATAACAACACATGATAACCATAGGGGATTTGTGATCATTATATTCTTTTTAGTATTTTGGTTTATCTGTTAATAAAACGTTCTGCATCTTAAATATAAGAGTTCAATTCCTGATATTAACGTGGAGTTCCAAGTAATAGGAGACGCTCTGTGAAGACTGCTGAGTTTATTGACAGCTTCATACAGAGGAGAAAGAACGGAGTACTTTAAGAGGAGAAAATAAGGATAATTGGATTTAACCCCTCAAAGCAGGACGGAGATTGTTTGATGTGGTATAACGCATAAGTGATCTGTCTACGCTAGATTCAGCTATTCAAAGGAATGAGTAGATATACATTGTTTGTACAGTGTTTTAATTGAAATCTTCATTGCCCCTTTCCTTATCTTTATATATGCTTCACTGAGATATTGTTCATCCATACGAAAATGGACTTCTAGATTAATCAAAAAGTTGTGGAGTGAATATCAAACCCACTGGACTCCAATTACTTGATAAGTAAGTGGATATTATTTTGTATGTGATCTTGAAGAAAGTTATATTCTGATAAGATATTTTGGTTTTTCTTACATATTGACGGGACAACATATGAGGGAGAAGAATATCACCTTTGAGAACAGGATCGCTCTTCTGAAATATTAACTATCTGTATGACATCGGACTCTATAGCGTCTATTGAACAGTAGTAAGCGATCACCTAATTTTGTTTGGAAATGTTTGTTTTGAACCTATAAGAGTTAGATTTGTTTTGGGCTGAACTTATAATAATCAACTGTCACACATATTATATTATACAATTTTGGCAATAACATATCATTTGGGAACACATATCAATTCAGAAGCACCTGAGTTAATTTTCTGTACTATATATATATATATATATATATATATATATATATATATATACAGTTTTGTTGTTCAAGGACCGCACTCACAGGACTTCCAAATGCTTCAAAATTGTGCAAAGTTTATTATCAACGTTTCGGCCCTGCCTTGGGCCTTTGTCAAGATAGGTTGTATATATATATATATATATATATATATACATATATATATATATATAAAAGAGTAAGTGGGCACTCCAAAACTACATAAATATATCAACTGCCCGGTGCTGCTTGACATCTAGTTATATATGGGGTTTGCAGTTGTGATAAACTCGCATCAAACAACAAGAACACTCTAGGGTCTTCAAAATAAAAAATAATATATTTATTGAGACAGATCAACGTTTCGACCTCCCCTGGGGCCTTCCTCAAGAGGACCAGGAGTTGTGGGATGTGCAATGCATTGATTTGCAATGCATTGGACATACCCTCAGAAGATATGCCAGATTCAGTGACTTATTAATCTTATTAACGCATCTGAAAGAGGAAAATCCTAACCCTTTGAGGGTCAGAGAGGTCTCCTCCACATGCTTAGCAATGCGTTGTATGCCCCTAAGGTAATCCAAGAGTTAAATCCTGGTCCTGCATGATAGGTTTGGACACCTCTGCTCTAATTATTGCTTCTTCTTCATATGTTGAAGATGTCTAGCATCCAAGAAAGGTTGATAGATTCATCAACGGATGACACCGACAGATGTAGAACTCATTACTGGCCAAACTGCTTATATCTGTAACTTTGTTATGGCAAAATATACTGCAAAAAAATGCAAGACTTCAGTCCCAACCCTCTGAAAAATAGTGTTGTTTTACAATAAATCTTGAAAGCCTGTGATTAGTTTTGGTGAGTTATATCCCATCAATTTGGGTAGGCAAAGGGGAGCTTTCTTCAGTGTTCTCATTCTGCTAGTTTTCTCCAGTGACAGTAGACCTGCTGGCCAACCATGAGCTGTGTTTTGAAGACCCAGTGATCAACCTGACATGCAAATCAGGGTCAAAATATGTCCTTCTTATTGATCGGCAGGTACTTTGATCTGTTCTCAGAAATTAGAAGAATGCTGGGCAACATGGGGTCATCCAGCTGTTCAAGGCTATAGATCCCATGATTTTGGCTGGGGTTGATGGAGACTGGAGTCTTAAGCAGCTAGAGGACCTCAGGTTGCTGTCCAATGATTTAGATGGATCTCACAACTCACAACAGTGTAGAGGAAAGTGCACTGAATAGCTGATTCAAAGTATGTGGAATAAAAGTTAGAATTTAAAATATATTAATATGCTACTAAAATCATAAAGCTAAAATTAAACAGTCCTTTTAAGACAAGGGTGGTAACATGCTGGACCTCCAGCTGTAGAGGAGAGGAGAGAAGAGGTGGTTGGTTGGAGATGATGTCCATTAATGCAATAGACTTTAAGAGGAGTAACATGACCACCAATAACTTAGAAATTCAACGAAATGCAAAAATATGTAGATAACAAATTACTCGGTTGTTTCTTTTGGAAGGGTTTCAGAAAATACATATTTCTTTCAGCTCATGGAAGTAAACCCACAAATAGACACATTTGGAAAATACCTCATCTTATGAGGATTTAGTTTAAAAGATTATGTTATAAATACTCTCATCATGGGTTCAGTTTCTTCCCAGCGTCCCTTGGGATTGACCTCTTTCCATGGTTCATCAGAATTAAGTAGAATATTCCGTTTGTGGTCTAAATCTTTGTAACTCCAATAGATCACAGTAATCTCAAATGTTGCTGATGCAGCAAGAAAAACTACTGATAATGATGTATAGTGTGGCTGAAATGCTTTATAGAAGCCTAATTCACACAGCCGGATACTACACCGCAGTTCACTCAGTGGTGGGCTGCCCTCGTCTCTACGGCAGTTCTTGGACTACACTTCCCATTTTTCTCAGCTGTCTAATGATGGAAACTGAAGTCAATCAACAGCTGGATAACTGCAAATTGCCAAATCTTGTGCTAATTATATATGTGAAATAAGCCAAAGCTCTCTGGTGAAAATGTGTTTTGAAACTTATGAGAGTATGCAGTCAGATGCGAACAAATTGAGCCTATGGCCCATATCATCTTATTTTGCTTAATTTTTTATGAGTAATTAAAATACTTTGAAAAAAGTGCTAAAAGCATAACTAAATGGTTTAAAGAGGCCCTATCATGCTGAATTTCTTTAACATATTTGAAAACATCATCCAAAACTGCCTATGTATCTTGATAACCAAAAGTCCAGTTTAGTAGATATTTATGCTTTTATTTCTTGCAAAGTATAAAAGTGAAAATCTCCTGGTACTGCACAAAGCTTCATTAGCACATGAAACTTCACTGAAAACCTTTATTAGCATGACTCAGCACTGAAAATGCTTCTGTAGCATATGAAACATCACTGATACTACACAGGAACTGCAATTAGCATACATTAGCATACAGTACCACGTGTAAATATCTCCTTCACTGTACATTTCCTGGTCTTTTGGTTAACATGACACATTGCCAGTTTTTAATGCAGTTTTCAGATATGCAAACTTGAATCAAGGTGAAAGTTCCACTTTAAAGATGTGATGCTATTTATTATTTTACCAGACTGGTTTCTTTTTCATCAAAAAGGATGGGGAGTTAAGACCATGTATAGACTACAGTGGCCTAAACAAGTAAAAAATGCATACCCCATGCCTTTGATCACCAAGTTGTTTGATCAAATAATTTGCTCGAAAGTATTCACCAAACTCGATTTAAGGGCGGCCTATAATCTGGTGAGAATAAAGGAAGGGCATGAGTGGAAATCCACCTTTAACACTCATAGCAGACATTATGACTATCTGGTAATGCCCTTTGGGCTATGCAATGCTTTGGCAGTGTTTCAAGAATTTATCACTGACGTATTGAGAGATCTACTGCAGAAATGTGTAGTAGTTTATCTGGATGACATTCTTATCCACTCACCTACCATAGAGGCACATAGAGCGGATGTGGTATAGGTCTTGCAACTCCTGCGTGACGACTGGCTGTTTTGCAAGCTGGAAAAGTGGGGTACGTGATCTCCTTTGTAGGACTGGTTATGGATCCACTTAAGTTGTCCGCTGTACTGGAGTGGCCTCATCCGGTGGGTCTAAAGGCCATTGAAAGGTTTCTGTGTTTCATGAATTACTATAGAAGATTCATCAAGAACTTCTCGTCAGTGGTCAAGCCACTTACCGACATGACACACAAGGGGGCAGACACGTCCTACTGGTCCTCCGAGGCTATCCGAGCATTTGAGGATCTGAAGATTGCCTTCACTAAGGCCCCCATACTGTCTCATCCCAATCCCGCCCTGCTCTTTACTATGGAGGCCGATGTGTCTGAGTCAGGAGTAGGCGCCCTCCTGTCTCAGCGCTCAGCTCCGGGGGAGGTCCTACTGCCATGCACCTACTTTTCTAAGAAATTGTCCAGGGCTCAGAGTGTATACCATATAGGGGATCGACAGTTGCTGGCTATTATCCTCACATTCAAGGAGTGGCGCTACCTGTTGGAAGGGACGAGTTCTCCAATCCTAATCCTCACTGACCACAAAAACCTGACCTATCTTTCTGAGGCTAAGAGGTTGTCGCCCAGGCAGGACAGATGGGCTTTATTCCCATCCAGGTTTAATTATGTGGTATTGTACCTTTCGGGTACTAAGAATGTTAGTGCAGATGCCCTCGAGGAAATTCGGATCAGATCCTGAGGCTGATAGTTTTCCCATGCCTATCATTCCGACAGATCACATTCTGGCTACCATTCAAACTAGTATTACCTCTCCCTTGGGGGAGGAGATCTTGGCTTCGCAAGCCACCGCTCCTACTGACAAACCTAGCAGGAGATGCTTTGTCCCTGAGCACCTGCAAACTCGTTTAAGTACTCAAAAATGTGTCTAATGTTAGCAGAAATAACCCTATGGGTGCCAGTGGGGCATGCAACGAGTTGCAAAGCCTTGCATACCCCACTAACACTCAAAGAATTAATCTAAGTTAATAACATCATTGAACACAAACACTGACCTGTAATCCTGATGTCCAGTGGGGTTTTCGGCACCCTGGTCAGCTACTGTCCGTCTTCTTTTGTCATCTCCTATCTTCCTTCTTCTTCTTTCTCTTGATCTTCTATCTTCCTCCTTCTTCTTTCTCTTGATCCCCTATCTTCCTCTTTCGTCTTTCTCTTGATCCCCTATCTTCCTCCTTCTTCTTTCTCTTGATCTTCTATCTTTCTTCTTCTTCTTTCTCTTCATCTTCTGTCTCCTTATCTTCTGTATCCTTATCGTCTGTCTTCTTATCTTCTGATCTTCCTCTTTTAGCAAACATGTATCTGAAGAGAGGAAAAAACGAAAGCATGAAATATGCACCAAAAAATGATTTGCTAATGATATGCCGTCGTTAACCCTTTGACTGCTGGAGAGAGGTACGCAGCACATTGCAGAGCAATGCACTGCATACTTCTGTTTCATTCAAATGTTTGAATAAAGTTGATTTTCCCCAAAATCGAAAAATCTTTTTCTTATCCTTTTTAACAATTGTTTATTACCAAATCCAAACAGAAAAAAAATATTTTGTGAGTCGAAAAAATATTTTATCCAGGCATTGGAAGGGTTAAAATAGGCTGCCTCCTACACCACTGTCACCGGTGATAGTGGCAGGAAGGTAGGCTAAAAATCCCCACCTCTTTGATACCTTTCAGGCTGTTGCCCGCTCCTTTCTGTGGGAAATTTGAACAGAGAAACTGATTGGCTGATAGGTGCGTAAGCACACATCCAGCCAATGGAAGGCTGGGAACCATTTTTTTGTGTTTGTATATATATATATATATATTTTTTTTTTTTTTCTTTTTTTTTTTTTTTTAAACCCTCAGCTCATTTTTAGGTGTTAATTCTCCTTTAAATATAAGCCTGATATCAACAAAAAGTCACTAGTTGTGTCTCTCTTGCTCTTGATATCAAAATTATCGAATAACATTGGACTCCTATCCATACATCTAGCCTTCCGATAAGAATTAGCAACCATATCAACCATATCAAATTTATCATTTTTATCAAGAAATCTCTACTTTAAAAAGTTAGACTGGTCAGAGTAGTTTACTGTTTACTGTTACAGTTGCAATACACTGAGGTGTATAATAATAAGCATGCTTGGTTTTTTTAAAATCTATAGTGGACCTCAGTGATTTGTAAACACAATAGTATAAGACTAGATGGTCTCAATGATTTGTAAACATAGTATGAAACTAGAGTGTCTTCTCATGTGTTCTTCTTACAAGAGTTGTGCTATTGTTTAGTTCAGCAAGCTTTAAAATGTACACCTGTTCTTGAGATATTTAGCTATGGTTTTGCACGTGTGCAGTAATAGTTTACACGTAAGTCATAATTCATGATCATGTACAGGGCTAACTTTGGATTAAAGGGATAGTAATGTTTCATAATTAAAGCAGCTCCAATTAATCATCATAGTATTTGGACTTTGGAGAGTGTTATTTCAATTCTGTCAGAGTTGTAGTTCAAGAGTAATTCAATGACAAAGTATCCCCCTCCCGCCCCTTTTACTGATGTAACACTATTCAGCCAGAGCAGAAGGGAGGTGCCCAGGTAGACTGCAGAGAGGGACAATCTTCAATTAAGATAAGGGAAAAACCTGAAAAACTTGTCAAGGGGGGCAGAGCTTTCATTGTTCTCATAGGAAGAAGATTGCCCCCTGCTATTATCTGTCTGGTCTATGGACTGGATTCCACATCTGAGAAGAGATGGCTTACACTAGGTAAAAGGGGCGGGAGGGGAAACTTTGCTTGTGAATATCTCTTAAACCATTAAGGTTTGAGAGATAAGACTTATATCGTTCTTCATGTTTTTTTTAATGCCTACAAAATAAAATAAAGATAAAATGAAGTATTACTATCCCTTTACGCACCTCCTTCTAGAACAAACTATATATTAGACTTATCATGAGTGAGTAGTGTGCTTGCTCAGACTAAGAAATCATTAAAAAAAATAATAGTAAGCCTGATACTAGCAGATAATAACAATCTGCTATATTTCATGGATTTAGATTAAATAAAACAATCAGACAAGCATGTAAATCCCTTCATTGGAAAAAAAGAAGTTACAAAAAATTGGTATAGTGCTTGAGTGATCCAATGAAAATGGTTTAAACAAAAAATAAATCTAATGCTCAAATGATTTGATTGACCTAAAGAAAATTATTTGATAGAAATTGATAAAGAACAAAAAATCAGCTTGATCCATCACCAAAAATTGGATTAAAATATTAGCCAAACAAAATATATTTAAAAATGTATTGAGTTGGTCAAGCATGAAATGTATATATCGGACATTAACATGGACTGTCCATCAAAAATGCCCCCTACTACATGTCCTCAAAAGAATGCTGGACTTTCGTGCTGCGTTTTTGTCATCCATATGACCATTGCCTTTAAATATTCTAATGCTGAGATGAGCACACTGTGTTGCTCCTGTAACGGAAGCTGAGAAGGGACCGCGTTGCCTTCCGCCGTCGTTCCCGGGTCTCTCCTTCTTGACGCAAGATAAGCGCCGTCAGATGCACCGGTTGCAGTATGGACGGTCTCTGGAACAGGATCACTGGAGCAGGGGAACACAGGCAGTAGAGAATGAAGCCTCTACTCCCAGGCTACGAAGAACAGGGAAAGTGTTGCAAGAACAAAGGGTAGCGGTTGCCAAGCCATTCGAGCACTCCGGTGCTCGAATTGAAAGTTCTAACTGGAAGAAGCAGGGCAGAATCCACGTCACCGCCTGACAGTCCACGAAGTTGGGTCGCAGGAAACTGGCAGCAGGCGGTCAACGATTCAGGATACTTGGTGCAGATGGGTATCAGAGTGGACACTTTAGACCATAAGCAATACAAGACTCCAGGACTCCTTGTTCACTCCAAACATAACTTACTTTATTGGCAAAGACCACAGATATATATATATATATACATAAATCTTACTTATGGGGAAATCAGAAACAATAGGGTGTGATCCAATCACAATACATCAGAAAAAGGCCAGCAACAGATGGACTTAACAGTTACAATAAGTTAGACAGGATTTAGTTTCAGATACAAAAGGGTTTTATTTAACAAAGACTTGAGGGGCGTGAATGGATTAACATACAGCAGGGAGTCTCAGGACAGTTCTCAATACATCTTACAATACACAATACAATGGCTTGAGGGACTGCAATACACATTCAAAGAATTAACCCCTCACTGCCCCTTCCCTTGGAAGCAAGCCAGCAGTCTAACGCAGGGCAGTTTTGTACATTAGTCCCATTCACATAAAGTCTATCAAAAGTCTTTTTTAGTGCACAACCAGGGTCTTTGGATACATAGTTCTAGGGCCAGACAAGGGTTCAAGTAACGGGTAGGATCCGTTACAGCTCCCCCCACCAGGGAGAGGTTATAAAGGATACCGTGGGGGCTTATATCTGTTAGATACTGCAGACTGCCCAACTACATCTGTTTATAAAGTAAGTTTATATACAGGGGGCATCACACACTTTTGACAATAAAAAGCAGTGCTCGGTCTCAAAATGTTGACAACCCCTTTATCTAACATACCCTCTCTTTAATCCCTTAAGGATGGCCGATCACACATGCGGCTGTCACTTAAAGACCACGGACCATTTTTTTTATGTTTGCTTCCGGTTCAGTGCTCCCTGAACACGTGCAGCTGCACGGGGAGCCCTGAATTCCATGACGGTCCTGGCATGTCATGGGTTCTTAACGCAAATCTACCCATAACATGCCAGGACCGTCAAGGGTAGTTAAGGGGTTAAGCACATAAACATGTAAAATTCACTTAATACATAACTGTGAATTAATTCATATTAGTTAAAGGAATAGTAATGTTTCAAAATAAAAGCAGCTCCAATTAATATTCATAGTATTTGGCCATGAGTGTCATTTCAATACTGTAAGAGTTGTAGTACAAGAGTAATTGAATGATAAAGTATCCCCCTCCTTCCTCTTTTACCTAGTGTAAGCCGCCTCCCCTCAGATGTGGAATCTGGTCACTTGACCTGACAGATCACAATAAAAATGAAAACCCTGTCCCCCTTCATATGTGTTTCAGGTTTTTCACTTATGCTAATTGAAGATTGTCCCTCTCTGCAAGCCATCTGGACACCACCTTTCTGTTCTGAACTGAGCAGTGATACATCAGTAAAAGGGGCGGGAGGGGGATACTTTATCATTCAATTACTCTTGAACTACAACTCTGACAGTACTGAAATAAAAAACAAATCTAATGCTCAAATCACACTTGATTTGATTGAGCTAAAGAAAACAAATTCATAGAAATGGATAAAGAACAAAAATGATCTTGATCCATCACCAGAAATTGTATTAAAATATTATTCTTGAACTACAACTCTTACATTATTGAAATAACACTCTCCATGTCCCAAATACTATATTAATTGGAGCTGCTTTTAGATTGAAACATTACTATCCCACTAAGTAGCAATGCATTAGACACCTCTCTAGCTCTTCCGGGTTTAAAAGCTGCCTTTAAATCACTATGGTGTAGCTGGTTGGCCCCAGAATTTATTTTTTTTAATTTGTGCATATGGATATTGGTATTATGCAGCTTCGGCTGAAATTTTAAATTGAATAACCGTCCTCTCAAAGATTCCAGATTGAAAAACCCTATAAAAATCATAGAATCAAAGGGTGACCGATTTCGACTATTAGATCATTACTCTGCCGGTCAAATAAGGACATAAGATTCTGGCACGCACTACAGGAAAATGGATATTGAAGATTATGTCCAACATTCACACTTTAGATTGGACTTTGTGGATACAATGGTATGTGCATCAGCACTTCCTCAACGATTCCATGGGAGCTGTTCAGCACAGTGCAATCTAGAGCCTTCTGTTCAAAATAAAAGTATAGTAATTCTGGGGTAAAATAACTGTATTTTAGGGGGAGAAATAAAAATGCCCTTTAATTTAACCTTTTGAGTGCCAGAGAGGTAACCAATGCATTGCAATGCATTGGTTACCTCTCTGGTGCTCAGACTGGTTCTTTTAACCCCTTAAGGACCGGACGTTATGGGACATTTCCGTCCCATAACGTCCGCATAGGGGCACTTGGACGCGCCGGTACACGTGACCTGTCACGTGTATCGGCGCGTCACTATGGGGCTTGAAACAGATCGCTCCGATCTTGGAGCGGTCTATTTCATGCCCCATTTTTACTTACAGCGCTCCCGGTAGAGCGCTGTAAGTAAAAAGTACGTGACGTACCAGGACCGTCAAGGGTCTTTCAAGCAAGTTTACCCTTGACGGTCCTGGTACGTCAAGGGTCCCTAAGGGGTTAAAGTGATAGTAATACTTGAAAACATGTACATTTAATTAAATAGATAATTTAAAAATACATTAATTGTGCCGTTTTCGATCTCCCAAACCTTAATGGTTTGGGAGATATAAGTCTGCAAAGTTCCCCCCTCCCTCCCCTTGTGCTGATGTCAGCTTTCACACTTAGGGATGGAGATCACAGTCCATAGACCGTCCTGCGGCTCTTCAGCAGAGCCGTGATCGTGGCAGTTACAAAGAAATACTTCATTTTAACGGTATACAACGTGTGCCTGGTTTGCAAGCACACGTAGACTGTTCAAATGAAGTATTTCTTAGTCACTGCTGCGATCACGGCTCTGCTGAAGAGCCGCAGGATGGTCTATGGACTGTGATCTCCATCTCTAAGATTGAAAGCTGACGTCAGCACAAGGGGAGGGAAGGGAGAACTTTGCAGATTTATATCTCCCAAACCATTAAGGTTTGGGAGATCGAAAACGGCACAATTAATGTATTTTTAAATTATCTATTTAATTAAATGTACATGTTTTCAAGTATTACTATTACTTTAATCCCTTGATTTCACAGAGGCCTTTGCAATACATTGGAAGACTTTTTAGTATTTAAGAGGTTAAATCGATGGGTGTTTTTATTTCCCTACCTAAGATACAGTTCTTTTGCCCCATAATTATTATTCTATTCTACTGAAGGTAATGCCTTGTTAACCCTTTGCGTGCCAGAGGGGTATGCAATGCATTGCAAAGAAATGTATTGCGTACCCCTCTGGCACTCAAAGGGTTAAGACTGTGTCAACAACTCATTGTGACTGATGAACAAAGGAGAACAGGAGAAATTATAGGACAAACCAACTGCATTTTTGAGAGCAAATAAAAATTTGCATTGAAGTAAATTAGGCTAGAGATGCATTCAATGGGTAAAAAAGACCAATTTTTAATTAAAGGGAATTCGGAAAATGTTCATTTGTCCCCTATTCTACAGATGATGTGCTCCATAATTTGTCAAATTTTTCTTAATACATTAGACTCCGTAAGGCAAAACATCATTGGGTCTGCTTAAAGGGATAGTAATGTTTCACAAACACTGCATCTCCAAGTAATCTTCATAGTATTTGGGCCATTGAGAGTGTTATTTCAATACTGTCAGAGTTGTAGTTCAAGAGTAATTGAATGATAAAGTGTCCCCCTCCCGCCCCTTTTACCTAGTGTAAGCCACCTCCCCTCAGATGTGGAATCTGGGACCAGACAGCACACAGCAAGGGAAAATCTTCTTACTGTGAGTATAAGGAAAACCCTGCCCTCCCTGGACAGGTTTTTCACATTTTTCCTTATGCTCACTGAAGATTGTCCCTCTCTGTGATCCATCCGGACAATCTTGCTGCTCTGAGGTGAGCAGTGATACATCAGTAAAAGGAGTGGGAGGGGGATACTTTATCATTCAATTACTCACGAACTACAGCTCTGACAGTATTGAAATAACACTCTCCATGGCCCAAATACTATGAAGATTAATTGGAGTTGCTTTTATTGTGAAACATTACTATCCATTTAATAAAATTGGCCAGCCTATAAATCATAGGTAAATACATAAGGTGCTTAATTTATTTATGCATTGAGGGTCAGCTGCAGTTTTTTAATGAAATGAAAGTGTTTGCATTGTTCTGAAAAATCTGCACATAAATAATGCAGCTTTAGATGCTTCAAACATTTTCATTAGCATTGTTAACTTGTCTTAGAAGCAATGATAATTTTTTTTAGCAAAACTGCAAAATTTTATTAGCATTGCTATTTTTTTCTTTACAAATGTGATTTTTTTATTAGCATTCCAAACTTTCCTAAGAAACAATGCACATTTATATTAGCACTGCAAATTATTTAGAAGCAATTCCAAACTTATTGGCAATTTTTCTTCTAAAAGCAAAGAGAATTTTTTAAAATAAGAAATACAACTTTTTTTAAGCACAAAATAATTTTATGTCATATTTTAATATAAATATATATATATATATATATATATATATATATATATATATATATATATATATATATTTTTTTTTTTTTTTATGTGTGTTTTTTTTGTGAAAGTATTTTACTAGGAGAAATACATTGAAATTGCTTCTCATTTTCAAGTATGTCCTGGACTCATTTCATCTACCTCAGCGGGGTGAAAGGCTGAGCGGACATTGTCTGGGGCTATTTTATTTATTTAGAAAATGTTTTACCAGGAAGAATACATTGAGATTTCTCTCATTTTCATATATGTTCTGGAGTGATTACGGCAAAGAGTTGCGTATTTGCACAAATACAGAGACATAATATATTTACACACACATACTAGAAATGTTATATACAGTTGCATTTGTTTTTAGATATAAAGAAACAGTTATTTTTAAGGATTTTTGACTGGGAGATCTGATTTTTTCAGACTTTCGGAGTTCTGAAGGAGACGGCAGATCGACCGGCTTCTTTCTTGTAATGTGGTATATGCAGTGAGGTGTTAGAAACTGTGATTTTGTGGCTTGGACAGATTCTACAGCTGGTGCATTAATCCTTTGAGTGCCAGAGAGGTACGGAACGCATTGCAATGGAACACATTGCTTCGCACATTGCTTCGCAATGCGTTCCGTATCTCTCTGGCTCTCAAAGGGTTAAACAACTGAGCCATCTCACCTATCAGAGGTTTCTTCATGATGCATTCATTGCTGATTGCTTCTTTTGGGGCATAGCCACAAAAATAGCAACAATTTAGAGCAAACTACCTGCATCCATAAGGGATGAAAATCATTCCCCACATTTTCTGTTGAATTAAATGTAACTTCTTAATCCCTTTAATGCTAGAGAGATTTCCAGCACATTGCAAAGCAATGCTTCCGAGGTCTTTCTAGTATTGTAAATTTTAAAAGCCCAATTTAAATCAATATATATCTTTATTTTTTCCCCTATTGGGCTGTTGGTTTACTCCAGAACTGGTAAAGCTTGGTGTGAATATAGCTGATCTTGCCTTCTCTAAATACATTTCTCATAGTTTTCCTTCTGGTAAATGCCATTTTTAATCCTTTGAGTGCCAGAGGGGTATGTATCGCATTGCATAGCAATGAGTTGCATACCACTCTGGCACTCAAAGGGTTAAAGGGAATTATGCTCATGAATAAGTGGATCTTATTTTGTTTAACATAATGGTCTACCTAATTGAGAGTTAGGTACATCAATATTGATTACATTTATGCATATGTAGCCTTGTAGTCCACTGCATGTTGTTTCTGTTTCTAGTCTGATAAAGATTTGTGTCCCTTACAATCCACTCAGGAATATTGAAGCCCATTCAGTATTATGATGGGACAGGCCCTAGAAGCAGACTTGAATTGAGATTATATATATATATATATATATATATATATATATATATATGTAGTATACACAAGTTGAAAGTGCAGACCCAGATACTAACATTCCACACTGTTCTCCCTCCCAAATTATTCTCCCTCGTCCTCTTCCATTACACTCATACTAATTATAGTAACTGGAGAATAAGGGTTCATAATATACCTCTCTACAGAAATATTTTTTTTTTAATCATGTTTAATTTTATCTATTTGAGAGTCAGTTCAGGAGAAAGTGACAGCTGGGAGGAAAGCAGTGTAGAATGTAAGTATTTGGGACCTGGTTGAGATTGACACAAACTACAGCTTCATGTCGTAGTGACAGAATCCAGGAAAACTCATATTCACTGGTAAAATGGAGGAGTAGAGGGTTGGTGACCGGGACTGTGTTTTTAAGCAGTGGCCTGAGAGGGAATGGGATTGGTTCTAATATCCCTCGGCTGCCTACACCACTGGTTAAATGATTGTATTGATGATGCAGATCTATGAAATGTCAGTACCATTCCTCGACATCTTATTATTGCTTGGATTTAAAACACTAATGGGTGTCCCTCTCTCTTTTGTGTTTCTTTTACTTTGTAGCATTGTGATCATTAGCTGCCTACCCAGTTCCCCTGCTCTACAAACATTAGTCTCTGGCACACAGGATTTATTGCCTGCACACAGGTGAAGACAGTTCTTAGGCCTGTTTATTCATGTTACAGAGGCTGAATACAACTTTTTTTTTCCAAAACTCAAATTCTAAAATAAATGCATCTTACCTCTATTGAGTACCACAGTTTTCTATCCATCTTGTAGTTGGGGAAGATGGTAATTATATTGCTTAAAGGAGCAGTAAACTGCTGTTATGATAAATATATATTGTGGGGCTTTTCCTGTAAAATAAGGGTACTCCCATTGATGAGAGGTGTATATTTCAAGAGATGTTACAGTTTAAACCTGTGTTTTTTACATTAACACTGCCCTCTAATGTTTAAACTCTGATTAGTTCTTCTTATTTATTATTTGTTATAGGAAAGTCACTGACAAAGAGTTTTCCATAGAATGTGATTAGTTAGTTAGAACTTCCAGTAAGTAAATGCACAGTAAATTAATTTTCTTATCATTTGAACTGTTATAACATTTGAATACAACAGCTGACAGCAGTGGAGTACCCTTATTTTATTCAGCAGGTAAACTCTATAAAATATAGGTTTTCATACAAAAAAGTTTACAGCTCCTTTAAAACTTGAGGACCTCAGGTTGCCTACCTGTGCTCTACCTAAAGAAAAGAAAAGTGAAATCCAGTTGTGAATATTAACATTTAGGTACATTGCAAAGAACTAATCCAAAGCCCGATTTTGTTTCTTCATGTGTATGAAAGCCTTTGCATGACCTCCAATTCAAGGTCATACAGTCAGTAAAACCTTCACAATGCACTTTGGAGTTCCCTGTAAAACAAAATATCCAGGGGAACTCTCTTACAGCAAAGTGTTGGAGGATGGGTTGTGACCACAAAATGAATTTCATAAAGTTAGGACATGTATGCCTCCTTGTGGATACAAACCTTCAACTTCTAGCATGTGGGGTAGAAGCACTGCTTAATGAACTACCTTGTATGCTGGGCAGCTTTTGCTGGCAGTGCTTTGTTATCTTGATCAGTCTCAGAATACAGCCTAGAATCTTCCAGAACCTTGTGGTTCTACCCTGACTTCATGTATAAGCTGGCCCTGATTATTGTCGGTTTTGCCTGGTTATTGAGGTTTACTCCAGTGATCTACCATTCCTTGCTTTCTTCTATTGATTGTCTTCTGGGTGCCAAATCCAGCTTGATGCTGACTACAACGGCTCCCCAGCTAGTAATAAGATATTGGTTTTACTCCTGGATACACAGCTTGCTCAGTTTAAATATATCTAATGTCTAATAAGACCTCTTCTATAATTGACTATACCTGATCTTATGATTATGACTGTTGATTAGTCAGACAACGTCTGATTTCTGCCCCCTGATAATAAGACCATTGATATGTTTGACTATGCTTGTGTTATGGCTCTTACTTACTTCAGTTGTTCCTGTGTGAGTGCCCAGTCTATCAAACCTTGTGCTCAACACCTTTCCCCTCCGGGCAATATAGAGTATAAGGATGAACTAATGTAGTTCCAACTGTTTGATTCTTTGTCTGAAGAAGAGTCCATGATGGCCTCCTTATTAGTTCATGATAGCCTCCTCAAGAGTCTATGATAGCCTCTTCATTTTTGAACTGCAACTCTCATCACCCCCAGCCAGCCAACAGCAGTCCACAACAGCTAGATGTTGTCAGGTTGTCCAGTTCTGTTTTAATCCAGTTTTTTTCTATTAATACTACATTTTGCACCTGTTTTTTGCATGATTAATCTGTGTCTCCCATATGTTCCTTAGCCAATGCTTTGCACACCCCTCTAGCATACAAATATATTTCATACGGCAATCTCTAAGTCAATGTTCCCAGTATCTATTTAATACATTTATCAAGGCGTAGTATTTTGATGGAATTAGGCACTTTCTTGTCCAATTCATTGACTAGGAGCGAAGGGTGTGATTTCAACAGTGCACCCATTTTGACATTGCAAGAAGGAAAGAGTTTTAACAAAAGTGTCTTGCTCAGCTATCGCCTAAAAAAGCATAACAAATAAAATATAGAAGGAAAAAATAGCAATATACCTGTATATATTTTCTATCCCTTATTCTTTGTGTGGTGAGCAAAGGCTACTTCAGCATAAATAATCAGAGCACATTTTAAATCACACTTTATAATATACTTTTGTGGCCATATATACAGTGGCCAAAGTATATAAAAATATGATGTAGTTAAGATGTTGCAGCTGAACTAACAATATATTCTTCTGAAAGGAAGACATTAAATCCATCAAGGGGTGGATTTGATGGCCAATTAAAGTTTCTTAAGTGCACTTATGCATTCTTCAACATTTTTTAACATTCCAATTTCTTTAATCCTTAATATGAATAGTTCTTTACAAAATGTATAATAATTTTAAAACTGAAAGCTTCTGTACACAGAATTATGAATACAGTGGAAATGTCTGAACGGTCGGTTAGAAAGGGAACAACGATTTTAAGTCTAACAGACTATAGAGTGACGTTTGCAAAGATGACCTTAATGTCACAGCTGTTTTTAAGCAAAAAAAAAAAAAGTTAATTATGGAGGAGATCAGATTGTATCTGATTTCTGCCTTCAGAGAATTGTATTTTATGTTGTGTCAAGTCAGAAAGTGTCCGAGAGCCCTGAACAAAATATATGAAAGGGATTTGGAAGGAATAAAGTTGCCAATCTAGTGACGTGGAAAGATCTAGAGTCAACTATGATCAAAAAGAAATGCTTTATATTTTGCCAAGCCAACCTTAGGAGAAAGTCAACTGTTTTACTCTGATTTAAAATATGACTGCAAATTACACCAACCTTAGCTAATTTTTACTACATTTAAGAATGTTATCACCTGAGATTGATAGGTGGCAGTCTGATCTAAATCACACAGTCATGTTACTTACATGTTATTTTGAATTTGATAGTAAAAGCCAATTTAGCATGATGTACTAAGAAGAACCAGGAGGAGATCCACTAAGGAGTTATAAATAGGTATTAAACTGGAGATAATTTCTCCAGTCATGTCACTTCTCCAAGTCCTATGTTATTCTATGGAGTCCATGAACTTAGATCTCTCCCACTTGAGAAATCTTAGTGCATAGTGTCTAGAAGCCCACCTGGAGTTAGTTCGCTCTAGAATTTCTCCAGTCCTTCCTATTATATTAGCCTCTGCATACTGGTGTGAACCTAGGTTCACACCACACTTACACTAATAGTAGATTGACAAAATATTGAGTTTTCCATTCCTTCTTAACACAATGCAGATTTCTTTTGCCTGCCTTCACACGTTGATCTAGCTGTGCTGCATGTCCCAGATTATCAGCCAATAGTAAGATATGGTGCTCATACAGTCCTTTTCACACCTAGTAATATAGTAAAGTGAATAAATATACTCACCGTCTTCATATGGGTGCAAAGCAAACAGCGGTTCTCTTCTCCGGTGGGGAAACGTTCATATCCGGATAAAGAGACAGCTGCACTCCAACATAAAATGCAACTCTGTGATAGTCAATCAAAATCCATATAACTTTATTCACATTGTAAAAAAACACATATGTGGTTGCAGAGAACAGACATGGTGAGGGAAAAGGTGCAATAAGACAGGGAAAGGATCCCACAAACCGTCTGACGTGTTTTGCGCTAAACTTAGCGCTTAATCATAAACTTGATTACCCAAACACAGCTACATCCCTTTAAACCCTACTTGTAATCAGGATTGGTTAAAAAAACAACAATGGCAAAAACAAAAGCAAAAAAGAGCGGTCCCTCCCCTTTACACCGTCGATCGAAAACGGCCAATCATATTATGGTCAAATCGACCAACGGATGTTAAATAGCTGAATAATCACAAACATCACATAAAATACATCTGGGTGAATGTTATCGACTGTATTAAAAAAAGGAAGAGGGACTTCCAGAGGAGGGATCTGAAATGTATTGTTTACAGAGTTTTTTCTTAACTCAGGGGTCCACTTCCTCTAGAGAATTCTGGGTAGCAGCATTATTTGCTCTCTTATTAAAATGGCTTTGTGTGTACTGCAACTTGCCCTGAGACTATTAGCGTTTGATAGTCATCTTCAATGAATTGCATACCCTCTGGCACTCAAAGGGTTAATACTGATGTGGTACCATTGATCAATGACCATTAATCACTGCGTGTTCTACCATTCTAGGTAGTCATATTGAAAACACTTAAAGGGATAATAATACTTGAAAATAAGTTTATTTTAAATTGTAGCCCTTAAAAAAAACTTGAAAAATGATATAAGTGTTATCTCTCAAACCTTTATGGTTTGGGAGATATTCAGAAGTAAAGTTTCCCCTGGAGTGACGTCATTGCTCCACCCTTCAGATTTGGAATCCGGTCCCGGGACGGCTATGCCTCTCCAGAAGTGCTGAGATCACCATCTTAAAAAAGAATTTCTTAATTGGAATGGTCTACAAAGAGTGCTTTCAAGCCAGGTACACTTTGTAGATAGTTCCAATTAAGTAGTTCTTTTCAAAGATCATTATCTCGGCACTGCTAAAGAGCTGCCGGTTGCTCTGTGGACCGAATTCCAAATCTGTCAACTAGATGGCAGACTTGGCTGAAACAGCTAGGAAAAGAGCACTTTACTATATTTTACGTGTGAATATCTTCCAAACCATAAAGGTTTGGGAGATAAGACTTATATCATTTTTCATGTTTTTTAAAGGCTACAATATAGAATACAATTATTTTCAAGTATTACTATCCCTTTAACCATCATTGGACCTTATGAACAAAGTAAATGAAGGATGAATTCAGGAACTAACCAAATGCACTATAGGGGAGAAATAAATATAACCAACACTTTATTGATTTAAGTTTGGATTTTCACCTGTAGAATGCTAGTGAAGCAATGCAGTTGAGACCCCTCTATCATTCAGCTTTTAAAGCTCCAAAGTTGTTCATCTCTTTCTTTAGTGCATGAGGATCTTAACTATTGCATGAACCTATTTTTTGTAGGACATAGTTAAACAGTGCCTGGTACCCATGCAATTCCTTTAGGTCATTCAAGAGGGATGTGTAATTTTTATAAAGAAAATATACCCACTAAATAGGGAGAGGATAGGGAAACAAAGGCTGAATTTTATAATAGATCAAAGCACTGAATATAACATTCCTCAGCTGGCGAGCTCCAATCTGTCAGTGATTTCATTAGCCATGGTCCATAAGACCAGCTCGTAGTGAGTGTGTTTGTCGGGTTTTATTGCATTCCAATGATATATCATGTAGATGTAGAATTATATTACCATAGATGCTTCAGTACTTACATGGTAGGGTTCTCAGCCAAGCCTTCTTATTTGAAAATATAACTCAACAGTTTACATCAGCTGTTACCTAATAAATTATTATATACTACTAAGTATGTGACTTTGACAGTAATAAATACGATATCAAAATGAAATGTTCGACATTAAGTAATTCAAGCTGAGCATTTGTATTATACAGTAAATAAGTCATCAGCATAATGGACTCACTTACTTTTGGATGTAGATCTGTGGTAAGCCAATGGTGGATACTAGGTAAAAAATAAAGTAGTGGGCCCTTTTAGCTTATAGGAGTCTCAAAAGGACACCAAAGCTGGAGTAAAGACCTAACAGACATTGAGCTTGAAGTTATGTTGTGTGTACTCTTCTGGTCAGTGGAAACAATTTACCTCCTCCCTAGTTACCCAGGAAGTGCTATTTGGCCTGTATATGTATACTTATTAAAAGCCCCCAATAAGAAAGGCTCACCAGATAATGATGAATAGAATGCTCCTCAAGTGTTTTTGTTGTCCTCAGTCTTTCATCCTTGTTCGGACTTTTTGTTGTGTTGACGTTATTACAATACGTGATCCCCTGAAGAAGTGCTATTTTTAGTACGAAACGCGTAGGGCGTATATATGGTCATCACTCTTTAATTTATGTTGTTACCTTAAAGGGATAGTAATACTTCATTTTATCTTTATTTTATTTTGTTGGCATTAAAAAAACATGAAGAACGATATAAGTCTTATCTCTCAAACCTTTATGGTTTAAGAGATATTCACAAACAAAGTATCCCCCCCCGTTCAGCCAGATCAGAAGGGAGGTGCCCAGGTAGACTGCAGAGAGGGACAATCTTCAATTAATATAAGGGAAAAATCTGAAAAACTTGTCAAGGGGGGAAGGGCTTTCATTGTTCTCATAGGAAGAAGATTGTCCCCTGTTGTTATCTGTCTGGTCTTACAACCAGATTCACATCTGAGAAGATATGGTTTACTTTAAATTTTGAAAATGCCACATTTTTTGCTTGAATTTCACTTCCTCTTTTACCCCCGTGCATGCTAGAGAGGTTTCTAATGCACCGAGAGGGGTTAATCTGAGGAGTTAATCAATCCATAACCGCCACTCTTCAGAACTGGTGGAAAAAGAACAGTACTGTTGACGCTAGTGGAAATACGGATTGAGCAATATGAAGAATGGTGTTGGTAAGGAACATTAAAAGTATAAAAATATACCCTAAGTCAGGTATGTCACATGCAAATAAAGCCTAGGACCATATACTCAACACTTACAGTAATGCGCAAAAGTTTTAGGCAGGTGTGAAAAAAATGCTGTAAAGTAAGAGTGATTTCAAAAATAGACATGCTAATAGTTTATATTTATCAATTAACAAAATGCCTAGTGAGTGAACAGAAGCATTGTTAATGTCAGCTTAAAGGGATAGTAATACTCCGTTTTATCTTTATTTTATTTTGTTGGCATTAAAAAAACATGAACAACGATATAAGTCTTATCTCTCAAACCTTTATGGTTTAAGAGATATTCACAAACAAAGTATCCCCCCCCCCGTTCAGCCAGATCAGAAGGGAGGTGCCCAGGTAGACTGCAGAGAGGGACAATCTTCAATTAAGATAAGGGAAAAACCTGAAAAACTTGTCAAGGGGGGAAGGGCTTTCATTGTTCTCATAGGAAGAAGATTGTCCCCTGCTGTTATCTGTCTGGTCTCACAACCAGATTCACATCTGAGAAGATGTGAATCGTTCATGTTTTTTTCATGCCTACAAAATAAAATAAAGATAAAACGAAGTATTACTATCCCTTTAATAAATTATCTTGAATTTTGGACTGTGAGCCTTACAATATCATTGGTTTGGATATAAAGAGCTTTATAATATTGGTGGTTTGGAAACAAAAAGTCAGAACAAGGATGAAAGACTGAGGACAACAAAAAACTTGAGGAGCATTCTATTCATCTTAATCTGGTGAGCCTTTCTTATTGGGGGCTTTTAATAAGTATACATATACAGATATTCTCTTAGAAGGGTCTGCACCCTTTTCTTTGTGTTTTCTTCTAGTGACTACAATTCTTTTGTGCTCTACACCGGTGCATCAAAGGGGCAGCGACAGCTGGAGAAATATTCTGTTTGAGAATACTGCAGATTTTGAACATTGGGACGTCCTGTTGGAAATTGTACAGTGGCGCTGTTGCTATACCATCCCATGGAAGTTTCTGGTCAATTGACCAGAAGTTTCCATAGGATAATGTAGCAACAGCGCCACTAGTATTTCAGACCATTGAGATATCTTCTATAACTTTTGAGTAAAACACATCTGTGCGATGGGAGTTCTTTTGTTGTATTCAGGATAAACCTTACAATATAAATTTTATTATATATTATAATTTACTATCCCTTTACTTATAGATATTATCCCTTTATTTCTCTTCTGGTAATGTTAATCAGAAAGCAAGGGTAAGAAGGACATGGATAAACTCTGTCAAACATTACATATAAGACTTTCCCTGTGGTGCTTTACATTTTCAGTCTGCCCTCATCATCCAAAGCAAATAACGTATCCTTGGGTTCCAAACTGTAATTCAGAGGCTAGTAACAGAGATGGGCCAAGAACTGTGTGTTGAACATTATTTTGGCTTATCATTACTTTTAAAACAGAGATGGCGAAAACACAGTCTGCAGGATGGATCCAGCTTGCATGATGATTTTATCTAGACCTTGGGACTGGCTGAATCCACACATACAGCAGAGCCCATATACTTAAAATATCTCACTTTTTTCTCTCTTGAACCAACTCTCTCCAGTAGCTGGAAAGTGAAGGTTTCACTGGTACAGGCGTCACCATCTTAAATCCAGAAAGGGGCAAGCATGGCACAGCTACAACGTTATCATTTTGGAAAGTAGACAAATGGTAAGAAGCCTTTTTACTAGACTTGTGCATTCAGTTCAGGAAGAATTGATATTTTACAGAAAATAATGTGTTTTGTGTGATTCAGATTAAAACAACATACTAATCAGAAGATGAACAAAGTGACAGGCTAATGAATGACAATATTGAGTTTTCACATAAATCAATTTGTTCATTCTTTTGCATCATTTCAGCTTGGAAAGTGGGAAGTGACTGTGTAGAAGGGTAGAGAGAAGAAGTGATTGATACTCAGAATAGCCAATACAATCCTAGCGGGAAGTAGATGAACAGTCCCCTTGGTTATGGCTGTGATTGATCATTGCAACATCCTATGAATCTCTACTTTATCTGTGATGTGTGTATTACTCTGGCCAATCTTGATTTCCAAGGAGTTGGCCCCTCAGACTTATATTTCTGGATGCAACACAATTCCAGCAACTAAACCTAGCTGTTCAAACTTCAGTGTGCCAGACTCTATTGCTGTCGCCTACAAAAAAGCCTGTTATTCCTTGTTATGTTCATTTCATTTTAAATAAAGTCTAAGCATATTTACTGTTCAAAGTTCAGTGGATAACTATGTACTCAAATAGGCAGTGCGCACTCGTATCCAGACTCCACTGCTGTCTTCATCTGAAAAGGCTGTTAGTCCTTGCTGTGCTAATTTGGTTTTAAAAAGTCTAATCCTATTTAGTGTTCAAACATCAGTGCATAACTGCACACTCAAATAGACAGTGTGCACATACATTGTTCCATCCAGACTGCACTGCTGTCTCCGTCCAAAAATCCTCTTATTCTCAGATGTGTTAACTGAATTTAAAAAAATTGTAATCACATTTACTGTTCAAACTTCAGCGCACAACTTCCCACACAAATAGGCAGTGGCATGTACATTTTTTTATCCAGACTCCGCTGCTATTTTCAGCAGCCAAAAAGCCTTGCTGTGTTAATTTAATTTTAAAAATGTCTAATAATATTTACTGCTCAAACTTTGGTTCACAACTGCACACTCTAATAGGCAGTGTGAACTTGCATTGTTCCATCCAGACTGCACTTCTGTCTCCAGCCAAAGATCCATTTATTCTTGGCTTTGTAAACTGAATAAAAAAAAAAATCTAATCAAATTCACTGTTTAAACGTCAGTATACAACTGCACACACAAATAGAGAGTATACACTCACATGTTTTCATCCAGACTCCACTGCTGTCTCCAGCCAAAAAGCTTGTTATTCCTGGGTGTATTAATATAATTTCAGAAATGGTATAACCATATCTGTTGAAATTTCAGTGCATACCTACACACTCAAATAGCCAGTGTACAGACACATTGTTCCATCCAGACTGCACTGCTCTCTCCATTCTTCCTTTCTATGTTAATTTACTTGTAAAAATGTCTAATCATATTTACTGTTCAAACTTCAGTATTCCAGACTCCACTCCTGTTTCCAGCAAAAAAGCTTGTTATTCATGGATGTGTTAATGTAATTTTAAAAAGGGTCTAATCAAATCAGTTGAAAAGTCAGTGCATAACTACACAATCAAATAAGCAGTATGCACACTCATTGTTCCATCTGGACTGCACTGCTCTCTCCAGGTAAAAATCCTGTTAGTCGTTGTTGCGTTTCTTTAGCTTAAAAAAAAGTCTAATCATATTTACCGTTCTAATTTCAGTGTACAATGGTGTAGTCAAATAAACAGTGTGCATGCACATTGTTTCATTCAGACTGCTTTGCTGTCTCTAGCCAAAAAGTTTTTTTATACCTTTTTTAAAAAAAGCCTAATCATGAGCATGTTTCTTATTCACACTCATTGTGAACATGAACAAATATAAAATATCTGAAATAAAAATACAGCCCTTTATTTTTTAGATTTATTTTATTAATTTGTTCATGTACCCAGGTGGAAAGACACCCTGATGGAATGAACAGAATGGATGTCCAAGTCTTATGTATTTTATTTAAATTAATCTTGTTCAAATATAAGTCCAGAGAAGGCCACAGAGGTCTTCCACTTTGAAAATAGTGTTGACCAAATTTCATCTGTAAATGAAAACATTCAATGAAATTCAGGCTAACCGAATGATATGACAAATTAAGTTAGTTTTCCCATGAATATGTTTACATTTTTTGGCACAAATAATTCAAACAAAGCCAATTTTCTCACCGTGCACAATTCTACATTTAGAGAAAGATTTAGGATAGATGATAAACGTCACAGCAGTGTGCAGAGTCACTCAGCTGCTGCAAGAGCAAATAGGGTACTATCCTGCGTAAAAAGGCATAGATGCACAGGATGCTAGTACAATTTTACAGCTACATAATTCTTTGGTAAGGCCTAATCTAGAATACAAAGTACAGTTTTGGGCACCAGTTCTTAAAAAATACATTATTGAACTGGAAAAAGTACAGAGATGTGCAGCAAAAATGATAAGGGGATTGGAGGATCTAAGTTATAAAGAGAAACTAGCCAAACTGGGTTTACTTACTTTAGACTGAGATGAGATGTCTAAGGGGTGATATGATTACCATTTACAAATATATTCAAGGTCAATACATAGAGCTATCCAGTGGATTATTTGGGCAAAGAACAAGATGTCATCCATTAAGACTAGAGGAAAAGTGCTTTTGATTTTTTACAGTAAGCATGGCAAAGCTATGGAATTCTTTGACTAGGGATGTTGTGCTTGCAAATACTGTAACTGCTTTCAAAAATGAAATGGATACCTATCTAGCACAGACCAATATAAAGGATTATGACAGATGACAGGGTACTATCTTACTGCCATTTGGAGTCAGGAAGCAATGTTTTACCCACTTGGAGCTTAATTGTAAATGGATTCAATGTTTTTTTTTGTGTTCCTCTGGATCAACAGGGGTGACTTGGCATGGACTGGACTTGATGGACGCATATCCTTTTTCACCTTTATCAACTATGATATTATGGTGCTATGTTATTTTACCCCTAGTCTGGTATGCAAGAATGATCATAGAATGTGAAAATATATGGAAAAAATATATATATTTATTACATTTTAACCAATTACTGAGCTTTTTAGGTTACCCAACATGCACTCTTTTAAGGAGTACCTTATATAAAAGAGGGAACTCCCCAAGGGCACCCCTGTATTTTACAGTGCAAGCGGTAGTTAAATAAGGGATCTTTAAGAGCCCCACACACCCTCCCTATGCTTACATATAATTACAATAATTTAATTTATTATGGATTTTTATTTTGGAGCTGCCACAAATGCACCACACCACTGATGTAATTAATGTATACAAGTATCAGGTTCTAAATACATTTAGCATCTTTACATATTTAATAATTTCCAATCTAACATCTATTCAAGCTCCTCAGGAGAAATATGGTCCCATTTATACATAAAACCCCCTTCCCAATATTGCCAAGTTCTCCACATGTTATGACGTGTGTGTTTGTGTGTGTGTGTGTGTGTTTGTTTGTGTGCCAAAACAGTAATCAAAAACAAAATCCAAGTATGTCAGAATTCATTATTTCACAACATACAATATTTATTACACACTGTGCGGCCTAAGTAATTAAAAATAGTAAACAAAGCTAATTCAGATAGAACTGCCTAATATTCCTCCAAACGACCTGTCTAATAATAACCCCTCTCTTAATTACATACTAATATCTATTAGATGGATGTTGAATAGGTTTGCACTGTCTTCCAATGGGAATTCTGATGACTAAAGTTAATGATTAAAAAAATATTTAAAGGTGTGAAAATAAGTATTCCAAAAATGTGCTATTGTTCTAGTATGAGAAACAAATGATCCAATATAAATTCCAATATCCCAACTTACACAGAGTAGCAATTATGACTAATGGAAAAATAATAAACATATGGCTTACACTACACTACAGCTTCCCACACCAATATCTCTCCACACGCAGATGGTCAGGCTGATTAAAGTCTCCCTTTACTCCTGTAATTGTAAATAAAAATGACCCTCAAAACCAAAATAATTGTGCCTCAATACATCCTTTCAAAATGATGGGAGATTTTTCACAACATCTTGTAAGAATGTATCCTTGTAATGTATCCTTGTATTTGTATATGCTTGTAGTCAGGAAGTCAATCTCAGACACTTTCTACCTTGTGTGTTTTTGGAATGTGTTAAAAAAAATAAAAATCAACAACAGAAGTTGGTTCCCCAAACTTTGGCCAGATTACGAGTGGGGGAGCTAAGATCTAGACTCATAATGGAGAATAAAAAGTTTGTTATGAATAATATACATTTTGTAGGGATTCTCCTGTTGAGTAAACCAAGGACAATCACACTTCTGAGATATGCATATTTTCAGTGTTGTTACAGTTAAAACTTTTGTTTTTTTGTAAGAAAAGTGACCTCTATTGGTCAGATTCCTATTTGTTATTATGTTGCATTCTCTGGAAGAGGTTGTAATATAAAAAATACATTGTTTAGAGATGAGTGTCCAACATGCGGCCCGTGAGCCAAATGCAGTCCACCTGACCCCAGGGTGTGGCACTCTTGAGATTTTTAACAAAAAATGAATTATCTAGCACACATGAACTAGTAGGCCAATAAGGCCTAACTGACTGTCAGTACCGTACAGTTCAAGAACATCTGTCTGTTAAATATCTGTATTGTTATTGACTTATCATTGATTGTTGAATAGCAGGCTGGATATATTCATCAATATTATCAGTAAAAAATGAATGTGGCCCTCATATGTATGACTTTCTGATTGGATGATCCACAACTGAAAAAACTTGAATGCCCCTAATATAGGGGATATCACTACTGATGGGAGCTAATTCATTCAAATATTATAACAGATAAAGTTGTTCGATTTCTTGCCTTTCATTTTGTTTATTAAATTTAAAAAAATTATAAAACGTGACCACCTAATGGTGCTGTTTCATTGGTCCCTATCGAGAATTTTTGGCCGATCAGCTGTAAGCTCTCCATTGTCCCCAAACATTGAAACAGAGGTATTATCTTGAGCTGTACTAATTTTTGGCCCTCAAAGGGTTAACCTATGACTACTCACATTTAGAGAGAGGTGTATTTATTATTTAGCCCCCCCCTAATTCTAGATTGCTATCTAACATGTTGTTAAGCAATGCATTGGAGACCTCTACAGCATTCAATGGGTTAAGTGCAGTACTATTTTACACAGTGTCCAGGAAACATTAGTGGCTTCAGCCACTGATGTTCCCTGGACACTGTATAAAAACAGTACTACACTGCAATACGTTAAAGAGTTAAGTGGCTCAAAGGGTTAAGCCACTGATGTTCCCTGGACACTGTATAAAAACAGTACTACACTGCAATACGTTAAAGAGTTAAGTGGCTCAAAGGGTTAAGCCACTGATGTTCCCTGGACACTGTACAAAACAGTACTGCTCTGCAATGCTTTAGCATTCCCCTCTGGCACTCAGAGGGTTAAAACTGCACTTGTCCCAGGTGTATAAGAGAGTAAAGGGATAGTAATACTTAAAATGTAAAAAAAAATATGTTGTAGGGTTTATCCCCCTGAGTAAAACAAGAGTACTCCCACTGCTGAAAGGTGTTTCATTCAAAAGTTATTCATTTTCAAAGTTGATTTTTTTAGTTGTAATATCACAGTGGCCTGAAATTTTTCAGTAGCGCTGTTGCTACACCATTCTGTACAATTTCAGGCCACTGTGATATTGCACCTAAAAATTCAACTTTGAAAATTAATAACTTTTGAATGAAACACATTTCAGCAGTGGGAGTACTCTTGTTTTACTCAGGGGGATAAACCCTACAACATATTTTTTTTTACATTTTAAGTATTACTATCCCTTTAAAGTAGAAGTTAGGAAGAAGCGTTAAGTGCTCACTAATGTCATTGCGCAGTAAAAAATAAAATACATCTGTTACTGAAATCTCTCAGAATAAAATATCATTATAATATTGCTTTGTGTGCCAGAGTATTGTCCGATTGTCAGAGCAAAGCAACGTGCTAGATCCAGCTCAGGCAACCAAATCATTAATATTGTGGCTTAAAATTCATGGTTAGGTTTCCCCTTCCAACGTTCACCTTTTAACCCTACGAGAGCCAAAGTGATTTACATCTGTCATCTATAATTGCTTTAACAAACGTACCACTTAAATTTTTTTATAGGATCCAATGAATGTAGATTTTAGCTGCTGTCTTCATTCCCCAAGGTCATATCAGACTCCTCTGCCTCAGCCTTTTGTACAGGACTGCTTGGTGCATTGTCACAAATAAAGTAGAAATCCTTAAACCGTAAAAAATCTCTTTTTCAGATGTAAAATGTGCATCTTTTTATAGACGTAGAATCACGCAGAGATGAACTTGTAATTCAGTAAGATTCTATTATGTTGCGGTTATACAAATTTATTTTATAAAAGGAACGGATTTTAATAATATTAATATTAATAATAATATCCCCACTTCTGAACAAGACTTTTCTTGAACAAGCAAGTTATAACTGCTCCACAAAGCAAATCACAAAATGTATATATTTTTTTTGTTGTTGCCTTTGGAGAATTTGTAGTACCTGACTGTTGTTTGGTTATAGTTATCAACAGAGAGGGGCAGTCCAGTATTTTTTCCCCGCCAAAAATTTTGCAAAAAATACACAACTTTCTGCTTTTCACTTGGGAAATTCCCACAAAATATTTGCCAGCAAATTTCCGCTCTCTCTTTTGTTTTGGGTGGAAATTTCATGCAAATTACAGTTTTCTTCTGCCCTACACTATTGAATTTCCCTCCTCATAGAAAAACACCCCTTAATTTCCTGCCGGCCTACACTATAAAAGAGAAGAATTTCCCGCAAATCACATCAGTGTGTATTTTATTTGTCGAGAGGTGTAGAGGTGTTTCCTGGAGAGGAGAGAGAACTTTGTGATATCTGTAGTGTGTGAAGTGTGTGTGTGTGGTTTAGGGTTAAAGGAGCAGTAAACTTTTTTTTATGAAAACTCATATTTTATAGAACTTTTCCTGCTGAATAAAGCAAGGTCACTCCCGCTACTGTCAGATGTACTACTCAAAATTTATAGCAGTTTAAATAATCAGGAAGTTAATTTATTGTGTTTACTTCCTGATAGTTCTAACTGACAGGAAGTGACAGGCAGTTTCTATCACATTCTATGGAGAACTGTATGTCTCTGACTTTTCTGACTTTCCTCTTCATTAGAATCTAACAGGAAATCTATTTAGAATTTGATCACTTAAGGGCACTGCTAATGTAAAAATACATGGGTTTAAACCTTAATAACTCTGGAAATATAAATCTCTCGGCAGTGTGAGTACCCTTATTTTACTCAATAGGAAAATCCCTACAATATATATTTTTTCTTAAAAAAAGTTTACTGCTCCTTTAAGTTAGTGAGGGTCAGGCAAGTGACAGTGTTAGGGCAGCGAAGGACATTCAAATTGAGTTAATGTTAGGGTAGTCAGGGTCTGTGAATTGTTTGATTTGAGTGGCTTTTTACCATTTCCTTTTGTTCTCATTGTGAATATTTTTTGTAATAATTTTTTCAATACTTTTTTTTAATTTGTAATTTTTTTTTCACAATAAGAGACATGCTCAATCATGTCTGCCAAAAATACTTGGAGGAGATGGGAATGAACTGGAGGAGAATCATCCTCATCAGAGGGGAGTAGGCCACATTTAAATCGTGGTGCTCTCCGTCTTGCAGAGGTGGAAGAAGCAGCACCAGTTGCTAGCAGCAGTGTATTTGCTACTGCCATAACCAACAGCAGCCAGTGGAACCTCAGCCAATGCCACCTGCACCAACACTAGGTCCACCACCCTTGTCACCATGCAACCTAGTAGATAGCAATGATTCCTCTGAGCCTTTCAGTGCACTCCAAAGCTTTCTTCATCAGATGGTCATGGAGTGACACAGAGAGGAAAAACAATGGGGGAGTGAGGATCCAATTTGGAAGAAACAGTAGAAGTGGAGGCAAGTGTACTAGGTGACATATATCCTCTTATGAGTAGGCAGCAGGAGGATATAGTGAAGGATCCTGTGAGTAGGCAGGAAGAGGAGGTGCAGATTCCTGTGAGGGGTCAGGTTGTGGCTGTGAGTGGGCAAGAAGAGTGGCAGGATCAATGTCTGCCCCCAGCCTTGTTCCCTTGCCCACTGGTAGCCACAAATTCCACATATACACTGTGTAACCCCACCAGCCTTGTTCCCATGCCCTCTGGTAACTAGGGATAGGCAAAAGTTTTCCCCTCAAAAAGTGAAACCGGAGAAAATGTCACATATTGCCAAGTAGGACATTTTTAGTGAAAAGTGCAGATTTTCCACTTTTATAACATAAAAGGGTTGTCAGGTTCCCACAGCACTTCATTGTGTGTTTGTTAGAGAGAAAGTAGCAAATTTTTGAATATATTTATTCCTGGGGAAGGTGCTAAGATGTAATGAGTCCCAGAATATTGCTGGAGGTCAAATACTGCAATCACAATCCGGTCTCACAAATACAGGTGCACAAAGGGAATGGTCCTTGCTGCCCAAAGCTCTGGTGGTAGCACAACCGAAAAGTATTCACCACAAGAAGAAGCCAAAGATATCACTTTAAGTACTGAACCTGGCACTAGGACTCTCACCCAGCCATAAATATCAGGTAGCTCAATATAAGGCTTGCTCATACGTGCCCGGCTGGGAACCACGATATCTAACTGCAACGCATTTCACACACCCACGGTGGTTTGTCAAGCAAAGGAGTATTGATATCGATCATTGGTAAGAGACAGCTCCAGTTCGTATAGAGGAAGCCTCTTTCATCGGAGGAGGCTAGAATAAGGCACTACATGGGGAGGGGAAGAGACGAAGACTGACAGGCTGCGGGCAGAGGTTTGCCGCAGCCTGTCCAGAAGTTACGTCGCTGGCTCACATTTAAAAATGAAAATCTCGCTATAGCCTTCATTAAAAAAAAAAAATACATCCCAGATTACATGTTATTGTTGTAAGCAGAATACATAGAGGGAAACTTATATGCAGGTGAAAGATCCACTCTTGCTTCATCTGTCATGCATATTGTCATTATTATTATTATTATTATTATTATTATACTGATACATTTTTTGAAAACTATTTCTGAAAAATAGCTATCCATGAAAAAATCAGTGGACCTCTAGCTCTGGAGGACTACAAATCCTATGAAACCAAACCAGCCAATGAAAGCAGTTCTTGTCTCCAACAACTGGAGAACAAAGATTGACTACCCCTGTGCTAAAGCAAAAGACAATACAAATTAAATGTTTATAAAATATAATTATTTATTAAAAAGATAAGTATAATGGAAAGGGAAATGTCTGTTCTTGTGAACCCTTAATGTTGACAGATTATTATCTAAAATTTATGAAATCTCATAGGAGCCAATTTGCTCATCAATTTGTCAACAGTTGAGAAAAATTCTTGGGGTTTTCCAAATAAAACTGCAATATTTTGTTAAGATTACAAAGGACTTTGTTGGCTGATATTCCTATGTTCAGAGTGGATCCAGATGTCAGAATAAGGGCCAAATGATAAGACAAATATGATTTTATTTTAGATAATCAGAGACTACTGCCTGTTCTCCATCACTGCAGATTGTTGCTTCCTGTACATTGACTAGTTTATGCTAACTAGTCGGCCTTCCTCCCAATAAGGTCACCGTTCTTGCAGGGTGCTCTGCAGAATATTAACAAGTGAAGTGCGCTACAAGAAACTGTATTTTGCTTTGTCAGTGGCACAGCAGAATGAAAGGAGACTTGGGTGAACAGTTGCTTTCATACTGGTGAAAATGAATGCCAGCAATTATATATATATATATATATAGAGAGAGAGAGAGAGAAACCTGTGTGCCTGGCACACACACACACAACCAGGGGTGGTAGTAAGGAGGAGATATTCAAATCTCCTCCATACTGCCTGTCCAGGACATATAGGGAAGCATGATTTTGACAGTAGCCCCCTGGCCACTCCTGTCAAAATCTCTGCAAGGAGTTGGCCCGCCCCCACATTCCATCTGGAAAAAAAAAAGCATGCCTGACCCCCCCACACACACACACACAAATGCCCTTAGCTGCACTTCTCCTACGTCCTAAACCTTCTCCTGCTCCACATATAAACACACACACACACACCAAATATGCCCTAAACCGGACCTTTCCCAACACCCCCATTCCCCCCCCCCCCAGCAAACACTCATCTGGCCCATCAGTCTCGCCGTCCCTTTATCTGCAGAGATAATGTAATTCACGGGCCACACCTCCTCCCATGTAGAAAGCTCTCCATTTGCATCACTGCTTCCCTCACTCCTGTCTCCACCATTATGAACTTTACCTAACTATACCACATAAAAGGGGAATCCAGCAGCAAATAATGTTAGTCTTTGAAATCTACTGGCTTATTTTCCAGGCATTCTTAGCTGTCCAAGCTACAGTGACCTCCCTTCCTTTTCTTTCACCTACTCCCTACTGCCTCTGCTTCCAAGGCTTTAGATGCTTGCCGCTTCGGGCACTGTGGCCTCCACCACCATGCCTGAGCTTATCGGATTGCCAGCCTGTATCAGTTATGTATTCATTTATTTATTTTAGTTGTTTATATACTTATTCAGGGAAATATTCAAATGTTATCCCTTTGAGTGCCAGCAGAGTATCCAAAGCATTGCAAAGGAAGGAGTTCAACACCTCTCTGGCACTGAAAGAGTTAAAATAACAAGACTTTACATATACCTTTTTCATAAAGGATATAGGACAAAGCAGCACTCTGCACTGTCACTGTAAACACCGGCCATGTAATATATTTTAATTTTAACCCTTGGGGTCTCAGGACTGTGCAACACCAAAGGATAACACTGTGCTTTGTGGGGGGCTGCAGGAAGACAACTGAGACAACTGCAGATGGCATCAGAAGCAAAGCATAAGAAATAAGTAAAAGAAACAGAAAACAAACCAGACATGTACCCTGACATCAGCTCTGCAGGTAGCAGCAATCAGTTTGCCACGAGCAAAGAGCCCAAAATCCCCTCAGCAATTGGCTTATGTGGCAAGGCTAACTCACATGCAATTCTGTATAGTAAAAATGGTGTTAAATGGATGGTAATACTTCATGTTATCTTTATTTTATTTTGTAGGCATTAAAAAAACATGAAGAACGATATAAGTCTTATCTCTCAAACAATGGTTTGAGAGATATTCACAAGCAAAGTTTCCCCTCCTGCCCCTTTTACCTGGTGTAAGCCATCTCTTCTCAGATGTGGAATGCAGTCCATAGAACAACCAGATAACAGCAGGGGACAATCTTCTTCCTATAAGAACAATGAAAGCCCTGCGCTCCTTGACAAGTTTTTCAGGTTTTTCCCTTATCTTAATTGAAGATTGTCCCTCTCTGCAGTCTATCTGGATACCTCCCTTCTGATCTAGCTGAGCAGTGTTACATCAGTAAAAGGGGCGGGAGGGGGGATACTTTGTCATTGAATTACTCTTGAACTACAACTCTGACAGAATTGAAATAACACTCTCCAAGGTCCAAATACTATGATGATTAATTAGAGCTGCTTTTATTATGAAACATTACTATCCCTTTAATTGATAAATATAAACTATTAACATGTCTATTTTTGAAAGCACTCTTACTTTACAGCATTTTTTCACACCTGCCTAAAACTTTTGCGCATTACTGTAAGTGTCGAGTATATGGTTCTAGACTATATTTGCATGTGACATACCTGACTTAGGGTATAGTTTTATACTTTTAATTTTTTTTTCAAAATTACTATCCCTTATATTGAAGCCCTTAAAAAACTGAATTAAATGCCACCAGCAGCATCTCTCAGACCTTTATGGTTTGCGAGATAGCCACTTTTAAACTTCGCTCTCCCCTGCCTCTCAATGAAACAAGCAGAGGCTCTTCAGCAGAGCCAGATCTCGTTATAGAAGAAACGATCCTTCACTAAAACGGTCTTCTACGTGTGCTTGGTAACCAAGAACACATAGAAGACCGTTTTAGTGAAAGATCTTGTCTTCCGTAATGAGATCTCGGCTCTGCTGAAGAACCTCCGCCGGTCCCGGGACCGGATTTCCTTACTGTAGCAAGAACGCTGACGTCAGGGGAGAGGCAGGGGAGAGCGAAGTTTAAAAGTGGCTATCTCGCAAACCATAAAGGTTTGAGAGATGCCGCTGGTGGCATTTAATTCAGTTTTTAAAGGGCTTCAATATAAGGGATAGTAATTTTGAAGTATTACTATCCCTTTAACCATATCCTATTCTTTCAGCCATTGATTTCAATCAACTTAAACTTCAATCACACACATACACACACAGAACACACACACACATTCACTTACTCTCTCTGCCGCCTAAAGATGTCTTTGGCAATCTCCTTCTCTCTGCAGTCCCAAAAGGAAATGAAATAGGCCTGTTTCCAATGATTTCTTCCCTCAGTGAACATTTTGCCCATCTTTGGTAAATAACATTAAAATAGGTAGTTATTACAAAATCAGTTAAAAGGATAGTAATGGTTAATTTTAAGTTGATTTAATATTGTACACATTAAAGATTAACATCAATGTAAGTCTTATCTCTCAAACCTTTATGGTTTCAGAGATAAAACTTGCTAAAATTACCTTTTCCTGGGTGTTTTACTCAAGTCTGTCATCTAGCTGACAGCTGCAGATTCCAGTCATTTGATCAGACAGAGGCTCTTCAGCAGAGCTGAAATCACACTATTTAGAAATAAGTACTTCATTGGAATGGTCTACAAAGTGTGCTTGCAAGCCAGGCCCACTTTGTAGACCGTTCCAAATTAAGTATTTATCTTTAGATATCGTTATATTGCCGCTGCTGAAGAGCCACATCTGGTCAAGTGACCAAAATCTGCTTCTGACAGCTTTACAGCTCGTCAAGCAGAAAGGGGAGGGACCAGAGAACTTTATTTTCCTATATCTCTCAAACCATAACGGTTTGAGAGATATTAATGCATGCAAGTACTCTCGTTTAATTGTATCTACCATATAGTTAATACTTTTTTTCTGACATTACTATCCCTTTAATGTCTTTTACTTTCTATTTTATGAACAAATCAGATTTTAACAATTTTTACTGATTCTCCAGGAATGTATCACAGCTGAGAACTCTGCTATCAGCTCTATTCTGGGCAAGCTGTAATGTCTGTATTTGTTGGTGCCAAATTTGGCAGTGGTTGGTGGATATGGTTGGTTCAATGTAACGGAGACGTGTTGATGCAACCCACTTGTTAGTTACATGTCCCATTACACGTAGCTGAGTATGTGTTTCCAGCTGTGGTATTTGTGGCCATGACTAGGATGCTGACCGTAGCTCTATTTGTGATCATAACATCTGTGTGCTCTTCTGCCTGCCCACAGTTGTATCTCTTTGTGGCTGACATACTGGCACATCTGTCTCAGGAGAAAGAAGATCTGAAGAAAAATCCAGCTCAGTCAATAGAGAATTATAAAATAAAATACTGTACAAAATTGTTATATCCTTAACCCTTTGAGTGCCAGAGAGTTATTGCATTGGATACCTCTCTGGCACACAAAGAGCTAATCGGTTTTCATAGCCATTAATATGAAAACCTGTTTCTGTAGTGTTTTTCAAGCTAATTAAAATGAGGATAATCCAACTAGTGGAAAATGTCTCATTCATAAGTTATTTTAAAGGGATAGTAATGTTTCATAATAAACGCAGCTCTAATTAATCACCATAGTATTTGGACCTTGGAGAGTGTTATTTCATTACTGTGAGAGTTGTAGTTCAAGAGTAATTGAAGGATAATCTGGTTGTAAGACCAGACAGATAACAGCAGGGGACAATCTTCTTCCTATGAGAACGATGAAAGCCCTGCCCCCCTTGACAAGTTTTTCAGGTTTTTCCCTTATCTTAAGTGAAGACTGTCCCTCTCTGCAATCTCTCTGGCTGAGCAGTGTTACATCAGTAAAAGGGGAAGGAGGGGGATACTTTGTCATTGAATTACTCTTGAACTATAACTCTGACAGAATTGAAATAACACTCTTCATGGCTCAAATACTATGATGATTAATTAGAGCTGTTTTTATTATGAAACATTACTATCCCTTTAAGAAATCAAGAGTTTATGCACATCATGGGTTTTTAAACATACATGTTGTTGATGAGGGGGTGTACCTCTTGTGTGAGCAGGGAACACGTTGCAGGAAGCACATTAGAATCCATCTTAAGTTTGAATAAGGTATAAAAGAGTTGAATTTTTAATTGTGTATTGCCTTGATAAAGGCCTAAGTTGTGACCGATCTGGCTTAATAAAATCGTCTTTTTGTTTAAGTCAGGCAGCAGATGGTAAAGAGAAACGGACGAAGGAATTCACTTCAAAGAACAGCACTATATACAGACATATATATAAATATTATCTAATTGGACATAATGAACCCTGGAACCTAAGAAATAGCTGTAAGAGTTACACTTCCATTCACTATGGTTTCCTCCCTAAAACGCTTGTCAAAAAAAACTCTATATACTAATTAAAACCCCCAAAAGTCAGTAGTCTCACCGAGAAGCCCAGGATAAAGAGCTGTTAACCTATATATTCACTTGGGTCTCCATTGGGATGTCTTTTTACCAGACTTATCCCAAAGAATTCGTTACTAGTCAATTGGCTCACATGAAATTTTGCAAAATGCATAAACAAACTTATTTTTCGAAACCTTCTCTGTGTTGCCAAGGTACTCCATTATGTGGAACCTCAATATCCTTCCTGTTCTGCCCACATATTGGTGTTTACAAGGCCATTCAATCACATAGACAGTGTCTGAACTCTCACATTTCGTGTGATTCCTAATCTCAAAGTTCCTGCCAGCTCCTGAGATAACATTTTTAATCTGTTTTTTTAAAGAATTACATTCACAAACCTTGCAATGCTGACATATATAAAAACCATTCGCTCCTTAAAGAGTTAAACAAATTAAGAGCCACTTATCCCAAGTTTATGGTTTCCTCTTAGGTATAACCATAAATATTTAGTTGATTTGAACTCAGCATAGGTAATACCAAATTCAGAAATAGTAAAAACGCATTGGTTCAGTACGCTATAAAAAAGGACCCTATTTTTATATATTCTGCTACAATTATGGTTATGTTCTGTGAACATTTACAGGAACCTACTGGGTAATATATTTTTCTATGGTTTCTTTAGTAAAGTAAACCATTTATTTCTAACTTAAAAAGCAATGTTTGAGAAATGGGTTGCATTCATGTGGTTAAAATAAAAAAAAGCCTTGTCATCACCTGCAAATAAGGTCATTTAGAGGGGAAACTAGTACGTTTCTCTCTACTGTAGTACATATTTCTGGCCGTCGATTGGACATCAACAGTATCTGGCATAGTAAGCATTCTGTGCAAGTGATTTTGAATTTTGTAATAACCCAATAAAGAAAATGTGGTTATCATGAGTAATCACAGACTTTATATGTTTGGGTCGCTTGGCTATAAATATTCTAAATACTGTCTGGATTCATCTTTTCTTGTGGGGCCAGGGAAGTATATTTAGGCCCTGGTGAAATGCTGAACAGCATTTTTCTTCTCCCAACTTTATTCACACTGGACATTTTATCCATTATACCAGACGTGGATATAAATTAAATTAGCCAGCTAGTGTCTGCTTTTCAAATAAGACAAACAGAAATATGTGTTTTCATTATTCTTAATAGTGGCTGCAATATTTTTCAAAAGGCATCTTCAAAGCAGAAAGAAAAAGCATAAAAGCATTTATAGCTTCAAACAAGATTAGTAATAAAGCATATAATAATACGGTTTTACTTTACGGACAATAAATTTCTACAGAGCGCACATATAATATGATCATCTTGAAAAACCCAAGGGGGTGATTTGTAAAAATATATGCAAGCCGAAAAACTGCCCTCAGTGAAATAACATTGTACCAGAGTTATCAAAGTTGTTTAACCCTTTGTGTGCTAGAAAGGACTCTAAAGCATCACAACGGAATACACTGGAGATTTCTCTAGCGTTTAAGTGGTTAAGAAAAGTTGTATTTTTTTTTTCCTCCTTTTTATTTTCTGTTCAGTTTTGCTGGTAATAGTCATTGAAAAAACAACCTTTATACTCTTTTATAGACTTTAACATTTTATATACTATACAACAGGATTGGGTAACATGTGGATCTCTAGCTGGTATTAACCCTTTGCATGCCAGAGAGGTATCCAATGCATTGCAAAGCAATGGTTTACTTTTAAAGGTCACACACAAAAGAGTGTGCAACCACATGACACTTTAATCATGTCGCCATAATAAAAATGGCAACATGAGAATCTCCTTTAAAACAAACAGTCCTCTGCATCTCTGGAGTGGAACAGCCCTCGCTGTGATGCCAGTCATTCCAGCTCCACTGATACTGCTGCTGCTTAGTGGAGACCATGTGGGGGACCAGAGATGCAGAGGACCTTCACATCTGCTACATTTCAGTAGGCAACATGAGAATCTCGCGCTGCCATTCAGAGAGAGATTCTCATGTCGCCATTTTTATTATGGCAACATGATTGAACTGTCCTGTGGTCGCACGCTCTTTTGCGTGCAACCTTTAAAAAGTATACCCAAAGCAATACCTCCTTGGCACTCAAGGTTTAAACTACAACTCACAAAGATCACTGTGATACAGTATAAAATATGTGAAATATTAAATTCATTGACAGCATATAACAGAAAGTATTTGTCACACTCCTTCAGGTTACTTCTCCTACCACCATCTTCTGTTGGCCTCTGTTGCCTTTATCTAATTGGTTCAGCCTCCAGCATTTGCTCGATTTTCATGCCAACTTCCTGAGAGTCCTTGCTGTAGCATTCCTGAGTTCCTGAATCTCCATGTCCTGACCTTTGGCTTGTTTCCTGACCTTCTCTTCAGTGTTCTGTATCCTGTGACTATTTGCCTATGAATCTCAACCCAGCTTCCTCCTTGACTTCGGCTCTGTCTCATCCCCAGGTACCTTCATCTTCCGTCTGGCTCTGACCTTGGCTTTCCTTTGACCACCCCTCTTCGACCCAGTGACTCGATTCCTCCTAATCTGTTACACAATGAAAGTCCCTCCAGCTCTCATTTTCCTGAGACTCCTGTTGCTTTTGGGTCTTTCTTATCCGATTTGTATCCAGTCTTCTGCTTCGCAACAAGTGTCCCTTCAGGCGTTGCCTTTCTAAGTCTCCTGCTGTTCCTGGACACTCTACTTGTTGTTAGTTCGACTTATACACCTAAAGCCTTCTGAGTGAGTCAAGGGTGTCATTGTTGGTGGCTCCTATGACCTCCCCAGCTAGTCGAGGGTGTGGACGATCGACGGCCTACAACTCCCTGCCTCCTGCCTGTCCAACTAGTCGAGGGTGTAGTAGTCAAAACCTTACAACTGACGCCTCCAGGCTACCGACTAGTTGAGGGCGGTGGTAGTCGAAGATTCAAGGACCAACCTGTTCTAGGTCGACAGTTTCTCTCCTGACCCGGTTTGTTTGACTCTGTTCGAATCTCTTCGAATCCTGCTGCTGAATCCTTCATCTCTTGAGTATTCTGTATTTAGATTCGAACTGTGCTTCTGCTGTAATATCCCTTCACCTAATCTCTCTCAGACATTAACAGTATTGTTGATGTGTTGGTAGATGCAGAAGGAATCTGTCTGGATTTCCCTATTAAACGATGTAGGCTTTACCAATAAAGCTCAAAGTCTGTTTTGAAGCAAAGCATCATTTCTAGGCACTAAGATCCTGGGCTTGATTAGTTCTTCTTTGTATGTCAAAATTGACTTGTGCCAAGGAGTGGACCATGTTCCTCTTCATAAACAGTCTATGACTGCAATTGTTCAGGGTTTGAATAGCTCACAGCATAATGAATTTAGAGGATGCTATCACGGTGCCCGTGACTGGTGCTATACACTGTCTATCACCTGCAGGGGCTCCTATTGACTGCCTATTGTCTGCCCGCCTCTGACTGCCTATTTATACTCAGCTCGGGCACCCTTTGGTTGCCCTTTCGTGGTGTCTCTGACAGTACCTGTTTGTTCTTCCTGTCATGCTGTTTGGGCCTGTTCCAGTGTTCCAGAGTCCACAGCTACAGAGTCCTGTGTTCCAGTCTGTTTTGCAGTTTGAGGCTTGTTCCAGTGTTCCAGAGTCCTGAGCTACAGAATCTTGAGTTCCAGCATTCCTGATTCCACCTGTTCCTGTCCAGCCTGCTTGCCACTCTGGTTGGACTTCTCCGTGACGGCTGATGCTCCGGTTGTTTCGTCTGGCTTGTTCCGGTTGCCGTCTGTGCAGCGGTGCTCGCTGTGCTCCACCTTCACTTGGTCTCAGTGTTCCCATCCGGTAGTCGCTTGGCGACATTGCTCACTCTCTCGCCTCTGCGATATTCTCACTGTGTTGGTCCCAGCGTGCGGACGCTGGTTAACTCCATTAAACCTGGTGGCAGATTATACTGTTGGTCCCAGCGTGCGGACGCTGGTTAACTCCATTAAACCTGGTGGCAGATTATACTGTTGGCCCTAGCGTGTGGACGCTGGTTAACTCCATTAAACCTGGTGGCAGATTATACTGTTGGTCCCAGCGTGCGGACGCTGGTTAACTCCATTAAACCTGGTGGCAGATTATACTGTTGGTCCCAGCGTGCGGACGCTGGTTAACTCCATTAAACCTGGTGGCAGATTATACTGTTGGTCCCAGCGTGCGGACGCTGGTTAACTCTATTAAACCTGTTGGCAGATTATACTGTTGGTCCCAGCGTGCGGACGCTGGTTTACTCCATTAAACCTGGTGACATATTATACTGTTGGTTCCAGCGTGCGGACGCTGGTTATCTCCATTTAACCTGGTGGTGTATTATACTGTTGGTGCCAGCGTGCGGACGCTGGTTAACTCCATTAAACCTGGTGGCATTCTACACTGTTGGTCCCAGCGTGCGGGCGCTGGTTTACTCCATTAACCTGGGAGATCACTACCGTTAGTTCCAGCGTGTGGATGCTGGTTGCTCCATACCACAGTCAAGTGCTGTTGGTTCGTGTCCCTGTAATTGTCTCTTGACGATCATTGTCACCTGGTGGTCTCCTTCTTTGGGGCTGTCCTGCCCGGTATTGGTGAGGCCGGTAGAACCGGTACATTCCATCTCACGGTTGCCTTACCAGGTATTGGCAAGGCCAGTAGAGCCTATCCACAGCATCTCCCAAGGCTGCCTTGCCCGGTATTGGTAAGGCCAGTAGAACCGGTATATTCCATCTCACGGTTGCCTTACCCGGTATTGGCAAGGCCGGTAGAGCCTGCTATTGCTATTCCTTTTAACCGCCTGGGTTGCCTTGCTCGGTATTATTGGCAAGGCCGGTAGAACCTGTTCTATTTCTCAGTTGCTAATATATTGTATGTATATGTATGTGAACCCTATGGGGAGTGCTTTAACTTTTCAATAAAGTTATGCTTTTACCTAAACCTGTTGTCTGAACGTCTTTACAAACCGTGACAGATGCCCTTGCACATCAGCATTCCTAGGAACTTCTCTTTGAGCCCCCGGAAAGGGCTCATGTGCTGCCGGACAGGGCATGTCAATGATGCGATTCGTTTCATAAAAGGGGTGGGGCTTAATTTGGTGGGAGGGGCTTACTCCAGTGTTTGACATGAAGTGGGTGGGAATTGGTGAGAGAAGGGTAGGAGGGAGGAGAAGTGGTAGGAACATGGTGGGAATCTGAAGAAACTCACTACCTCCCAAGAATCAGCCTCTGTCTTAAAACTGGAGTCTCCAGGTAGTTCCCATGAGAGTTCCTAGGTATGCACATAAGCCATTCGCCTGTACATCAATGGCTGGATTATATTTGGCAATTGATCATGCACTAATCCACCAATTCCACTGCAGTCAATAGAGAAAACACACATATATGTACACTGTATGCATGTGTATGTGTAGAGCTAAAATGATGGCATTTACTTTTTTGACATATTTTCCTGCACCACATATACAAGGCAGAGAAATACAGTCAATAATTGATTAATACCCAAAGCTATCATCAATAATCATGAAAAAAAGCTGGTGAAGAGGAACATATTTGATTTGTTGCTTTTTTTCTCCAACTGATGAATTTCGACCTATGTGGGAACTGGGCACAAAAATTAGGCATAAACAGGGATGGGATAAATGGCTTGTGTGCCTACATCATGTGCACAGCATGGACGGTGCCCCAATATGTCTCCACATGTCTATGAAAATAGGAAAAATCTCATATAAAACATATTTTAACCCTTTGAGTGCCAGAGGGGTGTTCAATGCATTGCAAAGCAATGTGTTAACTACACGCCTGGCATTCAGAGGGTTGAAAATATAAATGAAATAAATAAAAATGGACAATTGCCCATGTGAAGAGGAGTAGGTGCAGCAATAGTTTAGGATGGTTATATTTCAGCTCATAGTATGCACTGGGACATCGTTTCTCAGATACCCCTCAATGAACCTGCAGTGCAATCTTCTAAAACACATCAGACTTATGACTGAAATTCTATTGATTTTTAGAATGGTTCATTTGGGCCACATTTCTCAATAAAAATCATATGTTTTAGTAGAAGATCCTTCAAGTAGTATTTTCCTAAAAGAAAATGTAGTTCTGATTGCTTGATACAAATTCTCTCATTCACTTTCTGCTGTGAGGGAATAAGCAAACCGTGTTAGGTAAATCCGTAGAGGAGATCACTAAGGAGCAATTATTACCTCGGTGGTAAATCAGTCTGCAGGTGGACTTCTGGTCTCAGACTAACACCCCTTTCACACAGTTATAGGGTGGCGATGTATTAGGTCTGATAAGGGTCCAGTGGCTGCTAAGGTGGTGAACCCTAATCATGTCTTTACCACCTTAGTAGCCCATGGTCCACTGTGTACCGGTAACAGCTGATCTTCTGTTTCTGTGTGTACATGAATCAGCTGTTAACTAGGGCAGGGGAATGTTTATGTTATAACACTTTGAGTGCCACAGCAGTGTGCAGCTCATTGCAGAGCTATATCCCTCTGGCATTCAAAGGGATAAGGGAGGGCTTGTGTAGTTCTTGGTGCTGAAGTCTCAATTACTCCTCTCTTCTCCCCCACTTGTCCTCCCTAACTCATCGCCAGCACTATCCAACCTCATATGATGATTATTAAAGTATTTTGCATTCCCAATCAAAGTCTCATCCCCTCCCCTTATATAGATAATTCTTAGCACATATGGCGAAGTGTGTCATTTTCTCTGTGGCAAAGTGATCTCCCCATATCGCCAGACACACATTGCCATATCATCCAACCATAGTGCATCTCGCCCTTGGACTCAATGATGCTGATGAATAATAAAAAAATATAAGAAAAACAACTGGTGGAAGTCTGGAGAAAGCCAGTTTAGGGGCATTATAATCTCAAAAAATGCTCATTGTTTTAAATGAAGCTTCTAAGCCTTTGACTGCCAGAGAGGTTTCCAAAATCCTTTTTTTTCAAAATGATAATTTTTTTAAGTCAATCACAGTGAATTATAGATAGCAAGAAGTAAAGAGCATGCAAGTTCCAGAGTCCCAGATGGTCCGCTATGTCAAGCACAGATGAATAAAACATACACATTGGTAAGTTCAGTACATGTATCTCAATAATGTTATTAGGGCCCAAGGGACAGTGTCATAGTAACATAGTAAATTAGGTTACATAAAGTCTATCAAGTTTAACCTTTGTCTCACACCCTAGTGACATGAGAATTGTATAGCTTTCCTGCTACCAAAAAAGTTAGTCATTTACCAGACCTTCCTGATTTGCCTTTTAATATTCAGTATAACCCTGTGTTCCCTTTTGCAAGAAATGTATCTAATCTTCTCTTAAATGTATCCATTGTATCTGCCATAACCACATCCTTGGGCAAGACCTTACTGTAAAAAAACCCTTCCTCTGCTGAAGTCTAAACCTCCTTTCCTCTAATCTCAATAGGTGTCCCCTGGTCCCCTGGAATGAATACCTCACCACAGAGATCCCTGTATTGACCTCTCATATACTTGTACAGTGTTATAAGATTTCCTCTTAGTCGTCTTTTCTCTAGAGTAAATAAACCAAGTCTGTCTAGTCAGTCCTCATATGTCAAGTCCTCCGTTCTCTTAATTAATTTTATTGCTCTTTGCTGCACTCTCACCAGTTCTAGTATATCCTTTTTTAGAACTAGTGCCCAAAACTGTACTGCATATATTCAAGGTGAGGTCTTACCAATGATTTGTACAATGGCAAAATAATGTTATCCACTCTTTCTTCAATACCCCTTTTTATGCAAGACAGGACTTTGTTTGCCTTTGCTACTGCTGTTTGACACTGGTCACTGCTTCCAAGTTTGTAGTTGACAAGGATACCCAGGTCTTTCTCTAGCAATGAGTCCCCTAAAATGATTCCATTAAGTTCATACGTAGCCTTGGAATTTTTTCTTCCTAATTGCATACTTTACACTTTCACACATTAAACTTCATATTCCATTTGTTTGCCCTGTCTGCCATTTTATGTACATCCCTCTGTAGAGAGCAAATATCCAGTTCTGAATTAATTACCCTGCATAATTTAGTGTCATCTGCAAATATTGATATTTTGCTTTCTATATCTATTTCCAGGTCATTTATAAAAATGTTAAAAAGCACTGAAGTACTGAATCCTGAGGTACTCCACTCTCCACTTTAACTGTATTGGAGAATTGTTCATTTACAACCACACACTGTTCCCTATCCTTTAACCAGTTTTGTATACAATTGCAGAGGTTATCCCTTAGGCCCAATTTCCTTATTTTATACCCCATCCTTCTGTGTGGCACCCTATCAAATGCCTTTGCAAAATCTAGATATACTACATCAACTGCCTAACTATTATCTAGGTTGCTTCTTATTTCCTCATAGAAGCTGAAAAGGTTAGTTTGCCATGATCTAGTCCTCATAAAACCATGTTGATTCCTGCTAATGATCTTATTTTTGTGTTGTATTCCTGAATATAATCCCTTATTTTCCCTTTTAGCAGTTTTCCCACTACAGATGTCAAACTCACAAGTCTATAATTCCAGTTCACTTTTAAAAGGTCGCACACGAAAGAGTGTGCAACCTTTTACTGCATTCACCATGTTGCCAGGATAAAAATAGCGACCTGATAATCTCACAGTGCATGATAGCACGAGATTCTCAGGTTGCGCTGTGAAAAGTTGCAATCTGTCATGCCTGCTAGTTTTGCCAAACACAGAAGCAACACCAAGGTGCACAGTTCTTGAATAGATAGCAGCAGTGTTGATGAGCGCTGCTTCGGCCTCTCTCTCTCCCTCTCTCTGTGAACGGAGCAGGCAGAGAGAGAGGTAGAGTGAGGCCAGAGCAGCACTCATCAACACTGCTGTTATCTATTCAAGAACTGTGTACCTTGGCTTGATGATGATCCAAAACGTGAATAATGAAGGACCTGCACTGACTACTCCATCAGCCACAACCTGGAATAGCTCCTGTCTCTCTTCTTATCCCCCCGGCTGTCAAACTCTGCTGTCTCTCTTCTCATCCTACATGGTTACACCATTAGCCACAACATGGAACAGCTCCTGTCTCTCTTCTCATCCCCCACCTGTGAAACGCTCCTGTCTCTCTTCTCATCTGTTGTGCTGCCCCCCCCCAGCTGTCAAATGAGGCGTACTCCAGGGAGATGTAGGGGGCACTGTCCATCACGCTGCTAGCTTCACAGAAGGAAGGGTATGATGCAGTGCCCTCAGATATCTCCCCAACTTGCCCTTTACCTCACATATTTGGTATCTCGCAAGCGACAGTGACCCTTGTCCAGCTGATTTCCCTCTTCCACCAGTGACCCCAACCCCACAGACAGCCTGTGCAGTGCCGGTAATATTGACAGAAGTAGCAGACATGACAGATTGTGACTTTTCATAGCTTGACCTGAGAATCTCGCACTTTCATGCACTGCAAGATTCTCAGGTCGCCATTTTTATCCTGGAGACATGGCGGATGCGGTAAAAGGTTGCACTTTCTTTCGTGTGTGACCTTTTAAAAGGATACAATTTCCAGGTTCTGTTTTAGTTTCCTTCTTAAATAGAGGCACTACACTGGCTCTTCGCCAATCTTGTGCCACTGAGCCTGTGGTGAGAGAGTAACACTACACTGAGTTCCTGAAGAACCCTTGGATGTATACCATCAGGACCTGGTGCCTTGTCAGTCTTAATTTTGTTCAGTCTTCCCATGACCTTTCTTGTGTTAACCCAATATCTGATAATTATATTGTTTTATTTGTTACTTGATGATGAGGCTCCTCTACCATTCCTTGCTCCCTTGTATATAGTGATGCAAAGAAAGTGTTTAGTACATCAGCCTTTTCCTTATCTTCTCTAATCAACTCACCCAACTCATTTTTGAAAGGTCCAATGCACTCCTTTTTAAGTTTTTTGCCATTTATATATTTAAAAAACTTTTTTGGATTAGTCTTGCTCTCCCTTGCAATTCGAGTTTCATTAAATATTTTTGCTAACCTAATTGCCTTTTTGCAGTCTTTGTTGCACTCCCTGTATTTTAAGAAAGAATGTTCAGTTCCTTCTGACTTAATTATTTTAAATGCTTTTTTTTTCTTGCCATATCCTTCTTTACATGTGCAGTTAACCACATTGGCTGTGATTTACTTCTTTTGCATTTGTTCCCCAATGCTATATACTGTTGGGTACCTCTGTGCAACTTAAATTTCAATTCTGACCATTTTTCCTCTCTTAACAATTTGAAATTAGCTTTTTAAAATTAAGAGTTTTGGTTGAACCTATACAGTTTTGCTTTGCCAGACGGATCTCAAATGTAACCATGTTGTGATCACTGTTTCTCAGATGTTCACTTACCTTAATATTCGATACCATTTCTATGTTATTCGTTATCACTAGGTCCAATACATTGCTATTTCTTGTCGGCACTTCCACCATTTGTGACATGTAGTTTTCCTGAAGCATGCTCACAAACCTGTTTCCTTCAGCATTCTGACAGGTCTCATTTTCCAGATGATATCTGGATAATTAAAATCTCCCATAATTATAGTATGCCCAAACTGGGCAGGTTTCCTCATTTGCAATAGCAGTTGGGCCTCAACATTGTCATCAATATTTTGTGGTTTGTAGCATATACCCAACAACACCTTTTTTTTTACCTTTTACACCACATTTAGTCTCAATTTCTACACACAAGCACTCCACATTATGGCCAGTTTGCTCACTAATATCACCCCTCAAAATTGGATTTACTTCTGGTTTCAGATATAAACCTTCCACTTTTCTATTAATCCTGTCTCTCCTAAACAGGGAATAGCCCTCTATATTCACAGCCCAGTCATGTGCATCATTCCACCAACTGGTCATTAACTGCCAGCAATTCTAGTTCTCCTATTTTATCTACTATACTTCTTGCATTTGCTAGCAAACTATTAATTTTGAAGTATTTACATATTTTACCCCCTACATGCCTTTTTTCTACAACTTCATTTAGTATGAGTTCCTCCCTATTGTCTACATTTATCCCCACCCTTTCTCCACCCCCATGATCATTTACTTGGACCCAGTTCCTTTCTACTCTATCTACCCAATTTTTGCTATCTATGCCCCCTTTCCTAGTTTAAAAGCTCCTCCAAGCTTCTTAGCATTCGCTCCCCTAGCACAGAGGCTCCCCTACCATTTAGGTGCAATCCATCACTTCCATATAGATTGTACCCAAGAGCAAAGTCAGCCCAGTGCTCTAAAACACAAAACCCTCCTTCCTACACCAGTACTTGAGCCATGCATTAAGCTCCCTGAGCTCCCTCTGCCTACCTGCACTGACACATGGCACAGGTAGTATTTCAAAAAACTTTACCTTAGAGGTTCTTGCCTTGAGCTTGCAACCTAAATCCCTGAAATCATTCTTTAGGGACCACCATCTTCCTCCTACTTTGTCATTGGTACCAATATATACAAAGACAGCTGGATTGCTTCCAGCCCCTCCCAATAATCTGTCAGACCTGTCCGAAATATGCCGAACCTGAGCACCCAGGAGACAGCATACTGTTCGGCATTTTCTTTCCTGGCGGCCGATTACCCTATCTACACTCCTAATAATAGAGTCCCCTATTACCACCACCTGCCTTGGTTTCTGCCTACTCTGCATCCCATCTAGCCTGGTAGGAGGATTGTTCCCCTGGCTGCCCTCTCCAGTATTGCCAATTCTGAGCTATCCACATCAACATCTACACATCATAAGTAGTAGAAACAGTGAAAGTGGCCCTGCAGGGGGTCCACAGGACTTTGGATTTGGGACTCAGGCAATATGTTGGATACTTTTCTAGCTCTCTTAAATCATTGAATGTTAGGAAGGTTTCCAATTCATTGACCAGAGATTATCGGTTATGCCTTTCCCTCATTTTATTTTGCTAATGAGTCTTTCCAGTTAATGTCTTCACTAGGGGTGGGTGAAAGTTTTCTCCGTGTTCCTGCGGGAAATTTCGCAAACACCAAGTTGTTATCCATTTTTTTGCGGGAAAATCCGCTTTAAAACTAGCGGTTAAAATTATCTCATCTTTCTCCCATTGGCCAAAATCTTTCACCATTTTTTCAATGGCTAAAAAGTTTTCACCCATTGATTTACATTGTTTTCGCACTTCCACTATAAAAATGTGACGTTTTCGATGAAGGCAGACACAATTGAAGCAGCGACAGAGCGAGAAAGATGTGCTGTGCTGTTCTCTTGTGATATTTAGCAAAAATTGAGTCAGGAGAGGCTTGTAGTGACTCCTATCACTATGAGCAACAAAAAGAGGAACTGGAAGGCTCCTTATAATGTGTCCACTGAGTGTCCAAGTTGAACATGATCCTTTAGAGGCCAGAACTGGTGTTGGGAGGGCACTGAAATGTTTACAGGAGGTATGGTGTTTACGGTACTAAAATCTGAAAGTATCATCTCTGCTCCCCCAGTTTACAAGTGGGGAACAGAGAGAGAATGTTCTCAGACTTCAGGGTTCTTGAGCTGCTGGAGATGAATAAAGGATGGTATCCCTTCCACATTGCCAGCAGTTCAACAACCCTGTATGCTAATGATTTGATTCCCCCTCCTTTTGCATTACTAAGTCTAAGAGCATGTGTTAATCTAGATCTCTATCACCAAGGCGGTGTTCCCCACACACAGCCAGACACACATCGCCACAGCATCGACCTTTAGTGCATCTCACCCCTGGTATACAAAATGCATAAAGTATTAATTTGCAGTACATTTAAGACAACTTTTGAATTCATCTGATTAAAAGCCTCTTTTAAATCAGTGGAGTTTTATTTGTCCCCTATCGGGCAATGGTGTGCTCAGTGCTTCTTAGACCATCTTCCTCATTAACCACAAACTCATAATGATAAAATATAGATAAGTGACCCAGAGAAACACTTCAAGCTATAACCTGAATTGGGCCAGCTGCTTTATTTGGAACTTCCACTAGACAGGATTGTAAAACAGGAGTCTGTCCACAAAAAACATCCAATGTCCATCTTCATTCCTTCTAATGGAATATAATTATTATGAAGGAACAAAGATACATAAGGTTAAAATCACTGGACTATCACTGGGACTGGTGTTTGTTTAATATTCAGTACTGAAAAGATTCAGCTGTATCTGACACTGAGTAACTGCTAAATTATAAACATTATAAACATTAACAAGATTAAGACTCATTTTAAATTACACAAACTGAAAATGAAATTTCTTCCAGAAAGATTCTAAAGAAAGCAGTAAGATAAACTATCAAGAAAAACATTGAAACTACACTTCTGTATGCGATGTTTGCCTCAATAAATTGATTACCATGTTACTGTATAGTTCACATTGTTACCGTTTGCTGTAGTTGGTGATACATTTAAATGTGCCACCTGTTTAGATTGATGAATAAGCCTATATGTATCTGTTTTGTATAAAGGAGATCATAGATATAAATTCTGGATAGTGAATTATAAAAGAACTAGTAATGTGGGACATTGTTGCCGTCATGTTATATAGGGAATGTATAAGACATGCACACGTGAAAAGACAGGGTCATAACAGACACATACAGCTATGAGAAGAGGGGGTATTGAGTCAGAGGCATGGACACACATACAGCCAGGAGAAGAGAGGCCATGAGACACACAAACACACAGCAACATAAATTGTTGCAGGTAAACCAGAGATACACATAGACACAATTTGAAGAAACTAGTTGAAGAGCCCATGTACACGGGCCACAGTGCCATCCAGCAACGGCCGCAGGGCTGATACGGAGCAGGGAGCTCTGAATTCAGACCGTAGTCGAGGACTACCGTCTTAATTCGGAGCCCAGCTCCATTATCAGCCGCGGCGCTGGCAGTCTGTAGTGTGCATGACGGCAGCTCCCGCAGCCATCTCTACTGCTCATGACGGCTTCTGACAAACAATTTAGCTAATTATTATATAGGATGAGCAATGAGAAGAGGGGTCATGAGTCAGACTCACAGCCACACACACACACACACACAGTGCCACACATGCAGAAAAGGGATAATGAGACACTCACAGCAAGATACATAGTTGCATCAAAACAGACAGAGACACACACACTCAGTATCAAGATAGGCAGCATCCATAGAAAAAGGAGGCATGTGGCTCTTGAAGTATAATGAGGCATGATGTTGCCGATGTTCCAAAATGCATGTTATATTATAAGCTACAAGGGTGAGGATGATAGTAGTTGTAGGACAAAATGGAGGAGCGTGACCCCTGAGGTGTTAAACGATTGAGTGGCAGAGGGGTATGTAACTCGTTGGTCAGCAATGCGTTGCGTATCCTTGTGACACTGAAGGGGTTAAGAAATGGCATCATTTTGCAATTGTTTGACTTTGTTGATATGCAAATATAAGGTGTGAGAAGTTTAATTCTTACAGATTATATTATATTTCAACACTGTAGTTTAAAGTAGTGAACATTTGGTAGTTAAGTGTTGCAGGAATGTTAATAAAAGGCAAATTGTCAGTGGATTCCATGTCTCTGACCCCTCCTTTTAAAGCAGAACTACACCCAATAAAAACATTACTGCTCAGCAGAGCTAGTCGCCAGAATTATTACCAGATTAAAGAGGATTTGCTATTCTTCCCAGACTGACAGCAGGATGGAGTGCGGATATCTTGCCACAGTGACATCCGCATGCCTGCACTGTCATTCCCTTCCAGGCCCGAACGGCTCCTAGCAACGCATCATAGACCTGGCTGGGACTGACAGCGCAGGCATGCGGACATCACTATGGCAAGATGTCCATGCTCTGTCCTGCTGTCAGTCTGGGAAGAATAGTGAATTATCTTTAATCTGGTAATAATTCTGGCGACTAGCACTACTGAGCAGCTAGTCATCAGATGGTTGGTAGTTCATCTTTAAGCAGCTTTGTGTTTGCTGTAATATTGTAAGGTTGCAATGTCTTTTACAAAGTGAGACATCAGAATCTTTCAGTGCAGAAGTGTATTAAATTTGTTACATTGCTTAGATGAGCATGCTTCATATAGGTGGCCTTGTTGAATGTTTTGTGTGTGTTTATGTCTTTAAAGTTGTACCTTGTGACATTCCTGGCTGGGCCTTCCATGTACAGCTCAGTACCGAACAGCTGTCATTCAGCAGGTCTTCTCCTTCCCTTTTGTGCCTCATTCCCACCTTCTTCTCAGAGGCACACATTGCATCCACATTTGGTGGAGGCGCATTGCCAACAGAGGGCGCCAGATGACATGAAGGAGAGCTGATTGACCCCCGATCCGTACTGAGCTGTACATCGGTGACCCAACCAGGGATGTGAGAAAGTAGAAATTTAAAGGCTTATAACTCCATTACATTAACCCTTTGAGTGCCAAAGAGGTACAAATGTGTGGCATAGTCGTCTGGCACTCAAGAGCTTAAGGGTGTTATGGAAAAGATAATAAAAAAAGATTGAAGCTGTATTGTATAAATAATGTGGGGGTAGTGACGACTTTGTATAAATGAAACTTCCAGTTTCCTGTTTGGATACACCGATTTGCCTCTGAGTCACATGGGCAATGAAGAGCAATGCTTTGTCTACCACTGTAGCACTGAAAGGGTTAACAGTGCTATACATGTGTGTATGTGTATATAGGGGTAGTGAATATGCATTTTAGGTTAAGTCCTGTAAGGAGAGCAGGTGGTGTCCTGGAGAGGTCTGGTGAGTGGAGTATGTATGTACGTGTGAGAGCCGGTCATGTTTTTTTTGTTTGAGGTGAATGGGGGCAGACAAAGTCCTTGCAGCATACAAGTATAATGTGACCAGCGGCTGATGTGTGCTTCATGGTCAGGTAGAAAAATCTGCAGAGGGCATTGTTTTAATCAGCTATCACGGTGCCCATGCTGTCGTTGGCGACATTGTTATGTCAAACCACTTCCTGATTCTCTTTTATTGGCTACTGTGGATTGTCTCCGCCCAGCACTAGCCTTTTTATACTGAGCCCTGTCACTTCAGCGCTGCCCTTTCCTGGTGTACCAGTTGTCAGTGCTTGTTCCTGTTATTTAGTGTGAACCTCGTGTATGACCCGGACTGTTTGACTATTCTGCCTGTTCTACGTTCCTGCTCCTTGTACTGACCCGGCTTGGCTGACGTTCCTGCTCTGTGTACCGACCTGGCTTGGCTGATGGTCCTGCTCTGTGTACCGACCCGGATTGGCTGACGTTCCTGCTCCGTGTACCGAACCGGATTGGCTGACGTTCCTGCTCTGTGTACCAACCCGGCCTAGCTGACATTCCTGCTCTGTGTACCTCCCGGTACTATACTACCCAGCTGCCTGCCATTCGGAGGTCCTTCCTCCGTACCTTTGCTGTCCCTGAGTCATTGTTGCCTCCATCTATCTCCATGCAGCACTGCTTCGTGACCCTGCGTTACTACCTTGCGCTGTTATCCTTTCACTACGGTGTTAGGTGTTGTAGGTTGCACCTGGTATGCTTGACCTGCTTGTTCTACCTACCGAGGTTGGGTGGTTTCAAGAGCGCCTCGGTTAGCCTCTGGTTCTAGGCAGTATTGTCCAGGTCTGAGCATCCGTTCACCTTTACGGTTTGGTGCTATAGTGCGTTAGGGTCACAGCTCTGCTCTGTCGTCCGGGAGTTTCCGTGACTCTCTGCCTGTCGGTACCGTTTGTCCGCCTTTGTTGCCTATAGTACCCTACAGTCTGTAGCCTTCCTTAGACTGCTAGGTAGACTGCTGGTCTCCTGTTCTGGGCCTCCATTTGTTCCGTTGCCTAGTCTCTACCTTACTGTCTTGTGGGATAGTAGAGGCCTCCTCTTAGTCACCTACTGGTGGCCTACCTATTGGGCTCAATCCCTGCGTAGGGAGTCTCCGTTGTCAGTGGCACTACTAGAGCCTGCTGCGCTCCTGGCCTAGTAGTGTATCACGGTCCCCGTGATCCTTTCTGTCACTCTCTACTGTGCTTCTCCCTGATTGGTTGAGCTGTGTTGGCCCGCCCCTGGTTACCTGTTTTATTCTGGCCACTGGCACCTGTCAGGTGCCCTTTGTGGTGTTCCTGAGCCTATGCTGCTGTTCGCTGTGTTCCTGATTTCCAGTGTACCGAATTGGCCTGCATTGACGACTCTTCTGTGTTCCTGCCCATTGCTGATCTGGCTTGTCTGCGAACCTGCTCTGTTATCCGACCCGATCTGGCTGACGTTCCTGCTTGTTGCTGATCCGGCTTGTCTGCGAACCTGCTCTGTTATCCGACCTGGCCTGGCTGATGTTCCTGCTTGTTGCTGATCCGGCTTGTCTGCGAACCTGCTCTGTTATCCGACCCGGCCTGGCTGACGTTCCTGCTTGTTGCTGATCCGGCTTGTCTACAATTCTCCACTGTTCCCGGTTCCTGTCGGGCTACGTTCCTGCTGCTGTACCACTGGGCGACATTCTGATTCCAGTAGTCGCGCTAGAGCTCGAGACTGACCTTAACCCTTGGGCTGCTGTGTCGCTGCTAACGCTTTCTGAGCTGTACTACTAGCTGAGTCTCCTTTTAAGTTGCAGAGCTGTACCATCAGGGCGATACCGATCGCTGATTTCCTGCTGTGCCTATCTCCAACCAGGTGCCGTGATTAACCCTTGCAGAGCTATACTACTCCTGCTGAGCCGGCCGTTTGGGCCTAGATAGACGGCGGCTCGTATATTCCATCCGTAGCAGAGTAGTTGTTCCAGTTCTGTACCGGTGGTCTCTTGGCTCGTGCACTTTGCACTGGTGGATTCATTATACGCCCGTGGAGGCTACTTGGCACTAGCTATCATTTCAGTTGGTTTCCTTTAACGCCCGTGGGGGCTAACGAGTCTCGCTCTTGCAGCTTAGTAGTCTCCATTATACGCCCGTGGGGGCTAATGACTCACGCTTCCATAGTACTGGTGGTATCCGTTATATGCCCGTGGGGGCTACTCGCTATTGCACTAAGCGTTCTGGGTCAGTCTCTGCCTTTAGCAAGCTGCTTGCTCTCTTACAGACTACTAGTGTTGAACTCCTTACACTTATACAGCCTTATTATTACCTTGGGCGTGCCAACACCACAACAGAGACTGACGAGCTCTAAGTGTTAACTATTGATTGCTTGTCTCTAGTTGTATCTGTCCTATGTCAATATATCCACAGTCTGTATCCAGTATACTGGCCCTGTGAGGGTCTATGCACCTATTCCTTACTATTCACTGTGTGCCTGTTGAGGGCGATATTGTTCATTATTTTCTGTCAATAAAACTGTGTTTTATCAAACCCTCTGTCTGAGTGTCTGAAAACCGTAACAGTGTGTCAGTACTCCTTTGTATACCAGATTCACACGAACTGTGACCTGACCTGTGTCAGTATTGTACCTTTGGTACCTGCTGGGCCTGAGTGGGTTACTGCGCTCCTTGTGACCTGACCTGTGTCAGTATTGTACCTCTGGTACCTGCTGGGCCTGAGTGGCTTACTACACGAACTGTGACCTGACCTGTGTCAGTATTGTAACATCTGTATCTACTGGACCTGTGTGGGTTACTATTTATTTTTGTAGCCTGACCTGTGTCAGTATTGTATATTTGTATGTATTGGACCCGCGGGAGTCACATTATCATTGTGCTATTAATAAAACTGTGTTTTACCAAACCTTCTGTGTCTGAGTGTCTAATAAACTGTAACATCAGCTGAGTGCAAGACCACTCCCCTGCTGCAGGTCTCACCTGTGAGCCACTGCAGCACCATGTATAGTTGTGGAGGGGTTGAGGCAGAGGGTGGTGCAATAGAGTCCAGCCAAGACTATGCTGGGTAAGGCACGCAAGAGACAGGTTTACTGAGGGTTGGGACGAACGGTGCTGCATGAGATAGAGTGGAGTGTAGGCTTTTTGCTGGCAGCCAGTCAAGTAATTTATGCGTGGAGTGTCATCCATGCTTTTCTTTATTTTCCTGCAGATGTTGGGGGCAGGCAAACTCTTTGCATTGATTCAGCCCCTTGCCCTCTCCTGTGAAAATCATGCCCCTATGTATCTCCAGGACAGGCAGTAGGGAGGAGATATGAATATCTCGTCCTTGCTGCTGCCCCTGAGTGTGTGTGTGCCCGACACACAGATGTCTTCTTTTATATATATAGATATATAGTTTAAATAATTAAACTGATAATTTGTAAAATATATAAACTATCCCAAAGGTTCTACAGTAAGAGGCACGATTAACTCCATTTTATCAGTTATAACTAACTGATGCTCCCTTTTAATGGGAATTTTTTTCTGCTTTTTTGCCACCGCAACACCCACCCTTGTCCCACTGCACCGGTAACCACAGAATCACACATCCTTACCCCAACCTTGTTTTAGTGTAGCCATAGAACCAGAATTACTGACCCTGAGCCTTGTGCCACTGCTCCAGTAGCCATAGAATAACACATACTAACCCAACTGGCCTTGTCCTACTGTACTGGTAGTCATAGAACTAAAGATACTGACCCCAGCCTTGACCCACTTCACTGTTATCGCTGGAACTACACATACACACTAACCATCACCATCTCCACATTTGATGAGAAAAGTTCCAGTGGTAAATTTATTCGGGGTTAGGGAAAAGACATAAATGTCATTGCTAAACCAGCAAATTGCCAGTTTTCCACCAAAGTCCTCATGTGAAAAAATGTACTTTCTCCCCATCCCTAGTGACATAGCAACTCATAGACAGGTCATAATGATGTACAGGTATAAAAGGCAGGGTGGATCAGTCCAAGCTTTTAGTTGTTGATTTTAACCAGTGAGCTAAAAAAAGGGTCAATAAAACTGACATCTTGTTGCTCCTTTGAATGATAATGTCTTCCAGACTCAGAGATGTTCTACCCGTCTCAGTATGTCAGGCTGAGTTGCAGGCATGTTTTCAAGCAGTATCTAGAGTATACAGATGTCCACAATGCAGACAATGATTTTCTATGAGAACTTCACTGTAGAGGAATCTAAAGAACATCATGGAATGCTTCCAGAAAAGAGATGATTTTATTTCATTTCTCTAAACAACCCTGAGAGCTGGAGATCAAGAAGGGTACAGAAAAGAAGGTTTATGTTGAAGAGCTGAGCAATATAACAGAGCCATTATTTCTTCTGTTGGAGGAGCATGAAAGGTGTGAAACCCCAGTAAATGTGGGGATGTACGCTACGTGAAACCACTCTCTAAGCAGATGGAACTGTTAAGAGAACAAGAATGCAGCCAAATGATATATAAACGGAGGAAACACACCCACATAAAGTAAGAAGAAAGGATACCACTAGCAGGACTAAAAGAGGCCACAAGATATATCTATATATATATATATAAGAGATATATATCTATAACTGTGTACCTGACAATTCCCAGGAAAGGGAGAAGTACAGGCTCCAGGCAGGAAGGGCAGGAACACCAGAGGAGAGGTCCGGGTAGGCAGCTCAGGAGAGAGGTCCAGGTTCAAGCCAAAGGACTAGGGCAGGCAGCACAGGAGAGTAGTCAAAGTCCAAGACAAAGGTCAAGGGCGGGCAGCACTGGAGAGTAGTCAATGTCCAAGCCAAAGGTCCAGGGCAGACAGCACAGGAGAGTAGTCAAGGTCCGAATCCAAAGGTCCAGGGCAGGCAGAACAGGAGAATAGTCAAGGTCCAAATCCAAGGTCAGCAACAAGACAGGAGGCAAGCAAGAACAGAAACGAACTGAGCGATACAAAGCTCAACATACACTGAGCATCAGCTGTAGCAGGCGCTTCCTATTTAAAGGACCGGTGGATGACATTGTGAAAGCACCATGGGATGACGGCGACGTTGTAACCTAGAGACGCCAAGCCAGCCCAGCTGAGAGGAAAGGCTGGGACGACGAGAAGCGAGGCCCGATGCCGACAAAAGGGAAGACAATGTCATTCGACAATTACATTATTTCTGCAGGTTTTTTAGCTGTATTAGATGTCAAAGAAGATACCTACCAATGACTTATGAATTTTATAGGTATCGCCATGAAGGAAAAAAGGATTTTTGTTGTGAACTTACCTGACTGAAACTGATAGTAATGAAGGATGTCTTACTGTATGGTGTATAAATGATACATTTATTATTTTAGAAATTAACACAAACTTATTATTATATTAGGCTCTGTTTTATTCACCTTTCTGATAATTGCATTTAAGCTCTTGGATGCAAGAGACATCTCCAACTCATTGCCACATAATGCATTCAAAACATCTCTAACAGCCAAACCAGCCAAACCAAGGAGTTAAGCAAGAACTAACACCTGCCAATAGTTTCCCCCCACATACTTTTCAATAGCCTGGAAATTCTAGTGGCCCCATATGAATTTTGTGCCTTTGCTCAAGAAATAACTTATTCTTTCAGTCCCAGATGTCATGTTCATGGAGGCAGACATGACAGCTGTTGGCAGATTTTCAACCTGATGCAGACAGTGTGCATGAGCCTACTTAAAATTACCATGCTTAATTAGTAGAATTTGAGGTTCTATGGTCATGTTATCAACTAATATACCTGCCTACTGGAACCTGACATCAAGAGCTGATTGAAGGGAAAAAATTATAAGGGCCATTAGGATTTTCTGGCCATAGTAAAGTGAGAGGGAGTATTATTAGGTGTTAGGTACATGGTAAGAAGAGATTTTTTGTGTATAAGTTGGTATGGAGCGTCCTGCTCTAGAATATTAAATCTTTGAGTGCCAGAGGGGTATGCAATGCATTATTTTGCAATGAATTATGTACCCTCAAAGGGTTAAATCCCACCCCTGATTTAAGTAACACCTTCTTATATTGCCAAACATAATTAGGCAAATGTACACAGAAGAATCTTGGGATTACCAGTTGTACCATAGGGACCAAATAAAAATCCCCAAATTTCCATATATATAAATGGGTCTTTAAACCTTTTGTGCTCGATTTAAAGGCAGTCGTTAGCCAAAAAAAAGACTAACGGGTGTTTTAACATGCAGTAGGCTATTCAAAGGTCCATGTAATGAACTGCTAATGGCAGTCGCTTGAATCTGATTGGCTGGTATGTGTGTGTGTCAGCACATCTCAGCCAATGGCTGTAAGGGAATTGGATCAGAGACTGCCTACATATAAGGCAGTCTCTGCTCTGATTCCCTCAGTGCGGAACGGGCATCGGCCCAAAAGGAGGGGGACCTGTGGCTCACGGCACTGTCTCCGCTGTCGCCGCCTCTGCGGCCACGCACAGCAGCGGAGACAGTTAGATTATAAAGCTAAGGCACCATGTATTTATTCTGGAATATCTAACATATTTGCCCACTTGTTCTTTGGGGCATATGTTATTTAGAGATATATTATTACACTTTATATATATATATATATATATATATATATATTCTTGGGCACTGACTTAACCCGTTGAGGCCAGAGAGGTCCGCAACACATTGCTTTGCAATGCGTTGTGTACCCCTCTGGCACTCAAGGGGTTAAACTAAATCTTGTATTCCACATTGTACTTATACACACTTTTCTTTTACAGGACGTAAGAAGAGAAGGAAGAAGACAGAAGAGAAGAAAGACGCGAAGATAGAGAACAGAAGGAGACAGACAGCGGATGACAGGTAAGTTTAACATGGATCAGTTAACAATCGGTGCTTGGCAATATGTCAGGCACCGATAGTTAATTGTTTTTTACTGCTAAGTTCCCAATATCGCTGCTGTTAGTGGCGTTTTGGGAAGTTAACTCACAAAATGGACGTTTAGCCACAAGACTGTTTTTCTGGCTTAACGTCCTTTGTGATCACAGCTGGTAGGGCCTTTGAATACCACGTTAGGCATTTTATTTTGTCAGACGGTATTCACTTTGGCCCTACCGGCTATGCTAACGCCTGCCTTTAAATTTAGCCCTTTGAGTGCTAGCCAGTGTGGTACATAACGCAATGTTCCACAATGCATTACATACCCCTCCATAATGCAATTAACCCTTGAATGATAGAGAAATCTCCAACAGTTGCAAAGGAGGTTAGATGAAAACATTTAACCCTTTGAGTGTCAGAAAGATATCCAACACATTGCACTGAAATACATTAGATCCCTGACTGGCACTCGTAGGGTTAACTCAATCTGAATGCTTGTTTCTCCAATGTGGTGCTGTTGGTTTGCTGCAGTTCTCGTCCTTAGCACGTCATCCTTAAAGGGATAGTAATACTTCGTTTTAACTTTATTTTATTTTGTAGGCATTAAAAAAACATGAAGAATGATATAAGTCTTATCTCTCAAACCTTTATGGTTTAAGAGATATTCACAAGCAAAGTTCCCCTCCCCGCCCCTTTTACCTAGTGTAAGCCATCTCTTCTCAGATGTGAGTCTGGTTGTATGACCAGACAGATAACAGAAGGGGACAATTTTCTTTGTATGAAAACAATGAAAGTCCTTCCCCCCTTGACAAGTTTTTCAGCTTTTTCCATTATCTTAATTGAAGATTGTCCCTCTCTGCAGTCTACCTGGGCATCTCCCTTCTGATCTGCTTGAACGGAGGGGGGATACTTTGTTTGTGAATATCTCTTAAACCATAAAGGTTTCAGAGATAAGACATATCATTCTTCATGTTTTTTTAATGCCTACAAAATAAAATAAAGTTAAAATGAAGTATTACTATCCCTTTAATGGATTTGGCAATTGTAGGTGATTATTTCCTGCTAAAATTCTCTAAACTATCATAACTGAAAATGTCATCATTCCTTAGACAATGTGTTAAGTTGCAGATTTACCTCTTTTATGTCAGAGGAGTCTCCAGTACATTGTGAAACAAACTATTGGTGATCTCTCACCACAGGGATTAAATTATGGACTCATTCTGCTGCTTATAATTGTAATGATGAGTAATGACCAATAGGTGATTGCATTATCTGCAGGCAATGACTATGATCTACCCCCCACCTTCCTTTCCAGGAAACAACTGGTAACATAAGAAAAGGCAATTAGTATACACATAGTTTTAAGCAATGCTTGACTTGTGGCATTATGTTTCCCAGACCATAGTTGCAGAGCTGAAAAGGATGGATGGGGAAACCAATGATGAATGTCAGAGGTATGTGCTTCAATCAATGTAAGGACCCTGATTGTGAAATGTGTGTCTTATAAGCAAGGTTTGCAGAAATGTGCATGATACATACACTCTAAGTGGGAATCTATTTGTGGAGCTTTTGTTATAAAAGCATTTAGGAGTACTGATAGAGAATAGACTAAAAACAACGGGCAGATGTCAGTCAGCTGCTGCTAGAGTCAGTATGATAGTATCATGTATACAAAGGGTATATATGGTTGGGCTGTGAATATAATTCTACGTCTTCTTGAATCCTTGATAAGATCATAGCTAGAGTTTTGGGCACTAGTTTTTAAAAAAGACATTCTTAAACTGGAAAATGTACATACATGCAATAAAACCGATGAAGAGTTTAAAGACTTTAGTTCTGAAAAGTTACTTGCCATTCTGGATTTATTTACATTAGAGAAGTGATGACTTTGCTTTGGATATGATTATTATTCAGAAATATAAATAAAGCCAATACAAAGAGCTCTGTGAGGAACTATTTACTCAATGAGCTGAACAAAAACCCTAGGGTTTACCTATTAAGACTAGAGAAAAGGTGTTTTTGAGAAAAGGCAGGGTTATTTATCAATAAGGACAGTAAGGTTATGGAATGGTTTGCATTGGAAGGCTGTGTTGGCAGATACTTTACATGCTTTTACAAAACATTTGGATTCTTTTGTAGCTCAGAACAATACTAAGAATTATGTAATTTAGTTTCAATGAGGTAAGATTTTGATCCAGAGAGATATGCTACTGCCTTTTGGCATCAGGAAGGATTCTTTTTAACAACGTGGGACATGTTTTTTTCTTGTATTTTTCTTATTGCCTAACTCTTGATCAACAGAGGTGATATGGCAGTAATGAAAATAATAACTTGATAAACACCGTCTTTTTTCTTCCTCATCAATTACGTTATTACAGATGTTGCCATCCTTAAATCCATATTTTCTGATTTAATCCATCTCTGTCTGATAAGAAATGTTCATCAACTTTCCTGGAGATTTTTCCCAGAGAGTTACAGAAAGTGAGGGAATTTCAGTTCAGTTCAATGAATAGGGCTACATCTTAGTGTTTCTATGCTATACTTCTGAAAATAGTCAAATATTAAGTATATGTATGATGTCTATATGTATGCACTAGTTGAGGGTTCAACTTCAGCTGAGTAAAGAGTCCTTTACAGTAAGGTCTATTAAACTGTGGAATTCTTTATCCAGGAATGTGGTAACGGCAGATACAAAAGATACGTTTAAGTGAAGATTAGATACATTTCTAGTAGTGAACAGTCATGGAGTTATGATGTACTGGTAAGGCATTCTGGTAAATCGACTATCTTGGAGTTGGGAAGGATTATGTAATTCTCATTTTCTGAGTTGTGCTGTGGCCAAGACTGAACTTGATAGACCTGTGCATTTTCTCAACCTAATTTACTGTGTAACTATGGAATATATATTTTGGTTTTAGCCTTTCAGTCTTCATCTTTTTTGAAAATAAATTATACTGGGGTGTATGATATTTCATTATTGTTCAGGACTGAGTCAAATGTGAGTGGATGTATGCTTACAACCACCCAGGTAGCCAAAAAGGGCTCCTCTACAGAGTGGAATAAGGTTTTGTATCTTTGGTGACAACAGAAATTCAGGAGCAAGATGTCCAGAGACTTAAAGAAACTGGATGAATTACTGGTGCTCCATGAGAGCATTTACAATACAATATTGTAAGATTATAAGCTCTATGGGGTAGGGACCTTTTAGCCTAATGTATACTCACCTGGTGTTCCTCTTATGATTTGTCTATATAAGGACTTAATTACTGCACTTCTATACTAAATGTAAACTGTGAAGTGCTAAGTACACATGTTGGCACTATATAAATAAAAATATACATATATATAGATGTATGTATATATATATATACACCAAAAAATTATATATATACAACAAAAAATATTTTTTTGTTGTACATTGACTCTTCAGAGGAATGTGCATCTGGGCATTTATATTATGTAGAGTGAGTGCCTCCAACACCCTCCTTTAGTTATATATATACTATAAATAAAAAGGGAACCACTCTCGCTAAAGGTGTCAAAAGCCTGGGTGCTATTTCTTTAGCCAGGAACATCCAGAAACAAAATTTGTAGAAAAGCTATCAAGACTCGATGAATGGTTCAAAAGAATGGAGAAAACTTTATTTTACATCAACGTGTCGGTTAACACAGTCACCTTCCTATGTTAACCGAAAAATAATGTTTTGTCCATTTTTTTTATTTACATATACATAGCAAATAAGCAGACCTAAAACAGTTCCTATCACCCAGATGGTTGGGGGGGGGGCGGCAGAAAACTGACCTTTTTGGGTACCATCAGGATGGAATAGAACCTGGAAGTTTGTTTGTCACTGTCACAAATGTCTCTGGTTGAATATGCAAGTTCAATAGACCCTTAGAATGAGGCTGGGAAGCCCTTCACTGGTGTTTGTGGAGGATGCACTCTTTTTTACAGATATATAAAATAATATTTCCCTCATAGGACTTAATATACATTCATTTACAAAATAATAAAGTACTGTTCCACACATACAAAACTGTTTAGAGTACACTAAGTATTTCAATATAGGGCAATGCCACTGTCCAGCTGTACATTACAACAGAGTTCCAATGGAAAAAAATCCTCAAGCTAAACCTATCTGCTGTATGAAGGTATGTCATTCAGTTAAACAAATTAAAAGCCACTTACTCCTATAGAATGAATGAATGAATGAATAAGTTTATTTATATAGCGCCACAAGTGTACGCAGTGCTTTAAAATTTCAGGGTTTAAACAATACAGGGTTACAGGTGCTTTGTAGAGTGAAACATTGGGTGTGAGGTCCCTGCCCGAAAGCTTACAATCTAAAGTGGTAATGGGAGACATACAGAGTACATTAGGGTCAAGTGCTGAATACAGTGCTAGTTCTGATGATGATATAACCACTTTAATGTAAATACAACTTTACCTGTATAGAAAAACATACACATAAGCAAAGAGATAGGAAACCTTTGGCTTTCCTTTTGGTGAGATTACAACTCCAGTCGTTTCCAACAGCCATTGGTTGTTTGGGGATGATGGGAGTGGTTGTCACCATCATCTGGAGATAGAAAGATTGACTCCTAGTCCTGACATAGGTTGACTTTGGTCCTGTTTATTTTTTTTTATTTAAATGCTTGGAATCATTCATAACTTCTCCCTGTTTCTCAGAAGAGGTCAACAAGAACAGATGTATTCACGGAGTCCAGTAAGTCAAAGCATCTGTTCTGTCTGAATGTTCTAATGTTTAATGTTTACGTTTGTAACTTACTTGCAGAATTGCTTTTTTTAATAAAGAAGACTGGAATATCAGATCAATGAACATGCAATGTAATAATGATATCCCATGAGGAGAATACTTAGAATATGCAACTATTTTTAAAGTTCAAAAGAGGGTTCCATTTCAACTGTCACATCACCTTCTTTTATCTCTTGTTGATCAGTTGTCCCATTCCAGATATAGTGGGCACTGAAATTACCAGTTTGTGCATGCACCATACATTTTTGCACTAAAGAATAGTGCTTTTCATTCGCATGCACAGTGGACACCTGTGTTATCACAGCTCAGAATTCAATAAAATGTTTATCAGCTCAATCAAGCACATGTAGCACAAAGAAATAGTTCAAAAAAGTTAAGTATATTTTTAACCATCTGTTGAATGTACAGCCATAACATGTTCAACTGGACAGAATGCTATCTTCAAAAACTTTCTTAATCAAACAAAATATTAGCTAAAGGAAAAGGATCATGTGTGGGAAGCAAGCTTGATCAACAAAAAAATTAACTAACAAAAAGGTCCATCACACATGAAAACCAAGCCATCACATATAGAAAAGCACAGAGAAGCTTCTCCTAATGTTACTGACTAGTGACCAGAAGTAAATTTGTTTTTATAAATATTACCAACTGGTGTCAAGAAGGTAATTTATTTTTATAATACACTCTGTGACAAAAATTGAGTCTTAAATTACAGTTCTCAATAGCAGTTGATCTAAAAATCATCAGTTAGTGATCACAATTGAATATTGCATTTTAATAAAAACATTCTTGCTATAATAACTTTTGAATTAATCATCTCTGAAAAGTGAGGGTTGTAGGAAAAGAGATTAATTGCCATCCACCAGAAAGCTATTCCTCAGCCCCTGTAGTGCCCAATGACTTAACAATACATTTTTGATGCATGATATCTACTAAATGATAGAAAGATTATACCTCCAAGCTGAATAAAGTTACCATATCGTAAACTGAATACACATTCTACTAAGGACTTTGATTCTCAACTATTATTTATATTAATATAATTCTAATGAGGTCTGGGTGAACAGCCTAAGAATAATGAGACATAATGTAAAGTTATTAAACCATAAACATGACTAAAGAAATCCCTGTTCACAGCTGCAAACAATTACTCTCCTAACAACATCTTCTGTATATAATACACTTGCAACAATGGAAAGAGCAGAAGGCAATTAGACTCTTGTTCAGAACACAATTTTATGTTGTTAAATAAATGTTAATTGCTAGAAATTGTGCATCTTTGGCTATGGATACAATTAGTGATAGAAATGTGTTTTACATGTTTAGTTATTTTTCACATTACCAGGAGTTAATTTCTGTTCGAATGCAATGAGACCAAAATATGTAAACGTTTACTGAAAGAGTGTCTACAAATTACCCAAGGCAAGGGAGGACATATATTTATACTAAAATCAAAGTAAACTATAGGGGGATTGAACGAATCCATCAGGGTAATTTTCTGTTTACCTCCAAAACCTAAAAACAATTTGCCCTTTAGGGAATGTGCAAGAGAGTATGATCACTTTAGGCATACTGTAACTCTCACCCCACCATTAATATCACCTCTATAGTATGTGCAGGTAAACATATATATATAATGCTGTTTATGCTGCACCTTGTTAGTATGTAACAAGAAACAAGGTGTAAACTAATGGAATTCGCTGCAAAGCCAATACACTCCCCCATTATATTCCTCTTGGTGTAAATATAGTAAATAGGCAGATACTTTAGCACATCTTAGGATATACGTGATCCCCTGACGAAGCCTGACGTAGGCGAAACGCATTGGGAGGATGTCTTTTACTCTACTGATGGCTACATAGCTACCTTGAAGTATTTGTTGCCTGTTGTATGTCACTTAGAGCACTTTTTTACTAATAGAGTGGTGTATTTATCGAGTAGGATTTCTTGAACACTTTAGTTGTGTGTACTGTTTTTTGGATTATTGCACTGGAACTTTATATTTTTATATTTTTATGTTTTTTGCATCAGTAGAGTATTTACACAGATGGTTTACTTTATATATGTGTATACTTTATTTTACAGATACTGTATTTACACATTTATGCATCTTATGTTGGTCTATTTACTAGAATCCATCCTTAACCCTCTCTGTGTGGTTTTTTAACTGTTTTTAAAATCATCTGTTCTCATTATTGTCTGTAATATGCAGTACAGTTTTGGGCACCAGTTCTGAAAAAAGGAACTAGAACTGGAGCGGTACAGCAAAGAGCAACAAAATGAATTAAGGTAATGGAGGACTTGACGTATGAGGAACGACTAGACAAACTTGGTTTATTTACTCTAGAGAACAGATGACTAAGAGGAGACCCTATCACGTTGTACAAGTATATGAGAGGTCAATACAAGGATCTCTGTGGTGAGCTATTCATTCCAAGGCCTGATCAGGTGACCAAGGGACACCCCTTGAGATTAGAGGAAATGAGGTTTAGACTTCAGCAAAGGAAGGGGTTTTTACTGTATGGTCTGTTGAATTGTGGAATTCCTTGCCCAAGGAGCTGGTTATGGCAGATACAATGGATACATTTAAGAGAGGATTAGATATATTTCTTTCAAAAGGGAACATACAGGGTTATACTGAATATTAAAAGGCAAATCAGGAAGGTCTGATAAATGACTAACTTATTTGGGAGCAGAATAGCTATACAATTCTCATGTCACTAGGGTAAGGCAAAGGTTGAACTTGATGGACTTGTGTATTTATCCAACTTAATTTACTATAAAGTTTATTACTTTTGATATATTTGTTGTATCTGGGATGAGTGTATCACGGTGCCCGTGCTCCCCTTGTTGTGTTTCCTGTCAGTCTACACTGTGATTGCTCCCATTGGCTGTCCTGTGTTTGTCCCGCCCAGTATGGCCTTCATATACTGGGCTCTGACACCCATCCGGTGCCCTTTCGTGGTGTTCCTGTACCAGTGCTTGTTTCTGCTCAGTGATTCCCAGTGTACCGACTTGGCCTGCCTGACTACTCTGCATTCTGACTCCTGCTTGTGTACCGACTCGGATCACCTGACTACTCTTTTACGTTCCTGCTCCTATGTACCGACCCGGCTTGGCTGATGTTCCTGCTTCCGTTTACCGACCCAGCCTGGCTAACGTTCCTGCTCCGTGATTCGATCCGGCCTGGCTGACGTTCCTGCTCCGTGATTCGACCCGGCTTGGTTGGCATTCCTGCTCTGGCTGCCTCTGTGTCGCCTTAGTGACATTCTGATCTTTCAGGCAATACAGTCTCCATTACTGTTCCTGCAGAGTACAAGTGTCAGTCTCCATTACTGCTATGGCAGTGTGTCATTGGCCTAGTCTCCTCTCCATTACTGCCTCTGCAAAGTGCAAATGTCAGTCCCGTTACTGCTATGGCAGTGTGCCATTGGCCTAGTCTCCGTTACTGCTCCTGCAGAGTGCAAGTGTCTGCCTCCGTTACTTCTACGGCAGTGTGACATTGGTCTAGTCTCTGTTACTGCTCCTGCAGAGTGCAAGCGTCTGCATCCGTTACTAATACGGCAGTGTGCTATTGGTCTAGTGTCCGATACTGCTCCTGCAGAGTGCAAGTGTCTGCATCCGTTACTGCTACAGCAGTGTGCCATTGGTCTAGTCTCCGTTACTGCTCCTGCAGTGTGCAAGTGTCTGCCTCCGTTACTGCTACGGCAGTGTCCTACATTACTCAATTCCTGATATTACTCTGGCAGTTCACATTTGTTCTGCTGACCTGTTTCTGGGCGTTACGTATCCCTAAGCTCTCTATATGGAGTAAGCTCTATCACAGAACTCTCCACACATGGGACTGCTTACACTCATTGAAGATCATTAACCCATTCAGTACCTTACTACTGGGAATCCAACATATTCTGCCTGACCTGTGTCAGTATAGACTGCTATGGACTTTATGGTTATACTGGACCTGTGTAGGCATATGTATATGTAACCTGTCGTGTGTCTGTATTATTCCTCTTGTATACTACAGGACCTGTGAGGGTTATTATATTATTGTGATTTCAATAAAACTGTGTTTTATCCTAAACCACTGTGTCTGTGTGTCAAACAAACCGTTACAGAGTGGCTCATTTACATGACTTTCTGTCACGGATTTGAAGACTCTCAGACTTAAGGTTTGGTAAAATAACTTAACTTTATTAAAAGTTAAAGGCAGTCCCCGTAGGGTAAACATACATAACAATACAACAGTAATAGAACATATAATAGGTTCTACCGGCCTTGCCTAAATACCAGGCAAGGCAACCCAAGTGACAGTTTTAATGACAGGCTCTACCGGCCTTGCCTATACCGGGTAAGGCAACCGTGAGATGACATATACCGGTTCTACCGGCCTTACCAATACCGGGCAAGGCAGCCTGAGCGAGTAGACCAGCTGTCAGGTGACTAAGACAGAATAGAGCATAAGTATAGAGGTCTTACTCAGCAGGAGTCTATTGCCAGGGATACTCAGACAACTGCAAGGAAGTGGACAGCGACTGACCACAGTACTGGATGTTCAGGAGCAAACCAACGTCCGCACGTTGGGACTAATGGTAATAGCACCACCAGGTTTAATGGAGCAAACCAGCGTCCGCACGTTGGGACCAACAATGTATATCGCAACCAGGCTTAGTGGAGTAAACGAGCGTCCGCACGCTGGGACCAACAATGTATATCGCCACCAGGTTTAGTGGAGTAACCCAGCGTCCGCACACTGAGACCAACAATGTATATTGCAACCAGGTTTAGTGGAGTAAACCAGCGTCCGCACGCTGAGACCAACAATGTATATTGCAGCCAGGTTTAGTGGAGTAAACCAGCATCCGCACGCTGGGACCAACAATGTATATTGCAACCAGGTTTAGTGGAGTAAACCAGCATCCGCACGCTGGGACCAACAATGTATATCGCAACCAGGTTTAGTGGATAAACCAGCGTCCGCACGCTGGGACCAACAATGTATATCGCAACTAGGTTTAGTGGAGTAAACCAACAAAGTATGATCAGCAGCGAGAAGAACAATGTCGCCAGAGCGACGGCTGGAGCAGGAGATTCAGGAACTCAGTAAGATTAACCCGCGAGGTGCTGGAACACAGGAACACTAGCATACAGGAACACTGGAACACAGGATCAGAAAGTACAGCAGGAACAGCAGGAACAGGCCCAGAAGCCTGACAAGCAGGTCAGGCAGAGTGGAGTCAGAAACACCACGAAAGGGCAACCTGGAAGTGCTCAGCCTGGGTTTAAAAAGGCTGTGTGAGGAGGGCTAATCACAGACAGCCAATCATGATACTCAGCAAGTGACTGACACTGAACAGCACCAATCATGGGCACCGTGATACTTTCTTACTAGGGGTTATTTCCCTTATTTTTCTATTGCATATATACACATAGTCCTGGAGTGTACCACTTTATTATAAGAGGGTTTTTCAGTGATTATTTACCACTGCCTGCCACAATCTGTTTAAGGACATACATTTTCAGCACCAATAAATAAAGTCCATAAAAACAGCATATAGTAGACTTTAGGTGGAAGATGTGTCACACGAAGTTCAAAACCTCTAAAATGAGTCTCATACTAACTAGCCCTTTAAGAACTAGATGGGTGTGTGACGCATTGCTCCGCAATGCATTGTGCACCACTCTGATCCTTAAAAGGTTAATGTGACAAGTAGATAAGACAAAGTATACAGAGAAGCCCAATCCACCCATGCCTTACGCATTTCACTCCCCTATGGTAGTCACCTCATCAGATGATCCAGTTTGCTGAGACAATGAGTTATATGCAAACCCACCAAATAGCTATCTGACACACCTGCACATGGTGACAGGAAGGCTGCTTCGTTAACATAAATGCTGACAAAAATATCAATATTTTACTTGTGCACTTAAAAAAAGACCAATTATTTCATAGAATGTGTTCCATATGAAAAAGCAACAGTGTACTTATAACTTAAATAATAAATCCAATACATGTATTGCCGCGCCTGTTTTATTAGGAAATCATTAGTACAACCTCCCTTATCCCATTGAGGACCACATGGTTGCCCAGCCCATTGAGAAGCAATACATTGCACAAACTTGTGGGTCACAACAGGTTTTCATTATATTGGTATAGGACAGAGGGGGCTAATGTTCTAACTGATACCATTCTTTGATTAACTCATTTCCATTGATTTAAATGGGAGTTCTAATCCCATGAATGCTGGCTAGATTTCGATCACATTGATTCAAAATGCAAAGAAGACACCGCTAGTATTGAAGGGTTTAAAACGCCATTTACATCAATGGACATTTTGTGAATGTTTATTAGTCCCCTATTGTGCAGTTGTTGTGCTTCAGACAGGTACATCCACTAGGATTCAGGGTGGGGAAGGAAACTCATGGGAGAACTGTGGTGAGACCAGCTCCAATCAGAGTGTACTTGACCCCAACACATTTCCAGGTTACAGAAATACATTAGAACGGTAGTTATCAACCAGGGTGCCCCGTTTCTTCTTTAAAGACTTCAACAAAAAATTAAATGTTATGTTTAAACTATATATTTATGGAATTTGTCATTCTGATCGTGGGCTGTATGGAAATTTTACATCTATTTATATGAACTCTTCAATATGCCCTTGAAAACGACCTATAAGATGACAGGGATGGTGGGCGTGACGAATCCAGACTGTGTTCTGCCTGTGGTTTTCAAAAACATTGCTTTACAGTCAGTGGCCTAACAATAGGGGTCGCAGCGGTCGCACCTGCGACCAGGCCCGTCACTGCAGGGGCCCGGCCGCCCCCTGCAACCCCCTCGCCCGCATCAGCAGCTCAGCAGATCTCCCAGCCTCTGCATTACTAGAGAGGCGCGCAGATCTGTGCTGAAGGAGGCACAGATCTGTTAAGCCACGCCGCTAGACCACCAGGGACTGGAGGTAGGGGCAATGTGGAGATAAAGGGGAAATGTGAAGATGAAGGGGCAATGTGAAGATGGGGGCATTGTGGAAGAGGAAATGTGGGCATTGTGAAAGGGGCATTGTGGAGATGATGGGGGCATTGTGGAAGGAGCATTGTGGAGATGAAGGGGGCATTGTGGAAGGGGCAATGTGGAGATGAAGGGGGGCATTGTGGAAGGGGCAATGTGGAGATGAAGGGGGCTAATGTGGTCGGGGGGGCCCATGGCAATTCTTGCACCAGGACCCGGTGGCTTCTAGTTACGCCTCTGATTACAGTAACTGGAAGAGCTCAGATTTCCATTAGGGAATCAGTAGATTACAAGGTCCTCAGTATGCTATGAGAACATCTTCCTTCTTTTGTTTTAGAGCATCCCATCATTTGGGTACTATTGAAGTATCCAATGTATTGCAAAACAATGCATTAGTGACCTCTCTAGTTAAAGTGTTAAAGGGAGACATACAGACAGGACTGGATTTACATCTCAGGAGCCTGTAGGCACAGATATCTGTGGGGGGATACTTTATCATTCAATTACCCTTGAACTACAACTCTGACAGTATTGAAATAACACTCTCCATGGTCCAAATACTATGAAGATTAATTGGAGCTGCTTTTATTGTTAAACATTACTATCCTTTTAAAGTGGGGCTTTTAACCAATTGAATGCTTGAGTGCTCTTGAATACATACATTGGTGACTTCTCTAGAATTGAATGGATTAACCATTTGAGTGCCAGAGTGGTACGGAACACATTGCAATGCGTTCTGTACCACTCTGGCACTCAAAGGTTTAAAGTCCTACTTAAAGCAGTGGGAATATTTATTTGTTACTTTACGCCTGTTTCATTTATTTAATTGAACCTGTTATCTCTTGAGCAAGGATAAAATTAACAGGGGCCATAGTATTTTATGGTCATCATCAAGTAAGTAGGTGGTTATTATTAGATGTTAGTGTTCCTTTAAGTGGCTTTTTTGATGCACAAAAGTAATAAACTCCCTTGGGTTCGCAATGCATTGGTGGCTTCTCTTGCATCCAAGGGGTTAAGGTATGTTTTACTTGTTAGACTTGTTATATAGCACAATATGTTTCATAAAACACTCTGTAAAACAGAAGTACCATAATATTATAAATTTATGAAGTGTGTATTGTTCTCCTAAAAAAACACAAAAAATGTTTTATGATTGTAACGATTTAATGAGAATGGTCCCCATGTATGTGAACATCATATGGGAGGCCCCTGACAATCAGAATGTGTATTAGAACCTAAAGAAAAGTTTCATTGTAGTACTGGATGTGTCTCGTTGGGGAATTCTGGTAGTATTAGGGAGGTACAGTCTAGTAAATCTTACAGATGCTAAATCGAAATTCCTAGAAAATTCACATTTAAGTCCACAATATAACACCCACATATGCTTCATACTTACTAAACTACCGGAGTTGTTAATAATGCAAGAAGTCAGTTATACAGACAAAGAAATGATGCAAGACTTGGAAAAATGTAGCACGTTAACCATACAGTATAAATCCTTCATTTATATACTTATAACCTCTAATGGAATTTAGCTTGTTGGAAATGAGTTGTCTAATTCCAGGAGTAGATTACTGGTGATAGGATTTTGCTGTCTAGTAAAAGAAAAAAATAACTGTGCTCACACTGAAGCAATAATTTAGAATATGGCAAATTAGGATTTAAGTAGCACACATCAGCTAAAAAGAATGGGAAAACCTAAAGAGCGCCGACTTCATTGATACCCCATTTATCAGCAATTACTGAATCCATTAAAGGAAGCATCTACAGCAGACAAAGGAAACAATGTGTGATGTATGTCCCAACAGATGGACAGAGAGTGTCAGTGATGTTGTATTTCAAAGGAATCTGAAAATTTGTTATCATTTTAGATGGAGTCGGTAAAGTACACACCAAAAAAAATAGTGGACTTGGGGCCAGCAAATGATTTACTTGACCCTGCACGGGAAGAGCTGACAGCGAAACCCTCATTAATTCCTCAGGTCATTCTGGAAGACATTAATTTGGTTTGGAAGCAAAGTAAATGGAGCTTTTCCAGACATAGACCAGAAATTATGAATTCTCTAAAGCCAGGGAGAAGTATGTCCAAATCACTTTCTAAATAAATCATAACGACTCTCCCTACAAGGATAACATGCTTAATCAGGGGAGTTATGGAACTTTTTGTACTTATTAGACAGAAAATAAAACTGTGTTCTACTTAAGAACTTTTTTTTGTAAAGCTATTTGCCAACATGCCAATGTCAGAATATATAAAATACGAGAAGAATTTATAAGGGGAAATAATTATTAATCTTTATTTTGTAACATACACAACACTCGTTTATTATTTTCTTGATAGCGCAGTAGACATCCTATAAGCAGACGCTTATCTTTTCCTATCTTGTAGTATGCTTACCAAAATACATCTATAAATAATGGATTACTTTGTGTTTTATGAGATTAAACTTGGTGAATGAATGGAAATTAAGAAAAATGAAGAAACTGGGCTATGTGCCACTGTGAGAATATATCAGTTTGCAGGACATATAAATTATCGAAATGGATTTTTATTGCACAATTATATACACAATTTATGTCTAGCTATTTTGAAATTCACGTATGCACACACTTGCACGTACACAAGCATACACACGAATACCCATAATATCGGAGCCCATTGGGGCTTTTTGTACTTTCATGATGCAAATCGTTATGCCCCCTTAGAAACTGGTGCATTTTGATATTTCTTCCCTGCAATTCTGGATTTAATCATGAAGGTTGCTACCAATGAAACATCACAACCTTTTTTTAATACTCTATTTAAATACATCATTTGACCTCATTTGATGCTGTTTTGGGAGATGCCACTGGAGGAATCTCATTAATTCTGAAAAATGAATTAATATGTGTGCAGCAGCAGAGCAACTAATGAAATAAAATCCATTTACAAGAATTATTCTATAGTGCAGTTCACAGTATTTTCTGTTTGCAGTAACTGATGGCCATTCATATTTGGTTGAGTCACAATGACATTCCTGTGACACTGTCCTGTATATGGAGTATGATTATTAATGACTAGCAATTTGGGATGGCATTGCCCGTCATCTACTCAGCCTCACATTAACCCTTTGAGTAGCAGAGGGGTACACAATAAATTGAGTACCTCTCTGGCACTCAAAGGCTTAAGCATTGGTTAAAAAATAAACAAACAGATGGGCAACGCATCCCACACTGCTAGTATATCCTAAAGAAAGATACCTGGGAGGTACAGAGTCCTGCTATCTCCTAAATAGGGACACTTGGGAGGTACGGACCCTTACTATCTCCTAAAGACTGACACTTGGGAGGTACAGACCCCTACTATCTCCTAAAGATGAACACTTGGAGGTACGGACCCCTATATATCTCCTAAAAAGGGATACTTGGGAGCTACGGACTCCTACTATCTCCTACAGAGGGACATTTGGGAGGAATGGACCCCTACTATCTCCTAAGGAACAACGCTTGGAAGGTATGTACCCCTAATATCTCCTAAAGAGGGACACTTGGGAGATATGGACCCCTAATATCTCCTAAGGAGGAACACTTTGGAGGTATATACCCCTAATATCTCCTAAAAAGAACAAACAACACACACAATTTACACACATACCCAATGCACACAAAAAAAACACACGCAATGCACAAAGACCACGCACATGCAATACACAAACACATGCACAACACACACAGGCAATACACACACACGTAATACACACAATATACCACAACATACACACATGTACAACACACGTGCACAATACACGCTTTGATAACTCTGGTTGGGCAGCAAGCACAGTCTTCTAGGATATCACACGCAATCTTTAAAAAATATTTATTTTGACATTGTATCAAACACAATCAGCAGGCAATGTTTTACAAAACAAAATGAAAACACACTACAAATAAAACCCTAGCTCAAAATGAGCATTAACTTTACTTTTAGTAAATCCCCTTTCTACTTCAAGGTTCTAAACTAACAAAAATAGCACAGGTTTAACCTCCTACTTTTTCAAGTCCTGCTTTGTTGCTCTGCACTTCTTTGTCAAACTCATTTTCATTTTACAAACTTTGCAGCCTGGGATTGCTAAACCTGCTAATTGGGACAGGTGGATGGTAGAGGCTATGTAGGATTCTGGGTCCTAAATACCTTCCCTCTGCAGTCCTCCCATACACTTTGTCACAACACACACACACATAAAGAACAGCCAAAATTGCTAGAGACACAATATATATACAGAGACAGTACAGCAAAAATGCTGAATGTATAACACAATCCAAACAACGTTATACACATAGAGCTATAGGACAGGCAGGTGAGGAAAGGGTAAACATGCCGAGACATGTGATAGTTTAATAGCGCTACAACTCCTATAATCCTTAACCATCTTCAGTGTCCCCCACTGGAACCTAGGTGCGTTCTTTCCCGGCCGCACAGGACATGTCTTCAACAGGTGACCTGCCTTTCCACAATACAGACACAGGCCCTGTCTGCGTCGAAAGGAGCGTTCCTCCTTATAGAGATTGAAAAGCCCAGTTGCATCGGTTCATTTCTCCTACTTGCGGAGCCAGGAGGTATGGGAGGAGAGGGAGGCAAGGGTGGGAAACCAGCACTGGTAGATGACCCAGTCATTGATTTCTGCCTACTATCCTTGTAGATGTCCTCTCCCTTATCTGGGAGTCAATCAGGGTCATATAATCGATAAATTTATCCAGCTCCTCTGGCAAGTCTCGAGCTGCAATCTCGTCTTTTATTTTATCCTCGAGACCTTGCTCAAAAGCTGCCACAAGTGCCTCATCGTTCCAGTCTACCTCTGCTGCGAGCATACGGAATTCAATGGCATAGTCAGCAACCGTACGTGTGCCCTGTTGGATTCTCATGAGACGTTTAGCAGCAGAGGGGGCATGCCCAGGAATCTCAAATATTGCGGAAGGCCCTTACAAACTCGGCAAAGTTTATCATGATAGGTTTAGATGTCTCCCAAATTGGATTTGCCCAGGCTAAAGCTCTACCTGTCAGCAAGGAGATCATGAAACCCACCTTACTTCTTTCGCTCGGAAATGCCTGTGGTATGGGTTCCAGAAAGATTTCTAGTTGATTCAGGAACCCACGGCAAAGAGTAGGCTCCCTGTCATATCTCAGTGGGAGAGGACAGCCCTCTAGTGGGTAGGCTTAGAGTTAGAACCTGTGCCAATGGTGCCTGGACTGGGGTGGCCACCAAAGGCTGTACAGGTCTTTCAAGGTATACGGTACGCTCCAGAATAGTCTGAATAGCCATGGACAACTGGTCTAACCGTTGCTCTTGTGCGTCCATTCTCCAAAGGAGATTCTGGGAGCTACCTTCACCAGCTTTGTCTGAGGTCATGGCCCTTTCGTGTTGTCACGGTTTGTAAGAACTCTCAGACAATTTGGTAAGGTAAAATCAGCTTTATTAAAAATAATAAAGAACACAGGGTCCCCTTCACAGGTCCAGACTCGGACAGTACAGTGGCACTTCCCAAATCTGACACAGGTCAGGGTACAGAAGTAAGCAAACAGGCAATGCAATATCGTCAGGAACAGATGACAGGAACCAGGAACAGAACCTCAGCAGTACCACCAAGGAAGCGGCCCAAGAGCTAGGAGGTAGGTGACTGGGGAAGTAATATCAGGGAACCGGGACACTGGAGAGTAACACGGTCCTGGGAACCTGAGACAACACTGACAGCCTGCGTAATGCCTTACAGGCTAAGGAGACCGGAGGTAGAACTGACATGCTTGGCAGGTTGAAACCCTGGAGACTGGTATTTGGAGGCAATACAGGCAGGCACAGGGACAGAACCAGCCACAGTGGTCTGAAGAACCACAGGCAATACTGACAGGCTCAGAGCCAGGTCAGGAGATAGAGGTAACCAAAGGCAACACTGACCTGCACAAGCTCAAGTTAGGAGGTAGAGGTAACCAGAGGCAACACTGACTGGCACAGGCTCCGGCTCGGGAGGTAGTGTAACTGAAGGCAACATGGATAGGCACAGGCTCAGGCTCGGGAGATAGCGTAACCAAAGGCAACACAGATAGGCACAGGCTCGGGAGATAGCGTAATCAAAGGCAACACAGATAGGCACAGGCTCGGGTAAATGAGGTAACCGTAGACTAAACCAACAGGCACAGGCTCAGGCTCGGGTAACCGAGCAATAGGAGGCACTACTGACACGCACTGGCTAGGCACTAGCCTCGGAGGCTAGGATAATGGGAGTCTATGAATAGTACACTGCCACAGCCAGGATCGGTATAGCAAGCGTAGTCAGTGAAGCCCAGATATGTGCTCAGAGAGCGATAAGAGCCACAGCCTGGATCGGTACACAGAGAGCGGTAGTCAGCCATGGCCTGGATTGGTACACTGAGATCAGTCATACACAACCAGGGTCGGTGACAAAGCGTAGTCATACACAGCCAGGGTCGGTACACAGAGCGAATCAGCACAGCCAGAATCGGAACCCAGATAGCAGTAGTCAGGCAGTCCGGGTTGGCAACTGGAACTAGGCAACGGTGACAGGAGCAAGGTCAGGCAAAACCAGATCATACACGGAACAGGAAACACAGCAACTAAGGCCAGATACAGGAACACCACGAAAGGGCACCAAAGGAATGACAGGACTAAGTTTAAGATGGCTCACGCTGGGTGGAGCAGAACCTGGCAGCCAATGAGAGTCCAGCAGGAAGATCAGCAAGGAAATTGAACCCCAGCTGCCTGTGTCTTGCTAGTTAGTCACACCTAATGTTGGGGTATTTGGGGTCAACCTCCTTCCCCTCCCTTTTTCTCCCCCAGAGTGCCCCCCAGACTGCCCTAATACAGAGAACAGATGTTCTACCTAAAAGATTCCCTAAACTAAGCTTGAATTCCCATTTATCTTCTCTAACACAAAATATGCAGCTTTCTCAAATACACAATGGCATGCTGTGAGAGTCTGACACCCTCTTATATGCCTGCAGGAAAATAAGAAAAAACTGCTATGTGGTGGAGAGAAAATTAGTCTTCTCACTGATTTCAGTGCAGCGAGCTAGGTGAAAAAAAGCAGGAAAACGGCACTGTTCGAGGGAAATTTTTTAACATGGAGGAAGTGCCGTTTTTCACCTATTTATACATAGAGAGGACTGTTCATTCCTCTCTGTAAAGTAAAATCTCAGGTAAAATATAAATTTGTATAAAATATGGAGGTTTAAATTATACCCAAGATACTTAGGGAAGAAAGTACACATAAAATTTACACCATTGATTTTCCTTCCTCTACCAACCAAAAAAAAAATGTAGAATCCTGGTGTCTGCTCCCAACTCGCTCCCACCACTCACCTCAATATGCTTCCGCCTTCCCCCTCCGGCTACTCTCCTCATCACGTAGATCCCCAAATGAAGGCAGCCAGGTGATCCTTGCAATGGATGCATGCATGCATTTCCCACCTGCTGTCTGCATCTCTCTGTGAGAATTTATGCTCAGTCAAGCTAACTGTAGTGCCCTGAGAGGACCTTCAGGACCACAGACCACTACCATTGACTTGAAAGAGGATTGGTCCTCACAGGGAGATGCAAATGCAAGCATGCCACCCCCTGCACAGATCTCCAACCTGCCTCTGGAGAGGGTCACCTTGATGGGGAGGGTAGAAGGAGAGGATGGTGGGTACTTACTGAAGTTTGTAGAGGGAGGGGAGTAAACACCAACATAGTAATTTTTTGTGTACTGCCTAATTCACATAAGGTGAAAAGGGGCAAAAACATATGTATTATACCCGAGATTTTATGGATGAGAAGGGGAATAGCCAGTGTTGGGTTTCAAAGCAGGCCAGCTGATTATCGTTAATCTAATATAAAGAGAATTCTGCTATCAGTATTATAATTTATTTGTATCCAATGCGAATTATATAGTAAAGTTGGACAAAGGTTCTCTGTTATTTGACTTGTTTCTGGTTGCCATAACGTTTGAATGCAACAGCGAAACTGGCTAAAATTTTGGATACAGTCCCTTCAAACCATGCTAGCGTTATAAAATTAGGTCCTGTAGCTTCTGCGTTCCGAACTACTTAAAGGGATAGTATTGCTTAAATGTAACTAATTTAAAACTGTAGAGATTAAAAATATGAATAGAATGAGGTATGTCCCATCTCTCAAACTTGTATAATCCCAAATATAAGATAAAACTTGAAATCAAGTAATTTATTTGTTACATTATAAATAAAAATAGCCAAATGCTATATAATAATTTGCTAAAACGTGTGTAATGACTCAGTCATGCGCAGTAGAGACTGCTGCTCGTGCTGCAGTCATGCGCAGTAGAGACTGCTCGCGCCGCGGCAGATACAGAGCTGGACGCTCTGTATCAGCCACGGTGCGGGCAGTCTCTACTGCGCATGACTGCCCCCCGACCGGCTGGCAGTGGCTCGTGTAACAGTCTCTTCATCTAGTAAAGAATAATGCCTCATGGGGTCCCACACAGTGCCCTTTCCTTCTGCACCTGGCAACTTGATATTGCTTCTCCAGGGTCAGCGGTCCCAATCCTTGTCCTCAGTTTGTAGTTCTTATTCATGATGGCAGCATCCAGTGTGGCAATACATGAACGCGCTGAAGTCTCTGTTAGGGCATGGATAGGAACTTTACCGGTGATGCTGGGAGAGACAGGCACGCTAGTGAGTGCGAGGGACCCAAACACATTTTCATGAGCTAACTTCCTACTTCCTCAGGACTATCAAAAAGAAAAACCTATTTTTGATACAGCTGAGGAAGTGGGAAGTTAGCCCACGGAAACACGTGTACTGCCACACTGATTGTGGCTATCATGAATACAAACTGAAAACTGAGGACAACGATCCTGACCACTGACTCTGGAGAAGAGAAATCAAGCCACCGGGTGCAGAAGGAAAGGACATGGTTTGTAATTGTAGTAAGGGGGTTTGGGACCCCAAGAGGCATTATTCTTTATTTTTTTATGTGAGTACAGTTTTGGCTTTTTTTTTACTTGTAACCTGACTATTAAGTTACTACACTTAGATGATGGTTTTATGTTTTATCCTATCTCCCCTCAATCTACCCTGCGAGCACTGGAAATAGCCAATCGTCTTGAATGCAGCAGCAATTGAAAATATGGATGAAAAACTTGTTTCACAAAATATGTTTTCATGTGAAAACCAAAGTTTCACAACCATTTCACTCATCCCTAATTCTCAGCCAGGTTACTTTTGTAGTTGGAATACAACTCGGGTCATCCTTACCCATACCTTCCAAGTGTCCCTCTTTAGGAGGGACAGTCCCTCTTTTAGACCCAAATCCCTCTGTCCCTCTTTCCCACCCTGATGTCCCTCTTTTTAGGAGATCAGATTGTGTGGTGTGTGTATATAAGTGTATCACATTGCTCTACAGCAATAAAACTCACATTATTGTTTGTTTAAACATCAGTATATGTGTATGTAACTTAGTCTGTGTAAATAAAATTCTTTGGTTTTGATATAAGTCATTTATTAGGTTACACAAAGAGGTGTCAATAGGTCATGAAATAGGATAAAAATTCTCGGTAATGCCCCGCCCACCCGCCATGCCCACAGCAATACCCCCTAAAACACAAGTGTCCCTCTTTGGCAATTTGAAATGTTGAGAGTGAACGGAGTTGTAACCCAACAACAGCTGGACAGCCACATATTTCCCAGCCCTGCTGTAGGTCTGAAATGGAACCTACAGTAATCTTTCAATAGTATCTGGTATAAAGGGGATGGGGAGAAAATAGTATTTATTCAATTGTTTGATCTATTTTACCACTAACATGGACCCATAGATAAACATGTAGAAAACTACAAATGTAAAATAAACAATTTAGGCCATTGTCATTATAAAATACCTCATATAAAACATTTATCTAAACATAATTTAATGTTCTGCATTAGGCTAAGCTAAGAGTTCAGGGGTTGGAACCAGAAGAAGTTATTGTATTTTGCTTTACCTAACCTAATGCCAAAATGATTTGCACTCTGTCAAGTGTTAAAACATTCACATTATATTGATTGCAGTTGGATATATACAAACTGAACATTCCATACATTGCCGGCAATTCACCAGTCTAGCTCTTAGAGAATCCTTTGATAACATAGACAAATGTATTTCATGAAAATCACTCTTTTCTTTTTTTAATCTTTTGATATTATCAAAAAAAGTAAATGAAGTTAAAAATTAGTCTCTTAAGCCTTTAAAGACCAGAGACGTGTGCAACACATTGGGTTAATGTAAATAATATGGTTCAGGAAACATTTAATTTTATTACCAGAATTAATTATCTGTAAGCAGGGGTTATCATAGCTTACATGATGACTATGCATTAGTGCTTTTAAGTCGTTCCATGGTGCTCACTCCCTATCAACAGTAATCTGCCAAAGCTAAAGAACAGTCAGATTTATCACAGAGTGTAAATGTTACAAGGCTCTGAATTATAAACTTTACTCGTATAAACAAATAGCATTTTCTAACACCTTTTAAGAAAAAAATGAGCACTGCATTTTTTTTTCTTTTGTTCATTAAAGTGATAAACCTCCACTTATCTTAAATCAGAAAATTCTAATTACTCCATAATGAATATTTCATTAGTCTTGGATATAATGTCCAGGGAAGTAGATGTGACTTTAGAAAGTGAGAGAAATGTAACACTTTGAATGCAATTATACAACTGACACTCAAAGTTAAGGTCCTGGATTCTTGCTAAAAGAATCATATAAACAGAGATACAATATTCAGTAATACATATTTATTTTATAGAACCAAGCTAATAGATACTTAGTGGTCGTAAGGTGTTTCTGATCTGATTCATTTAAGTGAAGGGAGGTATTATTTGACGTTATTCTTTAAAGGTTGATTATCATGTTTTACTAAGGATTCCCTTATGGTCAGATGTCTTGGGGGGATTCACTAAGCAGTGATAAAGAGGTGATAAAGTGGAGATGAATTCTCCAGTGATATCACTTCTCCAGTTCCTATGTTATTCCATAGAGCTTATGCACTAAGATCTCCAAAGTTGAAGAAACCTTAGTACATAGGCTCCATAGAATAACATATGCCTTGGAGAAGTGATAAACTCGAGAAATCATCTCTACTTATCACCTCTTTATCACCGCTTAGTGACTCTCCCCCCTGGGTCTGTGTTACTCAGACCAAAATGTGTCCTCTTGTGGAGCTGATATTTTTCTGAGTTGATCAGTTCTGCAACAAACGTACTTCCGCTTTTAAGGGGTATATGCATCAATAATTACATTGTATTAATTCAGCACAATTGTCAGTGGGGGAAAGTTAAAAAAAAGTTAAACAATGTCCAATATAACAAATGCATGCCTCACAACTTTTCAAATTGCCAAAGAAGGACAATTTTGTTTAGGTGGTGGTACTGAGGGTATGGCTGGTGGGCGGGGCATTACTGAAAACTTCATGACCTATTGACAACTCTTTATGTAACTGAATAAATAATTTAGAACAAGACCAAATTGTTTTATTTACAGACTAATTTATAAACAAATATACTGACGTTTAACCCCTTAACGATCAGCGGTTGCGGGGTGAGTGGTCCTTTAAGGACCAGATAGAGAATTTCGGCGTGCCGCCCCACGTGACTGATCACGTGGTGCGGCAATCCAAACTGGGGGACTGAAAGAGATCGCTCCGGTCTTGGAGCAATCAAATTCAGTCCCCGGTATTACTCACCGCGCTCCTGCAGGAGCACGGTGAGTAATAGTATGTGACGTACCAGGACCATCACTGGTCCTTAAGTGCCGGACCAGCGTGACGGTCCGGGTACGTCACCGGACTCTAAGGGGTTAAACAAACAGTAATATGAGTGTTATTGCTGTGGAGCAATGTGATACACATATACACACAGTCTGATGTGTGTGTGTGTGTGAGTGTGTGTGTGAGTGTGTGTGTGTGTGAGTGCGTGCGTGTGTGTATGTTTGTGTGTGTGTGTGTGTGATTTTTTTTTGTTATGCAGTTTGTACCCACAGTGACACTAAACCACACTTATTCATAACTATATTTTTAACATATTTAATATAAGGGGATTGTAGAACATTTGTGCATGTAAATGTGTGGGAATAATTAGTGGGTGTAAGTAAGGGTAAGGCGTTGGAAAAACAACTCAGATTGGTATATAGATGTCATCTCTGAAACTGGTGATGAAATTGTGCATTTCAATCCTACTGAAGCGTGCCCAAAGGCCAGCAGTAGTTTGAAGCAGCCTTGGTAAATAAAATCTGCCACTTTCACACAATTAAAAATAGTGAGATTACATTTAACAAAGACATGTGTAGAACTAACAACTGCTAAAAGTTTATAGAAAATGTCAAGAGGACAAGTTCAGTGCAGTTTGTAAAGTAGACTACAGTTGATAAATGGTGTAGATAAAGGGTAATTTGTTCTACCAGTTCAACATGAGATGAAAAGGTGAAAGAGAATATATGTTCTTTCCACTGTGAATTTCGGTCTATATCTCCATTTGTTACTGCTTCATTGTTAGATAGGATCGACAGTAAAAGCCTGCATTCTAGAAGTAATATCAATACAGAACTTTCAAGCTGCAGTAAGTCAGGAGCAAGTCTACTGTGCCAATATTTCAGAAATAACTTAGGTCATTTTAAAGACTGTGTATTATACTGATTTGCAGTTTTGTATAGACAAAGTGAATTTGGTGCCTAAAGATAATATCAAGGATTGGCGGGTGTGCCCAGTGCCATGTACAATGAATATTAATCACATCTGAGTATTGTGAGTGATAAGATTCAGCAGCAGTGGATATATCGCTTAAAGGGATAGTAATGTTTCATAATAAAAGCAGCTCTAATTAATCATCATAGTATTTGGACCATGGAGAATGTTATTTCAATTCTGTCAGAGTTGTAGTTCAAGAGTAATTGAATGATAAAGTATCCCCCTCCCGCTCCTTCTACTGATGTAACACTGCTTACCTCAGAGAGGCAGGGAGGTGCCCAGGTAGATTGCAGAGAGGGTCAATCTTCAATTAAGATAAGGGAAAAACCTGAAAAACCTGTCAAGGGGGTCAGGGTTTTCATTGTTCTCACAGTAGAATATTGACCCTTGATGTGAGCTGTCTTGTCTATGGACAGGATTCCACATCTGAGGGGAGGTGACTTACACTAGGTAAAAGGGGCAGAAGGAGGAAACTTTATCATTCAATTACTCTTGAACTACAACTCTCACAGTATTGAAATAACACTCTCCATGGCTCAAATGCTATGAAGATTAATTGGAGATGTTGTTTTTGTGAAACATTACTATCACTTTAAATAACCAATGCAAACGTGTTTTTAAAGCATATGTGATGTGAAAAGAAGTTCATAGTGAGCATTCCTGCCAAAATCTCTTTAGCATTTCCTGAGGTGGCAAATGTTACTGATGAGCAGTGTCAGTTCTCCATCACACATATATCCAAGCTATAAGAAACTTCATATACATGCCATCAGTCATCAGGACAATGAAATCCTGAAACACAGCTCAAAGGTTTGCATGTATTTGTTACTCCTGGTCAGAGAGCCTTTCAACTATCTATATCAATAGACTTAATGACTTAAGGCAGGTATATGAAGTTTCTTACAATAGCGTGGACTTAAATGTGGAGGACTACCATTGCTTATTAGTGACATCTGCCACACAGATGCTGCACCGCTTACAATGGAGGATCCTAAGGGAAGTGATGTGGCTAGGCATTCATGCTTTTACCCCATCTCTCTCACCCACCCTGATGCTTTTCCCCATCCCTTACGCCTACCTTCCCGCATGTGTTTTTTCCCGATGCTTTTAACCTTTTCAGTGCCACAGAGCTGTCCAATTGTCAGCACTCACTTGTCTTCTGAACCCGCCTACTTGTTGTTGGTCTCTGGAAGTTCAAATAACCTCATTGTAGGCTTGATCATTGCCCGATTATTTGTGCTAGTTACCTGAGCTAATCTCCTTCTCCATTGTTACTGTTTGATTCTCAGTTACCTAATTTTGGTTTGCACCCTGGACTTTGCCCTGGTCCACTCTTGCACCTGATCCACCTGGCAGTCTCTATTATCTCCCTCCACACGTTCTTGATTACGAGATGCTTAAGGCCCCATCTCATCGATGTTCATTTGATCACTGTACCAGCACTGTGCATTCTTGGAACTTTGCTTCACTAAAAGTTTATGTGATGCAAGGTGTCCAGCACCGTGCAAGTTCCAGAGTTGCCAGTGCATCGCAGCTCATCGGATAACCTTGACAGCTCCATACATTATAAGAACGGTGCCTGACAAAGCTTTCATCTGATCCACAGAGTCCAGCACCATGCATATTCAAGACTCAACAGCATAACGGAGCTCATCTGATCATGTTATCAGCAGTGTGTGATATAGGATATGTGCTTTTGTAATAGTTCATCTGATCCACAGTGTCCAGCCAGCACATTGGAGCTTATGTGATCATGGTACCAGCAGTGTGTAGTATAGGATCTGTGCTTTTCTAAGAGTTCATCTGATTCACAGTGCAGCACCATGTATGTTCCAGAGTAGCCAGTGCATGACAGCTCATTTGTTCACAGTACCAGCATGAGGCATTACAGGAACTGTTGCTTCATTAAGAGTTAATCTGATCAACAGTATACAACACCTTAGTATTCGCCAGTCACCAGTTCCTCGCAGCTTTTCTGATATATGATAGAAGCATTCAGAATCAGGTTTTCAGAATTTGTCTGATTCACAGCTTTCATTATTTGTACTGTCTGCAGCTGGGTCCAACTCTAGATACATTTCCTCTTCCTCTGCAACAATTGGCTCTAAGGGTGTTCATGCTGGTCTGGTTGTTGCTCTGCCAGGAATGGATCATGTGATTTTCTGGTTGGCACCTTTATCTACAGAGCAGAGCTGCAGCAAAAGCAGACCTAAGTCCACGCACTGCTTGCACACCTTTCTCCAGCTTCATACCCCAACATTTGCTGCAGAGGAGATGGCATTACATCAATGTATTAGATATATCTTTGGCAATCAAAAGGTTAACCCTTTTACTGCAAAAAAGTGTTTACCCTTTCAATGTCAGAGAGCTATCCAGTGCATTCAATACCGTTCCTCACTCATAGGGTTAACACTTTCAGGTTAAAGAGCACAGGCTCCACTGAGCCGCTACAGCTAGTCTGTATATATATATATATATATATATATATATATATATATATATATATACAGAAATGCTACAATCAATATAACTCATGGTACTGTCCGTAGGGTAAGTATATATATATATATATATATATATATATATTGTTGTGGAAACTCAAGCCCTCATGCTGGCTTGAGCCATCGTGCCGGGTTTCTCCCTCCTACTGGGGGTAGCTGTACCGGTAGTCCTCCAGAGCTTCTTCCTAGAATGGGGGTCAAAAGGAGACCCTTGATACCATTCTGCAACAAAGTGACAGGACACCTTCAAGTTCCAAAACGCACACACTTTATTGCTGGGAACACAGCTCTTTTAAACAGAATAGGTATACAATGTACAATGGGTTGAATACAAAAAGTACACTGGGGAAAAATAGTGTCTGGCCACAATACACATCCAAAGGGACTTTACACAAAAGAAGGACATTCTACATAATTCAATCTTGCCGCTCCCAGCCAATGGGAATTGGAGCGACAAGGCACAACAACTGATCAAATTTCGGCCACTGTCCTCTATGGGAGGGTTGAATTACCCTGGTCCGCCCTTAGCCCAAACAGACGAGGCCGGCATTCCAGCCAATAGACGTGAGACAGGGGTGACCAATCCGGGAGTCGCCTACCTGTCCCATACAAATCTTATGATAATCCTATGCATACATTACAGAGCAGTGACCAATCACTGGGCCGCCTGCTTTTCCCCATGTTAACTCTATGGGGGACCTTTAAACCCCGTCACGGGAGACAGCAGCCAATCCCGGACATGCCTATTTTCAACGTTACGACGCCACTTGCATTTTCGTCCTGACGAGCCAACGAAGTCTGCATGGGTCTCAGTTCTTTTACAAGCAGTGTTGTAAGGCCTTATAGGGCTGGGACAATTCTTCTAGTAACGGGCCCACTCCCGTTACATAAATATGTATGTATATATATATATATATATATATATATATATATATATATATATATACATATAATACTTACCCTACGGACCATGAGTGATATTGTTTGTAAAATTTCTTAGCTGATAAGATGATTGGTCAGGATTGTATACCCATAGAAACCTGTGGCTGTTACTGTTTTTAGTATCTTGTTCATATTTATATTGGATTAGGATAGAATATTTTTAGCACTATTATTGCTTGTTGTATTTTTGCGTTAGTCTTATATTTTACTTTCAGTCAATGATGGTATTATATTTTCAGAATGGGATACAAGAAATGGCTCCAGTTTTTAGAAATATAGTAGTCATATGTATTCATTTTTAATATTTTGAGGATACTTTGTTCTGGAAAATGTGAGTTATTATGCAGAAGATACTGTTGGAGCTGCTGGATCACTCTCTCAGTTGAGCTATCAATGGTGTATATAAACCAGTGTTTCCAGGCAATCTATACCCCTGAGGAAGCAGACAGTATAGTCCGCGATATGTGTGGGGTAACTAGATGGAGTCCCTGTGAGGTCCTGGTTACATCTCCTGTGCGAAATCCTGCTTCCTGAAGACACCACCTCGGTGCTCTAGACTTCAGACCTAATGGTCTTACTGACAGAGATAGAGAGCTTTTATAATGGAAAGAGACAATGGATTGTCTACATGAGACAAATTGAGAACGTTGTGAGAATTCTTTTGACCCTTATGTTACTTGCAGATCACCAGAGTATAGATGTCTACACCAAAGAAGTGGCAGCAGGAAAGAAGACAGCGGAAACACAGTATTTGTGACTGATTGGACCAGGAGCGAGATATGCCTGTACCTACTGAGACTCTGTAAGTGTGTTTGTGTAGATTGCATATGAAGCTATTTTACATAAGAACTGTTTTTAGATTGTTTCTCTGTTGCATTTCTTTTGTCTATAGATTCTGATTATTGTGGAAAAGGCTGTAATTTAGAGCTTCAAGAGAAGTAATTCTGATAAGCATGTTAATATCAAACTTTTCCATCCAGCATATGACGGACTGTGATGTGAGATAAGTTTTGCTTTTAGATTAACAAGACAGCTTCTTTTTAGGACAATTTTATTTATAGATTTTTTATTATTACGATATATTTTTCCTGCTCTCTGCAATGGACATTCAGCTTTTTAGTTTTTTTCTTTTTGGTCTTTTACAGTTCAGGGTCCAGTAAGGGTATCCTGTTGGGTTGTATTCATGTCTAGGGTATTGTTTAGTCTACTGGGGGGTCTTCTGTTTGCCCGGTGATTTCTTTACATTTCTTATAATAATGAATTAGAGTCAAAGAAGTGTATGGAATGAGCTTCCCAATATGCAATTATATTTAGTAGGCCATTGCCCTATTACCTGTGGGAAGAATCTGTATACACAAAAAATTCAGTGTTTGATCAAGGTTTTACTTTAAATAAAAAATAAAGCCCTAGCCTGCCAAAACAAAATAGATCACCCGCAATGGGAGCAACTCATCTCTATTGAAAGGGCTATCCAGATGCATCACAAAAAGCTTAACACGCTGCTATCTGTTGTCTGTGTTAGAACCATGTGAGCAGGGGAAAGCAGAATTACACTTATGCACATCCTCATTGAAATTCCACCTGAAGTACAACCACAGGTCTGATTGGGAGACACATCACTGAAAACAGTTCCCGGGGCTCTGGGGCACATAATAGTAGTGCTGTAGATGTGTCAGAGTGTGCCAAGATTTCCTTATTTTATATTAACACTCATGGGTCCTGTTACTGTTCTGCAATTCAAAACAATGAAGAGTGTGACTCTGAGTTAGTTAAAGAAGATGAGAAGAGTGTCCACACCTGCCGCCACCACCATCTCTATTCTCCATTGCTACAAGTCATGTTATTAAAGCAATGAACTTACACAGTTCTTCCACTATGTACTGCCATCCCACACTTGCTGAGTTCCTAGAGAAGTATCAGAACCTGCACAAAATAATCCAATGGAATACCTGTAGAATAGCAAAGGTCTTAAATAACTGATGTCATGTGTTGTTCCCTGCTTGCATATCCCAAGCCACAGTTATTTATCAAGGGTCACTGTACCAGAGATGTACAAGCACGAGGTTAGGGACTCAGCCAGCTATCAGTTTTTTCAAGGCTTATGTTACTGTAGGGCTCAGACTACACACAACTTTTACTTTCAGTTTTCAATTTCTCCACTTCATCCATGAGAAGCAGCAATACTGAGGAAGGAAATATTGCAGCCATAAAAGCAAAAATGGCTAACTTCTCTCTGCAAATTAAAAATATATATATTTTTTTTACTTTTCACCCATCACTAATCAGGACCAGATGCTTTGTCAGTCTTAATTCTGCACTGTCTTCCTCTGACTTCCTTGTTTTCTAATCCTATAACTGATAATAGTATAGCTGTTCTTGTGATTTATTAAGGCTCTTCTACCACTCTTTGTTACTTATTGATTATACCGATTAAAAGAATTTGATCAGAACAGTTGGCTTTTCCTTATCCTTACTAATCATTTTACCCATCTTATTTTGAAAGGACCAATGCTCTCCTTAAATTTTGTGCTAGTTATTGTCATTTTCTATTTTTGCTAACCCAGTTGTCTTTTTTGCAATCTTTGCTGCATTTCAAGAACGAATACTCTGTTCTTAAAGACTTAATAATACTTAATAATCTTAATAATCTAAATGTGTTTTCTCCTTGCCATTTCCTCCTTTTACATTTAACCACATTGGTTGATATCCACATTTTTTAAAAATTTGCCACCCAAAGGTACATGCAATTTTGAATATATTTCTCAGACATAAACCGAATTTTGACAATTTTTCACTTAGTATTTTTTTCCTTTTAGTAGCTCATCTAAAATTAAATTTTGTTAGCAATTGAAGTTAGTCATTAATGATTTTGAGTCTTGGTTTAATTTTGTTTTTTCAAAACAATATCTAATAAAAACATGTTGTAATCAGCTTTTCTCAAATGTCTACCTGCTTGAATGTTGGACCCATTGGCTATAAGGATGCTCATAAACCTGCTACCCAAAGCTTTCTTAAAGGTCTCATTACCCACATACATTTTGGAGCAAGGACAAACGATCAAGCATACTATGTGAGTTCTTGTACAGGTGTGATGGTGTTTCATTTCAATAAACTTCATTGTGATGGGATTATTGAGTGATATCTCTGAAATCATGCTACGGGGTATGAGAGAGTTGGGACATCTGAAAAAAACAGATCTGGGTTTTTTTAGCCATGATATTCAATGATCCATATAACAAAGACTCAAGTCAGTTTTAAACAAGAGATCACTGGATCCTTCCTGGTATGTAATCAATCTATTCAGTTGTATCTTTGTGTCCCTGGGCACCCTATCTGTCCAGATCTGGAAGTGCAGTCCAGATTCTGCTTAGCGCTTAAAGAAGCCAATCACTAGTTTCTTCTCTTAAAGAGCAAGGACACCTTAAAGGGACAATCACCCTATTTACTAAGAAGGTATCTTCAGTTTTAGTGTTTCCTGACCTCAGAACTTGTTTTTAATCTGCCTTGGGGGTCCATCAGGTAGTTCATGACTACTTCTTACAGGCTTCAGTTGCATTCATCCAGATCTGGCTCCAGAGCAACTGGAGTCAGATATCTGACCTTGTGATCAGCACCTCTATCCATGATTTTAGCCACAAGAAAACAACTGAGCCTGTCTATGATACCAAGCCTTGCATCCTATTCAATGCACTCCAGCATCAGTAGTAGCCCGACTCCCGGTCCTAATATAACAGCCAGTTGGATATTGACAATAGACTGTCATTCAGACCTACCTTATCACAATTTTAATACATTCATAAGAAAACTCACTAAATTTGTTATATGCTGGGCTTTGGTGTGATTACATAACATGATAGTTGCCTGAGTAAAAGGCACCATAGTCCAGTATCTTACATTTCATCATGACCACCATAACCAATGCAGCATAGCCGAACTGATGTCACCATGTGAAAGAAGCCTTGTGCCTACTTCATTTATATTAAGGGATCTGTTTATCAGTGATAGAGTGCAAATTAGGAAATATAATTTTAACAGACTAATTCAAGTAGAATATAACTTCATTACATTGGTCAAAATTAAAAACATATTTTGCATTTATTTTAAAAGCTATTCTAGTTTCCTGAAGGGAAATTTAATTCAAGTAAAAAATAAAAAAATGTATAAGTGAATTTTAAAATCTTGCAGTTTAAGAATATGGGTTTTAATATACATTGATATAATTATTTGTGCTGTTTTATATACCTTCCCTTTCTATTTGATTATTTGTTTGCTTTAACACCAGAATCATTATTTTCGGTACTTTCCTGTTATTCAGAACAACTTTCAAAACAACCATTTTCAAAACATGTTTCAAACATTTTTAAACAAAATCTTTATTATAATATTTAATATAATAATATAATTTATAATATATATAATATTTTTCAAAAATGTTTGAAACGTTTTGAAAATGGTTGTTTTGAAAGTTGTTCTGGATAACTGGAAAGTACCTTATTTTCATATGTATTACTTTGACAAATCACGAGATAAACATGATGTTTTACAGGAGAGTCAGGTGATATTTTCATTAAAGGGATAGTAATACTTTGTTTTATCTTTATTTTATTTTGTAGGCATTAAAAAAACATGAAGAACGATATAAGTCTTATCTCTGAAACCTTTATGGTTTGAGAGATATTCACAAAGCAAAGTTTCCCCTCCCGCCCCTTTTACCTAGTGTAAGCCATCTCTTCTCAGATGTGGAATGCAGTCCATAGACCAGACAGATAACAGAAGGGGACAATCTTCTTCCAGTGAGAACAATGAAAACCCTGCCCCCCTTGACAAGTTTTTCAGGTTTTTCCCTTATCTTAATTGAAGATTGTCCCTCTTTGCCATCTACCTGGGAACATCCCTTCTGATCTGGCTGAGCAGTGTTACATCAGTAAAAGGGGCGGGAGGGGGACACTTTGTCATTGAATTACTCTTGAACTACAACTCTGGTGATTAATTAGAGCTGATTTTATTATGAAACATTACTATCCCTTTAACCTTTAGAGAACTGAGCACTACGTGCCTTGGTGTTTCAGTGCAGGCTTGTGCAACTGGAGAAATGCACGGTACATTCAGATAAACTTGTAGTTTTTGACCTTGAAAGTATGAGAAAGTTACAGGTTGCCCCTCCCTTATTAGAGTCTTGTTCATTGTAGTAGACCCTAATCCTGATTCCTGGGTACAAATTACAGATTTATAACAGGGTCCTTTACTTTTAATAGTTTTCTTGTTTCGTGACCATAAAAAATGGAGACATAGACTGCTGCAGTTGTGCTGCTATAGAAAGCTATGCACCTTAACTAAAACTATTTTAATTTGCAAATGATAGAATAGTCCCAAGAATGTGTTTGTGTCTTATATTACAATTTCCTTTTAATATCTACTAATTCCTATAACTTTTTACTTGTAATCAGATTGCATTGCCCACTTCCATTAAACAGAAGGTCTCTTTTTACGGGTTGAAAGCAGAACAGGAATGATACATCCCTTCTTTATTTAAAGGGGAGGGTATTGGGTTAGTCACCAGGATGATATTATTTAGTATGGTTCATTGGTTTTGAGAATATAGAACTAAAATGCAACAAAAAATGACATCAAAATATACAATATAGTTTTGACTCAAACTTATAAAGTCATAGAATCTTGATATTACAGTTTGTAGGACTTTAACTCCACTTCCTTATGCTTCATTGATGCTATCAAAAAGAACATGAGAACCAATATAATTAAACAGTTAAAATTCTACTACCTATAATCATAACCATGAATTTTCTACTTTCTGCTAATTTGCTTCTCTTGTATCTATTCCCCAATGACACAGATTGACACATATTTAACCCTTTGAGTGCCAGAGGGGTATGCAACGCATTGCTTTGCAAATTACATCTTTCTTGTGAAGATTACATCCCATTGAATGTCTTTTAATATTTATTTTAGCATGGTAAAATTAGCCTTTTTAAAGTTGAATGTTTTGGCTAAAACCTTGTTAATGGGTTTCTGATAACAATTTTCAAATTATACCATATTGCGGTCACTGCTGCCTAAATGTTCTCTTTCCTGTATATTGTTTGTCATGTCAGGTATGTTTGAGGTCCAGCAAGGCCTCTTATCTAGTTAACACCTTTATTAGCTGTGATATGAAATTGTCATTAATTATATTATTTCCCTTTGTTGTGCTGGAAGTCATACACAAAAGTACTGGTCAGGGACACACAACTCGGAACAAACCTGCTATAAAATTTAGCAGACTCTATAGGCGTGATGTATATCCCGGGCCAGAGTGCAGTCTCTTTTAGCTCACTAGAGCTGTCACAAAGAGTCCTAGGCAATTCCTCTCTGAAAAAAGAGAAGCAGTCAACCCCAGACATATTTTTCACACTTAGTAGTGAGGTGTAGCTGATCTCTCTAGGCACTGTGGGCAAGGGGTCCACGTCTATTAACCTTGGGGTGACCAAGCCTAAGGATAATTTGAATACAGAAAGTACTTGTCAGAGAAGCTCAGCCAGGAATTAACCTGCTATAAAATTTAGCAGGCTCTCTAGGAATAGTGTCCTACCCAGGATGCAGTCTCTTTTAGCTCACTAGCGTCTCTCACAGAAAGGAAATATCCTAAATCACTTCATACTGATCCTGCCAAACATCAGAGTCCTACAACCCCAGGTGTACGTTTCGGCCTTGTCGGGCCTCGTCGGTGAGGTGTAGCTGATCTTTCTCCAGTCAATCTCAAGGTAGTTGAAATCTGCCATTATGATTGTACTTCCGGACCAAGAAGCCTTTTCCATTTCAAATAACAACTGGGCTTCTTCAAATTCCTTAATATTTTGTGGCTTGTAGCAAATTCTAAGGTCTATACATTTGTGAAATTTGGTGTTTTATGAGGGGCCGTTAGGGACATAATTCAGCTTTGCTTATACATTGCTCTAATGACTGAACCCATTATCTTATAGAGTGAGAAGTGTGTATCATATAATGAAATGCATATATCATATACTGCAATACATATACTTTATAGTGAAATCCATATGTAATATAATGAAATACATATACTATATACTGAAATTCATATCATATACTGAAATACATATGTAATATACTGAAATTGATACATTATATACTGAAATTGATAGCAGATGCTGAAATTATTGTCATATAATAAAATATATATATTACATAGTGAAAAGTATATAGTATATAATGAAATCCATATATCACATACTGAAATGCATATGCTACATACTGAAATTCATATGTTATATAGTGAAATCCAAATGTCATATACTGAAATACATATATCATATACTGAAATACATGTTATATACTGAAATTGATATCATATACTGAAAACTATATCATATATTGCAATCCATATATTATATATTGAAATCTATAGTATATATACTAAAATCCATATATCATATACTGAAATGCATATGTTATATACCGAAATCCATATGATATATAGTGAAAAACATATATCATATACTGAAATTCATGTCATATAATGAGATCAATATATCATATAATAAAATCCATATATCATATACTGAAATGCATATGCTATATACTGAAATTCATATGATATATAGTGAAAAACATATATCATATACTGAAATTCATGTCATATAATGAGATCAATATATCATATACTAAAATACATATTTCATATACTGAAATACATATGCTTTATACTGAATTCCATATGTTTTATACTGAAATGTGTAAAGTGTATAATCCATATGCTATATACTGAATTTTGTTGGAATGAAAAACACATTTTCATTTACTGAAATTAGTCATCAGTCACATGATCCTGATCTTTCCCTGACCCTGGCCCCTGGATTCTGTTTCCTGTGTCTCATTCTACAGTTGCAGGCAAGAGAAGCAGATCTATCTGATACAATAGGTGAGTTCATTCAGGACTATCCATGATATGGGACTTTTATTTGTTAACCCTTTGAGTGCCAGAGGGTTATGGAGTTCATTGTATTCCATAGCCCTCTGCCACTCAAAGGATTAATCCTACAAAGAGTTCCTACAAGTGAATCATTTTGGAATGGAATTTGTGTTTTAGAATATTTATCTAATGCATCTCTATGTCTTATTTTTGCTGAACATCAGTCACATGTGTGTGTCTATTCAGATGCAGGCCCCTTGACTGTTTACTTAGACTCATTCTACTGCAAGCAAGGGTAGTAGGCCTCATTCAGCAGGTGAGTTCATTTAGGTCTGTGCAATATTTCCAACTTGTTTTATTAGCAAATGCTAGCACTATCAAATAGTTCCTACAAGTGGATCATTTGGAATGGAACTTGTGTTTTAGACTATTTTATCTAATGCATCTCAATGTCTTACTTTTAGTTGAAGAAAACCCTCTCGTGGGTATGTATATTCCTGATTGTTTTCTCTAGTTTTTTAATTTAAAATTGTATACAGATTATGTTTGCCCTGTTCAGAAAATAAATCCCTGCCAAGATTTTAGTAGGTCTTTGTAAGGAAGCTGCATTGCTCTTCAGGTTTACTGTAGCTTGAATGTGTATAAGCTTGGATGGAATGTCCCATATAGAGCAGCCATAGAGTGGCACAATGTTACCCAAGAAAACATGATATGCCTGGAGAAGAGACCATAACCCTTTGGGTGCCACTGGGGTATGCAGTGCAGTGCTTTGCAATGTATTGTGTACCTCTCTGGCACGCAAAGGGTTAATGGTCTTGAATGCTTGCACTCTAATAGTACTTTAATAAAGGTATCACATTGACTTTACTAGTTCCTTATACAACATTCACAACACTAGTGTTTAGGCACGTGTGATTTTTCTTTTTTTTAACCCCTACTTTTACACTCAGTCCACTAATAAAAAGGTTATTATTGGAATGTATTATTTATTGCTAACTGTCCCTAATGCATTTTGACTACAACAGACACAGCATTAGGAGGCCTACAAAACCCCCAAGTATATGTGACACCTTCTTAAAATGTGAAATGAAGATGGGATGTTGAGAGAGGACTATACATAGGAAAGGGATGGAGAAACATATGTCCAAACATTTGAAGTTAGCAGCGTGGGACTGCATTGCCCATCTGTTTTTTAAGCAATGCTTAAGCCTTTGAGTGGCAGAGAGGTACAGAACACATTGCAATCCATTGTGTACCCCTGTGGCACTCAAAGGGTTAATGTGAGGCTCAGTGATACAGGAGTGTGTATATAATGTGTATTAATGTACACAGTATGTAAATTAATATACATTATATATACTCGTGTGTGTGTGTGTGTGTGTACAGTGTTTAGATCAATATACATTGTATATATAGTCCTATGTCAGTCAGCCTCACATTAACCGTTTGAATGCCAGAGGGGTACACAATGCTTTGCAATGCATTACATCCACTTGTGCCACTGAAAGGGTTAAGCATTGGTTACAAAATAAACAAACAAGCAGACAGGTAATGTTGTCCCAAACTGCTAGTACACTATAGTGCATTTATGAAGTCATCCTTTGCAAGGAGATGCACACATCCCTAGGCCTAGTAATCGCCCTCTCTCTGTTTGTGAAGCAAATTAATTCCCCACCAATATGCATTTTCATGCTCCTACCTACCCATCCATTCTCAGCCGTCCATCCACTGTTGTACTCATCCATTGTCACACTCCTACCTACCCATCCAATGTGTGTTGTTATCTTTCTACCCACTCTTGCAGCCATAATTTCTCACCCTCCAACCCACCCATCCACACCCTTGCTTGCACCTATTCATTGTCACTCTAAATCCTACCCACCCGTGTGTTCTCCATTCTTTCTCCCATCCATTAGCTGTTGTCACCATCCCAGCTACACTTGCATTGAATGGCTCCTTCCTCTTGTCTTCCCCATACCTCAAAAGCCAGCACCTGCCTCACTCGCAGTCAGTGTGAGTGGAGGCTGGGCAAATTTTGGCATGTAATACTGTGTGCTTTAGAAAATAAATGTTCACATCATAGAACCAAATTCCAACAGACTTCGCTTACTGTTACCAAGGAACACACAAATGGTAGCTGCAGTGGTATGGGGTCATGGGGAGCTGTGAATTGACAAAGTCCATTGGGATCTCTTAATATCCACATAGGGGGGCGTTTATAAAACATAGGGGGTAAGAAGGTGAAAGCATGATGTTGGCTGGGGAGGGTGGTGGGGGAGAAACACAAAATATCAGATGGGAAGGGTGGTAGGGGACAAAGGGGAGATGGGAAAGAATGAGGAATATATGGTAGTGGTTGCTTTAACCCTTTCAGTGGCAGAAGGGCAGGCAATGCTTTGCAAAAGCAAGGCATTGCATATTGCTTAGCCATTGAAAGGGTTAAGCAGCTCTGTTATAATGTGTGTGCCGCAGTGTGTAGACACACTTCTCAAGTCAGCTCCTGCTTTGGACCCAATGACACTGGCAAACCAAATACATTGTAGAGGAATTGTCATGTTTAGTAGGCAGATTCCTCAATCTTCCCTCTCAGTGCAGTGTGAATGAAAGTTGTGTGTCAGCGTCAAAGGTGGGAGGGACAAAAGCAAACAATGAAAGTGAAGTTGGAGGTGTAAAACAAAAAAGCCTAGGAATGGGGAAGAGGCGAAAAAGGGACGATGTAAGAAAATAGGCAGCGTATGAATATGAAGCGTATGATACGTTGGGGCACAGATGCAATTTTCTCTAGTGCAGAACAAAAATAAATAAACCACAAATATTATAAAAGCAAAAATAAAATAAGTCTATGGAGTGAATAGATCATTAGTAATAGATGGAGATAGCATGGATGGAATGAATGATGATGGTAACGATAATGTCTCAGTCACTATCAATGGACACCCACTCTTGCTGCCTGCGCTGCTGTTCCAAAAGTGATTCTGCTAATCACCAGCCAGGAAAACTAGTAGACAAGAGGGGAGAATAGTGCACAAGGCAGACAAGTAGAAGTATGTATCTCAGTGTAGTATTTTATTAAACACCATAATGATAAAAACGTACAATAAATGCACTCACATTTTCCCCATCTTGGGGAGATGCATATCAGGGTCCCTACCCACTATTAGCCACTGCATACTTACGATTCCTGAAGATGAGTCAATCTGTATTTCTTTCCAAAGGTACAGGAAAGATGTCCTTAATCCATCTGATATTCTCGCTGCCAACAGATGATCTTTAGTCCAGGGACCAATATGGCTGTGTCAGCATTCAAGCTAGACACGTGGTCCAAGCAGCAAGCCTGTTAGTTAGCTCAATCAATATCAGGCTCGAGTAAACCCGCAGGGGGCATGGGGAGGGACTCAGCTGAATTCAGAGATCACCCAATGTGTGTTCACGGTTGGTATGCTTAAACCTCATTTTTGGCCAAAAATGTAGGCACTAATGCCTCAAATTTATTCACAGTATTATAATATATGCCTAATACAGGGCACACTATTTACAATTAGACTGGAGGAGTGCAGGTTTGCTGTCTGTTCTTTGTTTGCAATTATTCCACAGTGACCATGCAGATTTATACATGGTTCTGGTACCTAGTGACCATGATTCTGCCAGAGAACACTGAGCTGACTCTGAAAAATCCAGGGATTATTGTAACACCACTGACACCAACCAAGCCACCAACTGAAGACTTCCATCCTTAATCAATTCGTGCGGCAAACCTGCCAGATCCATCATAAGTTGAGATAAAGTCTGAATTACACAAGGGTAATCCAATGACAACTGCAGAAGTGCTGGAAACTAAGGCTGACTCGGCCATAATGGTGTGATCAAAACCACCATTGCCAACTGTCTCCTGATCTGCAGAATAGTCCTCTGAATTAATGCAAATGTAGGAAACCCATAACTCCTCCCTTGACTCCAGATTTTAAGAAATGCATCCATCGCTAATGCCTCTGTATCCATTCTCCAACCGTAAAATTTGTCCACCTGATAATTCAAATGGGAAGTGAAAAGATCCTCTTCCGATGGGCCCACAGATCAAAAATGCGTGAAAAAATACCCCTGTCTAGCATCCAGTTGCTGCGGTCCGAAAGGTAATGCAAATTCCAATCTTCCACCGTGTTGGACACACCTGGTAGATACTCTGCCTGAAGCATGATATTCTGATCGAGGCAAAAATAACAAAACTCCTTTCCCAAGTCTGCTAACTGCTTGGACTTGGTGATTTATGTATCTTACCTCTGAAATGTTGTCCATCGTGAGCAGAACACAACAATTCACCTTGTCCTTCACTAAACTCCTGTAACGGTTTGTTTGACACACAGACACAGTAGGTTTGGATAAAACACAGCTTTATTAAACAATTAGGAATACAATAACCCTCTCAGGTCCTGTAATATATTCTCAATATAGTACAGCCACAAGACAGGTTACATATATATGAGCCCACACAGGTCCAGTATAGAGTCCATAACACATTATACTGACACAGGTCAGGCGGATCTTGAAAGAGTCCCAGTGTATCGGTACTGCATGGGTTAATAGCAGTCAGCGAGTGTAAACAGTCCCATGTGTGGTAAGGCCTGTTAAGAAGCTCACCTAGGATAGAGAGCTTAAATACGAGTAACACCCAAGAATTAGTATAGCAGGTAATGGTGAACTGCCTTAGCAGTAACGGAGGCTGATCAACTTGAGCACTGCCAGAGCAGTAACGGAGACTAGGCCATGTGAACACTGCCGTAGCAGTAACGGAGACTGAGTGACGTGGACACTGCCGTAGCAGTAACTGAGACCAGGCAAATAGAGCACTGCTGTAGCAGTAATGGAGACCAAGCCCTTGGATACTGATGTGGCATAAATGGAGACTGCGCAACAGAGGTACTGTTGTGGCAATAACGGACTCTGAGCCACAGGGACACTGCCGTAGCAGTAACAGAGACTAGGCCACTTGCACTCTGCCGTAGCAGTAACGGAAACTAAGCGACTGGAGACTTGTAACGGTTATTCAGACTCTCAGACCAGAGGTAAAAAATAAAACACAGTTTTATTTAGAAGAAATGAGGAACACGGCCCCCCTAAGGGCAGAAATAGGTAATTACATGTAACTGAAGGCAATATGGTAATATAGCAGACACAGTATGGATAAAGAGCAATGTATACAAACAATGGAACTGAGTAAGGCTAGGGTTAAGTCCAATGAAAATAATCAGTCTCTGATGTGGTGTGTAAGACAACACCCAGTAGTCCTCAAGGACTGGTGATAAGCAAGACCAACACTGGTGCTTGAGCTAAATAATACCAGAGCCAAGGGCACTCTGTCGTGCGTAACGGAATAGGCACACTGCGTGAGCTGAATGGGACCGGAGCCACGGCACTCTGTGGTACTGAAAGGGTTAATGACACTGCATGAGCTGAATGGAACCTGAGCCAGTAGCACCCCTTGGTGCGTCAACGGATACCCATACTGCCAGAGCAGAAAGGGACCAGAGCCAATAGTGTCCCGTGGTGCGTAAACGGATACCCCAACACTGCTAGAGCCAAGTAAGACCAGAGCCAGTAGCACCCTTACGGTGCGCCAATGAAGCGTAATGTTGCAAGAGCTAACGGTAGATGGTAATGGAAACCCACTGCTCTGCAAATGTAGCGAATGGCTCGGTAAGGAGAGTAAGAGCTCAGGAAGTGTTAATGGAGAGGCTCAGTATCTGAGGCAACAAGCTCTGCAAGTGAAAACGGACAGGCTCGGTAATGGAGGCAACAAGCTCAGCAAGTGTTAACGGATGGCCCAGAATCGGAGGCAACAAGTACTGCAAGTGTCAGCGGACAGGTTCAGTAACGGAGGCAACAAGCTCAGCTAGTGTTCAAGGATGCCCAGTATCTGAGACAGCAAGCACAGCAAATGTTAATGGACAGGCTCGGTAACGGAGGCAACAAGCTCATCAAGTGGGAGGTCAGCTTTAAGAAGCACAAGTCTGACAGTTCACAATGTCGCCAAGCGACATAGATGAAGCCACACTGGAACCGGAACACAGGAAGCTGGATACAAAGCAGGAAAGTCAGCCAGGCCGGGTCATACATGGAGCAGGAGCGTCAGACAAGCCGGATCAATCACGGAGCAGGAAGTCAGCCAGGCCGGGTCATACACGGAGCAGGAACCAGAAGAATGGTCAGACAAGCCGAATCGGTACACAGCAACGCAGGAACACAGCAACGGAAGCACTGGTACTGGAACACCACGAAAGGGCACCTAACAGGTGCCAGAGGCCCGGTATAAGAAGGCCATACTGGGCGGGCATAACAAGCACTGCCAGTAGGAACACACCATCTCAGAGAGTGACAGTCAATCACTGGAACCGTGATAAAACTGCCGTGGCAGTAATGGAGACTGAGCAACTGAGCACTGCCGTGACAGTAATGGAATAGATCAACTGAGCAACTCGCCCTGAGGAGGCAACCAACCGGGAGCAGATAGTAGGACAAGCCAATAGGAATGTCGCCGGGGCGACACAGAGGCAACTGAGACCAAAACTGCACAGCTGTCACAGAAAGGATCACCGCCCTCAACCAGAGACAGGGCTGGGGCACACAGAGCAGGAACATCAGCCAATCCAAGTCGGTACACGGAGCAGGAACGTCAGCCAAGCCGGGTCGGTACACTGGAGATGAGAAGCAGTCAGGCAGTCTGGGTCTGTTCACAAGCAGGAGACGAGATGCAGAGCAGGCAGGCTGGGTTGAGAAACTGAGAGCAAACTGTAATCATGAACAAGCGCTGGTACTGGAACACTATGAAAGGGCACCGGAGAGGTGCCAGAACCCAGTATTTAAAGGCCATACCGGGCAGGACAAGCACAGTATAGCCAATAGGAGTAGAGAAGGAGTGTAGACTGACAGAATGTCGCTGAAAGAGCACAGGCACCGTGACAACTCCTCAGAACTAACGATCCTGCCAAAAGCTACAAGCAGTTTATGTGCAGGTCCAACTCCTGTGGAGACCATTTTCCTCCTGTAGAAATGCCTCCTTATCTTACCTCCCAACCTAACAGGCTGGCTTCCGATTCTACGACTATGTCTGGGGACCATACCAAAAATGGCTTTGCCATACCACGTGTTGAAATGTTTTAACCACCATATTAACTCCTCTTATGCGTCTGACGAAAACAACGCCAGATCTGTGTACCTTAGGCCCCTGCAAAGATGCAAGGCTTTCAATCTCTGTAATGGTCTGTAATGTAGAGGTCCCGGGAATACTGCCTGAATGGAGACAGACAGTAGGCCCACTATGCGAGCCAACATACTTAAAGAAATTTGATCCTTCAGTAAAACCGCTCTTATCTCTTTGCGAATCGACTTTATCTTGGCCTTTGGAAGACAAAGATTCAAGTTCCGAATCCACCATAAATCCCAAGAACTATATCTTTTTGGTCGGGCTTAACTCTGACTTTTTCCGATTATCAAAAAACCCGAGATCCATCAATAGATTGATGGTCCAATCTGCATGCTTCCTTGGGGTTCCCTGCATCTGTGACATGATCAACATGTCATCCAAATAAATAATCATTCACACACCCCTGCTCCTTAAATAATTTATTATGGGTTTCATAAGCTTCATGAAGCACCACAGAGCTGAGGAGAGTCCAAAAGGAAGACAAACTGCCATTTCTCTCCTTTCCAAAGAAACTGAAGAAATCTCTGAGAGGGGTGACAGTAATCGTGAGGTATGCGTCCTTCAAATCTATCTTTACCATCCAATTGTACGGCAACAACAGGTCCCTCATATAATGGATTCCCTCCATTTTGAAATGTTGATACATTACAAAATCATTGAGATTTTGCAGATTTATCACCAGTCTGAGACCTGATTATTTCTTCCGAACTAGGAAGATATTGTTTACAAATCCTGGAGACTCCATAGGAATTCTTACTATAGCCCTCAACTGAATAATTGAAGACAGACAGTCTGAATCTTTGATTCAATGACTGAATGGGTCATAAAACTCTATTACATACCCTTGGCCCATTTGTAACACCCACTGGTCTGACGTAAGTTGAGACCAATGATGGAAAAAACGGGAGAGTCTGCCTTGCACTTTTCACTGACAAGATGCACCAGAGCAAGCATCCTCCTAAAACACACACATAAACACACTTTTTGTGTAAGCAATGATTAACTCTTTGTAGGTGTATGCAACGCATTGCGTACCCCTCTGGCACCTAAATGGTTAATGTGACGCTGATTGACCCAGGAGTGTATATAACTAGCAGGGTAGGACAGCATTGCCCTTCTGTATTTTTTTTTTTTAAAGCAATGCTTAACCCTTTGATTGCCACAGGGGTACAGAAAGCATTACAATGCATTTTTTATCCCTCTGGCACTGAAACTCTTAATGTGAGCTGCATGACACAGGACTGTATATATAACATATATGAATGTACAGTATATATCATGGATATTAATGTACACACAAGTGTATATATAATGTATATTAATGTACACATACCCTCCTGTGTCTACAGTGTTCGTTAATATACATTATATAGACACTCCTGTGTATACAGTGTGTTAATTAATTAAACTTTACATATACAGTTGTGTGTCGCTGAGCTCACATTAACCACTTGAATGCTAGAGGGGTACACAATGTATTGCAATGCATTATTAACCCTTCTGAAACTCAAAGGCTTAAGCATTGCTTAAAAAAATAAACAAACAGACAGGCAACGATGTCCCACACTGTTAATAAAAGATTTTAACCCACCTACAACTCACCTTTGTGAATAGGCTGTTCTTATGGGACATTCCATCCAAGCTTATACACATTCAAGCTCCAGTAAACCTGCAGAGCAATGCAGCTTCATTGCAAAGACCTGCTAAAATCTAGGAAGGGATTTATTTTCTGAACAGGGCAAACATGATCTGTATGCAATTTTAAGTAAAAAAAAAACTAGAGAAAACAATCAGGAATATACATACCCACGAGAGAGTTTTCTTCAGCTAAAAGTAAGACATTGAGATGCATTAGATAAAATAGTCTAAAACACAAGTTCCATTCCAAATGATCCACTTGTAGGAACTCTTTGATAGTACTAGCATTTGCTAATAAAACAAGTTGGAAATATTGCACAGGCCTAAATGAACTCACCTGCTGAATGAGGCCTACTACCCTTGCTTGCAGTAGAATGTGTCTAAGTAAACAGTCAAGGGGCCAGCATCAGAATAGACACAGCCATGTGACTGATGTTCAGCAAAAATTAAGACACAGAGATGCATTAGATAAATATTCTAAAACACAATTTCAATTCCATAATGATCCACTTGTAGGAACTCTTTGTAGGATTAACCCTTTGAGTGTCAGAGGACTATGGAATTCATTGCTTTCCACTGCATGCCATAACCCTCTGGCACTCAAATGGTTAACAAATAAATGTCCCATATCATGGATAGTCCTGAATGAACTCACCTATTGTATCAGATAGATCTGGTTCTCTTGCCTGCAACTGTAGAATGAGACACAGGAAACAGAATCCAGGGGCCAGGGTCAGGGAAAGATCAGGATCATGTGACTGATGACTAATTTCAGTATATAAAAATGTGTTTTTCACTCCAAAACAAATGTCAATATATGACATATGGTTTTCATGTAGCTTTCAGTATAAAACAAGGATTCAGCATATGGCATATGTATTTCAATATATGATATATGCCTTTCATTATATGACATATGCAATTTAGTATATGATATATTGATCTCTATATGACATGGATTTCAGTATATAATATATGGTTTTCACTATATAATATATGGATTTCAGTATATAGCATATGCATTTCAGTATATGATATATGGATTTTAGCATATAGAATATAGATTTCAATATATACTATATGGATTTCATTATATGACATGGATTTCAGTATATGATACATGCATTTCATTATATGACATATGTATTTTAGTATATGATATATTGATCTCATTATATGACATGGATTTCAGTATATGATATATGATTTTCACTATATACCATATAGATTTCATTATAGGATATATGGATTTCAATATATAGCATATAGATTTCAATATATAATATATGTATTTCATTATATGACATGGATTTCAGTATATGATATTAATTTCAGTATATAACGGGTATTTCTGTATATGACATATGAATTTCAGTATTTGACATATGGATTTCACTATATAACATATTAATTTCATTATATAACATATGCATTTCATTATATGATATATGGATTTCATTATATAGCATATAGATTTTAATATATAATATATGGATTTCATTATTTGACAAGGATTTCAGTATATAATATCATTTTCAGCATATAATATATACATTTCAGTATATTCCATATGTATTTCAGTATATGACATGTATTTCAGTATATATTATATGTATTTCATTATATTACATATAGATTTCACTATAAAGTATATGTATTTCAGTATATGATATATGCTTTTCATTATATGATACATACTTCTCACTGTATAAGCAACCCTGAATTATGTCCCTAACGGCCCCTCATAGTGTTTATACATTCTTGTAGGTTTGGCTATAGCCATTTCTAAAATTTTGTGATGGAATGAAAAGTTATAATTGGAAAATACAAACATTTTTAACAGAATTAGATGAAAATTTTAGTCTATCAGGACTGGAGCTGACTACTAAAACTGCTTTTAAAGTAAAACAGCTAACTAATATGATGTAAGAATTTTCTAAAATATTATGTATCTGCATGCCACTCACGCATATACACAATTCAAGTTCCAACTGATACAGCAGTTTCTATCACATTCTATGGAAAGTTCTTTGTCAGTGACTCACCTCTCCAACATAATTCAACAGAATAACTAATTGGAAGCTGCTTCTGTTGCTGTGACAATGGTGGACAATCCTTGCTCTCAATCATTCCTCTTCTGGTGATGTCATCTGTTGATCCACAGCTCTTACTTATGATAGGGTCCCCAAGCCTGTATTTATTAAGGAATTTTTCTGTTTCTTTGGATTTCAAACTTTGTATCTCAGCAGTGGCTTTTGTATTTGTCCCTGACATTGAAATAAATATAAAATAGTATAAGACATAAATAATTTAAAATTTATGCTAATAAATTCAAAATAATTTTTTATTTAACCCCTCGAGGACCAGAGGAATGTGCAACACGGTATCCTTTTAAAACGTAGCATGCATAATAGCGTGCGGTTACACGCCGCATTCAGCATGTTGCCGTAATGAAAAGGGCAACATGAGAATCTCATCCTGCATAAGAGTGTGAGATTCTCATGTTGCGCTAAGAAAGGTCACCTTCAATGTTTAGTTATAAGCAATGAAGTTATAAGCAGAGGAGATCAGCATCATTGCTTCTTCAAAGTTCAAGTCCCACTCAGCCAAACACACCTGTTTTGAGTACCCAGGAACAGCAATACAGGTTAACATCCACAATGTTGGATATGATAAGTGCCTCTGCTGCTGCTGCTATAAGTGCTGCATCTTTGACACCTAGTAGCAGTGGCAGAAGAATTGCATCAACATCTAGCCCCAGTAGTAGTAGTAGTAGCAGCAGCACCACATCAGGAACCCCTCATTCCATGAAGTCCACAGTATGGAGATACTTCACTCAGAATACTCAAGCTAAGCATGTTGCTATCTGTTGTCTGTGTAAAAAGCATGTGAATGGGGGAAAGCAGTTTCACACCTAGGCACCTCCTCTATGAGATCCCACCAGAAGCACAACCACAGGTCTGCCTGGGAGACACACTATCAGCAGGCCAAAGGTGCCACAACTAGCAGCAGCAGAAGCACTTTAAAAAGTTCCCAGGGCTCTAGGGCAGAAAAAAGAAATAGTGAAGTTATTTATGTGCCAACAGTTTGTTCAGTCCAAATGACACCTATGGCTCCTGCTGCAGAGGAGTATGACTGATAAAGCCAGGACAGATATATTAATAGCAGCACAGATGAGTAGGTGAAGGAGAGATGTGAAGAAGGGTTGTCACCATCTACCCCACTTGGGACCACTGCTATGACCGATAAGTAATGTGTGTCAATAATCTGAGAAGGAGGATAGCGTATGACGATGGTAAAAATACAGATCTGTCACATTGTAGGTTGTACTTTATTTTTTTTATTACTTGACATGATCATGAATATGTGCCAGTGTCACTTAAGCAGGAAGTTAGTGTTGTGGGCAAAGGCCAAATGCACTCTGCATGCTAACACATTTTTTAAGCCATATGTTGCTGTAGGACTCACAACTTTGACTTTCAGCCACTTGGGGACCAGATTTTTTTATAACTTTGAAGACTATTCTGATTTATATTGAAGAAGAAATACCTTTCAGATTTGCATTGATACTCTATTTGGGCTTTTATTTCCGTCCATGTGGGTACATTCTGCTTCCTCCAATATCTAGCTATGCAAAGTTTTAAAGCCAGTAAAATATTTATGCATTAGTATCTATTATATTTATTGGAAACCAGAAGTTCCAAATGGAACAGAAAAGTCTTCGGGGTTACACTATTTTCCATGTGAAAAATATCAAAAAATATTTTATTTTTTTTTTTATTTTTTTTTTTCATAAATTTTTATTGGGTAAAATGGGATACAGGAAAGGAAAAACACATAGCAAGGAGGGGGTACACAAATAAACAGGGAAAGTATACACAAGCAAGATAACATACAATGTCATGTAACTACAAAAAGCCGTAATTAAGCGTTACAGAGTGACAATGAGATCCTAAAATACACCAGAATTAAAACAAAACAAAAGCGAAGTGAATAGTGCAATTATTACTTGGTCAGTCAGTAATGAGTTCCAGAGCATATGGAAAAATAAAATAAAGGAGAAAAAAAAAATAAAGAAAACAAAGTAGGGTAAAGGTAGGTAGACAAAATGGAAGGGCGAGGAAGGGAGGGGAACACAAGGACAATAGAAAAAGAAAATAGAAAAAAGATAGACAATAAAAGACAGAAAAAGAAGAGTAATGAAAAGAAAGAAAAAAAAAAAAAAAAGAAAAAAAAAAAGACAACCCCATGGAGAGTGGGCGTTTAAACCGCAGAAGAATCATCAGCATTGACACTGGGAAGCATGGCATGGCAATAATCACGCCATAGTGTCCATGCCTCCACGAACTGAGCAGTGTGTCTACCCTTCGGTTGTATCAAATTTTCCAAAATCAATACTGTAGAGAGGCGGGAGATCCACTGCTGAGGGGATGGGGAAACAGAAGATTTCCACAGTACTGGTATACAAAGTTTCGCAGAATTCAGCATATGAGTAAACAATAAAGAATGAGCAGATGAAGATTGAAGACTATCAGGTACACTGGATAGAAAAACATGCTTCGCGGTCAGAGCAATATCAGTAGATAGACAAGCAGAAATATGACGGTTTACTTCCTGCCAATATGACCGTATCGAGGGACATGACCACCATATATGGGCCATAGATCCCACCTCGACCTGACACCTCCAACACAAAGGGGATACTGAGGGATAGAAGCAATGTAGAGCCTCCGGCGTTCGATACCAATGATTAAGCACTTTGTAATTCATTTCCATAGTTTGGGCATTACGTGAACTAAAAGCAACAGAACAAAGAATCCCCTTCCATCGCTCCGGAGACAGCTCACATCCCAAGATCTTTTCCCAATTCTGTCTAGAGTCTGGAGAAGAGGAAGTCTGTAGAGAAATCAAGCAACGATAGAGCATAGAGGTGGAACGCCGTTTGGGAGATCGCTCCAATAAGAGTTGTTCAAAAGCGGTAAGCGGACGAATAACCTTCTCCCGACGACAGGGGGAAGACACATAACTATGTACCTGTCGATATCTCCAGAATTCCCCTGAAGATAAGTGCATGCGATCCTGGAGATCATTAAAAGAAGAAAAAGTCCCTTTGTTCACAAAATGCGCAATTAAGAGAGTACCATCGGAGCACCAGTCATGCATGGCAGCATACGAACAACCCGGAGGAAAATCAGGATTGTGTAATAAAGAGGTCAGAGGAGACGGTCTGGTCGAACAGGACGGAAAGCGACGAAGTAGCATGTCAAAAGAGCGAAGGATAGAGCGACGTATAAGGTTAGGTGTAGACAAGGTAGGTCTCGCGGGGCAAGGGTACCAAGGCAGACAAGAAAGGGGGATTGAAGATGACATATCAGACATAATACGAATCCAATGTTTGTCCTCCCCGGGGTGAAACCACCACCCCAGCAAAGACAGTTGAGAAGCCGAATAATAGTGGCTAATTAGAGGCAGTGCAAGACCACCCTGCCTTCTACTACGGGCAAGTATGGAAGACCGAATCCGCGCAGGTTTAGACTGCCACACAAATTTACCTATCATCCCCTGTAGTAATTTCAGAAAGGAGACTGGGAGTCCAATTGGCACTGTATGGAACAAATACAGCAATTTAGGTAAAATAATCATCTTTATTAAGTTGATCCGTCCCACCCAGGAGACATACAATTTAGACCAACGATGAAAATCAGCGCGAATAGCCGTGAGAAGAGGAATATAGTTAGCGGAATATAGATCCAAAAGGTTAGGAGTCAATCGTATTCCAAGGTATTTCAAGCCATCTGACACAACACGAAAAGGAGAAGAATGTACCAGTCCACGCCAACGAAGGTGTGGAACTGATACATTCAAAATTTCCGACTTAGCTAAATTAGGCTTAAAGTTGGATGCCCAGCTAAAACGAGTAAGCTCACGGTCCACCGCCAAAAGAGAAGATTCAGGGTTGGAAAGAATAAGTACGAGATCATCAGCAAACAGTGCCAATTTATGTTCACGAAAACCAGATTGGACACCCACCACCAGAGGATTGTTGCGTATCGCATTGGCCAGTATCTCAATGGTCAATACAAAGATGAGCGGTGAGAGGGGGCAACCCTGACGCGTGCCATTATAAAGAGGAAAAGACTTAGAAAGCCCACCGTTATTCCGCACACGAGCAGTAGGACAAGTATATAAAGCCCGGATGTAGGCAAGAAACTTAGGACCAAGACCAATATGAGACAGAACATCTGAAATAAAAGACCAGGATACCCTGTCAAATGCTTTCTCCGCATCTACAGATAAAAGCATCATAGGGATGTTCCGAAAGCGAGCCAGTTCCATCAGTTGAATCAGTTTAATCGTGCTATCCCTGGCCTCCCTCCCAAGTACAAACCCCACCTGGTCCGGATCTACCAATGACGGTAAAAGAGGGGACAATTTGTTAGCCAAAGACTTGGCATATAATTTAGCATCAATGTTTAGTAGGGAGATAGGGCGATAACTTGCAGGGAGTTTAGTATCCTTAACTTCTTTTAAGATTAACGTGATGTGGGCCTCCATAAAATCAGTATGTTCAGTAATCAAGTCTGGAAGATCGTTGAACACCCGGGTCAAAAGAGGGAGTAATAAGCGGGAGAATTTTTTATAGAAGGCTACAGGGAAACCATCAGGTCCCGGTGCCTTACCAGAGGGCATCGAGCACAAAGCTTTCAGTAGATCCTCTGTTGTTAGATCTGCCTCCAGGTCCTCCGATTGTGCTGTCGTAAGCTTGGGCATATTAGATTGGGCTACATATGCAGAAGAGGAAAAATCTGCAGGAACATCCAGGGGTGGAAGATGATAAAGATCAGAGTAAAACCTTTCAAAAGCCTCATAAATAGATGGAAAATCTCGAGATACAACTCCTGGCGCAGTTTCTATCTGTGTAACAAAAGGAGGAGGATTACGAGGACGCGTTTGTAGGGAGAGAAGGCGACCACATCTATTACTGAATTCATAATTCTCCGCCCGAACGCGTCGAACAGCATCCAGCTCAGTGGAGCGAAGGAGATCAGAAAGTTGTGACCGTAGTCGAGACAAAGATTTGAGTTCTTCAGGATCTAAGGAAGCCTTGTGATGAGATTCCAAAGTAGAGATCTCAAGTAACAATTTGTCTACATCCTTGGTCTTTGACCGTTTCAAGAAAGCCATCCGCTTAATAAGAAGCCCCCTCACAAAACACTTCAGAGCTTGCCAAACAGACAAGGAGGACGAAACTGAGGGCTCATTGACAGTGAGAAAATGAGCTATATGACCCTCTAACTCTTTGCAGAACAGATCGTCATCCAGTAGGGATGGGTCCAGTCTCCATGAGGAACGAGGAGGAAGAGAGAGAGGGATTAGCAAATCAACACGTGAGTGGTCAGACCAGGTCATAGGGAGTATCTCAGAGTCCGCCAAATAATGTAGATGAGCCTGTGAAAGAAAAAGATAATACAGTCTAGAGTAAGACTTAGCAGGATGGGAAAAAAAAAGTGTAGTTCCGAGAAGTGGGGTGCTGAAGTCGCCACACATCAATAAGATGCAGCTGGCGGAGTGAATGTTGAATGGACATAAGATCTGAACGAGACAGCGAGGAACGTCCAGTGGAACAGTCTTCAGCTGGAATCAGGGGTACATTAAAATCACCACCAAGGATGACCAAACCTCTAGCAAAATCAGTAAGTCGCAGGAGAGATCTCGTCAAAACAGAGCCTGTCGCTCATTAGGGGCGTACAGAATAGCAAAAGTGATTGCCAAGTCTTCCACAGAACCCCGTACGAATAAGAATCTACCCTCCGGATCTACAAGGGTATCATTTAAGACAAATGGAAGGGAACGATGAAGTAAAAGACCCACACCACGCTTCTTCTCCACTGCTGAGCTAAAAAACTGGAGTGGGAAATCGCGATTAGCTAACCGGGGCGGTGAAGAGGAAGAGAAATGAGTTTCCTGCAAAAAATAGACTTGGGCACCCATCCTCCTGCAAATCCTGAAGGAACATGCTCCGTTTAAATGGGGAATTGAGTCCCTTTACGTTCATGGAGACACAGGACAAACGCATGTCACCAGCCATTATCCTGACAATGATAGGAAACCAATGTCAAAATCTTCACACTCTCTAAGGGATGACAAAGAGAACAAATCAAAAAGACGAGTAAAAAGAGGAGATCGAGAAAGATCAAGAGAGACAAAGGACGAGAAACAATAAGGAAGAGAGGGAAGGGAGATGACACCTGGGGGGGTCCAGAGGATTGCAGCAATCCACAGCCAGACCTGACACACCAGGAACCCAAACCAATGCTGGGCTCCTCGATCTGGCATCTGCACGGCACACAAACCTCCAGTATCCACCAGGGTAACATCCATAGGGGAGCAGAAAACATTAAGCCGCAAAAAAGCAGAAGAGAATATAAGGAAACAAAATAACTTCAAAATGCGGACGGCTCCAGGGGACGGAAGCCAATGTGAAGCACCAAGGCAATCAAAAAATGTGAAGACCATCAGAGGACACAGTGGCCCGATGTCCACGGAGAATATTGACAGAGGGGGAGACCAACCAGCGACCGCAGGCAACAGAGGTACAAGCGGCCACCAACCGCCCCCCCCCCTGTGAGCAATATACATATACATACATACATACAATATAAAGTCCCAGTAATAACAATAACATAAAATTTAACAGTAATAAACACGCAACAAAGTGCTGCAAGGAAAGGGAAAATATTCCCTATATCTGGTCCTAGTACATGGAGACGTATACCCAGGAGAGGCCAAAATTGGCTCCCACCCGGGAACACGCCCCCACCATAATCAAAATGAGGATGACAGTCAAAACGTACAAAATACGCAACAAGAGAAATGCTCAATAATAGTAGGAGCAAGGTGGTAAAACATGGGCCGTAGATAGCCATATCCTAACACACAGGCTGTCAGGAATGCACATTCTAGAGCTCTAACAATAGGCCGCGTATCGACCGCGCCCGCCACAGCCCCCCCCCGGCACACAGGATCAGAAGACCCCAAGCACCGCAAAGGAGGCCGCAACCGCCGCGACCAACAGGCATCAGAGCACAACTTCAAGCAATAAAGTGGCCTCGTGACTATAAGCCCACAAGGCTAAGAAAAAATTCAGCATCATAATAAAATACTGTGCAACAATCCATGCCAGGGCACCGGCTCCCCGCGGGGCCCGGCAACGCCGGAAACAGCGGGAAGCCGCCGCCTAAAATCCCCAGCCCCCCACGAGCAGTACCCACACAATCAGAACATGGGCTGTAGATAAACAGGCTGTCAGAGAAGCACATTCTAGAGGTTTAACAATGGGCAACATATCGACCACGCCCGCCACAGCCCCCTCCGGCACACAGGATCAGAAGACTCCAAGCACCGCAAGGGAGGCCGCAACCGCCGCGATCAACAGGCAGCAAAGAACAACCCTAAGCAATATAGTGGCCTCGCGACTATAAGCCCACAAGACCAATAAAAAATTCAGCATCATAATAAAATACTGCGCAACAATCCATGATCAAAAAATAATTTTGCTATTTTATTTTTAAGAAAAGTCAGACCAGAGCACTCCCACCATAAATGCCTTTGCGTGCCCGCGGCATTTTGACAGCGCCAACATTGGTTCGACTAACCAGGTTGATATTTTAACAAATGTGATGGAACTAGGTACCACCTATGGGTCAACTTATAATATTGCTCATGCAAACTAATACAATGCACTGGCCTCCTAGTCAGGAGGCCAGCATTTAACCCCTTAACGACCGGGGAATCCGGACCAGGACGCGACTGAATGACAACGGAGCATTTTTTTTTTATTGCTCCGTTGCATTCCGGACTCCCCGAACGGCACGCAGCCGCGGGGGGAGCCCAGAATTCGATGACGGTCATAGTACGTCATTGGTCGTTCAGTCAAATCGACCCTTGACGTACTATGACCGTCAAGGGTCGTTAAGGGGTTAACCAAATCTGTAAAGGAAAAATTAAACCTAAATCTTCTTCCCAACATAGAATGGCTGATGACTTAACTGGAAGGACTCATCTAGTGAGAGCCCCCTTTAATTTAGATATCATATTAACATTAAGTTGTAACTTGAAGCGAGTACTCTCTATATCTAATTCTAGACCAGTTCTCACGGGTAGAAAATCCTTTATCCTAAGATACTTAAATATATCCCTCATAGGTAAGTTACATTTACTTTGTAAATCTGTGAATGAAATAAAGCTTTCATTATAAACAAAAAATCAGAAATCTGATCTAAGCCTCGAAGTTGCAAAAATACTATGCTTAAATTTTCCATATACATTGATAAAACTGCTAGTTATATATTTTGTCGGGCTCAATTTCCCATTTCTTTTCCTAAATGAATGAACCCACCTGGATATTTCTTCCACAATATGATTAGATATATTAAGCTTTTTTAACTGTGAGGGGTCCACCCAAAAAAGAAAGGAGTCTAGCCCCCTCCATTTAGTCCTTTTAATTTTATACCATCCTAAATCTTTTCCCCTATTAGTATTCCATGCAAAAAAGTGTGAAAGCATACAAGACTCATGATTTTTAAATATGTCCAGATAACCCAATCCATCTTAATCTCTCTCTCTCTTCAGAACCTCCCCAGGAATTCTTGGCCTCTTTGCCCCCCAAACATATAAAGAGACGAGAGGATCTATCTCTCTTAAAAGAGAAAAAGAGACTGGAGTTGGAATGGCCCTAAAGAGAAACAAGATCTATGGAATTAAACATGCCTTCACCACATTAATGAGGCCAAGCCATGATACTTCAAGGCCCCTCCACCGCTGAATTGAGTTCTTCAAATCCACAATTAAATCTGAATAATATACTTTCATTATACTTCTGAAATCTGAAAATATCTTGATTCCCAGGTAGGTAATAATTAGTGTTGAGCAAGCACCCCGATGCTCGGGTGCTCGGGTGCTCTGACCGAGCACCGCCGGAGGCTCGAGTGCTCGGCCGAGCACCCGAGCCCCATTGACTTCAATGGGGCGACACGAGCATTACACCAGGCACCCCCTGCTCTGATGAGGGGAGGGTGCCTGGTCAATGCCCCCCTTCATCTCCGCAATGTCCCCCTTCATCTCCGCAATGTCCCCCTTCATCTCCGCTATGCCCCTCTTCCACAATGTCCCCCTTCATCTCCGCTATGCCCCTCTTCCACAATGTCCCCCTTCATCTCCGCTATGCCCCTCTTCCACAATGTCCCCCTTCATCTCCGCTATGCCCCCTTCATCTCCGCAATGTCCCCCTTCATCTCCGCTATGCCCCCTTCATCTCCGCTATGCCCCTCTTCCACAATGTCCCCCTTCATCTCCGCTATGCCCCTCTTCCACAATGTCCCCCTTCATCTCCGCTATGCCCCCTTCATCTCCGCAATGTCCCCCTTCATCTCCGCTATGCCCCCTTCATCTCCGCTATGCCCCTCTTCCACAATGTCCCCCTTCATCTCCGCTATGCCCCTCTTCCACAATGTCCCCCTTCATCTTCGCTATGCCCCTCTTCCACAATGTCCCCCTTCATCTCCGCTATGCCCCTCTTCCACAATGTCCCCCTTCATCTCCGCTATGCCCCTCTTCCACAATGTCCCCCTTCATCTCCGCTATGCCCCTCTTCCACAATGTCCCCCTTCATCTCCGCTATGCCCCCTTCATCTCCGCAATGTCCCCCTTCATCTCCGCTATGCCCCCTTCATCTCCGCTATGCCCCTCTTCCACAATGTCCCCCTTCATCTCTGCTATGCCCCTCTTCCACAATGTCCCCCTTCATCTCCGCTATGCCCCTCTTCCACAATGTCCCCCTTCATCTCCGCTATGCCCCTCTTCCACAATGTCCCCCTTCATCTCCGCTATGCCCCTCTTCCACAATGTCCCCCTTCATCTCCGCTATGCCCCCTTCATCTCCGCAATGCCCCCTTCATCTCCGCAATGCCCCCTACCTCCAGTCCCTGGTGGTCCAGCGGAGCGTCTTCAGATCTGTGCCTCCTTCGGCACAGATCCCCGCCACCCGAACATGGCGGGCGAGCACATGGCGGTACTCGACGAGTACCGCCATGTGCCGAGCAGAGCGATGCTCGAGCCGATCCGAGCATCGGCCGAGCATGCTCGCTCAACACTAGTAATAATATAATTTGTCCATTCCATCTGAGCCAGCCCTCTCAATTCCTGTAAATGCTTATATGACATATAAAATGGTATAAATTGTGTCTTGGAGAGATTTAGCTTGTAATTTGAAAACCCACCATAACTCTCCAATATCGCAAGCACTTTTGAAAAAGAGGATATAGGAGAAGACATGGTCAAAAGTACATTGTCCGCATACATAGATACCAAATGGTCCTGATGGCCTACTATCACCCCCTTAATATCTGGGGAAATCCTAAATAGGGCTGCTAAAGCTTCTACGGTCAGTGCATAAAGAAGGGGTGTTAAAGGGCACCCTTGCCATGTGCCATTCCAAATGTCAAAGCTCGTTGCTCTCAAGGAAAGACCAGTAATAGAACTTGGAACCATATACATTGCTATAATGAGTTCTGCAGATCTACCAGTTAGGCCAAGCACCCACTGAGTCTCAGACAAAAATCTCCAGTTTACTCTGTCAAACGCCTTTTCGGCATCTAAGGGTATTTGTCGTTGGTGTATTTCATCAATAATATTGAGAACTCTGCGGGGGAGTATCCTCACCTGATCTATCTACCATAGATCCAACCTGATCCGGATGGATCAGATCCAAAATTACTAAATTCAACCTTTGTGCCAAAATCTTAGAGTATATTTTAATATCTAAATGTATTAATGATTTTGGTCTATAGTTTCTTATTATAGTGGGATCTTTACCGGGCTTCAATATGGGGGATATGGTGGCCTCTAACATTTCCTGGTAATCCTTCATCTCCACTACCCATTCCAAGAGTGTAGTAATTGTAGGTTGTAGAATATAGTAAAATAAGGAGGTAAAACCATCCGGTCCTGGAACCTTCCCTTTCTTTAAATCTTTTATTGTATTAGATATATCAGCTTGTTTAAAGGGCTCGTTCAATGTACTTAATTTCTCACTAGATAAATATGGGAAATTTACTTTTCAAAAAACATCGCCAATTTCCTGATTGGTCTTTTTCGGTTCTGATAAATTATAAAGTGTTTCATAGCATGCTCTAAAAGCATTGCCAATCTGAAGAGGGGAAAAGCAAGTCTTGCCATTGTACATAATCTGTTTTATTCTATTTCTGTGATTCTGAAATTTTTATTTATTTGTTAATGCTCTTCCAAACCTATGATTGGTATAATAGCACTGTTGATGTAATTGTGCAAAAATTATATTTGCCTTTTTGCCTAATTTAACACTAATTTCATCCTGGACCACCAAAATTTCCCTCTGTTTCTCCAAAGAGGGATCCAGCTTATTTATCCTCTCCAGCTTGGCAAGCAGAATATATAGATCTGCTAACGTTTTACCCTGTTGTTTTTTGGATATCCTCCCTGCTTTATTAGGTATCCCCAAAGGAAACATTTCATTACGCAACAAAGGGTAAAGTCTGAAACTACATTATTATCAATTCCAAACCGGAAAGCATTAGCCTATTTTAACAAATCCATTTTACTTGCCTCTGTAAACATGTTTTCTTTCAATTTCCAACTAGAGCGTGTAAAACAATGCGGATTGTCTTATTTTCATAAATACAGGAAGATGATCTGACCAACTTATACTACCTATGAAACTGAGTTTTATACACTCCAACTTGAGTTTTCATCACTTTTGGTACCTGATGTACTAGGAGAGTCTCACATCTATGGAATTTAAGCAGATTAGGGGTCCAGTGGCACAGGTAGAAGCAGGGCTGGATTTATATCTGAAGCCACTCTAGCCAAGGCCATGCCTCCATGTCTCACATAACTCCATCCCAAGTCCTATCCACTATTCCCTGACTCAAAGTAACTATAGCCTATAACAAACAAGGACTAGAAAAGAACAAACAATCTCAACTCTTGTTTGCTAGTTAGATCACCTATGTAATGCTTGGAGTTGTCTCTAACATCCAAGGGGTATAATAATATAAACTCATGCAGGCACTTTGAGATTGCTCTGTCTATGCCCACAATCTAGAATGTGGGTATGGCCAGTACAGCTAGGCTCAAAGGTTGGAGCTCCAGGTTCAAAGTTTGGAGCTTTAGGTAGTTGTCTGCCTATTTGTAAATCTGGCCCCAAGTGGAAGGGGTGAATAAAGGAGTAAGTCCAAAGTCATGCACGTCCCATGGTGAAGCCAAGATCAGGACAGACAGTAAGCCAAAGCAGAATCCAGAGATAAGCCAAGGTCAAACAAAGGAGAGATCAGGATAATAAGTCCAGGAACAAGCCAAGATCAAATGCTAATCAGGAAAAAACAGAAACTCAAAGTCTCAGGAAGTTGCAAGCCAGACAACAGAGCACTAATAGCAAGTGTTGTGACTGTTTAAAGGATAAAACATGCAAAAGGACTCTTTGCTCATGTGGTTACAATCGAGCTGTTAGCATATGAACAAGAGCTTTGTGCATGAATACCTGCTTGAGTGAGGGTGGTCACATGCATATGTCAGTGGGAGGAGCTTTTGCAGAGAATGTCACACCCAAGATTCACTCACTCAGTGGGAGGGGCTATAGGTATGCTAGAAATGTAAGGCATTACAGAGATACACTTAAGGTTTCAAGGAGCGGACCCAGAAATCATACCATGTTTTAATCCCAGCATCAGCAAAGTTATTGACTAACACTTTCCCCAGTGGAAGTCAATAAGAGCTACAATGTTTTATGCCAGAGGTGGGCAATTATTTTGGCCTGGGAATCAGATCTGTGTTCAAAATGTGTTGAAGGGCCATAGTTGTGCAACAAAGGTTTAAAAATTTGGTATTCGAGGGCTATCAACAGGCCTTCAAAATGATGAGTCAGTCAAAATGAATAAGCCATTTATTAACTCACAAATGCTTAGCACCCCTGTTGTACAGCATCTTCTAACCAAACTAGGGGGAAGATTCACTAAACGGTGATAAAGAGGTGATGAAGTGGAGATGACTTCTCAAGCGATATCACGTTCCTGTGATTATATTTGTAGCCTATGCACTAAGATGTCCAAAGCTGGAGAAATCTTAGTGCATAGGCTCCATGGAATAACTGAAGAAGTGATAAACGGGAGAAGTCAGCTCCACTTTATCATCTCTTTATCACAGCTTAATGTTTCTCCCCCTAAGAGTTGTTGCTTGTGCTTCTAATCCCACAACTGCACAGACAATGCATCAATTCTGGATTTCTACAATCAGGTAGACTTCTATATTGTATCACACATATTTTCCCATCTCTGTTTAAAGCTCTTGATATCTGTGTCAAACCACACACTTCTGGCACACTGAGGGTTAGATCTAATCATAGACATAAACTAAGCATTTGGCATTTTAATTAGGTTATCTTTCAGTCTATACGTCCAAACTCCTTTGAATCAAAGAGTACTTAAACTATACGTGATCAATAAACTCTCAAGGATATAAGCAGTGCTGGTTTTACTGTCATCATCAGTAGTTTAGTATGCACTTGAGACCTCTCTACCACATTATTGATGTGATTTTAATGTACTCTTGGCACATCAAAGTATAAAAAAAAACAATTTCAAATCTGTACCAGGTGACGGTGGAGAGCCGTAGAACATATTCTGTGACTATTTCATAGTCCTGTACAATTGGTCACATCCTATTGTTAACCTTTATTTTAATAGGGTTGCAATAGATGGAATGTTAATAAAATTAAACTTCTGGGTTGCTAGACAGGTTTCCACAATATTTCAGAGAAAAGCACTCCTAAGTTCACTATTATTCAATGAATTAACCCTTCAATGACTACAGGGTTGTAAAGCAATGCACCCCATACCTCTTTGGTCCTTAAATGGTTAAACAATGTTCATTCTGTCTGAAGCCCATGACCCTCAAGAGACCAAAATCTTTCTACTGAGCAGTGAGTTTTTGGAAAATGAAATCCCTTTATTTAAATAGGCTAACAAAAATGTATATTTATGTACTAGTTGAAGAGCCCGTTACACGGGCCACAGTGCCACTGCCAGCTGGTTGTGGGGCAGTCATGCGCAGTAGAGACTGCTCGCGCCACGGCTGATACAGAGCTGGGAACTCAGAAGGAGCATCCAGCTCTGTATCAGCTGCGGTACACGCAGTCTCTACTGAGCATGACTGACTCGTTACACACATTTTAGCGACTTTTTATATAGGATTCTTCCATAAAACAAGATAAAAAAAAAACAAACTAAGGATCTAGATCTCGGATAAGCAAAGTGATGCCCTTGAGCTGCTGCCAGACTACAACTCCGATCGTTCTCTACCAACCGCTTTGATGGGAGTTTTAATCTAATGGGAGTTGGAAGACTTCTGGTTGCCTGTCCATGATATAGACATTTTCATGCTTGGTAGCTTGTTATCCCATATGCCACACAGGCATTGGTTATTATCCTGGATAATACTCCAATGCTTTGTATGAATATTGTCCGCACAGATGACCTTCATCTACAGATATATCAAGACCCTTGAAACAAGTGATCAGTATCATTTTGAGAATAACTAACCACAATCCCAAACACCATAAGAACTACCACCAAATATATTGACTACTAATATATATATATATATATATATATATATATATATATATATATATATATACAGTTCTTGAGAAAAGACGGCACTCGCAGAATTTCATAAGATCGTAGAATGCTGTTACATATTTATTGGAATCGACGTTTCGGCCACCAGAGTAGCCTTTATCAAGATTGATAAAGGCTACTCTGGTGGCCGAAACGTCGATTCCAATAAATATGTAACAGCATTCTACGATCTTATGAAATTCTGCGAGTGCCGTCTTTTCTCAAGAACTGTATGTATTGTTCATTTTTCTTGGATGAGCACCCAGACCGAAATATATCAACTACAGGGTGTGCATTCCTAATGACTGTTTGTATTATATATATATATATATATATATATATATATATATATATAATATATTAAGTATGAAACAGGACATACTTGATAGTAGAACATTTTTTCTAAATAAAAACTTATAGTGTGTTTAAAGTGTGATTTGGAAAAATATTACATTATTGTTATTATTATCCTTTATTAATATAGCACCAACTTATACTGCAGTGCTGTACAACAGGGAACAGACATACAGATACGTAAAACAGTACAAATGGAACATAGAAAACAAATGGATCAGAGGCCCCCTGCTGGTGACAGCCTATAAAGAGAAACAGATGGGGAAAATTGGGAGGAAAAGAAGAAATAGAAAGGAGTTCATAAATAAAACTTCAACTCAGAGAATGTTTGAAAAAAAAAAAAGATGTATTTTTTAAAAACAGCATAAAAATATCTAAATAAATGAATAAACATAGTAATGGGCTTCTGTATGGACATAATACAGAAAGCTTCCTCCTTGAAAAACCATTTCCAGACAGCTACATCCTCTCCACTTGCAGAGATAATTCAGCAAATATCAATCAAGCAATATGTTCAACGACGCATTTCACTCACAATGCTTCATCAGGTAAAGGACATCTCCCATAATTAGCTATTATGAAGAGGGCATGTAAAAAGGTACACATGAACTGAATTTGTTAAGCAATTATTGGCTTTTTATTATAAAGACAACCCTGAATTAGTGATATTACTTTAGTAGTTCAAAACTAAGTACATACAGAGCCTTTCACTTTATCCGTCAATAATTCCTGCAGGATCTGGTGACTGAGACTCTTTCTTCCTGCTTCATTGCTGATTAGTAATAAAGAGGTTGAGCAGGGATTTATGAGTGCACACTACTAATGTATAGTTTGAGCACAACAATTAGTGGCATAACTATAGGGGGTTGCAGGGGTAGCACTTGTGACCAGGCCCGTGCACTCCAGGGGCCCAGCCACCCCCTGCGACCTCTCCGCCTAGCTCCCGCAATCTCCCTCTGGCCCTCTAGTAATGCAGAGTGCTGGGAGATGACATCATCATGACATCATCTCCCAGTGCTGTGCATTAGTAAGAGGACCGCGCAGGAGCTCCAGGTAGGAGGCAGGAGATGGGGACATTGTGGAGATTGAGGGGCATTGTGGAAGGGGTCAATGTGGTTGAGGGGGGCCCGCAGCACTTCTTGCACCAGGGCCTGAAGGCTTCTAGTTACACCTCTGACAACAATTTATTATTGTTTGGCAACCTGGAAGAAGGAGCCTATGTTACCCAAACATGTGGGAACCGCATGAGAGATTATGAGTTATGCACTAAGGAGTGATAAAGAGGTGATAAAGAGGAGATGACTTCTCCAGTGATATCACTTCTGCAGTGTCTATGTTATTCTATGGAGCCTATTCACTAATATCTCAGAAATCTTAGTGTATAGGCTCTATAGAATAACATAATATTTGGAGAAGTAATATCACTGGAGAAGTCATCTCCACTTTATCACCATTTTATCACTCCTCAGTGCATCTCCGACAATTAACATTAAATGTACAGTATATACAGTTATATATTTTTAAATACAAAGAAACAGTTATTTTTAGGGGTTTCAGACTGCTTTTTTTCCTGGTAATATTTAATTTTTAACTATTAAACTGGCATTGCTATATTCAGGGCATTGTTCCTGTTAGGTTCAGTGGATTTCTTTTGTTTGGTCTGTTTTGTTTTTAACCCCTTAAGGACCAGCCTCATGGGCTCATGACTAGCACTTAAGAAACACAGAGCTGTTTTTTGTCTTACCAGAATCAGAGTTCCCTGAATGGCGTGAAGCCACATGGGGACCCCTGAATTCTAGGACGTACACGTACGTCATGGGTCCTTTAGGCACGTTATTCCCATGACGCACATGTACATCCTTGATCCTTAAGGAATTAAGCATATACTGTCTTTTAACGGAAACCTAGGTATAAAATTTACAGTAATTTACTTTGGCAATTTTTGAGTTCTAAAGACTGTACAAGAGCCTCCATCCACCCTTCTTTTTTCTGTCCCTTACCTTACACTTACACCACCTTCATCCCACTCCACCACCAGTACCTACCCCCTTTCAGTGTCAGAGACACAAAGCGGCTGATGTACTAAGAAGAAGTTGAGCAATTCTGAGGCAAACCAGTTGCGAATGGGAGCCAAATACATTTAAAATGGACATTTAACCCATCGAATGCTACAGAGTTGGAGCTCTATCTAGCATTCAAGTGGTTAAATGTCCCATTTAATCAACGTGAATTTTGTATGTTTTTCCTAAGGTTCAATTCATTTGCTCCAAAATCACTACAGGGGGAGATTCACTAAGCGGTGATAAAGAGTGGAGATGACTTCTCCAGTTTATCACTTCTCCAACTCCCATGTTATTCCATGGAGCCAATGCACTAAGATTTCTTCAGCTTTGGAGATCTTAGTGCATAGGCTCTCTAGAATATCATAGGACCTGGAGAAGTCATCTCCACATTATCACCTCTTTATTAAAGGGATAGTAATGTTTCATAATAAAAGCAGCTCTAATTAATCATCATAGTATTTGGACTTTGGAGAGTGTTATTTCAATTCTGTCAGAGTTGTAGTACAAGAGTAATTCAATGACAAAGTATCCCCCTCCCGGCCCTTTTACTGATGTAACACTGTTCAGCCAGATCAGAAGGGAGGTGCCCAGGTAGACTGCAGAGAGGGACAATCTTCAATTAAGATAAGGGAAAAACCTGAAAAACTTGTCAAGGGGGGCAGGGCTGTCATTGTTCTCATAGGAAGAAGATTGTCCCCTTCTGTTATCTGTCTAGTCTATGGACTGGATTCCACATCTGAGAAGAGATGGCTTACACTAGGTAAAAGGGGCGGGAGGGGGAAACTTTGCTTGTGAATATCTCTTAAACCATAAAGGTTTGAGAGATAAGACTTATATCATTCTTCGTGTTTTTTTTATGCCTACAAAATAAAATAAAGTTAAAACGAAGTATTACTGTCCCTTTAAAGCTTAGTGAATCTCCCCCTATTCTTCTTAGAACATCTGCCTCTAAGGCATTTATTTTATCTTCCAGGGATCGCCAGGTCCTGCTATGATAGACAATAGAATAGATCTTGATGACTGGGAACATTCCATCGGAAATCACTCATCTCTAACTGATAATCTGCACTGCTAGTTCACACGCTGTATCGTACAGACCTTCATTCATAGTAACAGAAGAGAACTACATGGAAATATGAAGAGCTAGCCTCTCCAGTGTGTTTTTCAAGCCTGATTTTCCTAATATCCCATACATGCCATGTTAATAGTATAGTCTGACTTCCTCTGATAGTGATGACATATTTGTAGCTGTAATCATCATTTTGTTTCTGCATCCCATAAAGTTAAATCAGTAGGATAAAGACTGCCAGGAGCTTGTGAGTAAAGCAGGTGTGGCTGAAGAGGTATTGACAACGGTGAAGCAAAACCTCAACCAGGCGGCCTACATTATGTTTACAGCATTAATAGTTATCTAGCAATATAGTGGGCTATATGCATGGATAAAAGTGGAACAATTCTAGTACAAACAAGTACAACTTCTCATTAAATGGGGCTTTTAATTCTTTGAATGATGGGGATGTCTCCAATGTATTCAGAGAGAAAGAGAGAGAACAAAAGAAAGAGAAAAGGGTAAGAGAGAGAACATGGGGGTTATGCACTACAGAGTGATAAACAGGTGATAAAGCGGTGATGACATCTCCAGTTTATCACTTCTCCACTTCCTATGTTGTTCTATAGAGAATAATATAGGAATTGGAGAAGTGATATCACTGGAGAAGTCATCTCTGTTTTATGCCCTCTTTATCACATCTTAGTGCATATCCCCCATGGGACAGAGAAAACAAGAGAAGGAAAGAGCCTGAGGGAGAGGGAGATGAGAAGGGAGCCTTAGACAGGGAGTTCAAAAGAGAGAAAAAGAGCATAAGCAGGGCCGGATTTACAATAAGGCAGAGTAGGCATCTGCCTACAGGAGCCCCCAACAGAGGGGCGCCTGTCATTGGGATCGCTTTTTTAATTTATGTTTTTTTAAATTAGCCTTAGCCCCCGCTCCATGTTGCCCTCACATTGCCTCCCCCCGCATTGTCCTTTTCCTACCTCCCCCGTTGTCCGTTTCCTACCCCCCTGGCAGGAGATCTGTCATTTGTGCCTCCTTTGGCACAGTCCTGTAAGTGCTGAGCTCCCTCGTCGGCTCTTTAGGAATGCAGAGCGCTGGGAGATGACATCATCTCCCAGAGCTCTGCATTCCTCAATAGGAGACCACGCGGGAGCTCCAGCAGCTACAGGACTGTGCCAAAGGAGGCACAGATGACAGATCTCCTGCCAGGGGGGTAGGAAACGGACAATGGCGGGGGGCAATGTTAGGGCAACATGGAGATGGTGGGACCAAGTTGGAGCCGAAGGGGGGCAATGTGAGAGCAACATGGAGATGGTGGGGGCAATGTCGAGCTAATGGGGGGCAAGTTGGAGCCAATGGAGGGCAATATGGAGATGGTGGGGGCAATGTGGAGCTGATGGGGGACAAGTTGAAGCTGATAGGGGCAATGTGAGGACAATATGGAGATGGTGGGGGAAATGTGGAGATGATGGGGGGCAAGCTGGAGATGGTGGAGGCAATGTGAGGGCAATGTGGAGCTGATGGGGGGCAAGTTGGAGCTGATGGGGGCAATATGGAGATGATGGGGCAATGTGGAGATTAGGAGCATTGTGGAGGTGTCCAGTGGAGATGGCCAAGGTGGAGGGGGCGCTTCAGATTTCTGTGCCTACAGATGTAAATCCGGCCCTGGGCATAAGGGAGAGAGACAGTGCAAGTGAGGGAACATGAGAATAAGGTAAGAAAGGGAACGAGAAAGGGAAAAAGAGAGAAAGTGTAACAGAGAGGTAGAGAACAAGAGACAGAGAGCACAAGAGCGAGAAAGGGCACGTTAGTGAGATCCTGGAGCAAGAGAGAGAGAAAAAAGGCACAAAAAGGAGAGAAAGACTGTGAGACACAGAGAGACAGGAGAGAAAGGGCAAGAGAGGGAGCAAGTGAGTGCAAAGTAGACAGAGAATGGGACAGAACATGAGACACCGAGCACAAGGGAGAGAGGGCACAATGGAGAAGAGAGAACAATAAAAACAGCAAGAATGAGACAGAGCGTAAGAGAGAGAGAATGAGAGAACATGAGAGCCATCATGAGACAGGGAGCATAAGAGAGTGACCATGAGATAAAATGATAGAGGGCAAGAGAGAGAGTGCAAAGACATAGCATGAGAACAAGAGCATGAGACAGGGTGTTCAACAGAGAAAAAAGGCATAATAGAGGGAGATAGACAATCAGAAAGAGTGTTAGTATATATGTGTGTGCCTATATGTGTGTGTATGTGTGCATGTATGTGTGTGTGTGTGTGTGTGTGTGTGTGTGTGTGTGTGTGTGTGTGTGTGTGTATGTATGTGTGTGTATGTGTGTGCATATGTGTGTGTGTATGTATGTGTGTGTGTGTGTGTGTGTGTGTGTGTATGTATGTGTGTGTATGTGTGTGCATATGTGTGTGTGTATGTGTGTGTGTGTGTGCATGTATGTGTGTGTGTGTGTGTATGTGTGTGAGAAAGAGCATGAGAGTGAGTACAAGAGACAGAAACATGAGAGAGGGAGAGAGAGAAAGAGTGAAAGAAGTAAAGATGTTCCAACATAGTTAAATACCGCTAAAATATAATTGCACAACGGGATATAGCAGTTTTTTTCTTTTCTACCAAATTTTAAATATCTAAATAAAACATAATAAAGTATATGTCTTATTTAATTATGTCAGTGAGCTAGTCTGCGACATCCCTATGGAGTTGGAAGGAAAGGTGTGCAATTTTTTGGCCAACTATATGTTGGAACGTCAGCTACTTAGATTTCCCTATACAGTATAATAAAAGTATTCATTATGTTTTACTTTCCCCTGTCTTGTAGCCCATAATTGAAAAGGTGTGATTGACAAGATCAAGCTGACAGTGAGGCAAAACACTGGAATTATTATTTTTGCATAGCTAAATATAAAGGTCTTGAAATTGGGGTGTGTTTCTCAAACTCAGTGAAATGTTAACTTTTTTTTTTTTTAATTTCCACGACATGAAAATTCATTTGAGAGTTTCATGACTTTTTTATTAAGAGCAAGAAAACTGTTCATACTCATAATAATTTAAATAGGAAGAAAAATTGCTTTCAACAATGAATTAATATTATGGCTTTTTGCACAATGACTCAATTATCTGGAACTTTTCCTGCAATGTGTTTTTTCTTTTTCATTTACACTGATGAGAACTCAATTTTCACTTTGACAGTTTTATTATACTTTAATGTTTTATGTTTATTGTTATAATTTTTAAGTGTTTTAAGAAATTAGCTGCCGGAGTTAGTTAAATAATACAAAGGTTCATTAATGTGAACAGATGGAGTTGCAATGTGTTTGAGATCTTTCTACCATCAAGAAAATATTCATAATCGTGATAAAAATGTACAAATAATTATATTAACATTAGGACAAAACCACATGAAAAATACACTTGCTTGGTTCGCTTTCAAATGATTTGTAACATAGAAAAGTACACTAATTCTGTAGTAAACAACTGCACCATTGGAACAAGCAAAATTCCCATTGATTTAAATATGGATTTAAACCCCTTGAATGTTAAAGAGTTCTCCAGTGCATTGCTTCTAAATTCATTGGTGACATCTCTAGTATTTTTGGGATAAAAACACCATTTGAATCAAAGTCTTTCCTCAGATCCGCTCCTGATCAATTTACACGTGTCTGGTCCTGTCCTCTTTCCTCAGTTCTTCTTCTGTTCCCTTTCCTCAGTTCTTTTCCTGTTCTCTTTCCTCAGTTCTTCTCCTGTTCTCTTTTCTCACTTCTTCTCCTGTTCTCTAAGTGTCTGCTCCTGTTCTCTTTCCTTAGGTCTTCTCCTGTTCTCCTTCTACCTGTCTGCTCCTGTTCTGTTTCCTCAGTTCTTCTCCTGTTCTCTTTTGTCAGTTCTTCTCCTGTTCTCTTTCTAAGTGTCTACTCCTGTTCTCTTTCCTAAGCTCTTCTGTTCTCCTTTCACGTGTCTGCTCCTGATCTCTTTCCTCAGTTCTTCTCCTGTTCTCTTTCCTCAGTTCTTCTCCTGTTCTCTTTCTAAGTGTCTGCTCCTGTTCTCATTCCTCAGTTCTTCTCCTTTTCTCTTTTCTCACTTCTTCTCCTGTTCTCTAAGTGTCTGCTCCTGTTCTCTTTCCATGTGTCTTCTCCTGTTCTCTTTCCTCAGGTCTTCTCCTGTTCTCTTTCCTCAGGTCTGCTCCTGTTCTCTTTCCATGTGTCTTCTCCTGTTCTCTTTCCTCAGGTCTTCTCCTGTTCTCTTTCCTCAGGTCTTCTCCTGTTCTCTTTCCTCAGGTCTTCTCCTGTTCTCTTTCCTCAGGTCTTCTCCTGTTCTCTTTCCTCAGGTCTGCTCCTGTTCTCTTTCCATGTGTCTTCTCCTGTTCTCTTTCCTCAGGTCTTCTCCTGTTCTCTTTCCTCAGGTCTTCTCCTGTTCTCTTTCTACATGTCTGCTCCTGTTCTCTTTCATCAAGGCTTCTTCTGTTCTCTTTCCACGTATCTGCTCCTGTTCTCTTTCCATGAGTCTGCTCCTGTTCTCTTTCATCAGGGCTTCTCCTGTTCTCTTTCCATGAGTCTGCACCTGTTCTCTTTCCTCAGGTTTTCTCCTGTTCTCTTTCCTCAGGTCTGCTCCTGTTCTCTTTCCATGTGTCTTCTCCTGTTCTCTTTCCTCAGGTCTTCTCCTGTTCTCTTTCCTCAGGTCTTCTCCTGTTCTCTTTCTACATGTCTGCTCCTGTTCTCTTTCATCAAGGCTTCTTCTGTTCTCTTTCCACGTATCTGCTCCTGTTCTCTTTCCATGAGTCTGCTCCTGTTCTCTTTCATCAGGGCTTCTCCTGTTCTCTTTCCATGAGTCTGCACCTGTTCTCTTTCCTCAGGTTTTCTCCTGTTCTCTTTCCACGTGCCTGCTCCTGTTCTCTTTCCACGTGCCTGCTCCTGTTCTCTTTCCTCGGGTCTTCTCTTGTTCTCTTTACATGTGTCTTCACCAGTTCTCTTACACCTGTCTGTTCTCATTCCACAGGTCTGATCCTGCTCTCTTTGCAAGGGTCTACACTTGTTCTCTTTCCTCAGGCCTGATTCTGTTCTCTTTCCATGGATCTTCTCTTATTCTTTCTATATCTGCTCCTATTCTCTTTCTGCAGGTCTGATCCTGTTCTATTTTCCACATGTCTATTGTCCTCTTTCCATAAGTCTTCTCTTGTTCTATTTCCTCAGTTCTTCTCCTGTTCTCTTTTCTCACTTCTTCTCCTGTTCTCTAAGTGTCTGCTCCTGTTCTCTTTCCTTAGGTCTTCTCCTGTTCTCCTTCTACCTGTCTGCTCCTGTTCTGTTTCCTCAGTTCTTCTCCTGTTCTCTTTTGTCAGTTCTTCTCCTGTTCTCTTTCTAAGTGTCTACTCCTGTTCTCTTTCCTAAGCTCTTCTGTTCTCCTTTCACGTGTCTGCTCCTGATCTCTTTCCTCAGTTCTTCTCCTGTTCTCTTTCCTCAGTTCTTCTCCTGTTCTCTTTCTAAGTGTCTGCTCCTGTTCTCATTCCTCAGTTCTTCTCCTTTTCTCTTTTCTCACTTCTTCTCCTGTTCTCTAAGTGTCTGCTCCTGTTCTCTTTCCATGTGTCTTCTCCTGTTCTCTTTCCTCAGGTCTTCTCCTGTTCTCTTTCCTCAGGTCTGCTCCTGTTCTCTTTCTACATGTCTGCTCCTGTTCTCTTTCATCAAGGCTTCTTCTGTTCTCTTTCCACGTATCTGCTCCTGTTCTCTTTCCATGAGTCTGCTCCTGTTCTCTTTCATCAGGGCTTCTCCTGTTCTCTTTCCATGAGTCTGCACCTGTTCTCTTTCCTCAGGTTTTCTCCTGTTCTCTTTCCATGTGTCTGCTCCTGTTCTCTTTCCTCGGGTCTTCTCTTGTTCTCTTTACATGTGTCTTCACCAGTTCTCTTACACCTGTCTGTTCTCATTCCACAGGTCTGATCCTGCTCTCTTTGCAAGGGTCTACACTTGTTCTCTTTCCTCAGGCCTGATTCTGTTCTCTTTCCATGGATCTTCTCTTATTCTTTCTATATCTGCTCCTATTCTCTTTCTGCAGGTCTGATCCTGTTCTATTTTCCACATGTCTATTGTCCTCTTTCCATAAGTCTTCTCTTGTTCTATTTCCTCATGTCTTCTCCTGTTCTCTTTCCTCATGTCTTCTCCTGTTCTCTTTCATCAAGTCTTCTCCTTTTCTCTTTCATCAGATCTGCTCCTGTTCTCTTTCCTGATTCCTTTTTTATTTATAAAGATCCAACATATTCCAAAGTGCTGTACAACAGGGGACAACTCACACACAGGGTTTAACAATCAATTGATTGTTAAAACCTGTGTGTGAGTTGTTCCCTGTTGTACTGTGATACAAAAGGAAATGAGGACCCTGTCCAGAAGAGCTCACAGTCTACAGTTAGAGAAGGCGATACAAAATGTGTAAGAGCTTTGTGGTGTGACGTGTCTTGAAGCATCATTGGCCCTGATGACAAGTGCTGTTTAGGCAAGCCCAGGTGGCACATCAAAGTGCTGCAAGAACTGCTTGCCTTTGGAGATGGGAAAATGGTTCATGAGGTTGTAAAGGAGGTCAGTCACACAATACTTCAAACAAGGAAGAAACACAGCATGGGGATGCTTTCAGTGAAGCAAAAAATTAGTTACTTAGCATATGAATAATCCCTGTTTACAATTCCCATTGATTACAGTGGGATGAAAACGTTTTGGCAGGATTAAACAACCATGTTGGGTCTGTTCACGATATAAGTGCATCAATCTGCCTGTTATATGTGCCATTCCTGGTATATTCCTACGTAGTTACTAAGGGCTCCTTTGGGGCCTTAGAACATAGGCAGGTTTGCTGTTCTAGGCTGGTTTCTACTCCCCACTGGAGTTGCATCCAGTCCTGCTTTAGTGAATCTGTCACAAGAGAAGCAGGCAAACCATATACCTGTTTTCCCTGCCACTGTATCAGATAGGAATAACCAGGAAAGCCCTTGTCTGACCTTACAGTAACCCCTTTTCTAATCACCCTCCCTACACATACAGGTTCCCTGAGTTAATCCCTCTGTTGCTTCAGTTGATTGGAGTGCATTGCACAGCACTTATTTCCAGTTGTACCAGAAGCAAATTAATTAAGGCAAGCTAATAATATTACACCATGCCCCCACCTCCTACATGAACCTGACCACAAATCAACCCCTCACTTGCCAGATCAGTGGGTTTTTAGGGACTTTATTTAATCATTATTTTATTAGTAAGGGGATTGCAGTTGAGAACCATGGTGTCGCAGACACTGCTGGACCTCTCACATACAGGTACGTGTTTCACACTGTAAAACGCATACATACATGTGGGTGTGGGGGGGGTGTAACTTATAGGGTGTTTTTCTGACAATCACTGACATCTGGAGGGAGGAAGAGGGGTATCTCAAAGGGGAATCGCATGGATATGAGTGGGCAATGCAAGAGGGGGGAAAGGGCACTATGTGGGAGACATTATGGTTATATGGCTATCAATGGAACATGGCAGGAGGGGGGCTGTGGGCACCGTGAGAAGGATTTTTTTGGGTATTATTGCAACAATTCTACAGTATAAAACACTGCATGTAATTTCTCCACCTATGTGGGAGACATTATGGTTATATGGCTATCAATGGAACATGGCAGGAGGGGGGCTGTGGGCACCGTGTGAAGGATTTTTTGGGTATCAGTGGAACAATTCTACAGTATAAAACACTGTATGTGATTTCACCACTACCAATGGAGCAGTACAGCCTGGCTAGAATGTTAAACAATGAGGCTAGAGAAGAGGCCCCGGACCTCTTTCTTGGATATTTGGTGAATTAATATGGAGGCTTTGGACCCCCATATTAATTTGTTTTCCTGGTCTTTCAATTAACTGATAAGGGATGTATGGATTTCTTATCAATTTCTTTTGTTTAAATGTGCCTTTCTAAAGGCTTGTGCTTTCATTAATTAAGGGAGGAAACAAAAGTGCCCTCCCTTTAACAAGAAAGCATGGGATGGGGTTCCAGGAACCTATTATTTTTACACATTCTCTACTCTGATCTGATCAGGATAGATGGGGGGTAACGTTATCTCCCCACACATTATTTAAGGCCGTTTTTTAAACCATTAACCCTCAGTTGTTCTTTTGGCCAATACAAGCAGATCTAGAAATGGAGGAGTTAAGCTGACACTGATTTAGGATAGAGGGTGGTGGCATGGCATAGTTTATAAGATTTTTTTTAACTGTACTGCACATTATTCTCTTCACTGCCATCAAGTCAGCAATGCATGCATTGTGAACTTGCATGGCAACTGAGGGGGTCAGTGTTGGTGTTTTTGTATGAGGGGGTGCTTTGGGGCAATAAGGAACTCAGGACTCAGACAAGGCAATGGGAAATGACATGCCCTCCCCAGATGCGCCTATTTGAGCTAGGTGTAGAGACACTGGAGTATAAATAACCTTATTTCTCTACATCTATGTACCATCAGCAATGTGCCTGAGCACAGATAGGGTGACCACATGTCCCAGAAAGCCTGGGACTGTCCCTTAATTGTGTGCTGTGTTCCGCTTCCCGAATCATCGCCTACCGGGATAATAGAGTCCCGGAATCAACTTAAAGCAAAGCCTAGACTCAGCCCTATTCTACCTGCCAGTGGTGACTGCTCTGTCACAGCCTACTGTAAGCAACATGCACACTGCACGCACCAGCCAATGAAAGGGAGAGTATTTGCACAATGTTCCTCTTCTTATTGGCTGGCTTGTATGTGCATGTATGCTGCCTGGAACATGCCATTAATGTTGTGACTGTGAGTGAGACACTAGTGAGTGTCTCTGGGAGCAGTGGCAGGCGGCAGCGGAACGGAAGTTACAGAAGAGGAGGATTGGAGGTGAATAGCACGCTACAGACCTGCAGTCACAGTGAGACTGAGTCCCGCGGCTGAGGCTCCCACTGGCTATGACTTCCGTTCTGAGTCCTGAGACTGACACTGAGTGTAAGTGTAACCAATAACGATCAGACTGAGACTCAGGGTGACCACATGTCCCGTAATGGCAGATTGGAAAGTGGTCACCCTAAGCACAGATTCCTGTGAGCACAGAGACCCTGTTTTCCAGTGGATCACCTTTGTACATAGGAGCAAAGTGGGTGCAGCCTGCTTTGTACCCAGTTGCAGGACAATCCATCCACAGTCTTCTGGAAAATAGTTAAAGGAGCAGTAAACTTTTATTTATGAAAACACATATTTTACAGAGTTTTTCCTGCTGAATAAAACAAGGGCACTCCCATCACTGTCAGATGTTTTATTCAACATTTATAGCAGTTCAAATAATCAGGAAGTGAATTTACTGTGTTTACTTCCTGATACTTCTAACTGACAGGAAGTGACAGACCGTTTCTATCACATTCTATGGAGAACTGTATGTCTCTGACTTTTCTCTCCATTAGAATCTAACAAGAAATCTAATTAGAATTTGACCACTAGAGGGCACTGCTAATATAAAAAACATGGGTTTAAACTGTAATAACTCTGGAAATATAAATCTCTCAGCAGTGGGAGTACCCTTATTTTACTCTATAGGAAAATCCCTACAATATATATTTTTTCATAACGAAAGTTTACTGCTCCTTTAAGTAGAATGCCCTCCACTGTGTATAGAATGGAGGGGAGCTTAGCATTAGCTTTAGCTTTTGCTACTCCTCCTAACCCATAGGCCTCACCAAGTTCTTACCTGACAAATATATGAGTGGTGTCTGCTATCCACTTAGTGTGGTCTATGGGACTCTCACATTTGAGCGTGTTTTGAAAACAGATTTGTTTTCTTTATTTCTGCAGGAATTCCTCCAGTAGTTAAAATGTGTTGTTTTAAAAAAAAAAAAAAAAAAAAAAAAAAAAAATGTGTTGTTTTGTTTCTCCTGTAGTCTCCCTGTTGACAACATCTGTATTTTATATGGCACATGTTTGTTAACCCTTCACAATGCATTGCACGCCAGTGGTCCTTACATGGTTAAACAGTCAAGCTAACTAGATGAATTATGCAACTAAAGTATCTTTTCCTCAGTATGGGGAATTAAGCAAGGATGTAATTAATATTCTCAAATATTTAAATGGAATAAACGTGACCTAATATGAAACAAAGCAATATCAGTGTGGTCAGCCCTAGAGAAACATTATGGCGTTACCCTCTTCCACAATGGGATTTGGTTCCTGAGGAAGTGGTCGTTGCATTTTTTGTGGAGGAAATTAATATGAAATTGAATATTTTCAATGAGAAATGGTTCATCTGTAGGGTATTTCATGTTTTTATATCAAAAATGTGTTTTATATACTTAGAACTGGAAAACATGGATAGTGCCAGACTTAGAATTAACCCTTCAAGTGCTAGAGAGGTATCAAAGGCGTTGAGACGCAATGCCTTTGATACCTCTTTGGCATTCAAAGAGTTAAGGATCTAGTGCTCTTCATTGTGTAGTCACCGAGGCTGATCTACTATAAAGGACTGGAGCAAATCTGGAGCAAACCAGCTGAGTCATACGGGACAAATTTCATGTCCCGCTAATTTAAATAGGACTTTTAACCCATTAGAGACTTATTTAGCTTTCAAAGGATTAAAATCTCTTTTAAAGAAGTTGGGAATTTTTTGGGGGGATGTATCAGAGATCTGTCTAGTGTTCAATGGGTTAAAAGCCCATTTAAATTAAGGAAAGTTTTTATTGGTATGATTTATTTGCCCCCTATGATACAAATGGTTTACTCCAGAATTGTCCTAGTTTTTCTTATAGGGACTGGATTCCATTGCAGGTGATACATTTTTTCACTGGGTTTTAGCTCACAGATTCCTATTGAAGTCTATAGGAAACTTGTATTTAAAGGGATAGTAATGTTTCACTAAATATACAGCTCCGATTAATCTTCATAGTATTTGGGACATGGAGAGCTTTATTTCAATACTGTCAGAGTTGTAGTTCAAGAGTTATTGAATGATAAAGTATCCCCCTCCCGCCCCTTTTACTGATGTAACACTGCTCACCTCAGAGCAGCAAGACTGTCCGGATGGATCACAGAGAGGGACAATCTTCAGTGAGCATAAGGAAAAACCTGAAAAACCTGTCAAGGGGGTCAGGTTTTCCTTATGTTCACAGTATGAAGATTGTCCCTTGCTGCAACCTGTCGTGTCAAGTGACCAGATTCCACATCTGTGAGGAGGAGGCTTACACTAGGTAAAGGGGAGGAAGGGGGATACTTTATCATTCAATTACTCTTGTACTACAACTCTGACAGTACTGAAATAACACTCTCCATGTCCCAAATACTATGAAGATTAATTGGTGCTGTTTTTTTGTGAAATATTACTATCACTTTAAAACCTGTAATAAAGTTATTGCCTGCAATGGAATTCAGGAATTAATCTCCCCCATAGCGGGGCCATTTTAATGCCTGGGCATACACAGGGGGCCTCGGGCTCATTGGGGGTCTCATGCTTGCATTCTACATCTCTATCTTTAACTCCTTAGGGACAGTGCTATTCAGGAGTGGGGGGCCTAGAGAACCAGGGCATTTTTTATTTTGATTGGCTGTGTTAGTTAAAGCTCGCTTTTTAGGTGCAATTTGATCACGAAATGTCATGATATGCAAGGAACGTCACCGGTCCTTCACGCTGGGACCGCAGTGACAGTCCTTGCACATCACCTGTCATTAACAGGTTAAGCAAATTACTCTTGTTGCCTCAGGTCCAATCCAGTGTTAAGTCAGTGGCCCAAGTAAAAGCGGTATAACTGTGATAGAGTCTCATATCCAGGGGGACCTGCCATTCGTACATACTCCTGCTACCCCTGCAATATGTGTGAGCCACTGCTCACATTAAAAAAAAAAAAAAAAACAGTAATATACCCCGTAGGGGAACTACACTGTTTGCAATGCCCTTCCTCTCATCTAACCTTAATATCTGCAACATAACCATGTACTATAGAGATATTAACGGCCCAGCACTGCTCTCATGTCACATATCTCAGTTTTGTTCATGTGCACTGACTAGCAGGAAAGCATGCCACAGTGAGAGCCCACATGACTCACTGCTATCTCCCAGGTCATGCTACTTTTGACACCATGGTCGGTGATTGTGATACAAGTATTAAAGGAGCTGTAAACTTTTGTTATGAAAAAATATATATTGTAGGGATTTTCCTATTGAGTAAAATAAGGGTACTGCCACTGCTGAGAGATTTATATTTCCAGAGTTATTACAGCTTAAACCCATGTTTTTTTACATTAGCAGTGCCCTCTAGTGGTCAAATTCTAATTAGATTTCCTGTTAGATTCTAATGGAGAGGAAAGTCAGAGACATACAGTTCTCCATAGAATGTGATAGAAACTGCCTGTCACTTCCTGTCAGTTAGAACTTCCAGAAAGTAAACACAGTAAATTCACTTCCTGATTATTTAAACTGTTATAATTTTTGAATAAAACATCTGACAGCAGTGTGAGTGACCTTGTTTTATTCAGCAGGAAATGCTCTGTAAAATATGTGTTTTCATAAGAAAAGTTTACTGCTCCTTTAAGGTAAATGGGAAGTCAGTACTTTGTAACTTGCATAGAGGGCCTACTGCAAACTTAATGTGCTTTCCCATATCTCCCTTACATGTGTCATTTCTACTTTACAGAAAAAGGAGTTGATTCATGAAATATTATCCCAGCATAACTTGTAGGTGTTGTAACAGGCCTGGATTCCATTGTAGGTTATAACTTTATCACTGGCTGATCTACGGGTTTCCAAATAGGATTCAACAGGAATCTGTGAGATAAAACTGGTGATAACATTTACTATACAATGTACGTGCAATGGAATCCAGCCCACAGTAAGGGAATGTAAGAATGCCTGAGAACAGCATGTCTGTTTATGTAAGACTGGGCTTTTTAGACAGGAAAATGGTAAGGCTAGAGGGGTCAGTTGGTTCTTGTAAGCCATCAGATCTGTGATAAATGTATAATCTGTAACTTAAGTCCAGCCCAGAGGGTATTTTGCATTGAAGCAAAAGGTTAGTAACTTTGGAACAAACCTATTTCACCATAAGAGCTAAAGTAAAGAACAACTTAAATGAATGGGATTTTAGATGGAGCAGTTATGGGGTAAACCCCCTCCCATCTCTATCCATCATATCATTCAGAGTTCACTGAGATCCAAAAGTCGCTCCGGATGGATCGTAACTAGGGACAATAGTGTGTCAGTTTATGGAAAACCCTGGCCCTTTTCATCAACTGGAACATGGTTTTCTTTATACTGACACACACAATATTGTCTCTCATTGCGATCCGTCCGGACCGGCTTTCAGATCTCAGTGAACTCGGAATGACGTGATGGAAAGAGATGGGAGGGGGAACCTTTGACTCAATTTACTAGATCAATACAAAGATACAGACATTGAAAAATATACTATGCATTATATAACATTACATGGAACAATCCTAATTATATTTATATTTTGACATTTCTATCTCTATCCTTTAACAAGTAGTCATTTTTAAACAGTGAGTACGGTACATGGAAAAAATTGTTATACCACTACATTACCGAACATCAGATGTGTTTTGTATAGAATAACAAAAAAATGTAAAGTTTCTTATGTGAAAGGGCACCTCCTTATACAGAAGGTCTTAAAACAGTCCTTCCTCATAGACATACTCTTTCTAATAAATTGTTACATTGCAAATGACAATGTGTGTGTGTGTGTTAGACTGTTCCTGTTCCATTATGTTGTAATTGTTAATTATCAGTGTAATGTATTCTGGGGGGCATGTACTGTTTGAGAATTGTATTTTATTAACTCGCTCATCCCTGAAATTGTAGATAAAGGTCAAAGCGTTATTGGTAGCTAAATACCCAATGGGAAGTAATTGTATTAAAGAGATAGTAATGTTTCACAAAAACAGCAGCTCCAATTGATCTCCATAGTATTTGGGCCATGGACAGTATTATTTCAATACTGTTAGAGTTGTAGTTCAAGAGTAATTGAGTGATAAAGTATCCCCCTCCCACCTCTTTTACTGATGTAACACTGCTCACCTCAGAGCAGCAAGACTGTCGCAGAGAGGGACAATGTACAGTGAGCATAAGGAAAAACCTATCAAGGGGGGCAGGGTTTTCCATATGCTCACAGTAAGAAGAAAGTCCCTTTCTGCGAGCTGTCCGGTCAAGAGACCAGATTCTACATCTGAGGGGAGGTGGCTTACACTAGATTAATAGGACAGGAGGGGGATACTTTATCATTCAATTATTCCTGAACTACAACTCGGACAGTATTGAAATACCACTCTCCATGGCCCAAATCCTATGAAGATTAATTGGAACTGCTGTTTTTGTGAAACATTACTATCCCTTTAAAAAAGTCCAGCTGAAATGATTTGGACTGATCCTTTGTTACTATGGTGTAATTGTTTTGTTCCAAATTTACTAAGCTTTTCACTTTATATATAGGGCTGTATACAGAAAGAAAGGATAAGCAATTTTGGAGCAAACCAACTGCACCATAGAGGACAGGGGAAAATAACAAATAACAAATACCAGTTATTTATAGTGGAATGGTCAGTATGTACCGAATAGGTGAAGCAATTTTAATAATACCTATATTGATGTTTTTCAATTTTTATTTCAAGCAATAGTTTATGAGATATTTAGCAACAACATGACTAGTGGTGGTAGAGGTGGTGGTAGAAGGTATATGGCACTGGTGAGACTCTATGACTTTTAATCTCTAATACACAGTCACTCTTCTCCATGGTTTGCTCTTGAACAACAGCAGTAGGAGACATTGGTGTTACTGAAGAAAATATTGCTCCACTCCCAAAGACACCTACAACCTGCTCCACTCCCAAAGACAACTACAACCTTCAACTCTACCCTCTCAGACCTGTACACTTTTAAGAGGGCTGCTAGTGATTCAATTCATAACACCTATGATGTGCTGAAGGTGTGATTCCCATTCAAACCCGTGGTTATGCTTAAGGTGGAATCTCAATCATGATGCGTTGATTTGATCCTGCATTCTACTACTCGCATCATTTTACAGAGACAACAGATAGGAACATGTTTATCAACTGGATCATGAGTGAAGGATCTCCATATTGTAGATTTCATAGACTGAGGAGTTCCTGAGGAGCTGCTACTTCATCATCATTACTACAGGGCATGAAGTTGGAATAGTAGTAGTAATAATAGTAGTAGTAAGAGGAGGAGGAGGAGGCAGTGGCTCTGTACCTTGGGAAGGAGTAGAATCATTGATAGGTAGGATTGTTGATGTTGACCTTTGTTGCTGCTTAGTTAATAATGTGAATGTGACTGGGTGTGTGTTGATCTTGGAAGCATTGACTGTAACGATGATTACCAAGGGGATTGTGTAGTTTTAGGAATGTTTATTTATCCAAATTTTCCAGTTGATCTCCCAAAGAGTTTATGTAGGCATACTTCACCTTTTCACAGTGGAAGATTTGTTTTTCCACATAATTATTAGCCTCTAATTGAACCATAACACAGGACGGTGAGGAATGTGGAGGAACATATTCTAAATCGACATCATCAATTATTAGGTCAGCAGAGCATCAGTAGCATCATTTGATATTACAAAATTACCTTCCTCCCCACTATTTCCTATTCTTTATATTTTTTAAAGTCTGAAAAAGTTTCCTTTCATTTTTTCACTTAGGAGAATTTATAGAACATTGATATTGACCACTAGGTTGCTGCAAGGTGTCACTGTCCAACTCAGCAGTTGGTCTCACTACGCTAAATACTACCCCACTACAGCAACAGCACTAGAATGTGACTCATTGTCATCTTTCCTGTTAAAAAGCTTAGTATTACTACTGGTGGAACTTTTTGTATAACTTTACTCACAGGTTCTTCAGCATGAGGAGGATCATCACCATATACCTCACAAGCTGCGGCAACCATGACCACAGTCAGTTTTCTTACTATAGCTTTGTTACTACACACAAGTCAATGCACTCTTCATAGTCCTTTCTCTTACCCCAACCAAACTGGTGGACATAATGACAGTAATGTTAATTTTTACTGTAAAGTATATGACAGAGCTGTTATCTTCAAAACATCTGAATTATGCAATTATTAGCACAGGACAACATTTTAATCACATTTAATTATGCTGTAGATATCTCTTGTATCTGTTGTTGTCCCTCTCATGTTGTCCACTGAGTCTGAGGAGGAGGAGGAGGAAGTGACTAGCAGTACTGAACCAATGCTGTCCAGTCCCCCTAAATCACCCCAAGGGATCTTGGGGAATTTAGTGAGAAGGGAGGGAGAAATGGGAATGGGAAGGAAGGGAGAAAAGGGAATGGGAAGGGAGGGAGAAAAGGGTAGTACTAGTGAGAGCAGGACAGGTCAGCTGCCTGCGCTTGCTGCAAGACGTGCTGCCCCTGCTGCCAGTGCCACCATTGCTGTACCTGCAGCCACTAGTGTTGTACCTGCTGCCAAGCATGCTGCCACCAGTGTTGTACCTTCTGCCAGACGTGCTGCTACTAGTGTTGTACATGCTGCCCCTGCTGCCAGTGCCACCTTTGCTGTACCTGCAGCCACTAGTCTTGTACCTGCTGCCAGACATGCTACCCCTGCTGCCAGTGCCACCATTGCTGTACCTGCAGCCACCAGTGTTGTACCTGCTGCCAGACGTGCTGCCCCTGCTGCCAGTGCCACCACTGCTGTACCTCCAGCCACTAGTGCTGAACCTGCTGCCAGCGCTGAACCTGCTGCTAGTGCTGAACCTGCTGCCACCAATACTTTGCCTGCTGCTAGTGTTTCTTGTAGTACTCAGGGGGGAAGGAGAAAATGATGCGAAGTGTGACAGCAAGGGACCCTAAATCACACTTGCCATTCCCAAGCAGTCCTGCTACTGCTAGTATTACTGCTACTAAGGTCCAGCAGCTTTTTAGCCTTAGGAGTGAAGGAGGGGGTAATCCACAATATCATGATATTACTAGTGACTGTGAGACTGAGGAGGAAGACTCTGTAGCTGAACTTGATGTGATTGGTGTTGGTAGTAGCAGTAATGGTGAAGCAGCCGGAGTGGTAGGGGAAACATTTTACAGCATCCAGTCTAGCGGTCAAGGGAGCCCACGCCATTCTCCTGACCCTAGGACTGGGAGTTCTCTTCATGACAGTGTCCAGGTGGAACATGAACCTGAAGAGGCCAGAACTGGTGTTGGGGGAGGAGAGCAGGCTAGGAATTAATACTACCACCACCAGCAGGAACACAGATCAGCTGCCTGTGCCTGCTGCTATTTCTGCTAGTGCTAGTCTGCCTTCTTCTTCAGGTCAAAAGCCAATGGCAAGTGTGACATTAGGGGACCCTCTGTCACATTGTCCGTCACCTCCTCCAAGCAGCAGTGAGATGTCTGGAATAGAGCAGCAGCAGCAACAACAAAAGCATGCATGGACTAGTGGTGGTGGTGGTGATGATGCTGGAGAAGCTGGGTTGGAAGAGACATTGATGGCCTTTTTAGCAGAAACTGAGAAGGAATGGGAGACAGGAATGAGGATGGGCATCACCACCACCACTAGCAAGGACATCTTGAAATTAGAGGAATTTGCAACTGCTCTAATTCCTTTTGATGCTGGGATGCAAGGGCAGCAGGATGCTGAGGAGCAGGTTAGTGTGCCACAGACCACAGTTGACACAGTGGGAATGGGGTCAACAAGCAATGCGGGACTAGGACAGGTTCCACTTGTCAGCAGTAGCAATGCTACTGATCCTAGTTGCAGTGCTGACTCTGAGGCAGAAGCAGCAACATTATCCGCTGCCACAGACAATGAAGAGGAATGTGGAGGACAAGAAGAAGAGGCTCTCCACCTTTCCCTTTCCCTCTGAAGTCATCATGGGTGTGGGACTATTTTTCTGTTGGGGCAGGCACAGTACAGTCATCAGCAACGGCACTGTCCACAATTTGTGACAAAAAGTCAGTGAAAAGAGGAAAGGAGGGAACACAACTTAGCACAAGCACCCTCATATCACACTTGAAACCCAAACACCATGACATTTGCTCCAAACATGTTAAAGCCAAACATCCACCACAGAAATCAAGCACCGCTTTTGCTGTCCGTGAATCACCAGAAAGGCAACAAGAGGTGAGGCGGAGATCAAAGAGGAGGAGGAATAGAACAACCCAGGCAGAGACTGGAAGTTCCAGGACAAGTGAAACAACTAGCTCGCCATCACCTGCTAGGGTAACTACATCTTCTGCCAATCCTCCGCGTTCATTACCTCCCCCACCAAATTATAGCCACTCTGTTGATGTTAGGATGTGGCAGTTCATCTCTACCCATTGAACACTGTGTGGTGCACTGACCACACATGCCAATGTGGTGGAGGAGAATCGCAATCAGTGCCTCAAGTGGCATCTGAGGAGATTCCATTCTGCAGAATATGCTAAGATGGTGACAGGGAGGGTTCATCACTACTATTAAACTGTCAGCAAGTTGTAACGTGTCCTAAGCGGGGTCTGGACAGGGGGTATAGTGACAGCAGCAGTACTTGGTTTAAGGTGTCATGGTGTTTGGATACAGTTGTGCCCCCAGATGTTATTTACCACACACACTGTGCACATTGCAGTTGCTGATGGAAGCCACAGTTCCTGTTCTCAAGGGAAAAATGTATATTCTAATAACAACACACCCATGATTTTGGAGGAGGAGCAGGTGGAGAAGAATTATTGGCCAACTTCTTCTTTTCTCCACATAGACTGGGGGCTACTTATTCTGCTGCTACTGCCTCAGGCACATCACTGGAGCCAGTTATGGCAAGTGGAACCTTCATCATCCATCTTCCATGTTACTGCTATTGTTGATCCCATTCCCTTTCAGCTGTCTTATCATCCTGCCGCTTAAACAACTCAGCAGCAGCAGTACGAACAGCAGTTGCAACTCAGGAGGACATTTGACAGTGGCCACTGGCCAACATAACCTGCAGGCATTAGGCCAGTAGGGCATTTTTATTTTTTTCTCAGGGCTTGTGTTTTGAAAAAAATGAAATAAAAAATAAAAATAAAAAACAAAACTAGTCCTACAAAAAAATAAACAATTTTTTGGGGGTTTGTTACTAACAAGCCTAAGTCCTACAAATCAATGTTTCCTTAGGACTTGTGCCAAACAAGCTTAAGTTCTAAAATCAATGTTTCTTCAGGGCTTGGGCCTCTAATAACTTTAAGTCCTACAAAGGCCACTAACCACAAATCAAATAAATCATCCTCTACAAAATACTCTATCAAGTCAAGTATCAGTCCACCCCAGTGGCAGCTTATGTCAGGGGGTTCCTGTCACTGTCACTTTAAATACAAATGTCTTATTTTATTTTATTGATTTAATTTTTTATTAACTGTCCCCCCAATAGCAGTCAAGAAAGCCCCCCCAAAACAAATTCCCTGTTCAAATGATTCATTCATTCACCAATACAGGCACCCTCCTCAGACCCCTTTATACCATGTCTTACGGTTTTTATTTTATTTTATTTGATTTGATTTAGGATTTTTTTTTTTATTAAGTGCCCCCCAATCCCAGGAAACAACCCCCCAAAAACATTCCCTGTTCAACTGATTCTTTCCCCACACTCCACCAACACAGGCACCCTCATGTCCCTTTTATACAATGTCTTTGGGAAATAAATTATTATTTGTAATGTGTTGTGTGTAACTTCTATGTTCCCATTGATTTCAATGGACAAAAAAAGCAGAAAATCTGTACTTTTAGCTGGAAATTTTTCGACAAGTGGAAAGTGCCATTTTTCGCCAATTTCAGTTTGAGGTTGGAAAGTTTTGCCCATCCCTACTGACAAGTTAACACGGCAGGAATACAGGGGGAAAACGCTTTACATGGGTAAGAATTACATTATTATCATTGGTTTCAATGCAATGAAATAGGGGAAAAAGTGGAAAAAAAAACCTGCAGTAGAATGGAATTGCCATTATTCACATGTTTTGCATTTTCTGAGAACATTTTTGGCCATCACTACTGTGGAGAGTTAGTGACGGAATGAGATGGGAGAGCACTGTGGAGGGTGGGTGAGGGAGGAAGGAGATAGGGGGTGTGAAGTGGCTATGCCTTGGAGGACTAAGGGCCATATGCTCAAAAGAAAAGTGGAGGAGTTCTGGGTCAAACCATTTGCACTACAGGGGAAAACTAAATTTTTCCATTCATTTAAATGGGGATTCTAACCCTCTGAATGCTAGAGTGGTCTCTAATGCATTGATAAGAAATGCAGTGGACCACTCTCTAGCATCTAAGGGACTAAAATCCCCTTTTAAATCAATGGGAAATTTCAACATTTTTAGTTTTCCTCTATATTTTAATTGGTTTGCCACAGAACACCTCAACTTTTCTTTTGAACTCACAGTCCTAAGTCTCTGAATGCATTTGTTAAACCATTCCCTACTCTGCGGCTATCTGTTCCAGGAAAAAGTCCATCTGGCAATGTCTCCAACTTGCTCATGTCTAGCTATGCCCATTTCTAGCACAGAGGTGCATGAGACAAGGGGAGAGATTCACTAAGGTGAGATAAAGAGGTGATACAGAGGAGATAACTTCTCCAGTAATATCACTTCTCCAGATCCTATGTTATTCTGTGGAGCCAACTCACTAACATTTCTTAAGTTTTGGAGATCTTAGTGCATGGGCTCAATAGAATAACATAGGAACTAGAGAAGTGATATCACTGGAGAAGTCATCTTTACTTTGTCACCTCTTTATCACACTTTAGTGCATAACCCCCCTGGAATCAGGAACTCTAGGTCATGTGACTGTCATAGAGAGAGAGAGAGAAATAGATAGACACATAGATAGATTGGTTCAACTGTGCAGTCTCATTATATCAACATTTTGGCCAATAGTACAGATTCTATAAAGATTGTTCTAATCGTATATAATTTATTTGGTTTGTAATATGCTTTTAGCAAAAAGAAAATGTTTATACTGTACAAGCAGGTGTACTTTGTCAGAATCAATAGGTTTCCTGTCTTCTTAAAAGTCTCAATTTATGTATTGCGTAATCCAGTTGACACAACTGCTTTTTCTCAGTGAGCCACCCATAAACATTTTGTCAATAAGAATGCAGTATATGGACAGTGTTCAGTTGTTGGACATTAAGCAGAAGACACAGTCCACTGTAATAAAAGTCAGTTCAGTAAACATATGAAATGTCTTTCTCTGTTGAGCCTAGCTTATGGTTACAAAACAAACATATGTGTATAAGGTAATAAAATACACATGTTATTTTATAACAATGTCAGATTGCATAACATTCTATATCCATACCTGCTATTTTCTTACTTTATTTGCTAAAGGATTTCTATGGCATCACTTGGCTTTGAGTCAGTCATCTTGAAGGAAGGCAAAGATAATTACCGAAGCAGTAGTTATATATCTAAGTAATCTTGAAAGCTTTCACTCTAAAGGCACTCAGCTAATAAAGTTATCACTTTTAATCTACTAGTCTCCTAATTTTAAAGGAATAGTAATGTTTCGTAAAAACAGCAGCTCCAATTAATCTTCATAGTATTTGGGCCATATAGAGTGTTATTTCAGTACTGCCAGAGTTGTAGTTCAAGAGTAATTGAATGATAAAGTATCCCCCTCCCGCCCCTTTTACCTAGTGTAAGCTGACTCTCCTCAGATGTGGAATCTGGTCCTGGGACTGGAGAGCTCACAGCAAGGGACAGTCTTCTTACTGTGAGCATAAGGAAAGCCCTGCCCCCCTTGACAGGTTTTTCAGGTTTTTCCCTTATGCTCACTGAAGATTGTCCCTCTCTGTGATCCATCCGGACAGTCTTGCTGCTCTGAGGTGAGCAGTGTTACATGAGTAAAACGGGGGGAGGGGGTAACACGTTCAAGGGGAAAATTCATAGTGTCCATTATGATTTTCTCATAACAGTAAGTAAGGAAAGTGGGGGTTATTAACAGGAAACATTAGTTCTTCAATGTAAAGACATCAAGATTTTAAGCAACAAAAGCAGCTTTCAAACGTTCTCTCCTTACACTGCAGAAGAATATCCGCCAAGCTTCAGTGTGCTGTGAACAAGCTGCAGACGCTTATGTCGTCTTCCATTCACACATACTTTTGTGGTTGTTAAAACAATTTTTGTCCTTAGTTCATGGCCACAGAATGAGTGATTTTGTAATATGACCCTTGCTAGATGACTCATTGGGGTGAAAACTGACTTTATCTTCATCTGTTTTTACTGTAATTATTACACCAGAGTGATTGTGACTATGTATGAGTTGAATCGGAGAGCACTTCCTGCTAGGGAAACGTCACACTGATTATTGCTGTCTTGTACGCACTGTATTGATTATATGAACTTGAGGTTAGCAGATAATGTTATCATGGTCAAAACAATTTCATATGAGAATGACATTAAAAAACAAACTGTGTTAGGATCAAAGCCTTAAAGTGCATCCAAGTTTTGACTGAACTCAGCCATCCAATTCACATAATTAAAGAAAAGAGTAAAAAAAAAAACATGTGAAATAGTTCAACACAAAGCTACTGACTCCTCAGATCTTTAGAATTGACTGTAAACATTTAACAAATCAGCCAGTAAAGAGGTTAAGTAAACATCTTAAACTTGTTATTCTTAAGTGCGTGATTCAGCTTGTGCCAGTGATGTGGGGTTAGTACAATGAAACACAACTGATAACGACTATAACTTCCCTCTAATTGACCAACTTTTCTTACAGAAAGATTTGCAGATATTTTTTTAAATCCTTTTTTGGCCTAAATATGTAGCATTATTGAACTACAAAATATTAAAGTGGAACTACCACCCTTAAAAAACATTGCCCCAAATAATTCCCCATCTGGCGACTAGCTGCGCAGTAGCGCTAGTCTCCAGAATTATTACTGCGTTCATGAGAATGAGCCACTACTCCGGTACTGACAGGCAGGAAGGAGCGCAGGCATCTTTCCATAGTGATGTCTGCGCGCCAGCACTGTCAGTCCCAGCCGGCTCCAGGAGGCGTTGCTAGGAGCCGTTCGGCTCCGGAAGGGAGTGGCAGCGCAAGCGCGCAGACATCGCTATGTAAAGATCTCTGTACTCCTTCCTGCCTGTCAGGAACGCGGTAATAATTCTGGCGACTAGCACTACTGAGCAGCTAGTCGCCAGATGGGGAATTATTTGGGACAATGTTTTTTAAGGGTGGTAGTTTCGCTTTAAAGGGAAATTATCTGGTTCTACTACTTCTGTTCCTATGTGTTTAAGCCATTGAGTGCCAGCGATCAATTTAAAAATGTTGCATGCAAAAGAGCTTGCGACTACATGGCGCATTAACCATGTCGCCATGATAAAAATGGTGACATGAGAATCTTGCTCTGCATGAAAGCGAGAGATTCTCAAGTTGCGATATGAAATGTTGCAAAGCAGTCTCTTATAATTATCTATTACCTTCTCAAAACAGACACATATCCACAGTCTGAATGAAATAATATATATAGATAAGCCCCAACCATGGTAGTATAAATTCCTTTGACTCCAGTGATCTAGCTTCCCTGTACTGCAGTTGCTGTAGTGGAGACATCAAGTCCTGATAGCCACAAACTGCCTACCCTCTCTCATCCAGTACTGTTCCCTGGTAGTATAGATTCCTATAACTCCAATGATCTAGTGATACCATGATCCCATGGGCACGACTTGAGAATATTGTGCTTTCATGCAGTGCATTTTTATCATGGCGACATGGTTAATGCGCCATGTAGTTGCACCCTTTTTTGCGTGAGACATATGAATAGGATACCGAGTGCTAGTGAGGTGCACAACGCATAGCAAAGCGATGCATTGCACACCCCTCTGGCACTCAAACTTTATCAACTAGACAACCAGTGGCTCTCCAGCTATTGAAGACTACAGTTCCTGCTCTGTTGGCTTGTTGAGGATGATGGAAGTTGTAGTCTTTAACTGCTGGAGAGTCACATGTTGTTGACCATTGCTCAATGGGCTGCACTATGTAACCCAATTTAGCTCTTATTAGTTATTATTTGAGGGCCAGAACACAAAACCTCTTGGCTGGTAGGAGGACTGGGCTTTTCATGTCTAGGTCTTAAAGGGGTAATGAACCCATTGAATAAATGAATAATACATTTGGCAAAAGGACGTACCTAGATAAGTGTCATTCATACATACGTCTAGTATAGTGATACACTTTTTTACATTGGATCTCTGTTGTAGTTTATTAGTAGTTGTTTTCAGTTTGTAATATGATGACTCTAAAGAAACTCACTAGTGAAACATATTGTATACAGTCAAGAAGGTTGGACTATATGCACATTGAGGGCTAGATTCTACTGCAGGTGCTAAATGTTAACACCCGTTTTAGAAAATATTTTCCTATTGAAGTCTATAGGGAAACCTGGAGATAAACGCAATGATAAAATTAGCATCTGTGATAGAATCTAGCCCTAAAACAGAGTGAAAGGTATTTACACTGCAGGTGATACTTCATTCAAAAGTTATTACAATTCAACTCAAACCATGTGTCCTTTTTGTCAGTGTTTGGAGAACTTCTGGTCATTGACGGTAGCTCTCCACGGAATTATTTGCGCCCTATGTTTGTCTTAGAATTACTCCACCTTTGTTTGTGCAAATAGCCATTAGCATTTGGTTGAAACATTTTTTTTTATAATTCCCATTTCTTTCAAAAAGGCAAAAACTTAAAGACTTAGCATTTGCTTCAAACTTTTTTCACAGTTCTCATTGATTTCAACAGGGAAAAAAATTAAGGTAAAAAGAAATTCCCACAGAAGAAAAAAACGCTATTTTCCAACTTTAAGATTCTGCTCTGGGGATTTTTTCCCATCCCTCTTGTCCACACCTCCTCTAGAACGCCAGTGTTTCCTATGCAGCAGTGCGCATCTTTCATAAGAAGTCAGTATTGGAACTATGCCCATAAAAATATATGACTTTTAATGTACTAAACCCTTTGAATTCCAAGAATGTACTGAAAAACATCTACAAAAATGATTTACTATTGAAATGCCGGCATGGAAATAGCGATAATCAAAAGGGCGACGTGAAAATGTCACCCTTGTCAAAACGGCAATGTCAAAATGTTGCCGATGTAAAAATGGCGACCTCATTATGTCTACGTGTACAGAGGGGCCTGGGAGCTCCTGATTCAATGTCAATATTTTTTCTTTTAAATATTACATGTCATAGGGAGAGAGTATGATCCATAAATAAGTGCACAAACACATCTAATATGGAGTTAACAGACCACATCTTTATTTAGCTATTTTCACTCATATTATTATTCTTGTCCAAACAAACAATAATTAACCATTAACCACAAATCAATCATTAACCAAGCATGGCCAGATTGTATGGGCTCATGCTAACATTCCCCTACATTCTTCAGCTCTACAGCTGCTCCCAACGTTCATCAGCCCTCACAGCTGACTCCACCATTCTTCAGCACTCAACAGCTGACTCCACCATTTTCAGCACTTACAACTGATTCCACCATTCTCAGCACTTACCGCTGATTCCCAATGAATTACCCCATTGGCCACCACTTTAGCGTCAATGGGTAACGTCACCTCCCCCGACCTAAGTCCAGGGCAAACTCCCAAAGGGCTTCTGCTCAAGGATAAAATCTCCTAACTTTACCACATCAGTTATCGATCCCTGAAAACCATGCAAGGACTATCCGCCCAGCTAGACATACACAACCATATCACACACCATAAAGGGAAGGAGGGATACTTCCTCTGTCTCCTCTTCCTCCAGACAAAACTTGCCCATTTCTTGTCTCCAGCCTTTTAAGCTATTTTCTTTTCTCCTACCCTCATACACTCTTCCTTTATGCATCAACCCTCCCCATGACATGCTTACCCTCCTGTACCCTGTGTTCCCTTCCGGGGAATTTCTTGTCATAGGAAAAGGGTATAATCCATAAATAAGTACAAAAACACGTCTACTTTGGGGTTAACAGACCACAGCTTTATTTAACTATTTCCACTCATATTATTCTTCTTGTTCAAACAAACAATAATTAACCATTAACCACAAATCATTCATTAACCACGCATTGTCAGATTGTACGGGCTCATGCTAACATTCCCCTACATTCTTCAGCACTACAGCTTCTCCCAACGTTCGTCAGCACTCACAGCTGACTCCACCATTCTTCAGCACTTAACTGCTGACTCCACCATTTTCAGCACTTGCAGCTGATCCCACCATTCTCAGCACTTACCGCTGATTCCCATTGAATTACCCCACTGGCCAACAGTTTAGCTTCAATTGGTAACGTCACCTCCCACGACCTAAGTCCGGGGCAAACTCCCAAAGGGCTTCCGCCCAAGGATAAAATCCCCTAATTTTACCACATCAGCTATCGATCTCTGAAAACCATGCAAGGACTATCCGCACAAGGCCCAACTGTCAATACCTTGACCAGTTGGGCCCCCTGCCACCAGGCACTACGATCGATGCTGCAACCCGTCGGGCCCCTCACACCCACTAACACTATGGTCTGTACCCCCATTACCGCACAGCAAATGAAAAAGCAACACACACAGTCCCCAAAGGGCACCACCCAATAACCAACCCCGTAGAACCAAACCCTCAAAACAACCACAAACAACCAGCGAGAACTAGCCGCAAACCATCCCAACAAACAGGTACTGTCCTCACGTACAGAACTCACAACCTAAATCCCAGTAACCCGTAGGCGCACAGCACAGTATACAAAGAGAACAGAACAGGCACCCCCACAAAACTTGCCAACTGCACCCACCGTAAGCACTGGACAAACCACACCAAACCACAGAGAACAGCTGCCGAAGATCAAGACACTCAAACATTAAAATCACTAAAAGACACTGTACAACCTACATACCCATAGATACAGCAATAAACAGCCATACATCCATAGACGCACCCCAGTCACCCACACATAGGTAGCCAAGCATCCACCCCCACTGATCGTACACCCACTAACCCAAACACAAACATACAGACATACCCACCCAAAGGGCGTAAACAAGGTTATACTATGTAGAAGGAAGGTCTGATAAAATACCCATAGATTCGGCCGAAGCAAAGCATATCACTGTCAAATCTCAGGGATAAGATGCCATGGTAAAAATCGAGGTACTTTTTTTTTTTTTTAAATAACCCAGTGTATCATGTTACAATACACACACCAACCTACAGCAACCATACCCCCCCACCTACAAGAGCAGGCTGTGTACCAACCACAAAAACTGACCCCTGATGATATACATAACAAACACAACCATACAACACCTTATCCAACACACACCCATAGGCCAGCCCATAAAACATCACCAACCTCCACGAGCACCCATGGAAACCAAACCCCTAACTTGAGCCACACACACACCAGTCCCCCAGCAGTTGCACCAGAGGCATGAATATGCCCTTGACACCCCACCCAAAAAGAGACACACGTATATACAGAACAACAACATACCAATATATATACCTATACCATACACACACACACACACATATATATATATATATATATATATATATATATACCAACAGGGTCACCCCCATATTACTGCCACACACCATTACCTAGCCAGAGTAACCACATACATACAGCAAGACCCACGCACAGGAACCTCCACCCCAGCCGCAGCAGAGACAGAGACATACCTAGCAGCCAAAACCCCAGAAACTGACAGCCAATCCCCACAGGATACAACCGGAGTGATCACCATAAAAAAACCCCCACAACCAACGAGGAGTCCAATGTCAGCCAACAAGGAACACACCGAGAAACCCTACCCACCAGCCAAACTATAAACACACAAGCATCAAAATATACTTGCTGGATTGTAACCGGAGCCACCAGAAATGGAAGACTCTAGCGCACTGGCATGGCAACCACCAACAACCATAAGCCCCAACTGTCATACAGCAGCACGCGTCATCACGTACCCTTGCACCAACTGCAGTGTTCACCATATACGCAGTGGGACCCAAGAGCAGCTCCATTCACCCTTCCTCAGCATTGTAGCTGGCCATCAGCACCAAGATGTGCCTGGCTACACGGTCGGCCGCTACCCGGCACGTGCACTACACCACCTATAAGCCTGGACCAGCAGGACATCAGCCTGGAGGACACCCAGCTCAGCCACTCCATCCAGCAGAAAGATTCCCTAAGACAGCTGGAAAAAATAGTGCACACGTGAAAATTGAACACTAGATCTGTGCCCCCAACCGTCTGCATCAGGTAGTCAAACCGTAACCAGCACCACCAGGGAAAGAAGCACCGCCAAGGGCTGGCATGCGGACAACTAACTACGAGGAACCAGAGATATGCAGATAGACCACCAGGACTCATGAGGCACCCATGCCCAGAGCACCACCTGAGCACACCTCACTCCAGGACCTCCATGCACAAGCGGCACAAAGTGCCATCCCGGTTGGAATACCCCTCGCACTGCAAACTCCCTGCACCATCGGCAGAAGGTAATCCCACTCCACAATCAAAAACACCAGCCACCTGTGAAAAGAAAATTAGGGGGGGGAGGGGATAATACCACTTGGAAAAAAACACCCAGCAGCCAGCCTGTAGCGACTATCCCCAGCAAACCAAAACCACCTGCTGCAGTAACCACCTCACAGTGGGAAGGAGCAGCCACACATCAGTCAAACCGGAAAACCCTGGTACGCCAGCCAGGCCATGACATAACAGCGCCAGATCATCAGGGACCTGAACATGTCTTTACCATCTATACATATATATACACACACTTTTTTTTCTTTTTTGGTGTTGTTTTGTATGTGTTTTTATTTATGTATACTAATTTTTTTTTTTTTTTTTTTTTTTTGTGCTTGCACACAGACTCCATGCCAGCAAGAAAAAGAAGCCACAGACATACAGGAAGACCAAAACAAAGATATAACTAGCTCCCGTCGTAGTCCCACAGGGACCAGAACCCAAATCTGCAAACATACACGCATGCACACACACACACACAAACAGATAAAGAAATAGGAAGAAAGACCTAGAGGTAAAAACACTCATGCATACACACACATGCTTTTTTTTTGTGTGTGTAAATCAAAGCTGACCAGAGGTAGGAGACAGCAGCTGAAGTAATAGGTCCAGTGACTCCAACATATAGTCCCCCACTGGAGGCCCCAGAAGCCACATGGCCAGACCTTCAAAAAGGAAAAGAAGAAAACACCCCATAAAATGGAAAGTCAGAAGAGAGACTGACAAAGGAGGGGAACAGGAACGGACCAAGGAAGGAAATTAAAAAACTAGCGAGGAGAAGAAGACGGAACCAAAGAAAAAAGCAATGACCTGGAAACACACAAGAGGACAGGGAGAAAGACAGAACAAAAGAAAACCCCAAACAAGAAAACAAGAACGTAGAGGGGCGGAAGTAGAAAGTAGACCAGCAACCAGAAGCCGGCACAACCGGCGAAAACAGAGGACTGCAAAGGGAGCAACAGAGGTAGGAGACAATAAAGAGAACCAGCCAAGAGTCAAGGAAAGAACAGCAAAAGAAAACAATGCGGAGACAGAGAAACTAAAAAGAGAAGGTACACCATGGGATACAAGGAAAACACAGACACCGGCGCAAGCAGGCGAAGAAAAAGAGGCGCAAGAAAGGGAAGAGCAGCAGGGAAAACACCACCCACCATGGAAACCGGAGGCCAGGCACAGGCAATCAGCTGGGAGAACAGCAACACTGTTGAAGCACCTGTGTGGGGGGGGTGCAAACACTGTTGAGGCCCAAGGAAGGCTACCAGTTCCATCCAACACCTCCTCCCCCATTGCAGAATTCACAACCGCACCACTGCCCATGTCAAAGCGGAAGGAGCATGCCGTGCTACCTGTAAAGCAAGGGCCCAGCCCGCAGGCCAAAGCCTCCCCCCTTGCGGATATCCAAAGTTAGGAGAAGGAAGCAGAGGATCCCCGACTTCGTCCCTACTGCAGGAGGGAAGCAGCCTGAGCATAGTCATTTCCAAATAAACCGCGGCCAAAGGAACAGGAAAGCTCAGCCCTGAAGTAAGGGGAAACCTACCCACCAAAGCCAGCCGGTCCACGTCCAGCAGCCACAACTCCCTTGTCGGTACCGTTGACAGACCGTCTTGCCAGGCGGTGGCTGTAGGAAGCCCCACATGTCAGGAGCCAAACTGTAGCAGCACCAGTGCCAGGCAGAGTAGCGGCTCACCCGTTGCAGGGAATGCGCCCCCCCCCCCCCATGACGTCTGCCTGTGTCCGGAGCTCTGGCCACATTCCATGGAATTGGCAGAAGGGGAGACAGAAAGAAAAAGATAGGGGAGAAAAACCACCGCCCGCAGCACGGTAGGGAGAAAAGAGTGGATGGGCGAGGGGAAAAGACAGACAAAAAGACAGGGAAGGACAGCAACCAGGAGGCCATGATTGGAGGCAGACCGGAGCACAGAATCCAGGAGACTCCGTGGGGTCTGGAGTGAGCAGCCACAGCACCAGAAAACCGGATGGAGAGAGACAGGCAGGAATGCTGGAATTCAGACAGCTTCAGGGATGATGCTTCCTCTGTCCCCTCTTCCTCCAGACAAAACTTGCCCATTTCCTGTCACCAGCCTTTTAAGCAATTTTATTTACTCCTCCCCTCACACACACACTTCCTTTATGCATCAACCCTGCCATGACATGCTTGCCCTCCTGTACCCTACGGTCCCTTCCTGGGAATTTCTGAGCTACTAACCCCTTCTACACTGGATAATGTGTTGGAGACCACTTCAGCATCCGAGGGGTTACGCTATCAGTGCTCTCTATCTCATCCTGTTTTGTCAGCGCTGAGAACCAGAAGTCATCTGGTCTTCAAAGGGTTAATCGGATGACAAACTACTTATCCCTATAGGCATAGTAGGTTTCCAACATATTGCTTTACAATGGGTTGGAGACTTACTATGTCTCTAGGGATAAGTAGTTCTTAATCAGGTTAGCTCTTTGAAGACCAGAGGGCTCCAACTAAGAAGAAGAGCTTAACGGGTTACCTGGGCATCCCCAGCCTACATGAGGTGCAGAACAGGAAATGACTGTATTCTGATGCATTTTACTCCTGTGTCTAATAGCAATAAAGGGTGTTTGAATATAAGTGCCTTTTTGATAGTGATGCCAGGTGCCTGCTATTTTTAAAGGCTTTTGAGCCAATGACTATGAAAATGGGTTTAAGGTGACACGGGCGACATTTTTAGTCCACCACTCTGCCGTTTTGACATAAATGACATACGTGACATTTTTAAGGCATCCTTCTGACACAGGTGATTTTGATGTCACCCTTTTGACGGTCGGCATGTAGGATATATTTCAATAGGATGCCCCCAGGTCGCAAACTTTTCTGTCCATACACAGAGGTTTCTAGCTTCTGCTCCCTGCCATGACCCCTTGTTTTAAAAATAGATCAGACCTTTTTGGGGGGCAATCAGGACCCTCCCAATGCCCCCAGCTCTTGATTGCCCAGCCAATAGCACTGGGCAATCAATAGCGACTGTCCTGTCTCCACACTACACAAACATCCAGTAGGAGTATGTGATCTGCCAGCGCACCCATATGCCTCCTTCTTGGCGACCTTCCTTGCTGTGTGTTTGATGCATCCCCGTGTCAAAGAAGCAAAGATGCAATAAGATGGACTTTGGCGTATTTCCATGAAGAGATAGTTGTCCTATGAATGACAACAAAGCCTAGTATAGGATCTTTTTCAAATGGTGACATCAACAACACAAGGACATTAGATGAAATCTGGATGTAAACTTTAATTACTGTGATTGGCTGTAGGATATCTTCCATATTTTATTGTTCCAATGTGTAGATTTTATTAAACTTTTTATCTTGTGACTATGTGTCTAGTAAAGAGTTACATTATGTAGGACAGACTGCACAGATAAGGAGTCCAATTTAATTAGCACAATCATCCTGATTTGTAATAATTGTCATGATCACACTGAATCATTTTTCTTAATAACAATAATTTCCACTGCTGATAAGAAGACATTATTTCACTGGCAGCATCTTGTGTTTATCTAGCGGGATGTGTAATGCATATGTTCTTTCCTAATCTGACTGGAAAGCATCATTACATTCCTCTTTGTCAGAGTGGGAGTAAGGACTCAAACACTATTTTCCTATTGACCTCTCCCAGAGGTGCACTTGTCCAGACCGATAAGGTACTGTTTAATTTCATCTCGTCTTGTTAGATCACAGTGTATAACCTATCACTGCTTTACAGTAGGGTCATAAATGCTACTTTTCTTGTTAGGGTTAACCCTTTTAGTACCAGAGAGGTATCCAACAGAATGCATTGGATATCTCTCTGGCACTCAAAAGGGTTTTAACCCTTTGAGTGCCAGAGGGGTACGCAACGCATTGCTTTGCAATGCGTTGCGTACCCCTCTGGCACTCAAAGGTTTAATGCCTTGGATTCTAAAACCATTTACAATTCACTGCAAAGCAATGATATGGATACATCTCTGGTATCCAAGGGGTTAAATGAGCACTTATGAAAAAATAAGTTATAATGTTTTGCCTAATTCTGTGAGTGACATTAGAAGGGAAAAAGACATGGCGGGGGGCTGTGAAGACCACCACCGACACTCATGTATTGGAATGGACATACGCTATCAAGCCACTGAGGAAATTCACTGCCCTCAGACACAGTATCAAAGAATATCCAGCTGCTCTCTCAGTAAACTCGCTCTTCCCAATGCGGCACAGACATCCAATTACGAACAGGTAACTTAAAAGAGGAAGCATCAGATAGTGTATTGTATACACTCTATTATCTTAATAGATAAAATTGTACTCACATTTAAAACTGGCAAGATGTTGGTATCAACTGTTCCGACAAGCACGCTTTTGGAGAGTTTGACCCCGTCTCCGTTTAGGTAAATACTGGAACTTGCTCCAAAAATAGCAGGCGGAGGCTTCAACTTGGTTTATCCAGTTCTTTTAATAAAATCACTAAAAACAATGATCAGGTTTAGGACGCTAATACGTTTAGTGGCTATACGCCGCTTTATCAAAGCTTTCAAGACTTACAAAGGTAACAACAAACAAGAAGGGAGGTTCTTCATTAAAACATTTTTTGTTTGTTTAATCAAAAAATTAGCAACACTGATGTCCAGAAGGAAATTTCTATTATGAATTCTGGGGGAGATGTTTTAAAGTGGATTTCTGAACCTGAAAAAAAAATACTTCATAAAATAATATGGGAATTGGAAAGTTTTTCTCACGGTGGAGTTTAATTCCCTTTTATCTCACCTTATTGCTTAATCCCTCTTCCCCCAGTCTTTCACTGCACGTCCTCATGGTAAGTAATAGAAACAGTGCCACCTGGTGACCAGAATAAAGAATTTTAGTTTAATTGCAATGCAGAAAAAAGCATGTCCCAGCAATGGGTTCGTCATACAGTAACAACACTTGAGGGACTTGTTCTTGGTGCAAAAAGGAAGCGTTTATTTTCAACATTTCGGTTGCAGACGCACACATCAAAAACACACCCTTTTTTAGATTTCATTAATACTAATACAATTTTCATAAAGAAGCAGTACTACTCCTTATAGGGTAATTATTATTATTTGTATTATTGCCCTGTGGATTTTTAACTATGTTCTCAGTACCCTGAAGGGTTAAATTCTCAGTTTGATCTCAAGCCATTCTTGGTACCATTTTATTTCTTTAGACTAAGAAAACTGGCTTAACAAATGGTTAACGAAACATTATTTCAGAAATGAAAGAGTATATTGTAACATTCACATATAGTTTTCATATTTTCATAAAACATAATGAAATAATTTCTTATATGAATGATTATATTTCAACATTCACATATAGTTTCCATACTTTCATCAACCTTAATCACTGTTTCTTCTATGAAAGAGTATGTTGTAAAAATTATATATAATTTTCATTCTTTCATAAAATTTAATGAAACACTATTTCATAAATGAAATGGTGTGTTGTAAAATTCACATATACAGTAGTTTCTCTAAACTCTACCTTCATAAAACTTTTCCTATATGAAAGAACATGTTGTAACATTCACACATAGTTTCCATATTGTTATAAAACACTCATTCTTATATGGAGCAGTATGTAGTAACATTCACATATACTTTCAATACTTTCATAAATCTTAAGGTATTTGAAACTGCACATACAGTTTGTCAGCAAGCCAAGGAAGAGGTATTAATATGTGCAGCCTCACTTCTTTCTGTGTCTACAACCCCTTGACTAAGAAATATATATATATAAAAGCACGTAGGTGGGTGGAAGCATTCACATTTAAAAAGTATATAGCCTGGGTGCTTGAAAAGGCACGATAATTATTGTAGAGAAAGGAATTCAAGCAATCACATGACTTTCTTACAAGGAAAAGTGAGTTTAATCAAATTGTATGTCAACGTTTCAGCCAGACACAGCTGGCTGTCCTCAGGACCGTATATATATATATATATATATATATATATATATACACAGGGCTCAAAATTTCCACTCGCCACTAGCCAATGGCGAGTGAAAATTTAGCCCTGGCGAGTAGAAATTCAGCCCTGGTTGGTATGTTATGGCTTGCAGTGGCAAGTAACTTTTCAGGTCTGGCTAGTAGCAAAGGACTTCCAATTTTAAGTCCTGATATATATATATATATATATATATATATATATATATATATATATATATATGCCAAATTAATGAATATTGTAGTATGTAATAATACCTTTTTTATTGAACTAATATTCAGTTAAATGGAGATGAGCTTTTGAGAGCAAAGCTCCCTTTTTGAAGTCTACAACAGTGGTCCTCAGCCCATGCCCTCAGTGGCCACTAACAGGCCAGGATTTGAGGATTTCCTTGTTAGAGCGCAGGTGAGTTAATCAGTGTGAATGAGCCTCTGATCAACACACTTGTGCTGTAGCAGGGAAATTCCTAAGTCCTGTCCTGTTAGTGGCCACTGAGGGCATGGGCTGAGAACCTCTGGTCTACAGCATACTTATAAAGTATACTTTAGACTTGAAAAAGGTAGCTTTGCTCTCGAAAGCTTGTCTCCGTATAACTTACTGTTAGTTCAATAAAAAAGGTATCTTTACATGCTGCAATACTCATTAATTTTGCCTTGACACCACTGGACTAGCACAGTTAACCTAAACTGAAAAAAAAAATACATATATATATACAGTACTGTGCAAAGGTCTTAGGCAGGTGTTAAAAAATGCTGTAAAGTAAGAATATTTTCACAAATAGACATGTTAACAATTTATTTTTATCAGTTAACAAAATGCATAGTGAGCGAACAGAAGAAAAATCTACATCAAATCAATATTTGGTGTGACCACCCATTAACTTCAAAACAGCATCAATTATTCTAGATATACTTGCACACAGTTTTTTAAGGAACTCGGCAGGTAGGTTGTTCCAGACATGTTAATAAATGATTAACATGTCTATTTTTTGAAAGCATTCCTACTTTACAGCATTTTTTTCACACCTGCCTAAGGCTTTTGCACAGTACTGTATATAGAATTAATGTTCCTTTAATGTTCCTTTAATGTGCATAAGGGCCATATTCTCCAAGCTAAATAGGGACATTACTTGAGTAAATTAACTGCACCATAGCAGAGAAATTAAGACCCTTATTGAGTTTAAAAAGCAACTTTTACGCTCTTGAATGGTAGAATTCTAGGGATTAAAGGCCTCCTTTAAAGCAATTAGAATTTGCAGATTTTTTTATATCAATCTTATGTTCTAGAATTGCCCTACTTTAGGTTTATAAACAAGGTCCTTAAAGGGATAGTAATGTTTCATAATGAAAGCAGCTCTAATTAATCATCATAGTATTTGGACTTTGGAGAGTGTTATTTCAATTCTGTCAGAGTTGTAGTTCCAGAGTAATTCTATGACAAAGTATCCCCTCCCGCCCCCTTTACTGCTGTAACACTGCTCAGCCAGAGCAGAAGGGAGGTGCCCAGGTAGACTGCAGAGAGGGACAATCTTCAATTAAGATAAGGGAAAAACCTGAAAAACTTGTCAAGGGGGGCAGGGCTTTCATTGTTCTCATAGGAAGAAGATTGTCCCCTGCTGTTATCTGTCTGGTCTATGGACTGGATTCCACATCTGAGAAGAGATGGCTTACACTAGGTAAAAGGGGTGGGAGGGGAAACTTTGCTTGTGAATATCTCTCAAACCATAAAGGTTTGAGAGATAAGACTTATATCGTTCTTCATGTTTTTTTAATGCCTACAAGATAAAATAAAGTTAAAACGAAGTATTACTATCCTTTAATGCAGAAATGACCATGCACTATTAGACAAAAGACCAACAAACCCTTAATCAACTTTAAGAGATATCAATATGTTTGTTTCTGTCTGGTGATCAGTCCTAGTGCATCACAGAGTTTATAATATGGAGCTACTCTGAGGGAGATCACACCCAGAGATAAAAGTATTAAAGAGGAACTATCTGCTTTCTGTGTCCTTACCTCAGCGGGAACGTCCATCTTGACATGGTTTGCATGAATATTTCTTCTAATTTGTTTATTCCACCTTGTGATAGAAGCTGATATGTTCTGTCAGGTGGAGGAGTGAAGAGGCATTAGGGAACTTCAGGCTGTGCCACACAGGTCAGGGAATGCATTTCTTTTAAGGTTATAGAATCCCTAACTACTAAACCAAAAATCTCTGAAAACCATTAAATTCATTATAAAAGCAGCAGGGTGTATAAGCAGGTTAAATAGATAACGTTAATGAAGTAAAAGCTGTATGGTAACAGATCCACTTTAATTCACAGTAAACTATGCATCTGATTGCCTTTTGACTAATGATGCATAGTCACTTGCAGATTTGAAGAAATATTATGAATATTGAAAGAGACATGTCCATATTAGTTAAAATAATTTACTGTATTAATCACCTGTTCATCGATGTGATATATTTGAACAGGTCTGGGGCACAGTTATGTTGATAGCTTAATCACTAATTTCATCTACAAATTTCCCATAGACTTAAATAGGAATCTGTGTGATAAAATCAGCTATGATATTTATCACCTCCAATAAAATCTAGGCCAAAATCAGGAATGTACAAAACAACCACTGTTATTCTACTTAAAGGGATAGTAATACTTTGTTTTATCTTTATTATATTTTGTAGGCATTAAAAAAACATGAAGAACGATATAAGTCTTATCTCTCAATCCTTTATGGTTTGAGAGATATTCACAAGCAAAGATTCCCCTCCCGCCCCTTTTACCTAGTGTAAGCCATCTCTTCTCAGATGTGGAATCCAGTCCATAGACCAGACAGATAACAGAAGGGGACAATCTTCTTCCTATGAGAACAATGAAAGCCCTGCCCCCCTTGACAAGTTTTTCAGGTTTTTCCCTTATCTTAATTGAAGATTGTCCCTCTCTGCAGTCTACCTGGGCACCTCCCTTCTGCTCTGGTTGAGCAGTGTTACATCAGTAAAAGGGGAGGGAGGGGTATACTTTGTCATTGAATTACTCTTGAACTACAACTCTGACAGAATTGAAATAACACTCTCCAAAGTCCAAATACTATGAGGATTAATTAGAGCTGCTTTTATTATGAAACATTGCTATCCCTTTAAAATTCAGTTCTGTAGACAATGAAAAATTACAGACAACAGCATCCTGTGTTATACAATGGAGAAACGTCAAGGATCTGACCAGTGTGGTTTAAGATGCCATCTTGCCAAACGCCACCGGGGAAGTGTAACAAAGCCCTACTTTTTTGCACTATAGGTTCTTCGTTGTGGTGCAGACGACATTGATATGTAACAGTAAATCTATACCTGCTTTGGTTTAACCCTTTGAGTGCTACAGGGGTAGGCAATGCATTGCAGAGCAGAGCAAAGTGTCTGATACTCTTCTGGCACTGAAAGGTTTAATTCTGTGAGTTCAATGCATTGGATACGTCCCTGACGTTGAAGGGGTGGAAAAAAAATACTTCTCTGTAAATGACAGAAACTATTAGATTGTAAATAAATAGAATGTTCTGGTTTGAAGATCCTGGTTACATGATTCGGTCAATTAACCCTTTATGGACCTACAGAAATGTGTGTTAAAGGGACAGTAATACTTGAAAATAAGTTTTTATATTGTAGCCCTTAAAAAAACATGAACAATGATATAAGTCTTATCTCCCAAACCTTTATGGTTTGGGAGATATTCAGAAGTAAATTTCCCCTGGAGTGACGTCATTGCTCCACCCTTCAGATTTGGAATCCGGTCCCGGGACCGGCTGTGCCTCTCCAGAAGTGCTGAGATCACCATCTTTAAAAATAATTTCTTAATTGGAATGGTCTACAAAGTGTGCTTTCAAGCCAGGCACACTTTGTAGATAGTTCCAATTAAGTAGTTCTTTTCAAAGATCCTGATCTCGGCACTGCTAAAGAGCTGCTGGTTGCTCTGTGGACCGAATTCCAAATCTGTCCACTAGATGGCAGACTTGGCTGAAACAGCCAGGAAAAGAGCATCCTATATAATAATTCGCTAAAATTGTGTGTAACGCCACGACATGCGCAGTAGACACTGCTGCGCGTGCTGCAGTCACGCGCAGTAGAGACTGCCCGCGCCGCAGCTGATACAGAGCTGGGCGCTCAGAAGGAGCGTCCAGCTCTATATCAGCCGTGGCGCGGGCAGTCTCTACTGCGCATGACTGCCCCGCGACTGGGTGGCTGTGACACTGTGGCCCGTGTAAAGGGCTGTTCAACTAGTTTTACTATATTTTACATGTGAATATCTCCCAAACCTTTATGGTTATATCATTTTTCATGTTTTTTTAAGGGCTACAATATAAAATACAATTATTTTCAAGTATTACTATCCCTTTAATTCTGGGCATACCAACTGCACCATAGACAACATATAAATATTCTCTAAATCATCATTGAGTTAAATGGGGCTTTTAACCCTTTATATCATAGAGGAATCATCAATGCATTGCAAAGAAAGAATTGGAGACCTCTCTAGCCTATATGGAGTTAAAAGCTCCAGTTAAATAAATGTATTTGTACCATGGTGCTGTAAGTTTCCTTTTAAAGCGGAACTATCACCCCAAATAAAGTCCCCCCAAATAATTAGTCATATAGCAATAAGCTTAGATATACTAGTATTATCTAGCAGAATTACAGCATTATTAAGAAATCCTACATCATCTAAGACCTATGTCCAGGCTTCTTCCTTTAGAGGCATCTGCGCTCCTGCACTGTCAGTCCCTTCCTGTTACCTTAGGGTACAATGCAGCGCCTCCTAGAGGAGACTGGGATGGACAGTGCAGGTGTGCAGATGTCTCTAAGGCAAGATTTCTGCTCTGATGCCTGCCTGTCTGTCTCAATCAAGTAGGATTTCTTAATAACGCTGTACTTATGCTGGATAATACTACTATTTCTATGCGTATCACTATATAACTAATTATTGGGGGGACTATATTTAGAGTTCCACTTTACACCTAGGGTCCTTTAACTCTCTGAGTGTGCATTGCTTTGCATTGGATACTCAAAGTGTGGCAGATTGATAGCCAGTGTATGGATGAGCAGTAAATTTGAAAACCCCTGGAACTTAGAAGTTTATGGGAAATCTTGTGATTCAGTAGATTATTTATACTAATAGGATTTTGTGATTCTTTTTAATAATTCTTTTATTTTTATATAGCGCACAGATTACGCAGCGCTTTACACTCATATTGGTCCCTGTCCCCATTGGGGCTCACAATCTAAATTCACCTATCAGTATGTTTTTTGGAGTGTGGGAGGAAACCTACGCAAACAAAGTGAGAACATACAAACTCATTGCAGATGTTGTCCTTGGTGGGATTTGAACCCAGGACCCCAGCGCTGCAAGGCAACAGTGCTAACCACTGAGCCACTGTGACACTGTATTATGTCAATTTTTTGTTTATTATTTATTATTTATATTGCTTATATTTCTTGCTTGTTTGGAGGAGTATAAGTCATATGTTAACCCTTTGAGTATCAGAGGTGTGTGAAACACATTGCTGCACAGGGTGTTCGGCACTCATTTGGTCCTCAAAGGGTTAAGAAGGAGTAAACACACTGGACAAGAACTTTCAATCACTTTCAATGAGTTCATTATAAGTATGATTACTAGAACTTCTTCAGGTTTAAAATCATATGTATGAATATTCATTTTATTCACAACCTAAAACTTATCCATTAACCTTTTGAGTGACATAGGGGTATGCAATGCGTTTCACTTCCCTTAGGCACTCAAAGGGTTAAAAGTATGGAGGATTTATGTGGAAACTAAAAAGCAATAAAAAGCACATTGTGGTGAATCTCTTTATATAATATGCCCCAGGAAATGCCTCTTTAGTGCCACCTAGTGGCATTTTCTAATTTGCCAGTCAGGCCACTCAAAAGCAAAGTCTGAAAAATTAGTGAAGGGGGCTATGTATTTTATTTTTAATTACACTGTTTAAGGAGACACTAAAGAGTTGTAAGAAATATGTATTCATAATAAAATTCCTGTCATTGTTTCTCGCATCTGAGGAGCTAAAACATTATTAAAATCATACTAACGTGATCTCTTACATTCAGTATAAATTGCTAGGTTTTTCCACAAAAATAAACTCAGCGATTCACATTTTAATTGTGTTTTAGTATAAAATTTTGCAGCAATATCCAAATTATTTTCTCCTTATCTTGAATCTGAAGACATTCTTATCAAGACTGATTTTTCGCATTACAAATGTTGAAATGCAACAGTATTATTTGCTGTACCATATGTTTAACCCTGTAAATACCAGAAACGTATGCAAAGTGTTGCTTCTGCAATGTGCTGTGTACCCTTCTGGCACTCAAAGGGTTAAAGGAAAATGTAAGCAATTTCCAGGCAAACCAAGTGCTCCAGAGGGGTGTGAAAACATTTCATTGAGTTAAATAGACCTTTTAACACGTTGAATGTTAGAGAGATCTCTTACATAGTGTATAGCAATGAACTGGCAGCTTCACTAGCTTTAAAGGGATAGTAATGTTTCAAAATTAAAGCAGCTCCAATGAATCTTCATAGCATTTAGGCCATGGAGAGTGTTATTTCAATACTGTCAGGGTTGTAGTTCAAGAGTAATTGAATGATAAAGTATCTGCCTTGGCGCCCCTTTTAATGATGTAACACTGCTCACCTCAGAACAGAAAGGTGGTGTCCAGATGGATCTCAGAGAGGGACAATCTTCAATTAGCATAAGGGAAAAACCTGAAAAACCTGTCTACGGGGGCAGGATTTTCTTTGTTCTCACAGTAAGAAGATTGTCCCTTGCTGCGACTTGTCTGGTCCCAGGACCATATTCCACATCTGAGGGGAGGCATCTTACACTAAGAAAAAGGGACAGGAGGGGTATATTTTATCATTCAATTACTCTTGAACTACAACTCTGACAGTATTGAAATGACAATCTCCATGGCCCAAATACTATGAAGATGAATTGGAGCTGCTTTTATTTTGAAACATTACTATCCCTTTAAACCAGTGTATATTTGGGAAACTTTTATTTGTCCTTTACGGTGAAGTTGTTTCCCTTCAGAACTGCTCCATCTTTGGTTTATGTATACACCCCAATATTTGTTAACCCTTTGAGTGCCCAAGGGGAGTGCAACGCAGTGCTTTTGCATTGCATTGCGTACCCCTTGGGCCCTCAAAGGGTTCACCATAGTTGAACTTGCCTGCCACAGTGGCACCGACTATGAACGAAAACACTTAACCCTTTGGATGCCAGTGCTTTGCAATGTGTTATATACCCCACTGGCACTCAAAGCGTTTTTAAAGGGCCTAATTCCGCGAGTTAAAATTGTGCTTTTCTGGCGCAAACCATTTGGACCATAGGGGGATAAATGACAATCCCCTTTAACTAAAATAATGCCTTTTAACCCTTTGAATACAAGATAGGTCCCTGACCTGGCTAGCATTCAAGAGGGTAAAACCATTATTTAAAGCATGGGATTCCAACATGTGGCCCGTGGGCGAAATGCGGCCCACTTTACCCTAAGGTGAGGCCCACCTGAGAGCATTGGTGTAATAGTAGTGGTCGCAGGGGTTACAACTGCGACCGGGCCCGGCCATCCCCTGCTACCACCACCACTGCCAGAATGAAAAAATCTCCCCACCGGCAAGCTGTGAGTAGCTTCCTCTTCGTCTCTGGCATTCTAGTAATGCAGAGCGCTGGGAGATGACATCATCTCTCAGCGCTCTGCATAACCTAATTAGTTAGCCCACATGAACTCGTAGGGCCTAATCATCTGCCCGTCTCTATACTTGTGTAACTGACAATACAGCTCTCCATAACAGTTCATTTACTCACTCAAACGCTAACAGCTTATAATTCATCATTGTAATCATCAGACAAATTAAAGTGGTCCTCCCAAGTATGGACTTCTGATTATGTGTTCCACCAGTTTAACAACTTGAATGCCCCTGGAATTTTAAACCACCGGAAATGTGGAGACTTTTAATTTGTAACCTGGTGCAGGGACACTGCTATTGATCTGGCCATGTCAGATTGTTCTAGGAGTCACCAGCAGTTCTCTCTAGTCTTTGTTGTATATTATACCTCCACATGGCAGGAGTTATAACACACTATTGATAAGTGTTTTAGATTCCCTTTTGAGCCATTGATGACAGGAAGCTTGGGGGAAACACCTCCCCAAAAGATCAGTTGCCGAGTTGTATGTGGACACATGGATAGGAGGCTTTTGGGAAACCCTCTCCTCCTAGGTCATTTGCTAAATGCATTTAATCCTTTGTATGCCAGGGAGGAAAGAAATGTGTTTCATGCTCCAGATCAGAGGTAGAGACACATTTGGATATAGGGACAAGGAACTTTTAGGAAACCTTCTCCCTGGCTCAATTTCTAAATTCAGATGTGACATGCATTGCACTGCTTCTCATTTCCTTGAAGATTCTTGAGTGCTGTTTCACTCTGGAAGCCCAGGCATTTTGTTCCTATTGTATGGGACGTGCACTTAATTATTGCTTATCTTTTATAAGTAGTACTGCCAATCCTTGCTTTGATAATATTTTATTAAGGATATTGCAAAAGGTCTTCAAGGTAAGTTATGCCTTTTTGCAGATGATATAAAGATCTGCAACAGGATAGACATCCTTGGGGAAATAAGCGAAATGACAAATTATTTAGGTAAATTAGAAGTATGGATGAGAGTGTGGCAGCTGCAGTGTAATGCTGATAAATGTAAAATAATGCACTTGGGACTTAAAAATCCAAAGGAAAAATATACTATTAAGGGTACTATACTATAAGGGTACAACAAAGGAAAGGGAATTGGGAGTAAGTATTTCTGATGACTCAAACGTAGGCAGGCAATGTAATACAGTGGTGGGGAAAGAAAGCAGGGTGCTGGGTTGAATAGCTAGGGGCATTAGTAGCAGAAAAAGGGAAGTGGTCATGCCACTCTACAGATGTCTAATTAGACCTCAACTAGAGTATTGTTTAAAATAATGGAGACCCCATCTCCAGAAGGATATAGATACTCGAGAGAGATCAGAGAAGGGCTATTAAATGGTAACTGGTTTACAGGAAAAGAAAAATCAGGATAGACTAAAGGATCTGAACATGTATAGCTTGGAGGAGGGGGGGATATGACAGAAACATTCAAATACATAAAAGGATTCAACAAAGTACAGAATGGAAGTATATTTCAAAGGAGTAAAAATGTTAGGACAAGAGGTCATAGTCTAAAAGTAGAGGGATACAGGTTTAGATGTAATGTAAAGAGTTTTACTTCACTGAGAGGGTAGTAGATAAGTGGAATAGCCCTTATGTTTGTTTCTATGTAATGGCTAGCACCATTATCTCATAGCCATAGCCATAATAAGATAAGCTAGGAGTTATTATTATGAGTTGTTAGTTCTCATTTAAAGGGGCTGTAACCTTTCTTTATGAAAATATACATGATAAGGCTTTTCTCCACTAATTAAAATAAGGATACTCTTACTGCTATGATAATTTTCACTCAAAAGTTAGTAAAGCTCATACTTATTACTTTTTAAAATCAAACTATTAGCAACAGCACGGTCTGGTGTCCAAAAGGCAATTTGTTTATAAAGCACTATATGGGACATAAAGGGATTCAACAAAGTGCAGGAGAGAAGTACATTTCAAAGAAGTAAAACTGTTAGGACAAGAGGTCATAGTTTAAAACTAGAGGGGCATAGCTTTAGATGTATGTATCTTTATTTATTTAGCGCCATACATGTACACAGTGCTTAACAGAAGTTGAAATAATACAATACAAAAACGACAGAACTGGGGTTAAGAGCATTAAGGTTAAGTACAATCATTACATTATTTGTGAGGGAAAGTGCAGCAAGGGAATCATACACTAGGAAAGGGACCCTGCCCCAAGGAGCTTACAATCTAGGCTGAATTCATATTGACAAACAGAGACAGTAGGAGGTATTATAAGTGCAGGTACAAGGTGTTGTGAAAGAAGTGCAGAAGGATTCTGATGTGACTGTCAGTGTGCAGAAGGAGGACATTGCTATTGAAATGCCTCCCTGAGCAGGTGGGTTTTGAGGAGTTGCTTGAAAGTGATGATTGTGGATGATTGGCGAACGGTGATGGGGAGGGCATTCCAGAGTCGAGGAGCAGCCAGTGAGAAAGATTGTAGTCGAGAGATGGCTCGAGTTGTAATGTAAAAAGTTTTACTTCACTGAGAGGGTAGTAGATAAGTGGAATAGCCTACCAGCAGAAGTGATAGAGGTTAATACAGTGATGGAATGTAAGCATGCATGGGATAGGCATAAGGCTGCCCTTGAAATAAGACAAGGACCAAATAAGGTTTGATTTTTTACAGGAAGAGAAAGGGGCAGACTAGATGGGCTGAATAATCTGCCGTCAAATTTTATGTTTGTTTCCATGTAATGGCTAGCACCATTATCTCCTGGGCAAAGATACAAGGGCAAAACTCATAGGGTCCATTAGGATTTTCTAGCCATAATAAGATAAGTGGGGAGTAATTATGAGTTGTTAGTTCTCATTTAAAGGGGCTGTAACCTTTCTTTATGAAAATATATATTATAAGGCTTTTCTCCACTAATTAAAATGAGGATACTCTTACTGCTGTGATATTTTTCACTCAAAAGTTATTAAAGCTCATACTTATTACTTTTTAAAATCAAACTATTAGCAACAGCACTATCTGGTGTCCAAAAGGCAATTTGTTTATATTGCACTGTAGGGGACATCTTGAGTCACTGACTATGGCACTCTATGGTACTTGATAGGAACAGCACCATCTGGGGTGACCACAATAGAAGTTTTAATGTTAAAAAAAAAAGTTTTCCCCATGTGGATTGCCAAGGTTGACTACTTAGTTGACATGGAGAAACGTCATGCTATTGCTACGAATAATCTCCCTGCCTTCATAGACACTTGGACCTTTTGGCAGAAGTTCAACCCCCCTCGCCGCAGACCTTAGGCACTCACCTATTTTCCTTAATACTTTTGTCTCGCAGTTGACCCTTACGTCCTTTGGCTTTGGCGGTAGGTTACCAGTCACTTTGCAATTAAATTTCTTACCCCGGCTTATTTCTATGAGATATACTCTCTGAGCCACATGGAGACTCTCCCTCCTCTTCTCCTTCATTTTTTTTCCCTCTCCTTCTCTTCTTCTTCTTCTCTTCCCCCTCCTTCTACACTCCACTCATTTAGATTCCTATTACATTGACCCACCTGACTGCTTCACTAATGAATATGCTCACATTATGTCTTACCGTTTGTACTATTTAACAATAATGTTGATCTTTATTCACCTGTTTTGTTAATTGAAATGCTTGTAATCTTCTTGACCTTCAATAAAGCTCTTTAAAATAAAAATAAAAAGTTTTGAACTGTAATCATTTTTTAATAAGAAATATCCCAAACATGGGAGTTCCCTTGTTTAATCAGATGGAAAAGTTCCATAACATATATTTAAAAAACAAAATTATGTGACAATAGTACATTATGAACAAATATCTGGGATGGCGCCCTCTCGGCTGATGCGCAGTCAAGCCTTTCACTCCCTTGAGTTATTACAGGGAAGAAATATCTATATTAATATCAGTCTGGTCCCAACCACAGATGATCTCGCACAAAATGTCAGAAAAACCTTTGCACAAGAAAAACAGCAATCCCCAGATGCACGTTTCAAACTTTAACCTTTTGAGTGCCAGAGGGGCCGGCACTCAAAGGGTTAATTGGCCTTGTCATTGAGGTGCAGCTGATCCTTCAACAAACAAGTAGAGAAAAGGCCCAAGCCTGAGATATCCTTGGACTTGGGAGACTGAAAAATGAAAAAAAGGTGTGACAAGTGCTTACTGACAAAAAAACCCAAAACTTTATAGTTTATTCTTAGGAATGACGCCCCTTCAGGTGTTGCTCAGTCACATTTTTCAAGTTAAAGAGAAGAAATTTCCATATTCATATGAATCTGATCCCTCCCTCAGACAATCCAGTACTGAAGTCTCAGGCAAAACTTCACTGGAATAGAACTGGTATGTAGGGAGTCAAAATACATCATAAAAGGATAGTAATGTTTAACAATAAAAGCAGCTCCAATTAATCCTCATAGTATTCGGGACGTGGAGAGTGTTATTTCAATACTGTCAGAGTTGTAGTACAACAGTAATTGAATAATAAAGTATCACCCTCCTGCCCCTTTTACTGATGTAACACTGCTCACCACCAAGCAGCAAAACTGCCCGGATGGATCACAGAGAGGGACAATATTCAGTGAGCATATGGAAAAACCTGTCAAGGGGGGCAGGGTTTTCCTTATGCTCACAGTAAGAAAAGTATCACTTGCTGTGACCTCTCTGGTGAGGTACCCAGATTCCACATCTGAGGGGAGGTGGCTTACCCTAGGTAAAAGGGGTGAGGGAGGGAGAATTTATCATTCAATTACTCTTGAACTACAACTCTGACAGTATTGAAATAACACACTCCATGGCCCAAATACTATGAAGATTAATTGGAGCTGTTGTTTTAGTGAACCATTACTATCCCTTTAAGCTTGCACCCACCCTGCAGGAACAACCTGAAAAATTGCTTCCAAACACAGCACAAAACCCTGTATTTAAAGGGATAGTAATACTTAAGATGTAAAAAAATATATGTTGTAGGGTTTATGTCCCCGAATAAAATAAGGGTACTCCCACTGCTGAGAGATATTTTATTAAAAAATTATAACAGCTAAAACTTGAATTTTTTTAGGTGCAATATCACAGTGGCCTGAAAATTTACAGTGGAGCTGTTGCTACACCATCCTATGGAGATTTATGGTCTATAGACCAGAGAAGTCCATAGGATGGTGTAGCAACAGCACCACTGTAAATTTTCAGGTTACTGTGATATTGCATCTAAAAAATTCAAGTTTGAACTGTTATAATTTTTTAATAAAATATCTCTGAGCAGTGGGAGTCCCCTTGTTTTAATCAGGGGGATAAACATATATTTTTTTTACATTTTAAGTATTACTATCCTTTTAATCCCATAACCCTAAAGCCTCTCTTCTCTGGGAGAACTAAATCAACAGACTGCTAACGATTACCAGGCTTGAATTCTACCAATAGAAACTTGGCTGACAATCTCCAGAATAAACAACGCACTGAGTCAAACCCCCCAGATAACACCTACAAGTCTGATGATCAGCTGTGGTATCATCCATAGTCGAATGGGCAGGCAGTCAGACCAATGATTGTACTGAGTACAGGCGGACACCTGGCATGGTTAAAAATATTCCTTTAAATACATTAGTTGTGTTTTAACCCCTTAACGACTTGTGCCGTACTATGACCGTCACGTACTTTTTACTTACAGCGCTCTACCGGGACTGAAATTGACCGCTCCAAGATCGGAGCGATCTCTATCAGGCCCCATAGTGACGCGCCGATACACGCAACAGGTCACGTGTACCGGCGTGTCCACATGGTTCAATGCGGTCCTTATGGGACAGAAACGTCCCAGGACCGCCGGACGTTAAGGGGTTAAAGAACAATATACATAATACTTTCATGCACAACCCCACAGTATTTCCTTACACACAATTTGTATTTAACAAACAAAAAAACTCATATTAAACTAAACTTTACCACAACTTATAGCACAAAATTAAAATACACTGCACACATCATATAATAAAAAAAAAGCCTGTTGTGGTTGTAGGAGACTAGGACACACACAGTATGAGAACCCTGGAGAAAATGAAAGGGAAAATTCCCACCCTGCACTTGGGTTATACTGTTGACCCTGATGGCTTTGTCACTCACAATCTCAAGGCCCCACAGAAGGTCACAGAAGACAGTACCATTGTCTTGAATGGTGCTGGAGATTGCAGGTGCCCAGGGCCAGATTTCCCAATAGGCAGACTAGGCACCTGTCTAGAGCTCCAAATTTTGAGGGGCGCCTCAGCTGTGCTGGCCATACCCACATTCTGAATTGTGCGAGGAGCCAGAGCAATGCACTGGAGATCTTTCTAGCTACCAAGGGGTTAAAGCTTTTATGCTCTTGCTTGTTGTAGGCCAAAGGTATATTCTGTGACAGGAAACAGTGGATGAGACTGTTGGCATGGTCATGTGAGAAGTGGGGGTGTGGCCATGGGCAGAGCTAAAGATGCCCAGATTGCCTTGCCTAGGGGAGCCTGGAATGTAAATCCAGCCCTGCAGGTACCTTGTTCCATCTGCACAAACCGGGTGCCCAGCTGCTCCTAGACAGATGCCATGTACCTGTATGTCAGCAGCTGCTTGCTCTCAGTCTCCTGTAGCACCCCGTGGTGGGTGTGTGGCTGCTTCCAGGCAGGATCCAGGTGCTTAAATGCTGGGACACAGTCTCTAAGGAGGGTTATCACAATGAGTCATGGTTATGGGCCTCTGTTCTTAGAGGGAATAAACCAACCTCACTAACAAGGCCCATTTAAAGTAAAAACATACATCTGGGGTTGTGCTGTTTCTCTCTTTCAAAAGATTTTCATGACATTTTGGTGCTGGCCCATCTGTAGGCAGTCACAGACTGATGTGAATATGGAAGTGTCTTCTCTGTAATGGCACAGGGGGAATGACAGAGCAGCGCCTGAATGGGCAGCACCCAAAAATTAACTGAGTTGTTTTATCATTTCTCTGTGTACACACATCACACAGCCTTTCATTTTCTATAGCATGTATTTATCATAAAAAAAGTGTACCGTTCCTTTAAAAGGATAGTAATGTTTCATAATAAAAGCAGCTCTAATTAATCATCATAGCATTTGGACTTTGGAGGGTGTTATTTCAATTCTGTCAGAGTTGTAGTACAAGAGTAATTCAATGACAAAGTATCCCCCTCCCGCCTAGGGTTGCCACCTTTTCCTCAAAAAAATACCGGCCATAGTTGTCGGTCGGTGAGGGCGGAGCCACAAAAGGGAGGAGCCACAAAAGGGGCAGAACCACTCTCAGACTAAGCACTCTCTCTCTCAGACTAAGCACACTCACTCTCTCTCTCTCAGACTAAGCACACTAACTCTCTCTCTCTGACTAAGGACTCTCTCTTTAAACACTCTCTCTCCCTCTCAGACTAAGCACACACTCTCTCCCTCTCTGACTAAGCACTCTCTCTCTCTCTGACTAAGCACTCTCTCTCTCTGACTACGCTCTCTCTCTCTCAGAGGACAGCACAGTGGCTCTGATCTGCCATATTGCAACACACTTATTTACTGTACTTGGACATTCTTCCTCTCTTACTGTGATTGTCTGGGCCTGAAGTCAATCCCCTTGTTGATAGGATACCTCAAACCTACTTGGTCTTCCTTTCTACAACCCCCCAACTTCTGGTAGGATATGGGGTAGAGTTCTGCCAACCTGACTGGCATGGTTATAGCATGGCATTTCTATACATATAGATAGATCCTTAAAGGGTTAACACTTTGACTGCCAGAGATGTATCCATACCTTTCTGGCTTTCAAAGGGGTAAAGGTTCAGACAATCCAGGTGTACACAAGTGCTTTTACAGAGAGAAACAATGTGACAGGGGCCGCTGCCCTATAGCTTACAATCTAAAGCAAATAAGGCAGGTATACTGAGGGTTAAGAATTCTATGTAGGGGTTCAGGTCGGGTTAGGGTAAAACTTAAACTATAAGTACCATGGCTGTAGTTTTACACACAAATTATATATTTATATACACTCTTTGACTAGCCCAGACCTAGCAAGTACAGGAGAGGGTTAGCTGCAGTACCAGAAGCAGCCCAGTGATCGCCAGTCTGTTTTTTTAGGAGTTTCTGCAGCAGCTGACGTTGCTCAGTGCTATAAGGGGCCCTGGGCATGCGGATTGATATCAGTGTCCGGTGCCAGTTTGGAAGAATGAACCTCTTCAGTGTCAAATGGGTGACCAATGCATTATTTTGGAATCACTGGCGCTGATGGGTTATTTTGCAACCCAGACCAGAAGCCGCCAGTCTGCCCACGATGTACATGGCACAGTCCAAACCACTAAAGTGTTTATTATCCAGGCCACATGGTTCTACCCCACTAGTGCCCCCTGGTGTCCCAGATCTCACTCACCTGGCACGGAAAACTCAGCACTTTGCCACCGTCATGAAGTTTCTTTCCCTGTCTGATCCCACCCACGGGCACTGGACATGTGGGCTTGTGCCAGCCTGGAGAAGAGCTGGGGCTGGAGGGGGTAGTGAGGAGGGGGCTCGGGGAGGAGAGAGAGTTGGGGTGGAGCTAAAGAGCAATAAATTGTTTCCACTGCAAACAAAAAGCCACACATGACCAGAGGGGAGAAATGTGGGTAGGGCGTCATCCAGGAGAGGGGGCAGACATGGGCTGGGGGTGCGACACCCAAGTGGAGGAGGGGGAACACATAGACTGGGGGAGAGTCACCCATGGTGAGGAGAGGGGTACGCATAGACTGGGGGGAGACAAACCCATGGGGAGGAGGGGGTATTCATAGCCTGGGGGGCAGAGACCCAGTGGGAGTAAGGGGTACACATAGACTGGGGGAGAGACACCCATGATGAGGAGAGGGGTACACATACACTGGGGGGGAGACACCCATGGGGAGGAGGGGATACACATAGACTGGTGATAATAAGGGTTGGCATTATGTGGGCAGACACATATGAGGGAGTAAGGGAAGGACTGTAAGACATTTAATCCCATGGGTACAAGAGAGCAGAGAGGATCCTGACCCCAATATTAACCATTTAACTGCCAAATGTGGCAGCCCGCGGTCACCCATTAGAGAAGGCAGCTGTGTGTTAGGGGCAGAACTGAGGTTTTTTGCCCTCTGTGAAACATTTTCAGCACATAAACATGAATCATATTCCTACATAATGATTCTTTGGATACTCCTGTGCCATGTTGTCAACGGTGCCAGCTTGCTCCGAATTCAACCCAGACTTCAGAGTCCCAGCCAGTGGCAGAACATCAACAGATTCCTGGGTGCCAACCAAAACCAGCCCAGCCAATCACCAGTGGAATCAGAGTCCCCCCTGATTCTGTGGTCCCCAGTAAATACCAGGAGAGGTGGAACCAGGGGGCGCTACAGAGCTCACAGCACCCTGATACAGCAATGATATTAATAACCCTCTGAGTGCCAGAATAGTGCCCAAAGCATTGAATTGCACATTCTTCTAGCACTCAGAGTTAACCCTTGCACTGCCATTTCAGTCAACAGCCTCCAAGCAAAGAATACTCACTGTGAAATGATCCCAAACATCCTGTTGGTGACTTAAGTCCTCCCATTGACCACTCCACACAATCCACTCGAGGAGGAGCAACAGGAGGTTGAGAGCCGGCTAGAAAGTGAAAGAGGTCTCTTCTTGCTGCCCCTGCGTTTCCATATCTCCTAACCACTTCTTACTGCAGCGCCCTGCCCCCTACAGGTCGGGAGGAGATAGAGCACACTGCTTTATCATCTACTCTGCCTCTCCCCGCTCAGTCACCTCTTTCCCCTCCACAGACGCACAAAAATACCGGCTTTTAAATTGCCGGTATACTAGTTATACCGGCACCGGCTCCAGTGAGCTAATTACCGGCTATGCCGGTAAAATACCGGCCGGGTGGCAACCCTACTCCCGCCCCTTTAACTGATGTAACACTGCTCAGCCAGAGCAGAAGGGAGGTGCCCAGGTAGACTGCAGAGAGGGACAATCTTCAATTAAGATAAGGGAAAAACCTGAAATACTTGTCAAGTGGGGCAGGGCTTTCATTGTTCTCATAGGAAGAAGACTGTCCCCTTCTGTTATCTGTCTGGTCTATGGACTGCATTCCACATCTGAGAAGAGATGGCTTACACTAGGTAAAAGGGGCGGGAGGGGAACTTTGCTTGTGAATATCTCTCAAACCATAAAGGTTTGAGAGATAAGACTTATATCGTTCTTCATGTTTTTTTAATACCTACAAAATAAAATAAGATAAAACTAAATATTACTATCCCTTTAACTACTAGAGGATAAAGAGAACTCCAATGTCTTACTTTGTAATGCATTGATGGCAACTCTCTTATTCAACCACAATGACATTGTATTTGTTCTCTGCGGTGCGGTTGGTTTGTCCCAGAATTGCTCTACTTTCTTTGTGCATCTGGCCCTGCATCCCTTTACATGTACTATAACCTTCGGTACTCACTGATGTCAAGCACATTCCCAGCGCACACACACACAGACTGTTGGCAGAGTTGCAGTTACATTTTTCTGTTCTGTTTTACATTTTTTACTAACCAAAAAAGAGTACTTTGAGAAGCAGCTATAATTATTAACGGCAGTGCCATCTGGAATCCCTAATCCTATAATTACAGAGTAATAATGAGTTACTTTATTATAAGAGACCTTCAGCTCTTTGGAACTTATAGAGGTCTCCCAGCACAGTGCTATGGAGTTTCTGAGTGGTGGGCAATGTGAGGCCCTGGAGCTCCTTCCAGACTACATTTCCCATAATTCCCTGCCAAATGGTGGGAGTTGTAGTCTGGAAGGAGCTCCAGGGCCTCACATTGCCCATCTCTTTTCAGGATAGATTTTTTCATAGAAGAGAAGAGATTATAGGCAGAGATACTCAGTGAGGCTGATTTATGTGAAGCACTGGAATAAATCCCATTTTATTTAAATATGGACTTGAATCAGTTGGATGCTAGAAATGTCTTCATTATATTGTGATGCAGTGGAGGACTTTCTAGTACAGAAGGACTGATAATACACATTTCAATCAATAGGCATTCAAGAAATGTTTATGTGGTGAAGTTGGTTTGCTTCAAAATTACTCCATGGGGGAGATGCACTAAGGTGTGATATAGAAGTGATAGAAAGGTGATAACTTCTCCATTTCCTATATTATTCAATGAAGCTTATACACTAGGATTTCTCACGTGAAAGATATCTCAGGCTGCACAGAATAACATAGGAACAGAAGAAGTGATATTGGAAAAGTTAGCACCTCTTTATCACCTCTCTATCACACCTTAGTGCATCTACACACTTGCCTTAGTATATCAGCCTCAGGATTTAGCTCTTAACATAGTAACATAGTAAATTAGGTTGAATAAAGACACAAGTCCATCAAGTTCAACCTTCTCCTCATACCCCAGTAACTGAGAATTTTATAGCTTTCCTGTTATCAATTAAGTTAGTCTTTATCAGACTGCCTACTGATATACAGTATAACTCTGTATGTTAATCTCTTGCACATACCTCCAATGCCCATATCAAACATCTACACAAGTCCTGCAGCACGTCTATAAAGTGTTAACTGGATAGATGTCCGGAGTTGGAACCTTTCTTTCATTTAATAGTTTTTCTTACTTTTATCTCACCTTAGTTCAGCAGTGGACAAAAACATAGTACATTTTGTCATAGCTGTGTATAAAATACCCCCAAAATATAGGAGCCAGTAGTAAAAGATTAGGAGCCTGTGATTTTTTCATTCTTGCCTTAGTTCATCTCGCCTGGAGTCCTGCAATAAGGAATCATAGACATGACATTCAGTAAATGCATTGCGTACCCCTCTGGCATTCAAAGGAGCAATTAAGATTAAAGGTATAGTAATGTTTCACACAAAAAAAAGCAGTTCCGATTAATCTTCATAGTATTTGGGCCATGGAGAGTCTTATTTAAATACTGTCAGAGTTGTAGTTCAAGAGTAATTGAATGATAAAGTATCACCCTCCCACACTTTTTATCTAATGTAAAATACCTCCCCTCAGATGTGGAATCTGGTCTCTTGACCGGACAGGTCACAGCAAGGGGCAATCTTCTTACTGTAATCATAAGGAAATCCCTGCCGTCCTTGACAGGTTTTTCAGGTTTTTCCCTTATGCTCACTGAAGATTGTCCATCTCTGTGATCCATCTGGACAGTCTTGCTGTTCTGAGGTGAGTAGTGTTACATCAGTAAAAGGGGTGGGAGGGGGATACTTTATCATTCAATTACTCTTGAACTACAACATTACTGAAATAATACTCTACGTGGCCCAAATACTATGAAGATTAATTGGAGCTGCTTTATTATGAATCATTACAATCCCTTTAATTTTGCAGAACCATGAGTTACCAATTTGATTCATAGTGGCCATTTGATTTTCAGATCACATTAACTTAAGTGGGTTTATTAATATTAAGTGCTTTAAATACCTTGAGTGCCAGAAAGGTATCCAACACATTGCAACTTCTCTACCAGTCAAAGGGTTAAAATATGATTATCAAGGATAAATGACCCAGCTGAAATATAATTCTTTAATTTAGTGATTGCTATTTGGAAGATCAATAATGATTAGTGATGAGCGAGCATGCTCGGCCGAAGCTCGGTTCGGCTCGAGCATCGCTCTGCTCGGCACATGGCGGTACTCGTACGAGTACCGCATGTGCTCGCCCGCCATGTTCGGGTCTCCTCCCCGCACGTTTCGCGGCTGCTGCGCAGCCAATAAACGTGCAGGGAGGCTCTGACATCAGTGTAATGCCAGCAGCCATGTTGGCTGCTGGCATTACACTGATTGGCTGGCCAGAACCCGTGATCGGGTGCTGTATAGCACCTGACCAGCGAGTTCGGCTCAGTCTTAGCCAGGGAGAGATGAGGATAGGAAGGGAAAGTCAGTGTAGGGAGAAGAAAAGCGAGTTTGTTAAAAAAAAAGACCCAAAAGTCCTTTTTAGGACTACTGTGTGTGGGGGCAGCAGTTTATTTTGTGTGGGGGGGCAGAGATATAAAAAAAAAAACTTCACATATTCTGTTCACTGTGCCTAAACGCAGATTAGCAGCACATTCTGTTTAGTGTGCAAAGTTGCAGATTAGAGCACATTCTGTTCAGTGTGCAAAGTTGCAGATTAGCAGCACATTCTTTTTAGTGTGCAAAGTTGCAGACTAGAGCACATTCTGTTCAGTGTGCAGAGTTGCAGATTAGCAGCACATTCTTTTTAGTGTGCAAAGTTTCAGATTAGGAGAACATTCTGTTAAGTGTTCAAACTGTAAAATATCAAAGTCACATATTCCATTCACTGTGCGTAGCCGCAGTTAAGAAGAACATTCTGTTTACTGTGCAAAGTTGCATATTAGGAGAACATTCTGTTAAGTGTTCAAACTGTAAAATATCAAAGTCACATATTCCATTCACTGTGCGTAGCCGCAGTTAAGAAGAACATTCTGTTTACTGTGCAAAGTTGCATATTAGGAGAACATTCTGTTAAGTGTTCAAACTGTAAAATATCAAAGTCACATATTCCATTCACTGTGCGTAGCCGCAGTTAAGAAGAACATTCTGTTTACTGTGCAAAGTTGCATATTAGGAGAACATTCTGTTAAGTGTTCAAACTGTAAAATATCAAAGTCACATATTCCATTCACTGTGCGTAGCCGCAGTTAAGAAGAACATTCTGTTTACTGTGCAAAGTTGCATATTAGGAGAACATTCTGTTAAGTGTTCAAACTGTAAAATATCAAAGTCACATATTCCATTCACTGTGCGTAGCCGCAGTTAAGAAGAACATTCTGTTTACTGTGCAAAGTTGCATATTAGGAGAACATTCTGTTAAGTGTTCAAACTGTAAAATATCAAAGTCACATATTCCATTCACTGTGCGTAGCCGCAGTTAAGAAGAACATTCTGTTTACTGTGCAAAGTTGCATATTAGGAGAACATTCTGTTAACTGTGCAAACTGTAAAATATCAAAGTCACATATTCCATTCACTGTGCGTAGCCGCAGTTAAGAAGAACATTCTGTTTACTGTGCAAAGTTGCATATTAGGAGAATATTCTGTTAAGTGTTCAAACTGTAAAATATCAAAGTCACATATTCCATTCACTGTGCGTAGCCGCAGTTAACAGGAACATTCTGTTTACTGTGCAAAGTTGCATATTAGGAGAACATTCTGTTAAGTGTTCAAACTGTAAAATATCAAAGTCACATATTCCATTCACTGTGCGTAGCCGCAGTTAAGACGAACATTCTGTTTACTGTGCAAAGTTGCATATTAGGAGAACATTCTGTTAACTGTGCAAACTGTAAAATATCAAAGTCACATATTCCATTCACTGTGCGTAGCCGCAGTTAAGAAGAACATTCTGTTTACTGTGCAAAGTTGCATATTAGGAGAACATTCTGTTAAGTGTTCAAACTGTAAAATATCAAAGTCACATATTCCATTCACTGTGCGTAGCCGCAGTTAAGAAGAACATTCTGTTTACTGTGCAAAGTTGCATATTAGGAGAACATTCTGTTAACTGTGCAAACTGTAAAATATCAAAGTCACATATTCCATTCACTGTGCCGAGCCGCAGTTAAGAAGAACATTCTGTTTACTGTGCAAAGTTGCAGATTTGCAGCACATATTCCGTGTAATATGAAGAAGGCGGGTAAAAAGGGACGGGGAAGTGGACGTGATCCTGATAGTTCAGGGCGCGGGTCAGGACGCGTAGAAACTGTGCCTGGTGCCAGAGCACAAGACAGAAAGACATCCACCATACCTAGCTTCATGTCTCAGTTTACAGGGCGTCGCAGGACATCACTCTCGAGGTCCGACCACTGCGAACAGGTGGTCGGTTGGAGGTCAGCTGATACTGCTTCCAGTCGGTTAAGCACCACCCTGTCTTCCACCAAGTCCACTCTCAGTAGCCAAGAGTCTGGTCAACATAATCCTCACCCTGATCATCCTTCCTCCCACCATAGAGGATCTGGTCAAAGAAGTGATCCCACACTGGGATATAGTGAGGAGCTCGTCTCATCACCAATCCTTAATTTGAACCACTCTCCAAGCACGCTTGCAGAGGAACATGACATCTTGTGCCCTGATTCACAACCTCTAGAGGGTACCCAATCACAAGAAGATGACAGAGGTGAACGGCATTTAAGGTCAAAGGAAGTGGATGATGATGATGATGAGACACAGTTGCCATTAAATCAACCACTATTACTGTCTCAAGACCTTGATGAGGAGGATGATATACAGTTGTCAATGACTGAGTATGTGGTGGGATCAAGACATGAGGAGGATGATCAGAGTGAGGAAGTGGAGGAGGACTTGGTGGACGATGAGGTGACTGACCCCACCTGGGAAGGTGTAGAGCCGAGCGATGACAGCAGTCCTGAGGGTGAGCCATCTGCAGCACCGCAACAGGCTGGAAGAGGCAGTGGTGTGGCTACAGAAAGAAGGCGGACCGCACCAAACCGGCCCGCAAATGTTCCACGGAGCACCCCCTTGCGTAAATCTCCCTTGCCAAGGGGTAGGTGTTCCGCGGTATGGCGTTTTTTTAAGGAAAGTGCGGACGACAAAAGAATTGTAGTTTGCAACCTGTGCAACACCAGAATGAGCCGAGGCATGAACACTAGAAACCTCACCACCACCAGCATGATCCGACACATGGCATCCAAGCACCGTAATAAGTGGGAGGAAAGCCCGGATCGCCAATCTGTGTCTGCAGGCCACACCACTGCCTCCTCTTCCCCTGTTTTCGGTGCCGGCCAATCGCCTGTCGAAGGCGCAGGCCCGCATACCTCCCGCCCTGCACCTGTACCATCTGAAGCACCATCAGCGACCACATCCACTTCCCTGTCCCAGCACAGCGTCCAAATGTCGTTACCCCAGGCATTTGAGCGCAAGCGAAAATACCCAGCCACCCACCCACAGGCCATAGCACTAACCTCACACCTTTCCAAATTACTGGCCATCGAAATGCTGCCATTTAGGCTTGTGGAGACTGAGTCCTTCCGCAGCCTGATGGCAGCAGCTGTCCCTCGGTACGCAGTCCCCAGCCGCCACTACTTTTCCCGGTGTGCCGTCCCCGCCTTACACCACCATGTGTCCCGTAACATCACCCGTGCCCTGACCAACGCAGTTACTGGGAAGGTCCACTTAACGACTGACACATGGACAAGTGCTTGTGGCCAGGGACGCTACATTTCCCTGACGGCACACTGGGTGAATGTCGTGGAGGCTGGGAGCGACTCGGACCCTGGGATGGCACAGGTGCTACCCACGCCGAGGATTGCGGGCCCTACCTCCATCAGGGTTTCCGCCAGCACCTACGTTATTGGCTCCTCCTCCTCCGTTTCCACCTCCGAATTCTCTGCGCGCAGCGCCACTCACCCATCAGCCGGTAGCTGGAAGCAGTGTAGCACTGCAGTGGGTAAGCGTCAACAGGCCGTGCTGAAGCTGATCTGCCTTGGGGACAAACAGCACACGGCCTCAGAGCTGTTGCAGGGGATTAGTCACCAGACCGAGCAGTGGCTCTCGCCACTCAACCTGCAACCAGGCATGGTTGTGTGTGATAATGGGCGTAACTTGGTGGCGGCTTTGGAGCTCGGCAAGCTCACACACGTACCATGCCTAGCGCATGTATTTAATTTAGTGGTTCAGCGATTTCTGAAAACCTACCCCAATGTGCATGATCTCTTGACGAAGGTGCGCCGCGTGTGTGCACATTTCCGTAAGTCATCTACAGCTTCAGCCGGCCTGTTGAAGCTGCAGCAGCGTCTACAATTGCCAGCTCACCGGCTGCTGTGTGACGTGAGCACGCGCTGGAACTCCACCTTCCACATGTTGGCCCGGCTTTGTGAGCAGCAGAGGGCAGTAGTGGAGTACCAGCTGTTACACGGTCGTCGCCTCTCCGTTCAACTTCCTGTAATCAGAAGTGAGGAGTGGGAATGGATGTCAGACCTCTGTGAGGTTTTACGCAATTTTGAGGAATCGACACAGATGGTGAGCGGCGATAACGCTATTATCAGTGTAACCATCCCACTTCTGTGTCTACTGAAACGCTCGCTGCTCACAATTAAAACTGACGCTTTGCATGTGGAAGAGGTGGAAATGCGGGAGGAAGAGCTTACACAAGGTGATAGCCAGAGCACCCTCACTTCGTCTTCTCAGCGACAATTGGAGGAGGCGGAGGAGGAGGAGGAGGAAGACACGGTTGCCTCCGCTACAGAGGGTAGCCATGGAACTTTAGTTCCATCTCTTCAGCGTGGGTGGGCAGAAGAGGAGGAAGAGGATGAGGAGATTGAGAGTCATCCTCCTGGTGAGGACAGCGAAATCTTGCCTGTTGGTACTCTGGCACACATGGCTGACTTTATGTTAGGCTGCCTTTCCCGTGACCCACGCGTTATACGCATTTTAGACAACACGGATTACTGGGTGTTCACCCTTCTGGACCCCCGCTACAAAGAGAATTTCTCATCTCTCATTCCTCCGGTGGAGAGGACAAGCAAAATGGTGCAATACCAGAAGGTTCTTGTCGAAAAATTGCTCCAAAATTTTCCATCTGACAACACTGGCGGCAGAGTACGTGCTACCTTGGCCAACCGAGAAGGGGAGAAAAGGGGAGCACACAGCAGTTCAGACAAAGGCAGGGCAACACTCTCCAAGGCGTGGGACACCTTCATGACACCCCGCCAGCACCCTCACCCTGATGCGCAGCCTAGTGTCACAAGGAGGGAAAAGTTTTGGAAGATGGTGAAGGAGTACGTAGCAGACCGTGTCAGCGTCCTCAATGATCCCTCTGTGCCTTACAACTACTGGGTGTCCAAGCTGGACACGTGGTATGAACTGGCACTCTACGCCTTGGAGGTGCTGGCCTGCCCTGCCGCCAGCGTTCTGTCTGAGCGGGTATTTAGTGCTGCTGGTGGCATCATAACAGATAAGCGTATCCGCCTTTCCACCGAAAATGCTGATAGGTTGACACTTATAAAAATGAACAAGGCCTGGATTTCCCCTGACTTCTCCACTCCACTGGAGGAAAGCCCCGGGGAACATAAAGTGACTTTATATATGTTATTTACAATGATGGGAATACTCTGTATTCCCATTCACCCCTTCCACCCAAAAAACGGGTATATGGTTGACTCTCTTCCATATACCCTGGGATATAATTTTTATATAGGGCCAGCTCACCAGCGGGCCCTGTGATATAATTTTTATATAGGGCCAGCTCACCAGCGGGCGCAGTTTGACAATTTTTGTATAGGTCAGCTCACCAGCGGGCCTTCTCATATAATGTTTTATTGGGTCAGCTCTCTAGCGGGCCCTCTCATATAATGTTTTATAGCGTCAGCTCACTAGCGGGCCTTCGAATATAATGTTTAGGATGGTCAGCTCCGCAGCAGACCCTCACCCATAATGTTTTAGATGGTCGGCTCAGCGCACGTTTCCCTCTTAATCATGGCCCCAGTTCAGAAAAATCGAGGAAATTTTTGGGAGAATTTGCCTTTGCGCACGTTTCCCTCTTAATCATGGCCTCAGTTCAGAAAAATCAAGGAAATTTTTGGGAGAATTTGCCTCTGCGCACGTTTCCCTCTTAATCATGGCCTCAGTTCAGAAAAATCAAGGAAATTTTTGGGAGAATTTGCCTCTGCGCACGTTTCCCTCTTAATCATGGCCTCAGTTCCGAAAAATCTATGAAATTTTTTGCAGAATTTGCAGATGATATACAAGTAAATATACAGCAAGTACTGTTTGGTAACAATTTTTCGCCTAAAGTCGTTTTTATCTTCCTTTTTGTGTGTTTTACGGTCAGTCTGTAAAAATGGCGTACTATGGGCGAAAGATCGTTCCCAGCAGCGATGTTGGAGTCCAAGATGCATCCAGACATCCTCCCTATGCTGTCCCTGAACCATTTCTGTGGTGTTTCCATCATTTTCTGCCCTTTTCCAATGACCAGGCACCCTCCCCTCATCAGAGCAGGGGGTGCCTGGTGTAATGCTCGAGTCCTCCCATTGACTTCAATGGGGCTCGGGTGCTCGGCCGAGCACTCGAGCCTCCGGGGGCGCTCGGTCAGAGCACCCGAACACCCGAGCATTGGGGTGCTCGCTCATCACTAATAATGATCAGTCATACCAAAATTATCTTTTATGCTTGCTTTGCATCCATGTAATCTTATATATAGTAAAGATTGATGCTACAAAAAGTATATGAACTGTGGTTATCTACACTTAAATAGCCTGTGATAACAGCCTTTTTGAATACAAAAGCAGAGGGTACTAATCGATCACTTAAAATGATAGTAATGTTTCATGTTACATGTAGCTGAGAACGGTGATCATGTGTAACAGTACTGCTGTGCAATGCTCCTATGCTTCCAAACTTGCTAGTTACAGTGTAATAACATTCTGAAGTTGATCCCTCCCACATAGTTGTGCCAGACCCAACAGCGGATCACAACGAGGGACAATCTTCATGCAGTATTAGGAAAAACCTGCCCTCCTTCGCAGAGTCGGATCATCCATTATGGCAACCTACAGGGCCAGATTTGCCATAAAGCAGAGTAGGCATCTGCCTACAGGTGCAACCCACAGAGGGGCGCCTGTAATTGGAATCAATTTTTTTTTTTTTACACTTGCATTCATATCACTGCGCACGGACCTGTAGCTGCTGTTGCTCCCTCGTCGGCTTTTTAGTAATGCAGAGCGCTGGGAGATGACATCATCTCCCAGAACTCTGCATTCCTAAAGAGAAGACCGCATGGGAGCAACAGCAGCCACAGGTCTGCCACTGGACCACCAGGGAAGTAGGAAACGGATACGGTGGCAAAGTGGGGGCAATGTGAAGATGATGGGGGCAATGTGAGGGCAAGTTGGAGCTGATGGGGCAATGTGGAGCTGATGGGGCAATGTGGAGCTGATGGGGGCAATGTGAGGGCAAGTTGGAGGTAATGGGGGCAAGTTGGAGATGATGTGGGCAAGTTGGAGATGATGGGGGCAATGTGAGGGCAAGTTGGACCTGATGGGGGCAAGATGGAGCTGATGGGGTCAATATGGAGCTGATGGGAGAGATTTGGAGCATTGAGGAGGTGTCCATTGGAGATGGCCTATGGGGGAAGGGGCGCTTCAGATTTCTGTGCTTACAAGCTCCTGAGATGTAAATCCTGGCAACCTAGGCTACTGACGGGTCACAGACAGAGTCCCTGCTGTTGCTGCCACTAACAAATTGTGTCAGAAGCCCTTTTGTTGAAAGAGATCAGCATCATCCAGTGGCTCCCAACTCCATTAAAGCCACAATGCCAGTACCTGCCAGCAGCACTCTGTGTCAGAAGCACCAGATCAAAAGATGTGGGGCCCCAAATTGGTAGCTTGCCTAGGGCCCTATGGAGCCTTAATTTGTCTTTGCTCCTACATCAAGGAGGGCAGTGTTTTCCTTATAATGAATGAGGAAAGACTGTCCCTCGTTATGCTCTGTTAAGTTCCAGGACCGGTTTTCAGATCTGTGGGGAGGTGGCTTTCAATCGGGGAAAAGGGGAAAGGGGAGGGAGGGATCAACTTCTCCATATTATTACAGTGTAACTAGCAAGTTTTGAAGAGTAAGAGCATCGCACAGTAGTACTATTACATATGCTCAACGTTCTGAGCTAGGTTTAAAACTAAACATTATTATGCCTATTATGCCTTAGCGCTTATCTATCAATACAAACTTCATGAATAATATTAAATAAATGCTTCCTGAACCGGACAATGTACACATGCATTCAAAATCATTATTATTATTATTATTATTTAGGGATGCAACATATGAATAATTACATTTTACATATGTTAGCTGTAATTACAGGCACCTATTATGGAAGAACATAAGTACAGATAAATTGTCTGTACATTTTATTTTTTTTAAATGTATTTTATTATTTCATCTTCACCAATTTTTTTTTTCTCGTCCCTACTCAGATCTCAGTATCCTTACAGCTTTCTAGTTGATAGACCATTGATTGACGGATATACAGTAATACAATCATACACTCTCTCTGGGGCAATGAATGCTCTGTGTACTATGCTGTTTGCATTGTATCTCTAGACCTGCTCTTATGGTCCCTGACAGAAAGCTCTCTGAAAACAGATGTAGGAAGCTCATTGTCAGTGACATAAATATATAGAAAAATGTAGAAGATGAAAAAAAATAAAATGTATTGTCGATTTGACTGAAAAATGGTATGTACTTGCAAAATATGAAGTATTAAAATAAAGGGGTACTATTCCTCTAAAGTTATAGCAACCTATTTTATTTTTTAGAGTTAGTGTTCGTTTAAGGAATACAGTTTCCATTTATTTTACTCATGTAACTATTAAAAAGACTATCACATAACCTTATATCTTATTTTATTAAGTTATGATTGTTCTTCATTATAAGTTACTAGTTGAAGAGCCCGTTACACGGGCCACAGTGCCACTGCCAGCCGGTCGCGGGGCAGTCATGCGCAGTAGAGACTGCCCGCGCCGCAGTTGATACAGAGCTGGACGTTCTCTGTATCAGCCGCGGCGCGGACAGTCTCTACTGCGCATGCCTGCAGCACGCACAGCAGTCTCTACTGCACATGACTGCAGCACGCACAGCAGTCTCTACTGCACATGACTGCAGCACGCACAGCAGTTTCTACTGCACATGACTGCAGCACACACTGCAGTCTCTACTGCACATGACTGCAGCACGCACAGCAGTCTCTACTGCACATGACTGCAGCACACGCATCAGTCTCTACTGCACATGACTGCAGCACGCGCAGCAGTCTCTACTGCACATGACTGCAGCACTCGCAGCAGTCTCTACTGCACATGACTGCAGCACGCACAGCAGTTTCTACTGCACATGACTGCAGCACACACTGCAGTCTCTACTGCACATGACTGCAGCACGCACAGCAGTCTCTACTGCACATGACTGCAGCACACGCATCAGTCTCTACTGCACATGACTGCAGCACGCGCAGCAGTCTCTACTGCACATGACTGCAGCAAGCACAGCAGTCTCTACTGCACATGACTGCAGCACTCGCAGCAGTCTCTACTGCACATGACTGCAGCACGCACAGCAGTCTCTACTGCACATGACTGCAGCACGCACAGCAGTCTCTACTGCACATGACTGTGGCATTACACACATTTTAGCAAATTATTGTATAGGATGATTGTTCTATATCATTTAATGTGTTTTTTTACACTTCTTAGGAATTGAAAGCACATTTCCCAAAACCCTTCATAACTGACCCATTGCCATCCTGTTGTTAGAGATAAGAAAGCATCATACTGATTATGGGGGGGGGGATGACATTCTCATTGGAGAGACTTTGGTTAATTTGACTGATTGAAACCAGGGAACGTACCAGTCTGTCTGAATAGTAACTCTGGTGTTAGCTTCCAATACCAGAAAATGCACCCAAAGGTAAGTACTAGACAGTAACCTAGTAGATGAAACATGTGGCTTTATTGCAAATTGCTTTAGTTAGCTTTTTTTTCCCATCTGGATCAACAGGAGGTACATGGCATGGGCTAAACTTGATGGGTGCAACATCGACTGTGTTACTATGTAATATTCAAAAATCTCAGGGTCAGTCCATTTTTAAAGTTCCAGGATATATATCTTGGTCGCGGTGCACTCATGCTCAGTAGAGACTGCCCGCTCCGCAACTGATACAGAGCGGGGCGCTCTGAAGAAGCCTCGTCACTGGCAGTCTCTACAGTGCATGACGACAGCATGAGCAGCAGTCTCTACTGCGCATGACTGTGGCGTTACGCAAATTTTAGCGAATAATTATATAGGATGATTATAGATATTATTATTATTTCACTGGGGATTTTAACCACTCTAATCCTAGAGATATCTCTAACACATTGATCATCCAGTAGAGAGCTAAATATTACAGTTCTGCAAAGCCAAAAGCATGACCAAATATACAACTGCATGTCACTTTAAGTTAATTAACCCGCCTACATTTTTGGTGACACTTTCACTTTAAGATAAATGCTGTTGTACCCTGTCATCTGACAGTCCAATCATTTACCACTTGATTAGTGGCAACAAGCTCAGGGAGAGGTTGTATATTTGTGTTTCTCACTTAATTTGTAGGGTTAGTCATGCTTGAAGACCACAGTAGTTGACAAAGATAAACCATTATACCGTTAAAACAGAACCTTCCATTCAAAAATATTTACTTACCAAAGGGGAAAATGATCTTTTTCTATATGTTTTGTGATACTATGGGCCTTAACAAATGATGCGATGTTCCAGAACAAACCAACAATACCATAGGGCGAATTACAATTAGCATTGATTTAACGCTTTGAGTGCCAAAGGGGGTGTGCAACACCTTGCAAAGCATGGCATTGAGCACCACTCTGTAGATCAGTGAGTTAAAGCGGAACTATCACACAAATTAAAGTTACTCACAAATAATTATGCACATTCCGATAAGCATACCCATACTAGTATTATCCGTAATAAGTCCAGCGTTATTGAGAAATCCAACTCATTCTGAGATGGTCAGGCAGACATCAGCACAGACATCTTGCCAAAGAGACATCTGCATGCCTGAGCTGTCCGTCCCGGTCTCCTCTAGGAGGTGTTGCATTGTACCTTAAGGTACAGGAAGTGACTGATTGCGCAGGTGAGCAGATGCCTCTACAGCAAGATGCCTGCCTGACCACCTCAGAACGAGTTGGATTTCTCAATAACGCTGGCATGATTCCGGGTAATACTAGTATGGATATACTTATAGTTATGTGCATAATTTTTGGGGGTAACTTTAAAGCAGAACTATCCTCTTTATAATATTGCCCCCCCAAACATCCTATATTATAATTTGCTAAGTATGTTTGTCAGAAGCCATCATGTGCAGTAGAGATGCTGCGCGAGCTGCAGTCATGCGCAGTAGAGACTGCCTGTGCCGCGGCTGATAACACAGCGGGGCTCCGCTCCGTATCAGGCGAGGGCAGTCTCTACTGTGCATGACTGCACCATGGGCGCTGCTGGGTGACACTGTGGCCCATGTACACGGGCTCTTCAACTAGTTACTAATATAGCGACAGGCAAAGGAATACTTGTATTTTGTTTAATAAGTCAGCATTATTGAAGTAATCCACAGGTGTCCAGCGGACAACAGCACAGATATCTTAGAGGGAAGTTGCCTCTGAGTCTGCGCTGTCCCATGCACTGCCCGGATTGGTGGTGACGTTCATTGGTTCCCTTAAGGTAATGGAAGTTGCTGCCTGCGCAGGCGCACAGAGCTTCTCTTGTTAGCACTGTGCCCTGGATGCCTGCAGGAGAAGCCAGGTTACTTCAATAAGGTGGACTTGTTCACCATAATACAAGTATGCCTTTGCCTATCGCTATATTAGTAATGTATTGGGGGACAATATTATGCAGATGATAGGTCCACTTTAAGAATAGATTTTTCAGCCCCACGAATTCGAGAGTACTTTCTAGCATTCAAATGGTTAAAAGCCACACTTAAATCAATGTATAGTTTAGGAATTGCAGCTCCGTGAGGCTGATGTACTAAAAACCTGGGTCAATTCTTGGTCAAACCAGCTGCACTGTAGGGGACAAATAACCAATCCCCTTCACCTAAACAGAACTTTTAACCCCTTAAACACCAGTGAGATCTCCAATGCATGCAAAGCAATGAGCTGGGTGGAGATGTTTGTAGCATTCAAGTGATCAAAGACACATTTAAATCAAATAAATTTGCAGTGGACCTTAGAATTGTTTCAGCTCTTAACTCTGAGTGCCAGCGGGTTATCAAAAGAGTTCCAATGTGCTCTATACCCCTCTGGTCCTCACAAGGGTTAACATACCTCCCAACATTCCAAATGGCCAAAGAGGGACACTTTGGTTTTAGAGGGTGTTTCTGGGGATGTGGCTAGTGGACAGAACATTACCTACGTTAGGTTATTTCATGACCTATTGACACCTCTTTGTGTAACTGAATAAATGATTTTGAACCAGACCAATGTATTTTATTACACAGACTAATTTATTGACACACATATACTGAAGTTTACACAGCCACTAAAAGGATAGTAATGTCAGAAAAAAGTATTAACAATATGGTAGATACAATTAAAAGAGTGTAATTGCACTTATTCATATCTCTCAAACAGTTATGGTTTGAGAGATATAGGGAAATAAAGTTCTCTGCCCCCTCCCCTTTCTGCTTGACGAGCTATAAAGCTGTCAGAAGCAGACTCTGGTTCCTGGTTCAGATGGTGGCTCTTCAGCAGCGCTGACATAGTGATACCTAAAAATAAATACTTAATTGGAACAGTCTAAAAAGTGTGCCTGGTTTGCAAGCACATGTTGGAGACCATTCTGATGAAGTATTTATCTTTAGATATCATTATATCGGAGCTGCTGAAGAGCCACATCTGGTCAAGTAACCAGAATCTGCTTCTGACAGCTTTACAACTCATCAAGATGAAAAGGGAGGGAGCAGAGAACTTTATTTTCCTATATCTCTCAAACCATACCAGTTTGAGAGATGTGATTTAGTGCAAGTACGCTCTTTTAATTGTATCTACCATATAGTTAATAAATTTTTTCTGACATTACTATCCCTTTAATGTGAGTTTTATTGCGATGAAGCAATGTGAAGCACACTACTCATTCTGATCTCCTAAAAAGAGGGACAAAAGGTTAAAAAAGAAGAACAGAGGGATTTGGGTCTCAAAAAGGGACTGTCCCTCCTAAAAAGGGGCACTTGGGAGGTATGGGTTAATACATTAGACCCTTTTGCTTTCTGCAAAATGTTCTGTGATGTGTATTAAGAACCAATGGCTGGTTGGGGATGGTGAGAACCGGAGTCCCCAACACAACCAGACAATTGCAGTGATTTCAATGTGTGTTTCTCTCGTACAGTGAAAAATCATCTACTTTACATCCCAGATGATGCTGACAGCTGTTTCTCTTTGTAAAGACTCCAGGGGTGATAAAAAAAGTGATAACGTGGAGAAGATTTCTCCATTGATATATTTTCTCCAATTCCTATGTTATTCTGTGGAACCTATAATCTGTCCCAATTGAGAAATCTTCATTCATTGGCTCCTTAGAATAACATAGGAACTGGAGAAGTTATATCACTAGAGAATTCATCTCCACTTTATCACCTCTTTATCACATCTTAGTGCATAACTCCCCGAGATCTTGCAGTTTTTATAATTGATGCTGTCGGAAATGTTTGCTTTAAGCAGTGTATAAATTAGTAATCATATTTTATTTACTTAAAGGGATAGTAACACTTACTATGTAAAACAATATATATTGTGGTGTTATTCTCCTGAGTAAAACAAGGGTGTCCCTACTGCTGAGAGGTGTTTTATTCAAAAGTTATACAGCTAAAACTTGGATTTTTTATGTGCAGTATCACAGTGGTCTGAAATTGTGCAGTGGCGCTGTTGCTACACCATCCTATGGACAGCTCTGGTCAGTTGATCATGACTCTTCATAGGATGGTGTAGCAACAGCGCCACTGTACAATTTCAGGCCACTGTGATACTGCACATAAAAAAATAAAGTTTGAGCTGCAATAACTTTATAATAAGGAGTAAGCTTATGTATTTGTTTTTTATAAGACGTAGATCTTGTGCTGCTGAGTGCTGAAACATTCAAATACTAGCTGTAACCTATACATTACACATGGTACCCAGGATGTGTGTATCTATTAATCAAAAATTGTTATTAAGAAAAATCAAAGATGGTCACTGACCATGTCCTTCATAAAGGACAAAATTCCTGAAGCTACGCGCAGAGATGGATTAAGGCTCTATAGGGCCCTAGGCAAGGTACCAATTTGAGGCCCTACATCTCTTGATACGTTGCTTCTGACAAGAGTGCTGCTAGCAGGTACTGGCATTGTGGCTTTAATGGAATTGTGAACAGCTGGATGATACTGGTATCTTTCAACAAAAAGGGCCTCTAACATAAGATGATAGTGGCAGCAAGAGCAGGGCCAATGTCTGTGTCCTATCACTTGCAGTCAAGGCCCCTCATACTGCCATGGGCCCTAGGCAGTAGCCTAGGTTGCCATAATGGATGATCCGGCTCTGGCTTTGGGTAAAGTAACATGTTAAAAATGCTGCTCTTTGCCAGGAATTCATCAGTGACTGGTGATGCGCAAAAAACTAAGCTGCATCTAAATTAACTGAGAGAAAACCTTGATTGTAGGGATGACATTAACAAAAGTATAGAGATTAGAACTGATGTATATCCACAAGAGGAGCCACCCAAGAGGCTCAATCGTCAGCACGGTGGACAGCCAATGCACCAATACAAACCAACACCGACACCGGATCACACTGCCAGAAAGCAAGCAATACAATGGAACAATTAAGGGGCTCGGCATTAACCATGAGTTAGCCACCATAAATGTCAATACTAGGGTGTATACATAATCAAAGAGCATACAGTGTCATAAAACCTGTGAGGTCCATCAGGTTCTGATAATTGGGCACTGGCGGACCACAACACAGCTTACACTCATGCTTACAAATGGAGATAAGATTGAATAGAGATAGAGTAGAGTACGCTCGGTGCACACTGAGTGCCATTTATCACTGCTATTGTTCTGTGTAGTTCCTATTGTAGTCTATGAGGATATTTTGAGACAAAACATATGATATATATATATATATAAAGTTTGTAAAAGTAGAGCAGTCACTTTAGTGACAATTCAACTTGCCTGGGTGCCAGCCTCGACATGAACGTAGATATAAAATGTAGAAAAGCGCACTCGCAGTACTTATTAATGTGATAATGTGTATTTGAATCAACGTTTCGGACCCAATTTGGGCCTTTAATCTTGAGTACTGCAAGTACGCTTTTTTTCATTATATATATATATATATATATATATATATATATATAGAGATAGATAGATAGATACAGGGCTCAAAATTTCCACTCGCCAAGTAACTTTTCAGGTCTGGCTAGTAGCAAAGGACTTCAACATTTAAGCCCTGATATATACATACAATGCGATCACCATCAATATGATCCAGTCACAGTGCATAACCTTAATCTATACAATTAAAATGCAATGTAACCCTGATATAGGAAACTCCAGTCCCCCACTTTATGAGCTGTACATGTGGTGATCAAGACAAATAAGCCATGTGGAGAACCTACAGTCAATAAATTGTGTGCTTGTATGCTAGATAGCTATTCAAGACATTGCTTCTCAATGTGTTGGAGACTTCAACATCCAAACAATTCATCTAAACACTTGAGAAAATTGCAAACATCATTAACCTATTGAGTACCATAGGGGTATCCAATGCAATGTAAAACAATGCCTAGGACACTTCCCTGGCACTCAGTAGGTTAAAGGGCAGCTGGCTGGAACACAACCCAGAAGTCTGTGACTCACAGCCACACACTTTGACTGCATGTGTCCATATAGAAATCCCATCCCTAGTAGTTTATGGAACAACCAGAATAGCAGTTGATAGGACTGCCAGGTCACGTACAACTTGACTCTGAACATCAAGACTTGGAAGTCTTCCATCTCAGTGTCCATCACAGGATCAGTGAGGAAGTGCTTTCCAGACCAAATTCTGCTCCCGTGTTTATACATCGGGGCTCAATGGCACTGGACATTACAGCAACCACTTTCTTCACAGGAAAAAAGAGGAAAAGACCTGTTGATGGCACAACTGTCATCATTATAGGTTGCCCTTTAATGGGCTTTCAGAAATAATTAGTGCCTTAGATTGAATAAAGAATAACCAACCCCACAACAATAATGTCCTTTATTTGAAAAGAAAATGAGAATCAAGTAAAAGGGAGAAAGAGGCAGGTGGTCTCTCAGTGTATAGAAATGGTTTTACTGCCACCACCACCCCACAGGCAATCAGTATACAATGAGATTCCTCTCTGAGCTTTTTTAGGACTCAGATCATTAATTGGGGGTGAGTTTTAACAGGAGGTCATTCCTTTATTGATTGATTGATTAACTGTCTGAATGTTTACATCAAGGAAATTACTTGGTTTCCAAAATACTTGGGGCTTGAATCACCTAATGCATTATTAGTAGTGTACCAAACTACTGAAACCAATATTATTAGAAAGATCAATGTAGGATTTAAACATCAATAACCCAAAGTTTCCAAAAAGACAGTGCAACAAGTCACACAGAAATCCTAGACAAGACGGCACTTGCTACAACCATCAACCTAAAACTACTGAAACCCCGGTCTTGGCACACACAAAAAATGAGATACCTTCAGAGGTTATAACAGAAAGAAGTCTCAATCTCACATTAAATTCATACTAACCACCTGTATCACTGATATCTCTTTTGTTAAATAACTCCACTTTTCTTGCCTGATATCTACTTTCTCCTCCTACCCATGATATCTCTTCTCCATGTTTAGCTGTCTCCTCTACACACCTAAACCTAAGCTCCTTATTTATTCATACCCCAAGACATCTCCATATACTTTAAAGACAAAATCAACACCCTCAGACATAATCAACTATGGTTAGTCAACCCAAAACTTCCATATCCTCTTCACCTACCCATATCATCTTTCCTATGGTATCTCTCCTCTCCAGGCACTGAGGATGAAGTATAGAGGACCACCAAACAGGAGAGCTCATGGGACCACCCAGGCATGATATCACCACTTTCAGATAATAAAACTTGAAAGTTTATTGCAAATGGTACTATAAGAACATCAAACATATAGCAATGTTCCCCTCACGGGGGTACAAAGGCACCGACACATACACCTAACGCATTTAGTGTGCATTAAAAAACACTTAATCATAGACTATGATATCGTGCCTGGGTGGTTCCTTGAGTGCTCCCATTCAGTGGTTTTCTTGTCTGTGGAAATCACTTGCTATGATTAATGGGGGCAGCTCCAGGTCCACCAAACCCCTAGACAAAGGATGAATTCTATCTTTTTACTTAAATGTGGATTTCATTATATTGTTAGAAGCGACCGATTATCTGTGTGGTATATAACTGAGGATGAGGTATAAAACATATTTTCAATCTCACACCCAACAACCTGCCCCCTTGATCCTATACCATCACACCTTCACCTCTCACCACCTTCCACCCTCTGCCCAGCACTTTTCCATCTTTCCAACCTTTCACTGAATACAAGTACTTTCCCACCTGCCTTCAAACAAGCACTTGTCATACCTATTCTTAAAATGCCCTCTCTTGGCTTTAGCATTTTCTCAAACTACCATCCTAACTCTCACCTACCTTTTGTCTCAGAACTTCTCAGATGGACTGTTTATGCCAGATTAATCCACTTTCTGTCTTCCGGTGATCTTCTTGACCCACTACAGTCAAGTTTCTACCCTTACATTTCATTGATACAACTCCACATAAAATAACTGTTATGGACCAGGAACCAGACAGACACAAAAATGTGAAGTGCAAAACACTTTTATTAAAATAACCAAAGTAAACAAGGCAAAATTGTGATCCAGAAGCATAAACCAAAAGGCAAGACGGGGTCAGGAACCAAGACGGGTACTCAGACAAGCCGGGGTCAGGAATACTGAGGTCAGCAATATCATGAACAAATCAGGAGTCAGGAGCCAGAAGGGACATCAGAGGAAGATAGGTCACGCACGGATAATCAGGAACCAGGAGAATGCACTTGCAGCCAGAACCAACACAAGGGCAAGGAGGAAGTGAGTCTAACTGCTTTAAATAGCCTGGAAGGGGTTGGCTGATAACAGTCAGGTGAGTAACCATGGAAACAGAGAGGTCAAGGCAGTTTGTTAATCATCAGCTCAGTCAGCCTGACACAGGGAATAAAAGGCAGCAGTAATCAACAGCAGAGTGTTAGAGCAGATCAGCCAAATTGTGACAGTAACTAAAGACTAATTGTTTTCCAAGTTAAAATGAAACATATCCCTTCTAATTTTGCTCTACTTTTCTGTAGCTTTTGACACTGTTGTTCACCAATTCACCCTCCTCTTTATTCACACTTGTGACACAGTTCTGTCCTGCTTCAGATCTTACTTTTCTGTCTGTTCACTCTCAGTCTCTTTCTCAGGTTTTTCATCTTCATCCCTCCCCTACCAGTTGGAATACCACAAGACTCTGTTCTTGGCCCCTTTCTCATCTCCATATACACACCATGCCTTGGTGAACTCATATACCTTTATGGTTTTTGCTTTCATGTTTATACTTTTGCCACTCTAATATATCAGTCCTCTCAATATCTCTTTCCATCGTTCATGTCTCTAGTCTACAACTGCCTCATTTTTACCACCTCTTGCATGTTCCTCCATTATCTCAAACTCAGTTTATCCAAAACTGAACTGATCCCCCAAACTTATTGCACATTCCACACCTAGGGTTGCTACCTTTTGTTAAAAAAATACCGGCCAAGGCATTCCCTCCATATACTTAACATTGGAAAGAAGCCAATTTTTTACCGGCCTGCCGGTAAAATATCAGCTGGGTGGCAACCCTATCCACACCCCCTTGTCCCCCATGCAGTCAATTCCACCATCTACATCTACTTTGCAGGTTCACAGTCTAGGTGTTACCTTCTGTTCTCTCCTTTATCCCCCATATCCAATCCCTCTCAAAGTCTTTGAATCCCATCTAAAAAATATTGCATGTGATGTTATCAAAACTCCATCCACCCCCAAACCTTTTTTTCATCGTTACAACTGTAACATCCTTATGACTGGACTCTCACTAACCTTCCTCTCCCCACTTCAGTCTATCCAAAATGCTGTTGTTAGACTAACATGCACAACCTGTCTATCCTCATTAGCTGCCCCTCCTTGTAAATCCCTACATTGGCTTCACATTCCATTCAGAATCAAATTCAAAATCCAAATACTACCCTGCAAAACTCTCTTCAACTCAGCTCCTCTATACATTTAATCTCTCATATCTAAATGTTGCTCCATCTACTTCTTGCAGTCTTCTCATGACTTTTGCTCTCATCCACCCTCACAGTCTTCTCTAACTCACATATACAAGTCCTCTCCTGAGCCACCCCAGCTCCAGAACATACTCCCTACATGTGTATAGGTGTATGTCTGAGTCATTACCTAATATGGTATAAGACATCTAGAAGCTGAAGATCAGAAAGTCTGTATTTACATAGAGAATACTTGAATGAGCTCACTGATAAATAGGGGAATAGCCACCATTCAAAGAGACTTGTGCATTTCCTTGCAACTTTAGCAGTATATGGAAAAAGAAAAATGTGGAACAATTCTGGGACAAGCAAGCTGTGCCATAAGGATCAAGTTAAAATTTCCAAAAGTCCAAATGATTTTCATGGGAAATCTAGAGAGATCTCCGGCTTAAAGCCCCATTTAAATCAAAGGAGATTTGTTCCCTAAACTGCAGTTGATTGGCAGTACAATTAGTCCACTTCTGCCTATGTGCATATCTGGTAAATCTACCCTACAGTCTTCTCAACCAAACAGAGAACTCCTATTGCCACTTATAGTATAATGTAACATATCAGAGCACTGACATGCTGTTCTTGGCTTGAAAAAACTGCTGTGAATGGACCAACTAAGTAGTTTTTACAGTCATCATCCCAAGGTTGGTATTAAACTGTTGACAATTTAATTTTTCACAGATGCTGCGCTGAAAGCATATTACAGAGTTTTGATTTGAGATAATTCAATATTAATGTTTTTGTTGGTCCCTTCCCTGGTACGTGGTTGCACAGTGAATTTGCTGGTCCTTCTATTAGCCAAAGGGTTAACACTTACAGTCCTTGGAGTATTTTTTGTCCAAGCCCACCTCTGGTTTTTTGGAATCATAAAATTCCAGATGGGTGATCCTTAATGCCCTTATATATCCAAGAGAAACAAACAGAGGATAGAAGGATTAGGAGGAACAGAACCCAGAGAAAACAGTGAGAAGGAATAGGACTGGAAATAGAGGCCGTGTGTCTGGCAGACAGATAATGCTGTACCAGGACCTCCTTCCAGGTCTGACTTTTTTTCTATCCAGATCCTTGTAGAAACATAGGGAAACATCTGTATGCATCGTGCTAAAGCAGTGCTATTCTGGAGCAAACCAAATGCACCGTATAGGAGGCAATGAAAATTCCCATTGATTTAAATTGTGCTTTATACCCCTTGTGTACCAGAGGGGTATGAAACAGCAACAATGTCATGGCAATTTACATATCATTATTTATATTATAATTTTATTTTTGTTTCATCCTTTATTATGTAATTATTATTTCATATATGTTATTTTCTCTTAATAGGATGTTAGAGATTTTTGGATAAAGACAATGAAATAGGGGCATGTTAGACAACGGTAGCTGATCTTTTTTTTTTACAGTGTGTTTTTTTATTTATTTAGAAAACTAGTGTAAAAGTACATGTACACGGGCCAAGGTCCAAGTAATGTTAACCCTTTGAGTGCCAGAGGGGTCCTGCTCTGCGTCCTGCCACCAACGCAGTCATGCACTGTAGAGACTGCCCGAAAGCACAGAATGCTGCCAGCACAGAACTCCCAGCATTCCTATACCTCTCAGCATTCCTACACCTCCCAGCATTCCGTTCTCCCAGAATTCTGTGGGTTCCAGCAATCTCTACTGAGCATGACGGCTTCTGACAAACATCCTAGCAAATTATTATATAGGATGTTTTACCAGTGTTAATTCACCTAGGGTATTTTGACTATTTTAGTGATGGAGGTGTTCAGGGTTAGTATCTTTTGGTCATCTGGCCTGTCTCTCTGACTCTTAGTGGGGGAGGGGTGACCCATTGTCTGAATATTATATGAAAGTGTATTTAAGCTCTCGGTTGATATAGTTTCTGAGAGCCTTCAATTTAATATATATTTTTTTTTTATAGCATATGTTTTTCTGTGTAAATTATTCAACTATTAATTGTTTTATTTTAATCACATTTTCCGATATGAGATAGACTGAGCCTGGGGAGTTAATCCATTTAGTGCCTTTAAGGTACCTTCCCTATCCCTCTGATTTCCAGGATAGCCGATGCATAATATAGGTTTAATAATTCAGTATATTGTTTTAGGCCTCTGACTCATATTAGGGTATATTGGGAGCCTCTATTTGCATTTTGAGACAGCGGTAGTCTTTTTTTGTTTCCCCTTCCCCACTGATGAGGATGCCTTCAATTGGTCTATCATATAGACATCCATATTTCATTGGTGATTGAAGTCTCATTCAGAATAGAACCTATTGGAGTTAAGGGGTGGGTATTTAAATGTTTGTTTAGTGGCAGCATCTTATGTTATTTGAGGCTTAAAGCGTTAGTAATGTCCAAACATCATGCCTTGGTGAACTCACAAACGTTTATGGCTTTTGCTTTCATGTTTATACTTTTGCCACTCAAATATATCAGTCCTCTCAATATCTCTTTCCATCAGTCATGTCTCAAGTCTACAACTGCCTCATTGTTACCACTTCTTGCATGTTCCACCAATATGAGTGTAAAGCGCTGCGGAATCTGTGTGCGTTTATCCAAAACTGAACTGATCCCCTAAACTTCTTGCAGCATAAAACACTTGGAATATAGGAGTTAGGCTGATGTAGCACAAGTAAATTCAGAAGCACCTGTTTTAGGGAGGAATCATATAAGTATATAATTGCTCTAATTTTACAGTGGAGATATGTACGTACATATCCCCTTTTTGAACCCCTTAAAGGGATACTAATGTTTCTCAATAAAAGCAACTCAGCTTAATCTTCATAGTATTTGGCCCAATGGAGAGTGTTATTTCAATACTGCCAGAGTTATAGTTCAAGAGTAATTGAATGATAAAGTATCCCCCTCCCTCCCCTTTTACTGATGTAACACAGCTTACCTCAGAGCAGCAAGACTGTCTGGATCGCAGAGAGGGACAATCTTCAGTGAGCATAAGGGAAAAACCTGAAAAACCTGTCAAGGGGGGCAGGGTTTTCCTTATGATCACAGTAAGAAGATTGTCCCTTGCTGTGAGCTGTCTGGTCAAGAGACAAGATTCCAAATACTAGGAAGATTAATTAGAGCTGCTGTTTTTGTGAAACATTACTATCACTTTAAGAACCAGAGGGGTGTGCAACACATTGTTGCACATCCCTCGTGTACTTAAAGGGATAGTAATACTTCGTTTTAACTTTATTTTATTTTGTAGGCATTAAAAAAACATGAAGAACGATATAAGTCTTATCTCTCAAACCTTTATGGTTTATGAGATATTCACAAGCAAAGTTCCCCTCCCCGCCCCTTTTACCTACTGTAAACAATCTCTTCTCAGATGTGAGTCTGGTTGTATGACAGTACAGATAACAGAAGGGGACAATTTTCTTTGTATGAAAACAATGAAAGCCCTTCCCCCCTTGACAAGTTTTTCAGCTTTTTCCATTATCTTAATTGAAGATTGTCCCTCTCTGCAGTCTACCTGGGCATCTCCCTTCTGATGTGGTTGAACGGGGGGGGGGGTACTTTGTTTGTGAATATCTCTTAAACCATAAAGGTTTCAGAGATAAGACTTATATCATTCTTCATGTTTTTTTAATGCCTACAAAATAAAATAAAGTTAAAATGAAGTATTACTATCCCTTTAAGGGATTAATTGTAAAACTGTAGGTGCTGGACACATTACAGAAAATTAAATGCATTAATTTTTTTAGGAATCTTGTAACTTTTAGGTATGTTGCATGCATTACTACCTTGCATAAAACATTATCTCCTTTTGGGATAGTTTTGAATTATTTTTAACTCCACGGATGCTGGATTGATCTCGAGCACATTGCTTTGGAATATGGAATGTGTCGATGATGACTGTTTCTTTAAAGTAATAATGTTAAAGTGGAACAAACAAATTATAGTATGTGATTTTAAAAGAGCTTGCAAAACAACTATAATTATGCTATGATTTAGAACTATAGTTTGAGATATTTAGCTTTATTTATTTTTCAGTTTATGCAAATTAGAGAGTCATGGCTGGCACAGTGTGGTGTGTCAGATAGAAACATTCCACTCTCCCTCCCAACTGCCAGTTCCTACCAGAAAGTACTGTTTATGTACATATACTATCACATAAATTCATTATTCTTTATTTATATGGCGCCAACTTAATCAGCAGTGCTGTACAATAGGGAACAGACGTACAGAGATATTAAATAGTAAATCATATGTGAAGAACAGAAGGATCAGAGGGCCCTGCTTGTGAGAGCTTACAGTCTAAAGATAAATATCTCACAAATTATAGTTATAAATGCAGAATGGATAACATAAACAGAGTAAAGGTTTATTATGAAAAATATCATTTTTTTAGAGCGGGGGTAGTCAATCTTTGAAAATCTTGCTGTTGGGGGCTACAACTTACATCAACCACAACTAACCTTTTGTCGTTTGGGGATAACAGGAGCTGTAGTCACTGACAGCTGGAGGTTATGGGAAATTGACATCATTACCTGTCCAAAGCAGTCAACTAGACCTGGGGATTTAGTATGAGACCTGGGGCTTCAGCCCCTCAAACAGTATCTAGCAAACACCCTTGACTACAACTCCCATTACACTCCATCATATGTAGGCTGGCTGCAGGGGAGGGCTGGCAACTTGTGGCCTGGGGAGAAAATACAACCTACTGGCCCATTTCGACTGTCACTTAAGCCCACTGTCCTAGCCCACTGTCCTAGCCCAACCCCTTTTTTTAATTTTAAAACATTAATGTTGTGAAGTAAGGCAACTGATGATACTGCAGAGCTTACAACTGATATGGGGCTACACAAGTGCTACTACAGAGCTTACTATTTAAAGGGATAGTAATGTTTCATAATAAAAGCAGCTCTAATTAATCATCATAGTATTTGGACTTTGGAGAGTGTTATTTCAATTCTGTCAGAGTTATAGTTCCAGAGTAATTCAATGACAAAGTGTCCCCCTCCCACCCCTTTTACTGATGTAACACTGCTCAGCCAGAGCAGAAGGGAGGTGCCCAGGTAGACTGTTGAGAGGGACAATCTTCAGTTAAGATAAGGGAAAAACCTGAAAAGCTTGTCAAGGGGGGCAGGACTTTCATTGTTCTCATAGGAAGAAGATTGTCCCCTGCTGTTATCTGTCTGGTCTATGGACTGGATTCCACATCTGAGAAGAGATGGCTTACACTAGGTAAAAGGGGCGGGAGGGGAAACTTTGCTTGTGAATATCTCATAAACAATAAAGGTTTGAGAGATAAGACTTATATTGTTCTTCATGTTTTTTTAATGCCTACAAAATAAAATAAAGTTAAAACGAAGTATTACTATCCCTTTAAGTAAAGCTACAATAGTGATACCATAGAGTTTACAAGGGAAACAGCTTAGGCTACTGATGTAGCTCAGTTTTGATTGTAGCTCTGTGGTATCACTAGTATAGCTCCATTTACAGCAGCAAGTGGAAAAATGACTGAGGCAGTGGCCCACAGGCCCAGACATATGACTGGCCCAGGGGGCAATTGCCATCCTAGCCCCCAGACCAACCCTCCCCTGGCTGGCTGGAGATGATGTCAGTTGTAGTCCACAACAGCAAGAGAACATTTGCGTACCTCTGCTTTAGTGCAAAGTTTCCCCACTTATTTGTGCAAATGTTCATAAATACTGTAACAAGAAACTGATGTTAGCGTTCCATTTGTGCTACTGCACCAACAATAGTCTTGCACAAAGACACACAATGAGACATATTCTATCCCATCCCACACTCCCTTTTTTGTTTTATCACGCTTTTTATTTTTACAAATAAGTTTTCAGTTATTCTTCATGGTTGGATCACATCTCATAATTAGCTTAAATAAAATAAAACATATAAAATAATATTAACTTTCGTTGGTGAGGATTAGTAGAAGAAAGAGGCCTAGCTATCTTTAGTTTAATGATGATGAAATAAATTGTGTCATACGCACAGACACACACACTCACATAATCTGATATAAAAAGATAATATAGATATTCAGATTCACTAAGGAGACAATGATAATTAGGGCTGCCACCCAGCCGGTATTTTACTGGCAGGCCGGTAAAAAATTGGCTTCTGTCCAATGTTAAGTCTATGAAGGGAATGCCATGGCCGGTATTTTTTTTAAGAAAAGGTGGCAACCCTAATGATAATATACTACAGAGAGAACTATCACTAATCAGCTAACTAGAAGGGACACTCTCTTGTCCGTTATCCAGTGCTTTCTACTTTTGGCTGCATGTTGCAAAATAATCTCCTGCACTTTTGCATTGATTGACAATAGTATACTGTGAATGATTGCTTAATGTTTATAATCTAGAGGCTATACCCACACTATGATGTGATTATGGCATGGTCCTCAGACACATAATGTAAGTGCAACCACTGATACAGCTTGCATAATGTTTCTAATGTACAGCCTGGGACATCCAAAAGTGGACACAACCTCCCTGCTGAAGGTACCTCCTGCTTATATGACAATTACCCCCAGAAGTACTAGTACTACAGGCTGAGAAACATTGCTCTAGTTCATATCTGATATTACTTATTTTTTGCGGTCCAGCATTGATCATATTGTTTTATATTGATACAATATACTGTGCTACATTTATAACGAATAAAACACTATCTTATTACAAGTATTTGCACATAAATTAGGATGTTTGATTTTAAGAGTAATACTTATGATATCACTTTAATATTAATTATTTGAGGTGAGCACATTCAGATTGTAGATAATGGGAAGCGTTCCAGTACAAGTTCAAGTACTAATTAGAATGGGGGAGATGCACTAAGGCACGATAAGGGAAAAGGATGGCCACATGGTGGCAAATTTGTGGCAATAGCATATCGACAGTATGCACTGAGATGTCTTCACCATCACATCCCTGTGAATCCACCACCAATCCACCACAATCCGCTGACATTGCCATGAATCGACTATGACTATGACTATGACAGGTTTACGATTTTGGTGGACATTTGCTCATTTGCATTTGGAAATGTGGATTAATGAGCCATTGTCATATTCATGTGGAAGTGGTTATAAGTTAATGTAGCTGTTGTCCACATGCACTAAGTTCTGATAGCAGCTTTTGCTGTCCGAGTTCACATTTCTAACAACCCTAACCCCAACCCTAAATATGTGAACATATTTTAAAATTGGCCTGCTGACCTTCAAAGTCTTAAATAATCAAGGCCCACAGTACCTGAAAGAGCTCCTGACACCCTATATCCAATCCCGCTCACTGCAGTCAGCCAACAAATCCCTCCTGTCATTGCCCAGAATAACGACAACTTCAGGTTCCCAGGCATTCAGCCATACTGCCCCCCACATTCTGGAACTCATTACCATCCTCAATCAGAGAGGCACCATCTTTACAGACATTAAAAAAAAAAGCTAAAGACCCACCTCTTTTATCAGGCATTCAGTCAACTCATGTGACCGTAAGGAACCCTTAAATTTTATGTCTGTTTATAGATTTGTAAAGCGCTTTGAGTGTCACAGGGAGAAAAGCGCTATAAAAATCACAAATTATTATTATTATTATTATAACCTAAAGTTCTGAAACAGCAGCTGCCCTCCCTTAACCATTTAAGTGCCATAGTTATGCGGATTGCTATCCACCAGTCAGCTGATTCAGGTAAACCCAGGACTTGCAAGGCAGTCTGTTATAGAGTGCCTTGGGAGTCCAGGGTTTAAATCAGCTGATCAGTGGATAGCCGGTTCAGCTGGTACAGTCAATATAGAAGGTAAGAGAATTTGTCATATAAAGCGTCTCTGCCATTCTCTCAATGTGGTGCCCTTTCAGTGCCACAGTGGTGTGCAATCCACATCCCTCCCATCTCTGGCATTGTCTTATTTCGGAATCCTTTCAGTGCCACAGGGGTGTGCAATTCACATCCCTCCCATCTCTGGCATTGTCTTATTTCGGAATCCTTTCAGTGCCACAGGGGTGTGCAATTCACATCCTTATGGCACTGAAAGGGCTAAGGGAGCGATGCTATTTATGGTGCTGAAGTCTGAATGGGGCAAGTGGAGGAGCAAAGAGTATGCACTCAGACGTCAGGGTTGTCGAACTGCTGGCAAAGTGTAAGGGAGGGCATCCCTTACACGATGCTAACAATTCAACAACCCTGCATCATAATGATAAAATTCAACCCCCCTCCCCTTGAATACTTAATTAGAAGTGCATATGGCGATGTGTGTCTCCATCTACAGTGCAATGTTCTAATCACACATCACCAGACACCCAACACCATAGCATCCTCCCTTAGTGCATCTCCACTCTGGAGTAATTCCACAGACAAATGCACCCAACGGGAAAATAAATATTCAATAACTTTCATTTTTTGATTGATAGACAGAGGTCTCCAATCCATTCCTTTGCAATGAGTTGGAGATGTCTCTGACTTTCAAGTGGTTAAAAATTTCATTTGAAGGGGATGTTTCACCCCTTCACAACTTTGCTTAAATCGTTTCATTATATATATTAAAACTAATGAAAAGTGTAAACATTTAAAAAATAAAAAAACCCAGCTTGCTTGGAGAAATTTAAAGAATAAATGCAGCTCTGTACCCACTTCCGCCCAGACTGTGTTTAACCCCTTAAGGACCAGCCGTACACGCACAGGGTGGTCACTTAAGGACCACTGAGCATTTATTTGTTGTTAAAGAATCCAATTCTGGACTCCCCAAATGGCATGCAGCCGCGCGGGGAGCCCGGAATTCCATGACGGTCCAGGACCATCATGGGTCCTTAAGGGTATAACAACCCATGATGGTCCTGGACCATCATGGGTCCTTAAGGGGTTAACAGATCTGTACCACTGTCTGATGCTTCCATCCAGCCTCCTCCAATGATGGAGGCTTCTGTCTGTAAGCTGGAGCGCTCTCATTGGCAGAGATCAATTTCTGGCCACCAATGAGAGCGCTCCAGCTTACAGACAGAAGCCTCCGTCATTGGAGGAGGCTTGATGGAAGTGTCAGACTGCGGTACAGATCCGTTAAACACAGTCCGGGCGGAAGTGGGTACAGAGCTGCATTTATTCCTTAAATTTCTCCAAGCAAGCTGTTTGTTTTTAAAAATGTTTACACTTTTCATTAGTTATAATATGTAACAAAACGATTTAGGCAAAGTTGCAAAGGGGTGAAACATCCCCTTTAAATCACTTGAAAATTGTATTTGTTGGTTTGCCACAGAATTATTTAGTTCTGCTTAGTACATCAGCCTCATTCTGATTTGATGAGTCTGAATCCATTAATCTCTAAAATAAATGAACCTAAATCTAGTAGGGTCTTTATGTTGGTTGTCTTTAACATCTTTGAGTGCCAGACAGGTGCGCAACGCATTGCTCTGCAATGCGTTGCATACCCTTCTGACACTCAATGGGTTAAGCAATCCCTGCCACAGAATGAAGTATCATTACGTTTGAATAAGTGCTTAAGTCCTTAATTAGGGAGAAACACATTGAAAACATAAACTTTTGTCTTAATATACTCTTTTGCACATGGCGATGGTCATGAGTGCAATAGGTTAATTACGGCTTAGTTAATAGTTAATAACAGTTAATAATTTCCTGAAGAAAACCCCCAAACATTTCATTGTGTCTTTCTAGTCTTCTAGCACCAACAAAAATGACCTTAGCTATCAACTTTCTTGTTTAGGTTGGAAAAGTATTGTTTTTATTTTGGCTTCTGGGTTTTAATGTGAAACCTGTTGTGTTAAAAATAGAATAAAGAAATCCTAAAAATATTACTTAGTAATATGTCCTTTCCCAACTGCAATTGTGCAGAAACAAATATGAAATCTTTCTTCAACACAACTTGACATTAGAAATGAATCGAGATGAGCAAAACTTTGTAAAAAACATGTTATTTTGAAAGAGTTTTCAATATCGCCTATATTTATTTACCTTAGCCAACTTTATTTTAAACAATTTAAGCAAAATGTATTAGATATTTAGCTTAATAGTTTTGTTAGTTTATGCAGCTGAGTGAATATTAGCTGGCAGGAAGTGGCAGTTGGAAAGATGAGCAGTGCAGAATGTTAGTATCCAACGGGAATGCCAAATAGATCTGTCTAATTTTCATAATGTTCCTAATAAATAAAGCAAAATATCTCATAAACAATTGTTTGAAATAAAGGGATGGATAGGAAAAATTATGAAACTCTTCCAGAACCACCTGTTTGTTACAAAGTGGTCGTTCCACTTTCAGGAGTGTCATATAGGGTCAATAAATAAAAAATTGGGTGGGTGGAGGCAGCTCAATATGCAAACAGATATTTATCCTTCCTAATTGCACTAGAGAGCTTCATAGTTATATTTCTGTGTGGTGACTCGCTGTGGAAAAGCAAATGCTGTGATTTTGTTCTTTCTCAGTGAATATTAATTTCCTGTGCTTTTTTTTTTTTTTAATTGTAAGGAATCTCCCTAAGGATAAGGGGTATACCAGACGTGGGTTCCTTTCTCTCAGTGCCCAAAGAGCTGACCTGTTCCTCACTGATGAGGTCCAAGATGGCCAAAACATATGTCTGGGTATAGCCGGATTTAACAAGAGTCAGATTAACCCTTTGACGTCCAGGACTGTCACTGCTGTTTTTCCGTTAAGGACCAGTGACGGTCCTGGCACGTCACATAGTTTTTACTCACAGCGCTTCTGCAGGAGCACCGTGAGTAGTAGCAGGGACTGAAATTGACCTAAGCCCAGAGCGATCACTATCAGTCCCCCATTCGGCATATCAGCACGCCAAACTTCGCTATCTGGTTCTTATAGGATCACACACCCAGGGACCACTGGTCCTTAAAGGGATAGTAATACTTAAAAATTACTATCCTCATCTTGTAGCCCTTCAAAAACTGAGTAAAATGAGCCCAGCGGCATCTCTCAAACCTTTATGGTTTGAGAGATATCCACTTTCAAAGATCCCTCTCCCCTGACGTCAGCAATCTAGCTGACAGCAGGGGAATCCATTCCTGGGACCGGCGGCGGCTCTGCAGCAGAGCCGAGATCGCATTAATAAAAAAAAAAACCCTTAAATTAAAAGGTCTTCTGTGTGTGCTTGCAAACCAAGCACACGTAGAAGACATTTTTAGTGAAGGATTTATTTTTTATTATTGCGATCTTGGCTCTGCTGCAGCACCTCCGCTGGTCCCGGGACCAGATTCCCCTGCTGTCAGCTAGATTGCTGACGTCAGGGGAGAGGGATCTTTGAAAGTGGATATCTCTCAAACCATAAAGGTTTGAGAGATGCCGCTGGGCTCATTTTACTCAGTTTTCGAAGGGCTACAAGATAGGGGATAGTAATATTTAAGTATTGCTATCCCTTTAAAGAGGTTACTTGTGCTGGCCACACCCACATTCTGAAATGTAGGTGTGGTTAGAGCAATCTTAGTCTTTTATGTCCCTTTACAAGATATTATTTATCTCCTGGGATGCTAGAGAGATCTTCAACACATCTTTTTTGTCCTTGCTTGTTATAGATCAAGGGTGTTTTGTCTGTCAGGAAATAGTGGCTGAGACTAGGGGCAAGACCATGTGAGGAAGGATGTGTGGCCATGGGTGGAGCTAAGGATACCTTGTCTAGGGGTAACTGTAGTGTAAATGTGTGTCTGTGGTTTATTGGTATTCTTGTGCACAAGGTCATTACTCTGCACTTTTGGGTTGGGTTGCCTTTGTGAATGGATTCATTATGCAAGTTGTGTAATGGCACTAGAGAGCAGAATTGTGATATTCCTGAGGCGACACAAGCTGAATACTATGTTTTTGTTTGTTCTCAGTGAATATTCACCTCTTTTCTTCACTTCTCTTAAAGGAGTACTAACAGCTCCACAACCCTTCACTTACCTTACTATGGCCTAAAATTCTTAATGGCCCCTATGAATTTTGCCCTTGTTCCTTTTTTAACCCCTTAAGGACCAGCAGTCCTGGGGTGTGTGGTCCTTTAAGGACCAGATAGGAAAGTTTGACGTGCCGTCCCACGTGACTGATCACATGTGCTGGCATGCCGAACGGGGGGGGGGGGGACTGAAGGAGATTGCTCCGGTCTTAGAGCGATCAACTTCAGTCCTCTTGCAGGAGCGCGGTGAGTAAAAGTACGTGACGTACCAGGACCGTCACTGGTCCTTAAGTGCCGGACCAGCGTGACGGTCCTACCACGTCAATGGTCCTTAAGGGGTTAAGGAGCAGACACCTTTAGTCAATCCTGGATGACATGTCCACGGACACTGACATGTCATTTGCTGGCATTTTTTTTCAAATACAAAATCCCCATTGATTTAACCCCTTAGTGACCGACTACGCGCACACGTGGCTGGCACTTAACACCCGCTGAACATTTTTAAAAATTTTTAAAAGATTTCCGGGATGTGAATGTACGCCCTCTGTCCACAAGGGACATCCGCTCGGGACGTACATGTATATCCTCGGGCAGTAAGAAGTTAAGAGGGTGTTTTAAGTGGATGATGAGGAGGTTTCTAAATGCATTGGACCTCTCTAACATTGAAAGGGTTAAAAGCCTCACTCTAATTATTGGGATTTAATTTGTATCCCCCCATCCCATTCTACAGCTAGTATGCTCCAGAACTGCTCATCATTTGCTTTCTGCATTAGGAAATTTGTTTCATTATATTGGAAAATATTACAAAACAGCTGGAAGACAATGAAGAATTTTATTTCAAATAGATGGAGTTCCAAAGAGCAGCTAGCTTAGTAACTCAAGATAGGGTTATTTTGCTAGTCATGATTTTTATTGTACTTAAACCCCTTTTATGTAAAAAGATTAGAAAAGATGACTTCTAGTTTATGAAAAATTCAGAGATCATCAGGGAAAGGACAAATGGTCCCTAGCAGATCTAGAACCTGCTGTTACCTATAAAAGTAAGGCGTCTAGTAGTAAGGACACTCTCCATTAAAAAGATGTTCTGCTAGTCTTGTGTTATTTCATTAACCCTTTGAGTGGCAGAGGGGTACGCAACACATTGCTTTGCAATGCGTTGCGTACCACTATGGTGCTCAAAGGGTTAAGCTAAGTTAAAAAAGTGTGGAAAAACCTCTTTTACCATTAATCCTACATGCTTGAATGGACTTTATCACCCTGTAAACCAATGCATTTAAGACTGCTCTAGAACCAAATGGCTTAAAGTACCATGGAGTAAAACAGGAACATTTTATGACGATTTCTTTGATTTAAAGGGATAGTAATACTTCGTTTTATCTTTATTTTATTTTGTAGGCATTAAAAAAACATGAAGAATGATATAAGTCTTATCTCTCAAACATTTATGGTTTAAAGAACTAAACTGGCTACTGCTCAAATCCAGACATACCCTTCACCTTTCTTGCCTGGTTTATAACCACTTTTGGGGGAAGCTACCAGACTACTTGATCAGTAACTCACTTTGGCTCTCCATACTAACTATAACCTCTGCTCCACCGCCAGCAACTCACTCACTATTCCACACTACCTGAGCAGCATTCTCATTCCTGCCCTTCATGCTTTCTATATCTCCCTCTTCACTGTGAGCAACTCACTGACTTTTCCATACTATATGAGCAGTATGTCACTACAGCCCTCCATACTTCCTATAACTTCTTCTCCACTGCCAGCAACTCACTCACTATTCCACACTACCTGGGCAGCATTCTCACTCCAGCTCTTCAAGCTTCCTATATCTCCCTCTCCACTGTGAGCGACTCACTGACTTTTCCATACTACATGAGCAGTATGTCACTACAGCCCTCCATACTTCCTATAACTTCTTCTCCACTGCCAGCAACTCACTCACTATTCCACACTAGCTGGGCAGCATTCTCACTCCAGCTCTTCAAGCTTCCTATATCTCCCTCTCCACTGTGAGCAACTCACTGACTTTTCCATACTACATGAGCAGTATGTCACTACAGCCCTCCATACTTCCTATAACTTCTTCTCCACTGCCAGCAACTCACTCACTATTCCACACTACATGGGCAGCATTCTCACTCCAGCTCTTCAAGCTTCCTATATCTCCCTCTCCACTGTGAGCAACTCACTGATTTTCCATACTACATGAGCAGTATGTCACTACAGCCCTCCATACTTCCTATAACTTCTTCTCCACTGCCAGCAACTCACTCACTATTCCACACTACATGGGCAGCATTCTCACTCCAGCTCTTCAAGATTCCTATATCTCCCTCACCACTGTGAGCAACTCACTGACTTTTCCATACTACATGAGCAGTATGTCACTACAGCCCTCCATACTTCCTATAACTTCTTCTCCACTGCCAGCAACTCACTCATTATTCCACACTACATTAGCAGTATGGCACTACAGCTCTCCATATGTCCTATAACTTTTCTCCACTGCCAGCAAGTCACACACTATTCCACACTACCTGAGTCAGTCCATCCCACACACTTCCTGTAAACTCCACTGCCAGCAACTCACTATTCCACTCCAGCTCTCCATACTTCCTATAACATACTTGAAAATGAGAGAAATGCCAATGCATTTGTCCTGTTAAAGGACTTTCTAGCAATAAATAAATAAATAAATAAATAAATAAATAAATACATTTAAAGGGGAATTAACTCCTCCTAATAATAACCCTCACTTACCTTACCATGGCCAGAAAAGTCTAAATTCCTCAGTGATTTTTATCTTTGTGCATCTGTTCAAGATAAAACATCTTCAGTCAGTCCTGAATGTCATGTCCATGGAGGCGGATTTAACAGTTAAAGCGGAACAATCATCAAAATATCATTGCCCCCAAAGCACTTACTGACATAGCGATAGGCAAAGGTATACTGTCATTAGGATGAATACGTCCCTCGTTAATGTTACAAGAGAAGCTCTGTGTGTCTACGCCGTCAGTAACTTCCAGTACCTTAAAGGGATAGTAATACTTCATTTTAACTTTATTTTATTTTGTAGGCATTAAAAAAATATGAAGAATGATATAAGTCTTATCTCTCAAACCTTTATGGTTTAAGAGATATTCACAAAGTTTCCCCTCCCGCCCCTTTTATCTAGTGTAAGCCATCTCTTCTCAGATGTGGAATGCAGTCCATAGACCAGACAGATAACAGCAGGGGACAATCTTCTTCCTATGAGAACAATGAAAGCCCTGCTCCCCCTTGACAAGCTTTTCAGGTTTTTCCCTTATCTTAATTGAAGATTGTCCCTCTCTGCAGTCTACCTGGGCACCTCCCTTCTGATCTGGCTGAACAGTGTTACATCAGTAAAAGGGGCGGGAGGGGGATACTTTGTCATTGAATTACTCTTGAACTACAACTCTGACAGAATTGAAATAACACTCTCCAAAGTCTAATTAGAGCTGATTTTATTATGAAACATTACTATCCCTTTAAGGTACCAAGTACACCACTCACCAATCCCAGCAGTGAATAGGACAGACAGAGCAGACTCAGAGGTACCTTTCCTCTAAGATGTCTGCACTGTTGCCTGCTGGTGTCTTCTGAAGATATTGGTTTTTAACAATAATGCGGGTCTTATTCAGCCTAATGACAGTATGCCTTTGCCTATCACTATGTTAGTAAGTGTTTGGGGGGCAATGATATTTTGATGATAGTTCTGCTTTAACCCTTTAAGTGCCCGAGGGGTATGCAAGTGTACAACTCTGGCACTCAAATGGTTAATAGAAGGACTTTAGACACTGCTCTGAGTACTTGGTGATCTTACACGCAATGCATTACATGACCTCTTGTCATTAACCCTTTGGGTGGCAGAGGGGGGTTTATATTATTGATTTTATATTAACAGAGTCCACACAGCACACCTACAGTCCACCTTCTGTTGCATTCTATGGGAGAGGCGAGTCTCCGGCTACAGTTATCCATAGAATGTGATAGGAACAGCTGCACCACTACCTGACTGAAATGTGGTAGCAGCATCAGTGTGTTACTCAGCAGAAAAAGCCTTACAATATGTGTTTTTTTAATAATAAAGTTTTCTACTTTAAAGGGTTAAAGTAGGCTTATGCACTCTGCTTGCTGTAGTTTGAAAAAGCTTCCAGCAACTGTCATGTCTGCCTCCATAGACATATAACCCAGGACTCACCGAACATGTTATCTTTTGTACGAAGGCACAAGGGCCATTAGGATTTTATAGTTATAGTACAATATATTGAGGTAAATTGGGGAATATTATTAGGAGATGTTTGTTCTCCTTTAATATGCTATTGTATTTCATGGGAAACTGGGTAGGCGTCCATCATAGATTTCATTTTTACTCATTGAAAATCTGCAATTTCTTCTTGTGCAGTCATCGATTTCAGGTCGACATTCGGTTTACAACTCCGGAACAAACAAAACACCTCTTATTTAAATTATAGGAATGTGCATAGAGCCTCCCAGGCTCCCTTTTTGATCCAGTCAGAAGACACCGAAATCTTGCAGTTCAGTCTATGGTCTTGCCTAATGCTGTCCCTACAGATCCCCTGTGTTTAGCTTTAAAGTCGGACATAAGGAATTTATGAAGACTGAGCACACAATGCTCAAAATTAGTGGCTGACATCGACATAACCGCGGTTGTGTTCCAGCCATGGCGGGCAGCCCTTGGCTTTTTATCATCCTATATAATAATTTGCTAAATCGTGTGTAACGCGGCGTCATGCGCAGTAGACACTGCTGCGTGTGCTGCAGTCATGCGCAGTAGAGACTGCCCTCGCCACAGCTGATACAGAGCGGGGCGCTCCGAAGGATCATCCCGCTCTGTATCAGTCGCGGCGCGGGCAGTCTCTACTGAACATGACTGCACCGCGACCGGCTACCTGTGGCACTGTGGCCTGTGTAACAGGCTCTTCAACTAGTAGGTAATAAAACATTGTAATTGCCCTTTAAACAAGAGCTTAAAATGCTAAAGAGGTCTCCAGTGCAATGAGTTGGCAAAATCTCTAGAATTCAAGGAGATAAAATACTCTTTAAGACTAAATAAATGTCTTGCCTGTTCCTAACGGTACCCAGAATTGTCATAGTTTTACCTAGTACATCAGACTCATTAAGGCTTAAACTGCACAGTTTATCATACAAAGCTAATTAGCAAAAAAAACAAACTATTTTGCCTTCTCTGATTTTTATGGTTTCTGTGCCACAAACACTGTGGCATCTTTGTTCTTACACCTAGCACTGTGTGGGAGCAATCAGCTCAAATGAAGATAATAGGATTAGTCTTACAGATAACACACAGCAGCGGAGCATCTGATTGGCAGATCTCTCTGTTCCGCTTGCCTTTGCATGACTTTTTATGGCCTTATTTGATACAAGGACAGTAATTTATTGATGCTAAGCTCCTATCTATGAACCGTGTGGTCTATCAGAAGAGTATGGTAGATCTCAGGTTTTATAAATGAGGATCTGTTGAAAAAACAAACAAAAAGTTGCCTTCAAATGATGTTAATTGTTTAAGTGGACCTTTTATGTTAAGAAAAGTTTAATTCATTTCAGTGAAAATTCAAAACCACATATTGCATTAGCTTTTTCTTTTGGTTTTGAGAAATTACCATTTATTAGTTGATAGCACAGTATGTCACTGCTGAATAGTTTACGTGTTGGCCGAACATCACTGCACATATAGGGTCGTATGTTCCAAAGAAAAGTGGAGGAGTTATGGGGCAAACCATTTGTACTATAGGGGAGGTGTAAAAATTCCCCATTGATTTAAATGGGGACTTTAACCCTTTGAATGCTAGAAAGGTATGCAATGCATTGCTTTCCAATGCATTGGAGACCCCTCTAACATTCAAGGGGTTAAAATACCCATTTAAATGAATGGGAATTGTTGGAATTTTTAGTTCTCCCCTAAAGTGCAGATGGTTTGCCCCAGAACTGCTCCCCTATTCTTTGGAACATACGACCCACTGTGTTATAACACTCTAGACCAGAGGTTCTCAACTCCTGCCCTCTGTGGCCACTAACAGGCCAGGATTTGAGAATTTCTTTTTAACAGCACAGGTGAGTTAATCAATATGACTGAGCCTCTGATCAACACACGTGTTCTAGCAGGGAAATTCCTAAGTCCTGGCCTGTTAGTGGCCACTGAGGGCATGGGTTGAGAACCTCTGCTCTAGACCTGAGCTGTTCAGGTTCAGGCCTCATGGCCAACAGGCCAGGATGTAAGGATTTTCCTGATTACGCACAGGTGAGTCAGTCAAAATGAATGAGCCATTGATTAACTCACCTGTGCTTAACCCCTTGAGGATCCCATGACATGTTATGACCGTTATGCGTTTTTTTTTTTGACTTAAAGGGATAGTGATTCTCTATTATTACTATCCCCCATATTGTACATATTTGCAAAATAATTGAATAGCCCCCAGGTTCATCTCTCAGACCTTTATGGTTTGAGAGATAACCAAAGGCAAAGTTCCCCCCTCCCTCCCCCTTCCCTGAAGCCAGCGTTGTACTGACTGCAGGGATATCCGGTCTGTCTTTCATCATGTGGCTCTGCAGCAGAGCTGCGATTGTGTTAGTGAAAAATAATTATTTCACTGAAACGGTCTTCTACGTTCTTGCAAACCAAGCACAAACCAAGCACATGTAGAAGACCGTTTCAGTGAAATAATTCTTTTTCACTAACAGGATCTCGGCTCAGCTGCAGAGCCACAAGGCTGTCATACGACAGACTTCCCCTGCAGTCAGTACAACGCTGACTTCAGGGAAGGGGGAGGGAGGAGGGAACTTTGCCTTCGGTTATCTCTCAAACTATAAAGGTTTGACAGATGAACCTGGGGGCTATTCAGTTATTTTACAAATATCTACAATATGGGGAATAGTAATAATAAAGTATTACTATCCCTTTAAAGGGATAGTAATACTTCATTTTAACTTTATTTTATTTTGTAGGCATTAAAAAAACATGAAGAATGATATAAGTCTTATCTCTGAAACCTTTATGGTTTAAGAGATATTCACAAAGTATCCCCCCCCCCCTGTTCAGACAGATCAGAAGGGAGGTGCCCAGGTAGACTGCAGAGAGGGACAATCTTCTATTAAGATAAGGGAAAAAGCTGAAAAACTTGTCAAGGGGGGAAGGGCTTTCATTGTTCTCATAGGAAGAAGATTGTCCCCTGCTGTTATCTGTCTGGTCTATGGACTGCATTCCACATCTGAGAAGAGATGGCTTACACTAGGTAAAAGGGGCGGGAGGGGAAACTTTGCTTGTGACTATCTCATAAACCATAAAGGTTTGAGAGATAAGACTTATATCATTCTTCATGTTTTTTTAATGCCTACAAAATAAAATAAAGTTAAAATGAAGTATTACTATCCCTTTAAGGACCAGTGATGGCCATAGCATGTCATGTACATTTTACTTACAGTGCTCCTCCGATAGTGCTGTAAGTAAAAACAGAGACTGAAATTGACCACTTCACGAGTAGAGAGATCTCTCTCAGTTTTCAACGTGACGCGTTGCTTCACGCAAGAGGTCACATGTACCGGCGTGTCGGAAAGACCAAAGTTGTCCATAAGGGAAGGTTACTTCCCAGGACCCTGGTCGTTAAGGGGTTAATCAGGGAACTCCTTCCATCCTGGCCTATTGGCAGCACTTAAGGACTGAACTTGGACATAACCAATAGGGGTGGGCGAAAAGTGTGAAAAATTTCCTATGAAAAATTTTGCGAAAACGTGCCGATTTTTCACTTTTCCCGCAAAAAAATGTGCCTTTCCGTCTATGCAAAACTGTCCTCCTTTTCGCCTATTTTAACAAATTTTCCGCCTATGTTAACACATATTCCTATAGGTACTACTTTTCCCACTGTAATATTACTTCTTCTGAGGGCTGAAGTTTAGAAATAAGTAGCTGAAAATCAAAGTTGTGAGTCCTACAGCAAAATATGGCTTGAAAAATGTGTTTGCATGCAGAATGCATTTGTCTTTTGCCCACAACACTTTCTTGCTTTAGTGACACTGGCACAAATTCAGGATGATGTCAAGTAATAAAAAAAAATAAAGTACAACTTACAATTTGGCAGATATGTATTGTAGTGGTGGTGGGGGACTGGCATGGTGTGATTTGTGTATGTATTTTTACCATTGTCATACTCTATCCTCCTTCTCAGATTATTGACACATATTACTTATCGGTCATAGCAGTGGTCCCAAGTGGGGTAGATGGTGGCAACCCTTCTTCACATCCGTCCTCCACCTCCTCATCTGTGCTGCTGTTAATATATTTGTCCTGGCTTTGTCTGTCATGTGTGGTTTCTGCTACTACTACTACTACTGGAGCTGGATGTTGATGTAATTCTACTGCCACTACTACTAGGTGTCAAAGGTGCAGCACTTATATCAGCAGCACCAGAGGCGCTCGTCATATTTAACACAACCTGTGTTGCTAGGTACTCAAAACAGCTGTGTGTGGCTGAGTGGGACTTGGACTTTGAAGAGGCAATGATGCTGAGGATGACTGATAGGGTGACTGTGTGCTTTTTGACATCTGTACTTGTCCAGGGTCAGACTTTCCAATGGCTTTCTCAAATAGTTTATAGACAGGCACAGTGCTCCTTAAAAGTTGTGAAAGATACAGCCTTTGTCTTTCTGCTAACCTTATAGCCCTGTCATCATCCTCACTCTCAACTTCATCTGTTTCTGAACAAGAGAAGGATGCTTGAGGGATATATTCTAGATCTGCATCATCAGCAGTCATCATTAGGTCATCATCATCAGTCATCATTAGGTCATCCTCAGCATCAGCATTACCTGACAGTTCTTGCCCACTACTACCCTTATATTCTTCTAAGCTTTTGGAGGTCTCAAACAATTTCTTTTTACTTTGACTATAACAAAATTCACTACTACTTTGAGGACAGGTGTTTTGGTGTCTCACTGTCTGATGCAGCAGGCAGATCAGCTGCTACACCTTCCTGTATTATGCTGTTGCCAGCATCATCAACACTTGAATGTGACTTGTTGTTGTCTTCAGTGTTCTTCTTATATGGTTCTATATTTCTACTGGCACTGGTGGTGCTGGACCTAGTTTTGCTGTGACCTTGACAAACTGCATCCTCCCTTGGAGTAAAGGGATCATCATCATTGATTGCACACGCTGCAACAACCATTGCTGCAGTAGGTTTTTGGACTACTACTTTACTCTCACGGCCCTGCACTGCTCCACCCCTCCCCCTTCCCCTTGTGCGTTTGCTGAGCATTCTGCAACTACACTGTGTTTTTTTACTGTACAGTGCACAACACAACTGATGGAGCTGTATGATGCCTTGCCTAAGCCTAGTCAGCTGTCTGTCACTGTCACCTAAGATATTTAGTTTTTTATTCTTTTTTATTTATTTATTTATTTTTATTTTTTATTTTATTTATTTATTTATTTATTTTAAGTTGTCCACCCTGTTGTCTTATCAAGTCTGTCCAAAAAAAATTATAACAGAAAAAGAAAATCAACAATGTCTTTCCCCAGACATCCCCACCCAGCACAGGGACAATAACAGCAAGATCAGCAAGCAAATAGGTTGCCTGTGTCTTGCCTGTCAGTCACATGAAATTTTGGAGTATTTCGGGGACATCCTCCTTCCTCACTTCTTATTCCCTAGAGTAGGGTGACTAGACCTCACCTTTAACCGGGGACAGATATGAAAAATGCATACTCCAGAGCTGCTTTTATTTCATTGCAGTCCTGAAATATGTCTATTTCCTATGAGTCCCCGGTTAAAGGTGAGGTCTGGTCAGCCTACCATAGAGTGCCCCCAGACTCCCCTAATACAGAGAACAAATGTCCTACCTAAACGACTCCCTAAACTAAGCTTCAATTCCCCTTTATGTGCCTATCTCCTCTAGCTAAAAAACATGCTGCTCTCTCCTCTCACAAACACAGAATGGCTGCTGTCAGTCATCTTCTTCTTGCTGATGGATAAAATCTATCAGCGGTGATTTTTGGATACAGAGGCTTGTGCCTCACTACTCCATCTTCTCGGGTTGGGTTTTAAGTCGCAGGTTTGGATTCTTCTTGGTCTGTGTTGACTTGTCACAGGTGGGTTAGTTTCACAGGGTCTTCGCTGTGATGGGCCGCGGGTAGCGGTCGAAGGGGTTTGCAGTGGTGGCAGTGAGTTTTCTGATCAGAGGGTTCGGGTTCTGATCCAGTCCTTGGCAGAAGTTCTTACTCAGCTTCTCTAGGTGTTCGTCCAACATCTCGATGTCCAGCTCCCTGTGAAGGTCAGCTGTACTTACGAATCTTGGAGCTCCGGACGATATCCGCAGGGCCTTGTTCTGGACTCTCTGAAGACTCTTCCGGTGTCGCTCATGGCAAGTGATCCATGCTGGGGAGGCATACTTCAGGGTAGGTCTGATGATTGCCTTGTAGACGTTAATCTTTGTCCGTAGTGGCATGGACTTGGTCTTCAGGAGTGGGTACAGTGCTGCCATCTTTCCTGTTGCCTTCTGCTGAGTATTCTCAATATGGCTTCCCCAGTTGAGCTTGCTGTCCAGGAGAATGGCTGCTGTGAGAGACTGACACCCTTTTATATGGCTGTAGAAAACTTTTCTTCCCATTGATTTCAATGGGTGGAAAAGGCGGAAAAAAGCGAAAAAATGGCACTTTTCGTGGGAAATTTTTCACCAAGCGGAAAGTGCCATTATTCTTTAATTTCAGTCTGAGGCGAAAATTTTCACCCATCCCTAATAACTAATTAGCATACTGTAAGGAAATTAACATAAAGTGCCGCAGTGTACCACCAAAACATAAAGCTTAAAGGGATAGTAATGTTTCATAATAAAAGCTGCTCTAATTAATCATTATAGTATTTGGACCTTGGAGAGTGTTATTTCAGTTCTGTCAGAGTTGTAGTACAAGAGTAATTCAATGACAAACTATCCCCCTCCCCTTTTACTGATGTAACACTGTTCAGCCAGAGCAGAAGGGAGGTGCCCAGGTAGACTGCAGAGAGGAACAATCTTCAATTAAGATAAGGGAAAAACCTGAAAAACTTGTCAAGGGGGGGCAGGGCTTTCATTGTTCTCATAGGAAGAAGATTGTCCCCTTCTGTTATCTGTCTGGTCTATGGACTGGATTCCACATCTGAGAAGAGATGGCTTACACTAGGTAAAAGGGGCGGGAGGGGAAACTTTGCTTGTGAATATCTCTCAAACCATAAAGGTTTGAGAGATAAGACTTATATCGTTCTTCGTGTTTTTTTAATGTCTACAAAATAAAATAAAGATAAAACGAAGTATTACTATCCATTTAATTTCTCAAAAACTATTTAGTTTACAGAAAAATAGACAGCACAAAACAGAGGCTAAGGGTAATTCTCTGTAAAACAGACTATACTTTTCTTAGAGCGAGAGGTCCACCTGAACCAATGGGTTGAAAACATCTTTAGCATTGAAGGAATTACAAACCTCTTCGGAGTCAATGGGAATTGTTATTCGCCTCATAAATGCTCTATTTATTTATAACCCTTTGAGTGCCAGAGCAATGCGTTGCATACCCCTCTGGCAATCAAAGGTTAATGCATCATTGTCTTTGTATTCTCCTCCAATGACAGCATTTCCCAGTAGTAGTAACCAGTTCACCCAGGGGATTAAAAAAACAACAAGCTGCCATTTGCGTACTCTTTCATGTACCTGACCCAGCCCCTTAGTCTACATCCCCTACATGGATCAGCCATTCAAGGAGCAATTATCATGTCTTACTAAATCTGCTCTTATCAGTTGTTATTTTTTTTGTGTGTGTTTTACATTTTTTTTGTGGGGAGCAGAAAATGGACCCCTTTGGCCCAAAGACAGCCTGGAGGTATGTGGTTCTCATCCATAAACTTTGTGGGCTATGCGCACATCCTCCATAAGCCCTCTGTGTCTGGCTTTCAAACCCATCGCAGGTGGAATAAGCATACCTGGGAACTTTCCATTGATGTCCACCTGGAGGGAAGTCCTCTGGTGCAGCAGGGAGTGCTGCACCAGAGCACTCCCTCTTCAAAAAGGGGCGGGGCTAGACACACGGGGGGGAGGGCTTAAAGGTGTGAGACAGAGCTCAAAAGAAGGCTGGGGAAGGAGTTACAACAGGGGAAACAGCAGGAGTGGGTAGAGTTTCAATAGAAATTCCCCACATCCGGAGGGATCAGCCTCTGCCCCGGAGACCTGGTAAAGCAGTGTCAAAACCGGGGCAAATCCGGAGAGTTCCCAGGTATGGGAATAAGGAAGACGTGTCAAACATGTGGTCCCCAAGCAGGATTTCTCATTTTAATTACAATGCAGCCCTCCTGCTCCAAATATTGATTTAGATCAGCTTGCTTTGATGTCACATTGTAGAGCAGGCTCCCTGTTTGCTGGTTGAGAATAATGGAGTTGTAGCTTGAGAGCCACTGTTGCAGCCCCTTATTGTAGAGGTTCATTAGGAAAGACACAGCAGAGAGTCAGACTTATTACATTTCATGCCTCACTCCAACAAAATAGTGCATACACTGTAGCCCTCCTTAGAGACTGCTGTTGAATATGTGTCCCGCTCCTTAGACTGAATCATTGAGTGTAAGACCCTCAACACTAATTGAATGAAACATGTCTGAGATAAGGGGACTGCATTGCACAGGACAAGAGTCTGAACTGTGAGACTTCAATGCCCAGCATTTCTCCAGGAGGCAAATATAGTCAAGTTGATACCTTTATTGGCTAACTAAACAGATGTAGAATGCAAGCTTTCAAGACCTCTTAGGTCTCTTCCTCAGGCATGATATAAGAAAGTTGATAAATTTATTGGCTAACTAAGCAGATTTAGGATGCAAGCTTTCAATACCTCTTAGGTCTCTTCCTCAGGCATGGTATAACATGCCTGAGGAAGAGACCTAAGAGGTCTTGAAAGCTTGCATCCTAAATCTGCTTAGTTAGCCAATAAAGGTATCAACGTGTCTATATTTCTGTGACTAACATGGTACCAACTGTCATCTGTTATCAGAATTTGTACAGTTTTGTTTTGACGTGACAGTAGAAGGGTGTACCAGGATCCCACTGTTCTCTGCCAGTTCTGAGCTGATGGCACTGCTGGACATAGTAACAAAGTAACATAGTAGATAAGGCCGAAAAAAGACATGCGTCCATCAAGTCCAGCCGTTGCCAAAAACACCTCTGTTGATCCAGAGGAAGGCAAAAAAGCCCTCTGGAGCCATTTCCAATCTAGTCCCAAATGTGTGGGGGGAATTATTCCTTCCTGACTCCAATTGGTAGTCAAATAGTTCCCCGGATCAATATCCTATTTGCTTTGAAGCCATCTGTCATAATTGTCAATACTGTTCTGTGCTAGATAGGCATCCATTGCTTTTTTGAATGCAGTTGTATTATCTGCAAGCACAACATCCCAAGGCAAAGATTTCCATAGCCTTACCGCCCTTACTGTAAGGAATCCCTGCCTTTGTTTTAGTTGAAAGCGCCTTTCCTCTAGTCTTAATGGATGACCTCTTGTTCTTAGCTCAGCTCTTTGCATAAATAATTCATTGGCTAGTTCTTTGTATTGACCTTGAATGTATTTGTAAATGGTTATCATATCACCCCTTAGACGTCTCTTCTCTAATGGAAACAAACCAAGTTTGGCTAGTCTCTCTTTGTAAGTTAGATCCTCCAATCCCCTTATCATTTTTGTTGCACGTCTCTGCACCTTTTCCAGTTCAGTAATGTCTTTTTTTAGAACAGGCGCCCAAAATTGTACTCCATATTCTAGATGAGGCCTAACCAAGGATTTATACAGAGGTAGAATAATATTAGCATCCCTTGCTTCTACACCTCTTTTTATGCAGGCTAGTACCCTATTTGCTCTTGCAGTAGCTGAGTGACTCTGCACACTGCTGTGAAGTCTATTGTCTATCAGTACACCTAAATCTTTCTCTAATGAGGATTTCCCAAGTTGTTTCCCATTTAGAGTATATGTTGCAAGTTTCTACAGCCCAAATGCATAACCTTACATTTATCTACATTAAATGACATCTGCCACTTTTCTGCCCCTTCACTTAGTTTATTTAAATCCTTCTGTAGGGAAAAAACATCCAGCTCTGTATGTATTTCCTTACATAGTTTAGTGTCATCAGCAAAGATTGAGATGCTACTTTCATTTCCCACTTCTAGATCATTAATAAACAAATTAAAAAGCATTGGTCCCAGGACTGAACCCTGCAGCACTCCACTTATAAGCTTAGACCAATTTGAAAAAGTTCAGTTTACAACAACTGTCTACCATCTATCATTTAACCAGTTCTCAATCCATGTACAGATAACACTGCCCAAACCGAAGCCTTTTAATTTATGCAGTAACCTGTTGTGAGGCACTGTATCAAAGGCTTTTGCAAAATCCAAGTATACTACATCAACAGCAATTCCCTTGTCCAAATTACTACTTACTGTTTCATAAAATGCAAGTAAATTAGTCTGACATGATCTATTCTTCATAAAACCATGCTGATTCCTACTAATGATATTGTTTGTCTTCACATAGTTCTGAATACTGTCAGTTAATAACCCTTCTAGTATCTTACCCAATATGGAAGTCAAGCTCACAGGTCTATAATTTCCTGGTTTGGATCTTGCTCCCTTTTTAAACAATGGAACTACATCAGCTTTCCTCCAATCACAGGGCATTATGCCTGATGAAACTGAATCAGTAAATATTTAGTATAATGGTTTTGCTATTACTGAACTGAGTTCCTTAAGTACCCTTGGGTGTATATCGTCCGGTCCACATCTTCCAATTGCAAAAGGGAAGTAAGCATGATGTGTCTTTCACCTACTGCACTAAGTTTTCTTGGCCGACCATGGCTCCTACATCCCTCATCGTTGTCTGTTTCTTTGTGCTTCTTCAAAAGAGCTTGGACAGCACATCTGGAAATCCCTGTCTGCCTTGAAATTTCTGCCTTGGAGAGACCTTGCAGATGCAGTATATCTACCTTGTGTCTTTTTGCTGTGCTCAGTCTTGCCATTGTGTATGACTCTTGACATTAAATTGTCTTCAGAAACCTCACCTAGTTAGCTGAGTTTAGCTGTTCCTCACCCAGTTTTATTCCTCCTACACAGCTGTTTCTGTTTCAGTTGATGATTTCAGCACCTGTTTGGTTTAATTGTTTAATCATACACCTGACTATATGCCTACAAAATCCCCGACTTTGTGCAAGTGTGGCTAGGAGAATTGATGCTGTTTTGAAGGCAAAGGGTGGTCACACAAAATATTAATTTGATTTAGATTTTTCTTCTGTTCAATAAGTGCATTTTGTTAATTTTTCCATGCTTTGCGTACCCCCGGGCACTCAAAGGGTTAATGCTGTTAAATTCCAAACTGATAGAATGATTGGTTGGTTTGTCGGTTAGCCTGGCTTAATCTATCAGAAAAGTGCTTTAGTCCGCAGTCTTCCAATGATTTCCACTATCATTATGAATGATTATTATGGCTACGTCTAGTGCGGCTGCACTAGACATTGGAACGTCTCGCCAAGCTATTCAGTGCTAAACCCTAATTTTTATTGACTCATAACTTTGTCAAAAAGTGCTCAAATCTGTATGAAAATTGTTCGGTTTGTATTCAGTCCAGAACCATGTTTTTCCACAGTTTTATAAACTCCAGTAGTTTATGCCACAGTTTTTTATTATTTTTTTTGCATTCTGCAGCGGAAAGCTGATTGAGTAAAACGTAACCTAAACTGGCTGTAATATAGAGTATGATCTAAGGAAAAATCATTTTTAAACTTCAATCTTCTTGCAATGATTTCACTTTAAATCATTTTTATAGCTACTGTGACAAGCAAAAACACTCAACGGTGATCTATATCTTAAAACAGAGCCTTATTTCTCTGACTACAACATACACACACAGTATAAAGCCTTGGTCAAGTGGATCTTTGGTTTCAAATTTACGATTTAAATCTTTGTGTGTCTGTATAAGAAACACAGAGGTTTAAGATTAAGCCATTCCTGAATAGGACATTCCCAAGCATACACTGTGCATAGTAAGAATAGAGGGCTTTTTTCTTTAGTTTTTATCTCCTTTTATAGCAGTATTGGTCAAAGTGAACTAACACAGCTGTTGTTACGACTGCCATCATCCTCCACTGGGTTGTTGGACCTCATATAGCCCACCACGGGTTTATATCATGCACCACTAGAAAAAATCTGCATCTTAATCAAGCTACAATGACATACCTCTCAACATTTCAAATGGCCAAAGAGGGATCATGGACGTGGGGCGTAGCTGGTTGGTGGGATATTACCGAAAATTTTTAGGCTATTTCATGACCTAAAGACACCTCTTTGTGTAACCTAATAAATGACGTATAACAAGACCAAAGTATTTTATTTTCCACAGACTAATTTCTAAACACATGTACTGACTTTTAAACAAACATTAATGTGAGTTTTATTGCTGTGGAGCAATGTGATACACACACCACACAGTCTGATCTCCTCCATCAGGGTGGGAAAGAGGGACAGAAGGATATGGGTCTAAAACAGGAATTGTCCCTCCTGAAGATAGACACTTGAGAGGTATGGCCCTAATATCTCCTAAAGATGGACACTTGGGAGGTATGGAGCCCTAATATCTCCTAAAGAGGAACACTTGGGAAGTATGAACCCTAATATCGCCTAAAGAGGGACACTTGGATGGAATGGACCACTAATACCTCCTAAAGGGGTACACTTAGAAGGTATGGACCCCTAATATCTCGTAAAGAGGGGCACTTGGACGGTATGGACCCCTAATATTTCCTAAAGAGGTCCACTTGGGAGTTATGCAGTCAGTTATGAACTGCACAATAGGACACAAACATAAATTACCCCAATTTCTATTGATTTAAATTGTTTTTTAAACTCTTGAAATCTATATATGAAAGGCTTTTCCTGTTGAGTAAAAATAAAGGTTCTCCCACTGTTGGAAGATTTTTCCTTCAAAAGTTATTACAATTAAAATGTTTTTCTTAATCAAACAGTAAGCAACAATGCCAACTGATGGGCAGTTGTCATTTTTTTATACTATGTACCATGAGACAAACTATGGCTCTCAGCAGTAAGTGATAAAAACAGCACCACCTGGTGACCACAATAGAAAATTACAGTATAACGTAATAAAATTGAAATTATAATAACTCTAGAATGAAATGTCTCCCAACTGTGTGAGTACCCTTATTTTACTTACTATAAAATCTCTCTGACACATATTTTAATAAAAATAATTACTGCTCCATTAAGCCTATGTGCTTCAGATCTCTACCTGGTTAACCCCTTCAGGACCAGATGTGTGTGTAATTCATTGTGAAACTCCTTAAATGTTTACAATTTCTGTGTCAAGTCATCATTAAAACTGTGAGTGCCGGGGGGGGGGTCTAGATCAGGGCTGTCCAAGTTCAGTCCTCGAGGGCCACCAACAGACCAGGATGTAAGGATTTCCCTGATTAAGCACAGGTGAGTTCATCAGTGGATCACCTTTGCTTAATCAAGGAAATCCTTACATCCTGGCCTGCTGGTGGTCTGAGACAGCCCGGCTCTAGGTGGTGGTTGATGCTTAATAAATCACTTTCTAGATCCTGGTGTGCTGTGACTGTTTCTTCTGCCCTAATACTTTATTCAGTAGAGTTTAGTAAATAACTAACCAAACAGACTGCACTATACTATGCATTTAAAATAGGAATTAAAGGGATAGTTATTTTAACAAAGTTTAATAGTGTAGATCAGGACTCAAAATTTCCACTCGCCAATAGCCAATGGTGAGTGAAAATTTAGCCCTGGCGAGTAGAAATTCAGACCTGGTGGGTATGTTATGTCTTGCAGTGGCGAGAAACTTTTCAGGTCTGGCTAGTAGCAAAGGACTTAAAATTATAAGCCCTGGTGTAGATATTCAAAATATAAATGCAATGACCTACCTCAGGCACATGCACACATAGACACCAAGGGGGGGGGCTTGAGCACCTGCCCTTTTTGTCCAAATTGCCCTTGTGCCCTATTAACAAAAAAAAATAATAATATTTATGAGAAGTGCCCTTTTTTTCATTTGAGTCCCTGCCCCCCAAAATGTCTGTGCATGTCCCTGACCTACCTCCCATCTCTCGAACATGTATAGTTTGAAAGATATAAGCTGCTAAAGTCCCCCACCCCTTTCACAGATGTCAGCGCTCTAGCTGACAGAAGGAGATCCTGGTCCCAGGACCAGCCAGTGGCTCTTCAGCAGAGCCGAAATAGCGTTATCTAGAAAAGGATACTTCATTGGAATGGCCTACAAACCAGAAGCTGACATCTATGAAAGGGGCTGGAGGGGGGAACTTTAGATGCTTAGATCTCTCAAACAATACATGTGTGAGAGGGGAGGCAGGTCATTGCATTTATATTTTGAATATCTACACTATTAAACTTTATTAAAAGTAACCAATAATATCCCTTTAGCTCATAAAATCAATGCATTGGAGACGTCTCTAGCATGCAAAAGGTTAACAAGCCAAACCAAAGCATTTTTGAGCAGAAGTCTTGCTACTAATTAAATAAATGTATAAACCAGAAACAAACCTTTTCATGAAATTAGATCTTCTGATCGCTATTCCCTTTGTGTCACACGTACAAGTGATCATAGGATATATTACATTCTCTTTATTGCCAGTCCTGATAGTTATTAGGAAACCACAGTGCCCAATATAGCATCACTTTCAGATTTTTATGCAGTGTATGATGTAAAACAGATGGTACGTTTAGGATGATAATCAATACAGTTTGCATTCAAAGTCGAGCGCAATAAAATGCTGTCTTGGGAAATTCAACTAAATCTGTGAGCAAAGGATATTGGAGGAGTACTGGAAAACGGAAACTTTATACTTAATTAACTCCTTGGATGCTAAAAAGGTTTAAGACATTTCTAGTCTCTAAGGGGTTAACACATTGATGTGTTTACACTTTCTGCATCCTTAAAGGAGCAGTAAACTTTTTCTATGAAAAAATATATATAGTAGGGATTTTCCTATTGAGTAAAATAAGGGTACACCCACTGCCGAGAGATTTATATTTCCAGAGTTATTAGTTTAAACCCATGTTTTTTTACATTAACAGTGCCCTCTAGTGGTCAAATTCTAATTAGATTTCCTGTTAGATTCTAATGGAGAGGAAAGTCAGAAAAGTCAGAGACATACAGTTCTCCATAGAATGTGATAGAAACTGCCTGTCACTTCCTGTCAGTTAGAACTATCAGGAAGCAAACACAGTAAATTCACTTCCTGTTTATTTAAACTGCTATAAATTTTGAATAAAACATCTGACAGTGATGGGAGTGACCCTTGTTTTATTGAGCAGGAAATGCTCTATAAAATATGAGTTTTCATAAAAAAAAAGTTTACTGCTCCTTTAAGCCCAATCAACTACATATAGCCCCCCCTGTTTCATGCACATAACATGCCACACCCTCACTTTATCCTGCCCCTTTCACAGGCCACACCTTAGCCATTAAAGACCCAGATGCATAAATATCAAACTGCATTTAGGTATGTTCACTTTGGAAAAAAAGGGCCTATGAAGAGGCAACCTGAGACCCTCCATCTGTTGTGGATTAAATCTTCCCCCACTGGCTGGTGGTGGGTGAAGGGAGTTGTAGTCTACAAAAGCTAGATGGCCACAGGTTGCCCTCTCCTGCAATAAGCTCCGAGTTTTGGAGTCGCCCACTTTTACAATTATGCCTTTTTCTTTAGAAAATAGATATAGTCACAAGGAGGCAGTTTGCCCAACTTCTGGCTCTAGGTCTCGGCCTACACTGCTGAGGTCTAATACATCAATGGGTTAACCACTAAGGACTGTTTGGTCAAAAGAAAAATGGAGTTCTGGGGAAAACCATTTGCGCTATGGTGGGGGAAACTAAAAATTCTGAAAAATAATTTTATTTTAAAGCGGATTTTTACCCTTTCAATGGTAGAGAGATTGCCAAGCCATTGTGGAAGAGGCCTCTTTGGTAGTCAAAGGGTTAGAATCAAATTATAATCAATGCAGATTCTTATTTGTTCCATATGTGGAGTTGGTTTGCACTAGAAAACCCTCCAGCTCCTTTTCAAAATAAGCCTTTAGACTTTAACCCCTTGAGTACACTATCAATCAAAAGGTTAAACCACAACTGGGAATTTGCAAAATGATCTTACCGTGAGATCTTTGAAATATTCACCCTTGTTGTTCCCCATAGTGTAGATTATAGGTGATTTGTGTCTGCATGGTCTAAACTAGAGGTTATTCAATCAGTCCTCAAAGAATATTTCACATGCTACAAGTTCAGCGTGGAGATGTCAGTGGTTGAACACACATGGATAAGCAGAAAACTGCAGCTGTAATACGCAAAAATAAGTGGATAGATGTACCTGACCGTTGTATGAAGGGCACCTACCTAGGTTAGTCAGTGTGTTAAACATATTAACCCCTTAATGACTGTGTGGCATGCCAGGACCGTCACCTTTTTTTTTTCTTTAAGGACGGTCCTGTCACATGACAAACTTATTACTTACACTCCTGTTGGAGCGCTATAAGTAAAAACAGGGCCTGAAATTGGCCAATTCAAAACCCAAGTGGTCTCTTTCTGACCCCCCCCTCTCTGTGCACTGGTATGCATTACAGGTCACGTGTGCCGGCGGGTCGGCATACTTTGAAGCGGTCCTTAAAGGAGCAGTACATGTTTTTTATGAAAACATATTTGTTATAGAGCTTTTTCTGCTGAGTAAAACAAGGTCACTCCCACTGCTGTTGTTTTATTCAAAACTTGTAACAGTTCAAATAATCAGAAAGTAAATTTACTGTGTGTTTACTTCCTGATAGTTCTGATAGGAAGTGACTCAGCAGTTTCTATAACATTCTATGGAGAACTGTAAGTCACTGACTTTCCTCTCCATTAGAATGTAACAGAATATCTAATTGGAATTTGACCACTAGAGGGCATTGCTAATGTAAAAAAGATGGGTTTAAACTGTAATAACTCTGTAAATATGTACCTCTCAGCAGTGGGAGTACCTTTATTTTACTCAACAGGCAACACCCTACAATTTATATTCATACCTTCCAAGTGTCCCTCTTTAGGAGGGACAGTGCCTCTTTGAGACCCAGTCCCTCTGTCTCTCTTTCCCACCCTGGTGTCCCTCTTTTCAGGAAATCAGACTGTGTTGTCTGTATATATAAGTGTATCACATTGCTCTGCAGCAATAAAACACACAATAATGTTTGCTTAAACCTTAGTATATGTGTAGTCTCTGTAAATAAAATACTTTGGTCTTGCTCTAAATAATGTATTCAGTTACACAAAGAGGTGTCAGTAGGTCATGAAATGACTGAAAATTTCTCAGTAATGCTCCACCCACCAGCCACGCCCACAGCAACACCACCTAAAACACATGTGTCCCTTTTGGACTTTTGAAATGTTGGGAGGTATGTATATTTTTTTCATAAAAAATGTTTACTGCTCCTTTAAAGGATGGTAACTTCCTGGGACCACTGGTCCTTAAGGGGTTAAGAGCCACTTTTTCCTAGGGTATAATTCACCTTAAAAAAAACAGGTCGGACATAAAAAAAGTATGTTGTCTGGGTTCTTTTTTTACCTCCTTAAAATTATATCAACATAAATAGAGCTCTTTTTGTTGGAAAAAAAATGTAAAAGAAACCATTTTCAGGTTACTGTAGTATAAAAACTGGAACAGTTGTGGACTATACCAAATGCACCATGGGGGGACAAAAGAAACTGTTCCATATTACAACTGATTCGGGAGGGAGGATGTAACCCAGCAAATGCTACAAAAATCTCCAGCACTTTGCAAAGCAATGCAATGGAGACCTCTCAAGCATTCAAGGTGTATAACCCTATTGAAATCAAAGGAAAGTTTCACTTGTCAACTACTGTGCTGTTTGTTTTCCCTGTAATTGCTCCAAGTGTTTAAATACATCAACCTCACTATAAATCAAAGCTTCAATTGGGACTATCAGCTGCCCAAATGATGCCCTCTTAGGGGCATCCATCTTCCGTGACTTTTTCACGGTTTATGCAAATTAGTACTGAGCAGTAGGGAGTGGAAGGTGGGAGGAAGATCAGTGTGGAATGTTAGTATCTGGCTGGTGGAAAGAGGCAGGTGGGAGGAAAACAATGTGGACTGTTAGCATCAGGGCAGAGGGAATGGCTTTTGGTGGGGGTGGTGGAATGTTAGTATCTGGCTAGTGGGGAGAGGCAGATGAGAGGAAGAACAATGTGGACTGTTACTATCACGGCAGGGGGAAATGGCTTTTGGTGGGGGGAGAGAAGTGTGGAATGTTAGTATCTGGCTGGCAGGGAGAGGCAGGTGAGAGGAAGAACAATGTGGACTGTTAGTATCAGGGCAGAAGGAAATGGCTGTCATGGTTCTTGGTCCTACCTCCGTCTCTAGGCTGCCGCAGCTTGCCCTCTCAGCGGCGGTTCTCCTCGCCGCTCCGGTCCTGTTCTACCGGGCTGTCTTTGCGGGCACCCGAGCTCTTCCTGTTTCAGTCACGTCCTGCCTATGACGTCATCTGCAGACGTCTTTATCTGGTGTGTCTCACAGTGTGTCCAGGCTCACTCCTAGCATGCCTTGTCTTGCCCTAATCCAGTACTTTTGCTACATTTTTGAGTTACTGTGTACTGAACCAACCTGCCTGACTACTCTTCTGCTTGATCGCTGTACCTGACATACCTGAGTTACTGTGTACCGAACCAGCCTGCCTGACTACTCTTCTGCTTATTCCCTGTACCTAGCATACCTCACTTTCTGTGTACCGATCCGGCCTGTCTGACTATTCCTTGTCTGATTCCTGAGCTGCAGTGCGCCCCTTAGTTCCATTCCAGTAGGGTTGTCTTTCCCAGAGATTCTGCCATCTACCCGCTAGCCTGACTGGATTTCTCCTCAGAATCCCATCTCCAGGTCAGTGTCTTTCACCCCTGTACTCTATTTTTAGGGTGTCTGGGATTTCCAAGGGAGTTTCAGCTACAAGGTGGCCTCCGCCCGCTAGCTACGCGCGCTACTTTGTGCACTCCAGCCTTCGCTCCCCCCTACAGGGGAGTTTGTACTGTTAGCAGTGTTGATATCCGGGTCTGGGTTCCGGCTCAACCAGGATTGGACATTTGGCTTCGTGGCCAGCAGCTATATCCAGCCATGGCCGCAGCAAGGCCCCGCTCCTAACAGTCCCCACTCAAAGCTTCGAACTCCAGAGACGCTCCCCAGCACTCACTTCCCTGCGCCGCCCATGCGCGTTCTTATCGTGACAATGGCTTTTGGTGTGGAGGTGAAATGTTAGTATCTGGCTAGTGGGGAGAGGCAGGTGAGAGGAAGAACAATGTGAACTGTTAGAATCAGGGCAGAGGGAAATGTCTTTTGGTGGTGGGAGAGAAGTCTGGAATTTTAGTATCTGGCTGGCAGAGAGAGGCAGGTGAGAGCAAGAACAATGTGGACTGTGACTATCACGGCAGGGGGAAATGGTTTTTTGGTGGGGGAAGAGAAGTGTGTAATGTTAGTATCTGGCTGGCAGGGAGAGGCAGGTGAGAGGAAGAACAATGTGGACTGTTACTATCAGGGCAGAGGGAAATGGCTTTTGACGAGGGGGAAAGAAGTGTGGAATGTTAGTATCTGGCTGGCAGGGAGAGGCAGGTGAGAGGAAGAACAATGCGGACTATTAGTATCAGGGCGGAGGGAAATGTCTTTTGGTGGGGAAACAGGTGTGGAATGTTATTATCTGGCTGACATAGAGAGGCAGGTGGGAGGGAGAACAGTGTGAAATGTTAGCATTTGGCAGGAAGTGGCTGGTGGAAGCAAGTTGGAGGGAGAACAGTGTAGAATGTTAGTATCTGGCTGGTAGAGAGTGGCTGGTGGGAGGGAGAGCAGTGTAAAATATTATTATTTGGCTATCATGGCAACCAGTACTGTCTAATGTGCATAAAACTAACAAATAAATAATTAATGAATTAGTAAGAGCCATATACTGTTACGGTTTGCAAAACAAGACAAGGAGTCAGACGGTATAGTTAAGAACACCTTTAATAATAATAATAATAATGATGATACGCAAATGCAAGTAAGTATGACAGTACAAGCAGAGTGTGACTGGAAAGGCTAGAGACTCTATCAGCAATAAGAGCCTGCCGATGGGTTAACCACACTGCCTCAGGAAGCCAGCTGGTAGTCTCAGGAATCGAAGAGAACGGAACACTGAACCTACAGTCTCCTGTAAGGGGCAACAGAGGAGACTACTGACTCACGCATGCAGTCAGTATGGAAGAGCTCATCTCCAATAAGGATGGCAGCAATGGAGACTACTGACTCACGCTTGCAGTCAGTAAGAGTCTGCCAGAGCCCCAGGTCTGCACCAGGATTTGTGTCTGTAGGTAACGGAGCCACAAGTGGGGTAAACAGACAGATCCACAGGTCAGCACCAGCTAGGATAGTCAGACAGGCCAGGTTCATACACAGAGCGGGTAGTCAGCCAGAGCCACAGGTCTGCACCAGGTAGGATGTCCACTAGGAGTAAGCTACACTGGGAGGATAGTTGAACAGAGCCCCAGGTCAACACCAGAATTGATAGTCAGACAAGCCAGGGTCATACACAGAGCAGATAGTCAGCCAGAGGCACAAGTCTGCACCAGACTGGATGTCAAGACAAATGGAGCGCACAGAGACAATGGTCAGACAGAGCTACAGGTCAGCAACTGAATAGATAGTCAGACAAGCCAGGGTCAAACATGGAGTGGATAGTCTGCCAGAGCCACAGGTCTGCACCAGATTGGATGTTAAGACAACTGGAGCTCACAGAGAGAATGGTCAGGCAGAGCCATAGGTCAGCACTTGAATGCATAGTCAGACAAGTCGGGTCATACACAGGATACAGGAACAACTGGAACTAGAACTGCTCAGAACAACAACATAAGGATAACTGAAACACAGGCCCATAGAGGTTTATAAAGGAGTAGGAGAAGGCGAGGCCAATTAGGTCCCCCATGCTGGGCCTATAACAGGCGTCCAGGCAAGTGCCTGATTCATGATGCCAGTAACAATGAATCAGACGTGACCAGGCCGCAGGCAGAGGAGGACGCAGCTAGTGACGCCAGAGCGTCAGTCCAGAGCCCTGCTCCCAACCGAATGGCGCAGGCTGAGGTAAGGCACTGTGACAGTTATGAACCAGAAATTGCTGTATAGGCGAATGGCCAAAGCATGAAGAATTCCTTATTTCCTTGTGTGATGAACCATTCATGGATTGATACATTTCAGCCTAAGTCTTTCATTCCATAATCTGACAGCATTGAGGAATGTTGAGTGATGTGAATCCATTCATATTTACATTTAAAGTGCCAGCAGGGTCAGTTAAATTGATTTGAGGGCTGCTGTCCAAAGATGAAGGTCAAATACCACTCAAGGATCTTGTTCAGTTTTTCACTTATTTTCCTTGGCGTGTAGACAGCAAAGAGGCAAGCTTGGAGGTTTGAAATAATGCTCCAGCCCTTTCACAAATGAGCTCTGTTTAGTCTGAATGTTTATTCCTTAACATGTTAAAGGCTTTGGCTTCTTTTGAAAGATCAAAGTTCCTTTTGACCACTGCTGTTTGACTCAGATTAATACAACTAATTTTTGGTTTGGCCAAGATCCATCACATGAATTACTTGACTGCAGTTTAAGCCTTTCTTTGATAGTTTTAACACAACACCACCTATTACTAGTTACTGTAACTTTACGATTGGTATACATAGGGATAGGAATCTAATAAAATTCTAATACCTGGCTGAATATCATCATAAATTAACAGGGGTGTTTTAATGGGCAACTAAAATGATGAAAAACATGTTAAAGCTCTAACTTGTACTGATTAAAGGGATGTTAACTTTTTACTTTGACTGCATATTCTGTGTGGTATGTAAAGTCAAATTGCTAGTATTTTTTTATTATTTTTTTCATCTTACATTTAACCCGTTGATGTCCTTGATAATGAGATCACTGGATCTGTTTGCAAACAATGCATATTAACCCTTTGAGTGCTTTGCAATGCATTTTATACCCCTCTGGCACACAAAGGGTTAATTCAATGTAGAAACGGGACAATGTAAAAAAAAAGATAGCAGACAGAGCACACGATGCTGTAGGGATAATGTTACACTGTAATACATCCTGACTTGATGGTCAAAAGTGTAAAAAAAATATATAAAAAAAATAGGCAAACAAAAAAAGTATATAAAAAGTACAGATATGTGACTTTACATGTTAAGCATTTGCAGAATATTTTAAGTCAAAACAAAGGGTTACTATCCCTTTATTCACTGCCACTCCTATCTCTGAGTGAAAAAGCATTATTATCTTATATCCTCCAGTGTACAGGTACCCCCTGTCTTTCTCCTCCCCAGAGATGGTGCTGTGAGCTCCCCAAAGGCCTCTAATCGTTATTATTGGCAACTGTTATTCCACACCCACTTGCAAAGCCAATAGCAATAATTCTGCTACTAGCACCTTGAGGAGGTCACGTCAGAAACTGGGCTGTAAGTTTATAATAGCACTAGCAATTTGGGATGGCGTTGCCCGTCATGTTTTGCAGGGGATTTTTTTTTTTTTTTTAATAAATGTTATGATAGTGAAATATAGCTTAGGGTGTATGTGTCAGAAAGGTACACACAGTGATACACAGACACATGTGCAAACACACACATATTCAGGGGGACACACAGTGATAGAGAAGCATGCAACACACATACACACACACACATGCACTGACATACACAAACCGTGACACACAGATGCAAATCAGAACATACATACAGTGTGAGCAGCGTAAGCAGCATACCTCCCAACATTTCAAATGGCCAAAGAGGGACACTTGTGTTTTAGGTGGTGTTACTGGGGTCGTGGCTTGTGGTGTATTTTAGAGAATTTTTAACCCTTTGAGTGCCAGGGGGTAAACAATGTATTGCATACCTCTCTGGCATTGAAATGGTTAAGTTACTCTTTCTGTAAGTGAATGATTTAGAAGAAGATGAAAGTATTTTTTTACACAGATATATACAGAAGTTTATACCCACATTACTGTGGGTTTTATTGATGTGGAGCAATCTGATACACTGGTATATACACCACACAGTGTGATATGCTAAATAGAGGAGCAGAGGGATTTGGGTGTCAAACAGGGACTGTCCCTCCTATACTGTATAGTGCCAGTCCTTATACACAGACACATGCAGACTGTATACTATACAGCAGAGGTTCTCAACCCGTGCCCTCAGTGGCCACTAACAGGCCAAGACTTAGGAATTCCCCTGCTAGAACACAAGTGTGTTGATCAGAGGCTCAGTTGTATTGATTAACTCACCTGTGCTCTTAAAGGGATAGTCTAAAATCCTGGCCTGTTAATAGCCACTGAGAGCACAGGTTGAGAACCACTGCTATACAGTGCCAGACCATTGTAGAGAATTTAAACCCTTTGAGTGCCAGGGGGTAAGCAATGCATTGTATCCCCTCTGGCATTGAAATGGTTAAGTTACTCTTTCTGTAAGTGAATGATTTGGAAGAAGATGAAAGTATTTTTTTTACACAGACTAATTTAACAGATATATACAGAAGTTTATACCCACATTACTGTGGAGCAATCTGATACACTTGTATAGACCAGACCTCACCTTTAACCGGGGACGCATATGAAAAATGCATACTGCAGGGCTGCTTTGATTTTGGTGCACTCCTGAAATATGCCTATTTCATATGTGTTCCCGGTTAAAGGTGAGGTCTGGTCAGCCTATTGTATATACACCAGACAGTGTGATCTCCTAAATAGAGGAGCAGAGGGATTTGGGTCTCAAACAGGGACTGTCCCTCCTATACTGTATAGTGCCAGTCCTTATACACAGACTGTATACTATACAATGCCACACCATATATAAATAGTTTGTCATACATGCTATACAGTGAGCTATGTACAGCATGGAGATGATTGCAGAAATTGGCACCTCTACTTACAAGACAGACTGACAATCTGCTCTCTTTCTCTCTCTTTGTGCAATATATAAATACAGTCACACCCATGTCTCTGCCACTTACCAGCTCAGCTGAAGCCCTGCGCTGCACTGCCTGATCACCACTCTGCTGTTGTTCCACTTTCCCAGCAAGCCAGCATCCTGCCTGCTGATTGTTTAGAAATCAGCTCACTTGTAGTAATTGGCAGGGCTGTGCAGGCTCACAGACAGGGTATGAAGAAGCTGCATAATACAGATTGGACCATGGCCTTCCAGCTGTAGCTTGAACATAGTTCCCATCATCCTCAGCTGCTCAGTGTGTGTGTGTATGTATGTGTGTATGTGTCAGAACCACAGGGAGGAAGCCGCTCACCTCCCGTGTGTACAGCCGCGTCGCGCCGTCCTCGGTCCTCCGGTTGCAAGGGGTGACGCGGCTGGCTGCCTTGGCAACGAGTGTGCATACGGTCGCACAATGAGAAGCGGCGACCGCACCTCGGGTGATGTCATCGGCAGCCAACCCGGAACTGAGGACAACTGCGCACCGGCGTTCCAGACATCCACGCTGGAACACAGGTGAGTGTGGGGCGGCTCTACTCCTGGTAAGTGCTAGACAGGCCCCTGTATAAACTTGGTATGCCCCTTACTCAGGGCTCAGTTGTTCTGTTGCCCTTGCCTGGACTAGTCATACTCTCTGAGCTCCTGATTCCTGATATCCTCTGCCTGGCTACCTGGTTACTCCTGATCTCTGGCATCCCTGATCTCTGCTTGGTACCTGACTAACCTGAACTCTGGCCTCCCTGACCTCTGCCTGGCTACCTGGTTACTCCTGATCTCTGGCATCCCTGATCTCTGCTTGGCTACCTGACTATCCTGATCTCTGGCATCCCTGACCTCTGCTTGGCTACCTGACTATCCTGATCTCTGACCGTTGCTTGGCTACCTGACTATCCTGATCTCTGGCATCCCTGACCGCTGCTTGGCTACCTGACTAACCTGAACTCTGGCCTCCCTGACCTCTGCCTGGCTACCTGACTTACTCTGACCTTAGGCTACCTGAAAATATCACCTGGCTATTTCACCACCTACCTTTGGCCACCGGAATCTCCGAGAACCTGCTCTACTTACCAGTGCCTGTAACCTGCCTCTCAAGCCCACGGTTGGCCTTCTCCTCCTCTCTGGTCTTCAGTAGCCCTTGTGTTGTGGCCCACATTCCAGCAGGTCTGTTCCTCCAGCCTCCTGGTTAGTGGCGCATGTACACGGGTGTGCTCATCCCTGCTCCTGGGCTCCAGAACAAGAACTGCCTGATAGTATGTGTCTGCCAGTGTGTGGGGGGCATGTGTGTGTCTGTGGTGTAGGAATCAGTGGCAGCCATTTTTTTTTCAGCCTTAGATAGTGGTGGGCGGGCTGGATAATCACCCCCCCCCCATTGAATCACCCAGTGGGAGCAGTAATCCTTTTTACTGCCGCCCCTGGGTGTGTTTTGCCAGGCACAAAGTCTTCTTTTATATATATATATATATATATAGATTACCTTTATAAGTGAAAATAACAAAACTATGTTTTAACATATATGTTTTATGTGGTTTGTTACATGTGAGTTGCCCTTTAGCCCCTTGAGTGCAAGTTACAAATTGGTAGACATCATGCCTTTTTTGGCATGATTGTGAATGACTTCTCCAAAGATGTCAGCAGCACACAAGAGGCTAAATTGCAGGGTATTTGGGTATCAGTTAATAAGCTGCTAACATAGCTACTTGTTTGTTAGTTTAGTGCTTCTGGTACCCCCAACAATATTTTTAATATTTTAATCAGTGGAGTACCATTTGTATCAAATGGTTATTGCCTATTGAATACAGTAGGAAATTTCAATTTTTTTCCTTTAGAGCCAACTTCTATAAATATTTGCTCACATCAACCTTGGGTTAAAAATTAAAGTGACCCCCAGGTGATCTGGTCCATTGTGTACTTTCAAAAATGGTATGCATTGTCTACCATATCAAAATCTATAATGTAAGGATGTTAAACATTGTGGCATTATACTGAAAACTTTAGACTGTTGTAGGTGTTGTTTTTGTGCTACTGGCCCCACTAGTATATGTCATCCAACACCAATGGGGCACCATTTTCTAAGGAGGGCAGTGCCTGGAGAATACAGTATAAAATTCTACATCTTTCATGCCTTGTCCCACTGCACTAGCAGCCATAAAACCACACATACGGACCCCTAACCTTGTCCCAATGCACTAGCAGCCATAGACTCACACATTTGGACCCCTAACCTTGTCCCAAAGCAGTAGCAGACATAGAACCACACATATGGATACCTAGCCTTGTCCCACTGCACTGGGCATCAAACCATACATAGTGAGTTTGTCCCCCCCACACAAACACATGGAAATTCTTGCGTATGGATAGAAACTGGTAAAGTTCATGCAGGAAATTTCTTTGGTTAGAGAAAAGGCAGAGGTGTTGAGGGGGTTTCCATGTGAAGACATTTGCCCTGAAAAAGCACCAAATAGTGTTTTTTCCAAAATTTTTTCTGCAGGGAAAAATTGGCAATTTGGCCCGTTCCTATCTAAAATAGAAACTGCCTATTAGCCATGCCTTATTTAGCATAATCTATTGATCTAAATAGTCCAAAAACTAGTTTTCTAAATATAAAAGGTAATACAACATATGGGTGATTTTGAAAGCTGTTTCAAAATCACCAAAGATGCTTTTAGGTAATAGGTCCCTTTAAAAATACTAGAATGTGAAACAAGATGAGTAAGAAAGTGAGCGAGGCAATGGCAATCTCAGATTTGTCTTTATGATGGAATATTTGGCCTCATATATAAAAGAAAAATTGAGAAATTCTGGGCATAGCATTGACACCATGAGGACAAATGAACATTCTCATTTGTTTAAATTAGGGATGGACAAACCAAACAAAAATAGTTGAAAAGTGACATTTCCCATTTGGCGAATAATTTCCAACGAAAAGTGCCGTTTTCCCTTTTTTTTCACTTAGTTCATTGCATTAAAACCAATTGGAAGATAAATGTTTCTCCACACATGAAAGTTTTCTCTACTTTTCTACAGCTGCACACAAGGGAGTCAGGCTCTCACAGCAGCCATTTTGTTTTTCGGAGAGGGGAAAGCAGCACATTTTTGAGCTACAGAACACAGGTAAATAAAGGGGAATTGAAGCTTAGTTTCAGAGACTTTTAGGTAGGACATTTTTCTCTGTATTAGGAAAATCTGGGGGCACTCTGAGGGAGAAGAAGGGAGGAAGAAGGTTGACCCCCAAATACCCCAAATCTGATGTGACTGATTGGCAAGACACAGGCAGCTGGGGTGTAGTTTGCTTTATCTGTGCTTGGGAAGTCTGGGGAAAGAAATTGTTGATTTTGTTTTTTAGTTAAACATTTTTTTGGACAGACTGTGATACAATAGGGTGGACAACTTAAAAAAATAAACAAATAAAAAAATGAATAAACAAAATAAAAATAAAAAAGTAATACATAAATAATTAAACAAATAAATATATTAGGTGACAGACAGCTGACTGGGAGCCTGATGTGAGCTGTGTGACTGAGGCAGACTTGATACACACTAGATGACATTGAGAACTTTGTTGAGCGCTAAGGCAAGACATCACATTCCATCAGCTGTGTACTGTAGAGCGGAAAAACACACACAGTAGGTGAGTAATGTCCAGCAAATGCACATGGGGCAGGGGAAAAGTGGAGCAGTACAGGGACGTGGAAGTAAAATGTAAGTACAAATACTGACTGAAACAATGGTTGCTGCAGCGTGTGCAATAAATGATGATGACCCCTCTCCTCTCGGGGTGGATGCAGTTTGTCAAGGTCCAACCAATCACACCACGCCAGTTCCCCACCACCACCACTACCATACACATCTGCCACACTGTAGGTTGTCCTCTATTTTATTTTTTTATCATTTGACATCATCATGAATATGTGTCAGTGTCACTTAAGCAGGAAGTTATTGTTGTGGGCAAAGGACAAATTGCACTCTGCATGCTAGCAATTTTTTCGAGTTATATGTTGCTGCGGGACTCATAACTGACTTTCAGCTACTTATTTCTCCACTACAGCCCTCATCAAGAGGCCTGATTGAAGATGTCATCTCTTGAACAAAGGAGCAAGGGAAAAATTCATTGGTGCCATTAGGTTTTTCTGGACATAGGAAGTAAAGTGGGTGGTTATCATTAGGAGCCATTAGTTTTCCAATGTGATGGAGACCTCTCTAGCATTTATGGGTTTAAACACCCAATTTAAATAACTTTGGTCTGGATTACAGCTGATAACTTGATCAAGGGTTTAATATGAAAGGTTTTAATATTAAAAATCAAATTATCAAGATCCTTGGCAATAGAGAGAGTCATTGCTCTCAATTTATTTTTCTCTGGTGATCTGTGCTTCTCAGATACTAGCCATCTCTCTCAACTCATGCTGCTTTTTCATCACCCCTTCAGTGGGTTGGCTATTACTCATCAGTGGGACGTTTAAGGAAAAAAAGTGGGAGAAGGAGGAGGAAACCAGCTGACTTTAGGTGAAAGTATAAAAAAAGGAACTATATTTTTTAACCCTTTGAGTGCCAGAGGGGTACGCAACGCATTGCTTGTGGGACTAAATTAATACTCTGTTTGTTAAAGGGTTAGTAATGCCCGTATTTAAGTTGATGCAATATTGTAGTTGTTAAAAAAATTAAAGTATCTGGAGAAAGTCGCATCTCTCAAACCTGAAAGGTTTGAGAGATGAGACTTCTTCCAAATACTTTATTTTTTGAAAATCCTATATTATAATTCACTAAGGATGTTTGTCAGAAGCCGTTATGCTCAGTAGAGAAGGCTGCATGAGCTGCAGTCATGTGCACTACAGACTGCCTGCGCCATGGCTGATAAGGAGCAGGGGTCTCCGAATTCAGACCGTAGTTCTCTCTGTGCACCTTCCTGGGACCCCAGGAAGGTATGTAGAGAGTACTACGGTCTAAATTCAGAGTGCCCCGCTCCTTATCAGCCGCGGCGTGGGCAGTCAGTATAAGCATGACTGCAGCACCGCCAGTGTTGGCTCGTGTACCCGGGCTTTAAAACTAGTCTACAATATTGCATCAACTTAACTACGGGTATTACTAACCCTTTAAGAGACATTTTGTTTTCCATATAAAAGCCTCTGCTCCTTTAAAGGACCATTAAACCTTTTTTTTTTATGAAAACACATATTTTACAGAGATTTTCCTGCTGAATAAAACAAGGTCACTCACACTGCTGTCAGGTGTTTTATTAAAAGATAATAACCGTTTAAATAACCAGGAAGTGAATTTACTGTGTTTACTTCCTGATAGTTCTGGCAGTTTCTATCACATTCTATGGAGAACTGTATGTCTCTGACTTTCCTCTCCATTAGAGTCTAACAGGAAATCTAATTAGAATTTGACCACTAGAGGGCACTGCGAATGTAAAAAAACATGGGTTTAAACTGTAATAATGTTTTTCATAAAACGTTTACTGCTCCTTTAAGACAACTTGAATTTGTATTTATTTCTCATGGTGCAATTGGCTTGCCCCAGAATTGCTCTACTTTCTTTTTTTGAATATGGTCCTTAGTTCTATATTCTAACATGGAAAATTCATTTAATAGGAAAGAATTGCCCGATCTTCTTTTCTCTTTGCCTTCAACCAGAATAATGTCAATGTATATTCATGTTAATAACCTTATGAATGCCAGAAAAGGTATTCAACTCACTGCAATTCAATGCTTTGGACACCTACCTGGCACTCAAAGGGTTAATGAAAGAATGCTACAATGGTGTGGCAGGCAGTAAAGGTTTAAGAGAACTGATGGTCTTTTTGGACTTATTTATGAACATTCTTGTGCATTTATTAGTCAAGTCATAATTTCAGCTGCTGAATTTGCATCTTTCGAAGTGAAATGTAGCATGGATGATAAATATTTTAGGTAAGCCTTCTTTGCAGTTTTTTCCAGAAACTGTGCACAGATTTGGGCATTTTATGGAGGAAGTAGCAGACCGCAGCTGGCTAGGACTTCATGTTCTGGGCACTCCTTGTATCCACAGTTATTCCATTTATTTGATCCATCAATCTTCGTGCCTAGATGGTCTGATGTTTGGTGAGACCAAAGCAAAAATCTCCTGAAATTTGGAATGGATGTTCAAAGGGTATTTACAGTTTCCTTTAATGGACACAAATTCTATTCACTGCTAGGGATAGATGGCAGTAAATGGTGGAATAAGTTAAAATAATAGGTTATTAAAAGATTATTGCTCTGGATTTGGTGCTAGTCATAAAATTGTGATACAGACAGTTCCCATAGAACAATCACACTCACGGGATCTTCTTGGTGCAAACAGATGTAGTTTATTGACTCAACATATTATCCCTCCCTTGGGCCTTTATCAAGCTTATATGTATACTATCTCTATATATATATATATATATATATATATATATATATATATATATATATATATATATATATAGTGTAGAAGCTGGGAAGCAGTCACGCTTAATGATGTCCGATGGCCTGGGTGCTCATTTCAAAGCCACAGATGATATTCCAATGTCTAAAAGTGAAAAGAGCACTCACAGGACTTTAAAAGACGTGAAAAAAATATTGAAATGTATTAGTCAACGTTTCGGCTACATTGCGCAGCCTTCCTCAGGGTCCTGAGGAAGGCTGCGCAATGTAGCTGAAACGTTGACTAATAAATTTAAGTATTTTTTCACGTATCTTAAATTCCTGTGAGTGCTCTTTTCACTTTTAGACATTGGAATATATATATATATATATATATATATATATATATATATACTGTCTGTATCACAGTTTTATAACTAGAACCAAATCAAGAGCAATAACCGTTGATTGAAGGTAAGGAATTTAAGGTTGCCTAAATAACCTTGATTGAAGGTAAGGAATTGTGCAGATATCAACATATTCTTTATATCTAGATTAAGGCTCTACATAGGGCCAAAATGTTCATTGAATACATCTGAACATATACTCTATATATATATATATATATATATATATATATATGGCAGGTGTGAAAAAATGCTGTAAAGTAAGAATGCTTTAAAAAATGTACAGAAAAAAATCTAAATCAAATCAATATTTGGGGTGAACACCCTTTGCCTTCAAAACAGCATACATTTTTCCAGGTACGCTTGCACACAGTTTGTTAAGGAACTCGGCAGGTAGGTTGTTCCAGACATCCTGGAGAACTAACCACAGTTCTTCTGTGGATTTAAGCACCTCAGTTGCTTCTCACTCTTCATGTAATCCCAGACACTTGATATTGAGATCAGGGATCTGTGGAGACCATACCATCACTTCCAGGACTCCTTGTTCTTTACGCTAAGATAGTTCTTAATGACTTTGGCTGTATGTTTAGGGGTCGTTGTCATGCTGCAGAATAAATTTGGGGCCAATCAGATGCCTCCCTGATGGTATTGCATCATGGATAAACATTTGCCTGTACTTCTAAGCATTGAGGAGACCATTAATTCTGACCAAATCCCCAACTCCATTTGCATAACTGCAGCCCCAAACTTGCATGGAACCTCCACCATGCTTCACTGTTGCTTGCAGACACTCATTGTTGTACCGCTGTCCAGCCCTTCGGTGAACAATGTGCCTTCTGCTACAGCCAAATATTTACAATTTTGACTCATCAGTCCAGAGCACCTGCTGCCATTTTTCTGCACCCCAGTTCTTGTGTTTCCCTGCATAGTTGCGTCACTTGGCCTTATTTGCACTTCGGAGTATAGTTTCTTGGCTGCAAGTATTCCATGAAGACCACTTCTGATAAGGCATCTCTGGACAGTAGATGGGTCTACCAGGGTCCCACTGTTTTCTGCCAATTCTGAGCTGAATCCACTGCTGAACATCTTCCGATTGCAAAAGGAAGTAAGCATGATGTGTCTTTCATCTGCTGCACTAAGTTTCCTTGGCTGACCACTGTTTCTATGGTACTCAACATTGCCTGTTTCTTTGTGCTTCTTCAAAAGAGCGAGGGCAGCTAATCTGGGAACCCATCTGCCTTGAAATTTCTGTCTGGGAGAGACTTTGCTGATGCAGTATAACTACCTTGTGTCTTGTTCTGTGCTCAGTCTTGCCATGATAAATGACTTTTGACATTAAACTGTCTTCTGCAACCTCACCTTGTTAGCTGAGTTTGTCTGTTCCACACCCAATTTTATTCCTCCTACACAGCTGTTTCTGTTTCAGTTAATGATTGTGTTTCAACATGCATATTAAATTGATTATCATTAGCACCTGTTTGGTACAATTGTTTTTATCACACATCTGACTATATACCTGCAAAATCCCTGACTTTGAGCAATTGTAGCTAGAAGAACTTGATGCTGTTTTGAAGGCAAAGGGTGGTCACAACAATACTGATTTGATTTAGATTTTTCTTCTGTTCACTCACTATGCATTTTGTTAATTGATCAATATAAATGATTTGTATATCTATTTTTGAAAGCATTCTTACTTTGCAGTATTTTCACAGTACTATATATATAATAATAATAACAACAGCTGTGAGCCTGTTGGGATAGGTTTCTAACAACTATCCCCGCCTAGATGTGACAATTTTTGCCCATTCTTCTTTACAAAATGTCTCAAGCTCAGTCATGTTGCTTGAGGAAAGTTGTTAGACAGCAATCTGCAGGTCATAGCACAATGTTTAATTGGATAGGTTAGGGCTCAGACTGGGAAACGCAAGGCCTTTTCATTTTGTTCCTTAGCCACACCATTGTAACTTTGGATGTATGTTTTGGGTTGTTGTCATGCTAAAAGATGATCTGTTATCCTAGTTTTAAGTCTCTCAGAGGGTAGTAAGTGCCTCTCAATTACTTTTCTGTATATTGCTTCATTAGTGCCCCAATCTTTGTTAGTGAGAAACATTCCCTTAACATGATCCTACCACCACCACCATGCTTTATAATAGAGATGATGTTCGTTGGATGATGATCACTGTTGGCCCAAATTTTCCATTTTAGTTTTGTTAAACTTCAGTATTTCCAATTAAGCCCCAAGTGGTTAAAAAATTCCTTCCTGACTCCAAATGGCAGTTGTATATTTCCCTGGATCAACATCCTATCTGCTTTGAAGCCAACTGTCACAATTCTCAATATTTATCTGTGCTAGATAGGTATCCGTTACTTGTTTTAAGGCGGTTACAGTATCTGCAAGCACAGCATCCTGATGCAAAGAATGTCTTAACTTTACTGCCCTTACAAATCCCTGCCTTTGTTTTAGTCGAATGCACCTTTACTCTAGTCTTAATGGATGACCTCTTGTTCTTTTGTTCTTAGTTCAGCTCTTTGAGTAAATAGTTAATTGGAGACTTATTTGTATTGACCCCGAGTATATTTGTAAATGGTAATCATATCTCCTAAGAGTTTTGTTACATGCTTCATATGTGAAATCTAAATAATGGCTTCCTATTTTGCCACCATACCATATGGCATACACAAAATAGGACAACAGCAATATCTAGAAAAAAAAAATATATATAAGTTTGAATATAACAAAAATATTGTTTTATTGTCACTCCTCAACTCCTGTGTCTCCCTTCTTTCCAGCTGGCTTTGAAAGAAAAATCAAGGGAAAAATAAACTGTATCATATAGCAACATAAAGACAAAGTGGATATGTATCGCATTGACATTGATAAAGAAAGAGTAGGCATTCGTCCGTTTAGACATGTCTCTAGCATTTAAAGTGTTAAATTAACCAATTAAATCATTGGGAATGTTTTTTTGTCCCCTATGGTGCACCGAATCCTCAATGTGCTCTATTTTGGGTTTGTACTTATGGATCAGTAGATAAATGGATGTCCTGTGATGTCACAGTTACTGTTGCATTGCGTCCAGGTGTGGTTCAAAATGACCTAAGCACATCTGGTTGTCTTGTCCTGTTAACTCCCATTGCAACCAATGTCTTTCACATTAGGGTACAACAACCCCTGCTGCTTACATTTTTAACATGAAGCATTTGCCATCTGCCATATATATATGCAGGTAGAAAGTCATATTTTATTCAACACTATCACAAGAACAGCTGTGGTGTCTGTGGCCCCTGCTGAGGTTGTTCTTAGCTTGACTCTGCACCATGAAAAATTGGGAATGGTGTCATTAGTCAGCCTGTCAAGAAATGTTTTACATGCTAAAGCTTTTGGGTTGTAGTGAGATCACCAATACACTGAAGAACTCTCTAGCATCCAAGTGGTTCAACAAAGGACGCAAGATGTAGAGCTCTCCATGTGGTGCACTGTTCTTCCCTTCGCAGCCCACAATTCAACCCAGCATGCCTCCAAGTGTATGCTTAATAATAAAGGTCAATAAAAATATGATATAGTTTTAGCCTCAGAATGTTTAATTCAGCCTGAAAAATAAATAGCCATTGTCTACAACAGCAGTTGGTCACCTGAGACCCTCCAACAGATGTTGGTTACACAGATACGATAGTAATTGTAGCACTCAACAGTAGGAGTGAAGACACCGGAAGGGAGTGCGCTGAGGACACAGCCTATCAAAGCAGAATTTGGTCAGCAAAATTCTTGGATTTTCCTAGCATTTGTGAAGGAAAGTCAGAATTTTATTAAAGACATGGAGACGAATATTATGCTTTATTCTCTCTCCACTGCCCATCAGCAGCAAAGAAAAAACTTTATTTTTAACAAAACAGAACAAAAACTTCAATATCATCATACTCCACTCCCTGTCCAATTATAGTACATCATTCCCATAGAAACTGTGATGTAATATGTCAATCTCCATCTTTATGCAAACACAGCGACCGAAGAACATGGCTACCTCCAAACTGGAACAAGAAAACTCCAACAGCGAACTTGAGATACAACTTCTGGAAACCACAATTCCGAACTCCACTAAAACTCAGGACACCTCAATTCGAAGAAACACGAGAACAGTGAAAGGGGAGGGAATATAGGGAGGGATCATTTCCATCCAAATGCTAGGAAAAACCATGAATTTTATGGCAAGCATGGAGGATTCATATTATGCTAGTTCAAAGCTAACATACAACCTGACTAGCTACATGTTCAACAGGTTTAAAATAAAAATCCTTAAATGTGGACTCCCTAGAACAATACTTTGCCCGAAGCACATCCTCCAACCGATCCCCAATCTGCAGGGCCATAGAAGCCATAGCGCCTCTGGAAGAATGTGCTCCCCACAAGGATATGTCAATACCAGATAACTACATAACCCAACGCACCCGTCTCGCCAATGTGGCTGAAGACACCGGAAGATGGGGCTTGCAGAAGGAAATTAACAATTGTGTCCAACCTGGTCTCCTCAGAGTAGAAGACAATGTTTGCATGCCTTTAGGCACTGAACGACACGTAATTGTGGTCTCTCAGGAAAATCAGGATACGTCACCGCCCGAGTACTAGTTTTAGTATGCCTGCAAATGACAAATCACACACCCTACAAAGTGAAAGATCTTAAGTGAATGTCCAAGGCATGAACATCGGACACTCTCTTGAAGGAAATAAGGCATAACAAAATGGTTAGTTTTGCCGAAAGTTGCTTCAACGTGAGCAAATCATTCTGTGGCCAAGCCTCCACAAAATCAAGTACCACATTACCATCCCACAGAGAATGATAATGTGATTGAGGAGGCCTAGAAAACCGGCTGCCTTGTAGAAGTCGACCAACAAGAGAACATTGACCAACAGGAGCACCATCTATGGGATACAAACCCCGTTCCATGCACCAACGATCACAAGCGGACCAAGCTGACTGGTACATGGATCTGGTACCAGGTACCTATGAGTCCTCCAAAAGGAACTGAGCCAATGCCGAAAAAGAGGGGGCAACTAAGGAACCCCCGAAAGGAGCCACACCAACAACTGGAGGGTGCCCACAGTCGTCAACTCGCGAGGAGTCCCCTCTGGATCCACCAGCAGAGATGGAAAAATCAGCAGTAACCGAGGAACGTCGCTGGACAGCTTCAATAAAAGAGGGAACCAAGGCTGAGCTGGCCAAAATGGAGTCACTAGAGCCACTGTTGCTTCCTGCCTCCTGATGGTAAGTAGGGTACGGGATATCATGATGAAAGGAGGAAAAGCTTAGACCCGATCCCGACCCCAAGACTGCAGGAATGAGTCTACCACTGGGGCCTCCGGATCCGGCTGCCAACTGAAAAACGTTGGAATCTGGCAGTTCAGACGTGATACAAAAAGATTTATCTGAAAGGGGCCCCAAAGGTCTGCTATGCCCGAGAACACTTCCCGATGCAACAACCAAGCGCTGAAATCTGCCAGGTACCTTGAATTCCAATCAGCCATTGCGTTGGATAACCCAGGCAGAAATGCCAGAAGTCCCGAGCCAAGTCTGCCAATCGCTTGAATTTCATGCCGCTGTTGATGTACAACACGGCGGACACGTTGTCGATCCGCAGCAGAACACAACAGTTCACTTGATCCTTGGCCAAACTCTTGAGGATGAACGACCCTGCCAAAAGTTCCAGACAATTTATGTGCAGTTCTGCCTCTCTGGGGGACCATTTCCCACTGGTGGACACCAGGCCCATCTGGTGCCACAGCCTTCGAGACTGGCGTCGGACTCAATAATGACGTCCGGAGCGACACCAAAAATGGCTTTGAAATTCCAGGCATCTAAATGTTTGAACCACCAAACCAGCTTTTCTCGGGCATCTTGAGAAAGGTAGATGAGATCCATGTAGCTGAGACAGTGGCGTAAATGTTTTGCCTTCAATCTCTGCAATGCCCGATAATGAAGGGGACCTGAGAAAATCACATGAATGAAGACTGACAGGAGACCTACAATCTGAGCCAGTATCCGCAGGGAGATTTTCCATTTTCTGTAGCACAGTCCAAAGCTTCTTGTGGATGGACCGCACGTTCCATCCCGGGAGGCTGAGGGTCACCTGGACTGAATCGACCAGGAACCACAGGAAATCCAAGCGACGAGCCAGAACCAATGACGATTTCTCCCAATCTATGAGAAAACCCAGCAATGTTGGTAACCGAAGGGTCCAATTGACGTAGGTAAGGAGAACAGACCATGGGAACTGTCAGATAAGCGTCATATAGGTCTATCTTCACAAGCCAATCCGACTTTAAAAGGAGATTGCTGAGGCAATGGATGCCCTCCATCTTGAAGTGACAATATAGAAGAAACTCCTTCAACTTGCGAAGGTTTATCACCGGTCGCATGCCGGAATCCTTCTTTCTTACCAGAAAGATATTGCTGATAAGGCCTTGTGAATCGTCTGATGCCAAGGTGATGGCACGTTTCCAATGAAGGTCCACTAAACGCTTGTCTGATAGAGAAAAATGGAAGGGAGTCGGGTAGGAGCCTTGAGTTGGGGTGACAAAAAACTCGATCTGGTACCCTGACACTGTCTGCAGGACCCACAGATCTGAAGTACTGGAAGCCCAATGATGGAAAAATGGGAGAGTCTGCCACCCACTTTCCCCAAAGAAAACATGACTGGATGTGTGAGACTTACCAGAATATGGTCTTGATTTGAACTGTGTTCTGTTAGACCTGGCTCTCCAGGGTCAGCCTCGTTGAGAGAAAAAGGGACCCCAATATCTGTGATCTTGAGGGGGTTGTCCTCTGAACATTGGGACACCAGAGCTCTGAAACCTGCGTTGTGGCTGTGTTGAATGGCTGGGGGAGTGACTTCTGCCTCACCCAGCCCTGGCAAAAACCTTAGGGTGAAATACTCTTTTCAGGGAGGATTGTGCCTTGTCCAGGGCTGTAAAGGCCGTCACACATTTACCAAGGTCTTTTATGAATATGTCCCCAAACAGCTGGCCTTGAGCAGAAGGGCCTGCTAATGAGACAGCCACCTCTGATAGTTTAGTATCGATTTTTATCAATATAGCCCTACGCCTTTCTGCCGAGAGTGCAGAATTGGCTTTACCAACTAAGCAAATGGCTTTCTGAATCCATCCCCAAAGGACATGGACATCAATCGGGGTATCGGATTGGAGGGCGCCTTCTGAGAGCTCAAAAATTTTGGTTAACGGAACCAGCACATCTAACAATTTGTCCTGGCATGACCTAAGAGACCGGTTGATGTCCTTCTTTGGATACTTCCCTGATTTACTAATAAACTGGAACATCTTGGAATCCAGATCAGGGGTGTCAAAAGCCTTATTAGCCACAAACTAGTGAGTGCATTCAGTTCTCAGCTTATTACATGTCACTTTAGACAGAGGTTTCTTCACCCACTGCTCCACATACTTCGCCACATGGCCCATAGGGGACCGCTCAGAATAACGGAGGGTGGAGAATGGTTTTGAGGTCAAACAAGGGGAAACCCTGTTTATCACACAATTTGAGGGGATCCTCCCAGGCTGAGCCTGGAACCACAGCTAGAGGCATAGGATGGTCCCCCACATACTCATCAGAGGAAGACTCCTGGGGGGTATGGGTGGGCCCACTCTTCATCCAAGAGTTCGAAGTGAAGTCCGAAGAACAATAGGAATCAGGTTTTGCCCTGAGAGCCTTCTTTCTCCTCAAATGAACTTCCTCCTGAGGTGAGGGTCTTGGTAGTGGGGCGGAGCCAGCAAGTCATGACCGCCTTAATTCTGCTGTATCAAAGTCAGTGTAGAACCTGTAACATCATGGTTATGCCTCTTGGCAGATTTAGAATACTCTGTGTCAGTGACTATATGCCTACCTTTAGTCAGCTGTTTACCTCCAGTTGTAATAGCATCAGCTTTCCGAGGAAGGGCCTGATCAGACGTGATGGGGGCATCATGTGCAGTACTTCCCACTGCCAGGGTCTTTTGGGTTAGAGCCATAGTCATAGACTCCAGAAAAGAAGCAGACATTTCGGAAATCATGCTATGCATTGATTGTTCCATCAGGGCCTGAAGTTGTGCAGTCTGTGCTCCGAAGGTGGAGGAAAACCCCAGTCCAGATCGGGCAATTTGACACCCCAGACTGGAGATCCCTTCAGCCCCGTCAGGCAGAATGCAAGAAGACTCATTCTGATGAGGGAAGGCTGTAGTGGGATTAACCCCTTCATCACTGGAGGAAGGCATAATGATCAATAAGGGGAACAACAAAATGTATATATATATATATATATATATATATATATATATATAGATACTAGTTTCAAAGCCAGTGTACATGGGCCAAGGTCCGGGTAATGTTAACCCTTTGAGTGCCAGAGGGGTATGCAACGCATTACTTTGCAATGCGTTGCGTACCCCTCTCGCATTCAAAGGGTTAAGAGGCCATTACCTCACTGCTCCATGCAATGCAGTCTTGTGTCGCCTCACTCATGCGATGCAGTCATGCACAGTAGAGACTTCCCCAATGAGGACAGTCTCTACTGCACGTGACTGCATTGTGACAAACATCCGAGCGAATTATTATATAGGATATATGGATAAGTATATTCACAGATATATGTGTAAGTGGTGAACAGTGTACTAAGCAAAGTGCTTACGTATATTTATACAGGTCAGGACAAAGCCTTAAAGGGATAGTAATACTTCGTTTTAATTTTATTTTATTTTGTAGGCATTAAAAAAACATGAAGAATGATATGTCTTATCTCTCAAACCTTTATGGTTTAAGAGATATTCACAAACAAAGTATCCCCCCCCTGTTCAACCAGATCAGAAGGGAGGTGCCCAGGTAGACTGCAGAGAGGGACAATCTTCAATTAAGATAAGGGAAAAAGCTGAAAAACTTGTCAAGGGGGGAAGGGCTTTCATTGTTCTCATAGGAAGAAGATTGTCCCCTGCTGTTATCTGTCTGGTCATACAACCTGATCCACATCTGAGAAGAGATGGCTTACACTAGGTAAAAGGGGGGGAGGGGAAACTTTGCTTGTGAATATCTCATAAACCATAAAGGTTTGAGATATAAGACTTATATCATTCTTCATGTTTTTTTAATGCCTACAAAATAAAATAAAGATAAAACAAAGTATTACTAACCCTTTAAGCAAGGTGTTATATATAAATGCAGGTCAGAATAGTGCACTAAGCAAGGTGCTTATATATTATGCAGATAAAATACGTCTGTTAGTGTAAAACAGTAGACCTGCAGCCACTGGACCAAATAAAGGCACTAAGGTATAAAACTATTCAAGCCACTGGATTATTCAAGAGGCATGAATTGGGCACAAAAGAAGATAAAGACTTGCCAGAGAGAAAGCCACACAAACAGAACACAGGAGATCTGTGAGGTGAAGCGTTCTACAAAATGTATGCCACCTTGCAGATGTCCGGCTCCCAAATGCACAGCCAGAGGAAGGGAAATGCTGGCAAAGGCTTCAGGAGTTGAACCGCACTTGCACGATTACGCAGTTCAACCTGTGCGATGGAAACCAAAGCATCTTATTCCACAGACGCAAAGGGGAAGGCAGTCTGAAAAGAGCTCTGAAAATAAGCTCCTAAAAGCTCAGGTCAGCGCGCAAGGCAAAGGCACGAATGAATAAATGAAAACACACAGTGCAAAGAAGCCCAGGCAATAAAGAATAAGAAGCCCAGAGACGGACAGGATAAACTACACAGGGAGATCCCAAAAAAGAAGAGAGGTACACAAAAGCCCAGATCAGGGAAAAACCAAAAGTAAAATAGAAAACAGAGACAAAAGCAAAGTTAAAGTAGTGAGAACACTTGGTCAGCACTCCAATAGACAGAAAACAATGACAATAAGCAATACCTTGTACACAAGCAAATGTTAATATATATAGTAAAGCATAATACTCTAATATATAAACAGAGACAAGGATTACATGACCTGTCCCTGAGGGAAACAGCAAAGAAAAAGGGATATTTACATATTACATCACAGTTTCTATGGAACTGATGGACTATGATTGAAAAGGGGGTGGAGCATGATGATATTGAAGTTTTTGTTCTGTTTTGTTTTGTTAACAATAAAGTTTTTTTCTTTGCTGCTGAGGGGAAGTTGGGAGAGAATAAAGCATAATATGAAGCCTCTGTGATTGCCATAAAATTTGTAGTTAAACTTTTATTAGGACATCTTACAAGAAAATGGCTCAAGGTACATTATGGAAGTAACCAGAACTGCCTTATATATTTTGTGACTATTATCACTTAGTCATAGGCACAAGAGAGGTCTTTTAATGTGTCTTAACAAATGTTATAAGTTTTCAGTATAAGTTTGGCTGATCAATTTGAGCTTGGATTGACTGTATCCACAACTTGCTCCCCTCCTGTGTCTTCATGTTCATTGTAACCTTGCTATGGTTGTTGGGAGCTGCCCTGGACCGATCTGAGACAAATTACCTTGTTCATTACCTGTTATTTGATAATGTTCTCACCTGCAGAATATTAAAGTAATGACTCCCTCTATTGCATGCATAGACTCCACAATTGAAGTACTTCTGGATGGCCATCTCTGGTGTACAACTTATGTCATCTACAAAATTAATTCAAACACAAAAATTGTTGTGTCTATTCTACATTAATGACTGTTTCATCACCAGATTTCACAAATAATAGAAACCAGCCCAAATACTTTAAATACGTTTATATCAAAATATCTACTTTCAGTTCTCTTTTGGTCCATGAAGAAGAAGGGCTACAGGCTGATTGTCTTCTTGCAGAATGCAGAGAGAATGATTAGTAATAAACAGGTGAAACTGATACAAAGTCAATGGGTGATGGAACAACGTTAGGAACACAAGACAATGATGTATGTCACGAGCAAATTCAGGGCAATTGTGGAGCAAATCAACCGTGCCATAGGGTTCAAATACAAATCCCAACTGTTTAACCATTTCAGTGCCATTGCGTACCCCTCTAGCACTCAAATGGTTGAAGGGACACAGGTGTAGACATAATGAAAGAAAGTTTTATTACACCGAGAGGGTAGTAGATAAGTGGAATAGCCTACCAGCAGAAGTGGTAGAGGTTAATAAAATGACAGAATGTAAGCATGCATGGGATAGGCATAAGGCTTTACTGAACATAAGACAAGACCAAGGACCAAATAATAATAATAATAATAATATGAGATTTTTACAGTAGGAGAACTGGCAGTCTAGATGGGTCATTGGTTCTTAACTGCCATCTAATTCTATGTTTCTATGGATGTAGACTTCTAACACCTAAATTGTTAGAGAGGTTTCCAGTGCATTTTTTGTAATACTTTGGAGACCTATTTAACCATTTGAGTGCCAGAGGGGTACACAATGCATTGCAGAGCAATGCATTATGTACCCCTCTGTTAATCAAAGGGTTAACATTAAAGGATTGAAAAGCGCCATTTAACCCCTTCGCGTCCACTGACGTGCCAGGACCATCACAGCTGTCCGGCACTTACCGACCAGTGACAGTTCTGGTGTGTCATGGAATTCAGAGCTCCCTGTGCGGCTGCATGCCACACGGGGAGCCCTGAATCGGTTCACAAAAACAAGAAAAAAATCCCCGTGGTCTGTCATTAAGGGGTTAAATCAATTGCAACATTGGAATTCTTTGCTTGTCCCCTATGGTTGATTTGCTCAAGAATTGATCCTCATTTTCTTTGTACATATGGCAATAGCTTGTAAGACGCTCTTATAACACATTTGAAGCATTTGCTTTTGTTGTTTCCGAAAAATGATCACTGAGTGCGATTTTAGCCAAATATTTATACTCATGATAAAACCGTAAAAGCTTTGCATTCTCTGTAGGAAGCTATTGTTAGTTTTCCAAATACTGTAAAATCTTGGGTATAATATGCACAATTTTACCCCTCTTCACTTTATGTGAAGTGGGGGGGGTACGTATTATACACGAGAATTTTTTTTGCCACAATAATAAAAAATATAAGAGGAATGCCATATACCTTCCCTCCCTCACTCCCTCCTCCCAACGCAATCCGCTCACATAAAATAATACTTACTTTCACTGGAGTCGACATCTTCCCTGTGGGCTGCATGCTTGCACGCTTCCTTCAATGAGCTTTCAGGACCTTCCGCCTACGGTGTTGCCCTGCGAGGTCCTTGAGATCCTCACAGGGCATTGCCATTGACTGCCGGCGGAAGGTCCTGACAGGGCAGTGAAGGAAGCAGGCAGCAAATGCAAGCATGCCGCCCGCAGGGAAGATGTCGACTACAGTGAAATTAAGCATTATTTTATGCAAGCCGATTGCTTTGGGGGGAGGGAGGGAAGGAATCTGGCAGGCCCTCACATATTTTTTTTTTCAAAGGTGGGAAAACAAGGGTGAGTATTATACATAGGCACTTTTGTTTTCCCCTAAAATCTTGGCTATAATATTCACCTGTATATTATACACAGGTACATATTATACCTGAGATTTTACAGTAATCATGCAACAGCTTTTTTGGGGGTGTATTTCTCTTAATTCAGACTGTTTACAAAACATGAGACGAGAAAACTGCAAGAATAACTATCATGACAATGCATTGTAAAATTCAGAGTATAGCACAGAAATAGTCATCAATGATTTGGTTCTGTGGACCTGGAATTCCCTATTACATTATTTTGTGGCCCAGCGAGCACAGTCTCTATTGAGTTGAGATCTGGTCACCCTATTGTAATATGAAATGCACCATAAGCACTAATAGTACTTTTTGATGTTAAGATTGTTGTTAATCAGCTGCTGTAAAGAAAATAATTATTGAATAATTTGCAATTAAAATCTTTGCAAATTTTGCATATTTTCCTCATTTCATGTATCGATGTTGCATTGTATTTATAAAATCTTCATCTACTATTGATTATAATTTTGTTTAAGCTTAATCCCTGGAGTAGTAACAGTTGTATAACTTATTATTTACTGTAACTCACACACTTAAAAACCTGGCCAATGTCTTGTTTTAAACTGGAGTTGGAAGCTACTTTACTTTATCTGTCCCATACATTTTTTTTTCACCAAATACCTGTGAAGGGCAAAACTTTTCTTCTTTATATACCACAAGTATAATGCAATAACTCTCACAACAGCTAAATATTCTCAATATACAACACATGTGGCTTTAATCCTTTGAGTGCCAAAGAGGTATCCAACACATTGCATTGCACTCAAAGGGTTTAAGATTCCCCTCAATTAACTGTTTACTGTTTACTCCTTTTAAAGTTTCACCCACTTGAACTGGTAGATGATTGTGTCGTTATTCAAACATAAATAAATAGAGATGTGTATTCTAAGCTCATCATTTCGCCAATGTTAATCACAGACGACACACACTCTATACAACCATTAAGTGATAACGAGAACTTTAGAAAAGTTTTAAAAGACTCTTCAAAATCTCTTCTTAACCACTTCAAAAGCACATATTTTTCACTCACAGCGCTCCTGCAGGAGTAATAGCAGGGACTGGAATTGACCGCTCCAAGACCGGAGTGATGTCTATCAGTCCCTCGCTCGGAGTGCCAGCACATGTGATCAGTCACGTGGGCCGGCACGTCAAACTTTGCTATCTGGTCCTTAAAGGACCACACACCCCGGGACCTCTGGTCCTTAAGGGGTTAAAGTGATTCCCTTTTTGGCAGGGTGACCAGACCTCACCTTTAACCAGGGATGCATATGAAAAATGCATACTGCAGGGCTGCTTTGAGTTTGGTGCACTCCTGAAATATGCCTATTTCCTATGTGTCCCCGGTTAAAGGTGAGGTCTGGTCACCCTGCTTTATAGGACATTTCTGTGTTGTCCCTTATGTATTTGTGCTATTAGTGTGCTTATTCCCGGTAGTTATATATATTTACTGGCGCTAGCCATCTTCTTGGTTTTGCTTATTTGTTCCTGACAGTGAACTCACTGAATGTCTGATTTCAGAAACCTCTTCTGTCAGTGACCATCAAAGCAGGACAGTGATGCATTGTAGCACTATCCCCGCAGCACTGAATGCTCTGTTTGTTATTACATTGTATTATTTCTACATTTTAGCATACCTATTACAATCCCCCGCTGAAAGCTCTCTGGAAACTAATCCAGGGAGAACGCTGTCAATAAGTGTAGAAATATGGGAAGATATAAAATACAATAAAGAGTAAATGTAATTAAACTTTACATAGTATACACCTGCAGAAACCAAAATAGAGGGTTACTTTCTTTCTAAAAGTACCATTTAAAGGGATAGCAATACCTGAAACAAAGTGCAGCTCCGATTCTTCTTCATACTATTAGTCCCAATATAGTGCTATATTTCAATACTATCAGTCTTGTAGTTCAGCAATAATTGAATAAGAAACTGTCCCCCTTCCACCCCTTTTACCTAATGTAAGCCGCCTCCCATTAGATGCGGAATCTGGTCGTTTGACTGGACAGCTCGCAGCAAGGGACAATCTTCTTACTGTGAGCACAAGGAAAACCCTGCCCCTTGATGAAGGAGGGTAGGTTTTTCCTTGTGCTCACAATAGATTGTCCCTCGCTGCTCTCCATCCAGAACAGCTTGGAAAGCAGAGAGACGTAAGTAGCAGGAGCGGGAGTGGGATATTTTCTCATTCAATTGCTGCTGAACTACAAGACTGATAGTTTTGAAGTACAGCTCTTCATGGGACAAATAGTATGAAGATGAATCAGCGCTGCATTTTGTTTGAAGAATTACTATCCCTTTAACCCCTTCGCGTCCTGTGAAGTACCCGGACCGTCACGCTGGTCCAGCACTTAAGGACCAGTGACGGTCCTGGTACGTCACCAGGAGCTCGGTGAGTAATACCGTGGACTGAAGTTGATCGCTCCAAGACCGGAGCAATCTCTTTCAGTCCTTCTTTCGACGTGCCGCCCCACGTGATCAGTCACGTGGGACAGCACGTCAAACTCGTCTATCTGGTCTTTAAAGGACCAGACACCCTGGGATCGCTGAACCTTAAGGGGTTAAATAAATAGGAATTTTGAGCATTTTTATTTGGCTTTTGGTGCATTTGGATTGCTCCAGAATAACTCCAGATCATCTTAGTACATCTGTCTCCTTGTTTCTATTTACGCATTGGGGCCCCAGCCATGAACAGAGTACAGTGTATGGTTTACACCACAAAATATGGCCAATATGTGGTATTGCTCTGACATCCCTAAACTGAGACCCCAAGGATATCGACTTCCTCTTTTTTTTTCAGATGAGTAGAAATGTAATAAAAATGTACATGTCCCTGGGGTATGTTACGAAAAAGACAACATAGCTAAGAAAATACTGAAAAAGGATGTAAGGGGAATGGACGGATATAAATATGGCAAACAGATGCTGCTTTCCTACTTCTCTTCTGTTAATCACTCCCTAAAGAGAATATAGTTATGATTTTAAGAAACAAAAGATGATGTTAATTCACCATGTATTTCCTTTTTATTAACCTTTTGAGTGCCAGAAGAGTATGCAATGCATTGGAGCAATGCAAGGTATACCCCTCTGGCACGCAGAGAGTTAAACACTGCGTTCCTATAGTGCGTACCACACACATCAACTCACAAACAGAATGATCCGTTAACATTTCTATTTTTGAGTTCTTTCATTGGAAAAAAAGAAAACCTTAACCCTTTGAGTGCCAGAGAGGTATGCAATGCATTGCAAAGCAATGAATTGCGTACCACTCTGGCACTCAAAGGGTTAAAGTTGACCTATCACCTTAACGGGATAGTAATACTTCATTTTATCTTTATTTTATTTTGTAGGCATTAAAAAAATATAAAGAATGATATAAGTCTTATCTCTCAAACCTTTATGGTTTGAGAGATATTCACAAGCAAAGTTTCCCCTCCCACCCATTTTACCTAGTGTAAGCCATCTCTTCTCAGATGTGGAATCCAGTCCATAGACCAAACAGATATCAGAAGGGGACAATCTTCTTCCTGTGAGAACAATGAAAGCCCTGCCCCCCTCGACAAGTTTTTGAGGTTTTTTCCCTTATCTTAATTGAAGATTGTCCCTCTCTGCAATCTACCTGGGCACCTCCCTTCTGCTCTGGCTGAGCAGTGTTACATCAGTTAAAGGGGCGGGAGGGGAATACTTTGTCATTGAATTACTCTTGAACTACAATTCTGACAGAATTGAAATAACACTCTCCAAAGTCAAAATACTATGATGATTAATTAGAGCTGCTTTTATTATGAAACATTGCTATCCCTTTAAGACAGGTTTAGCTTCCCGTATAGAGAATTCAGATCTGCCTACATGTATTTGTTGTACGTTACCATTTTGCTGTAAAGTATACAGCTTTTGAGAAAAGAACAATTAAGTTTTGATGGCATAGTATGGCACTTTAGGCTAATTCCCTAGACAGTATGCTAATTAGATCCATTTCAGGCCAAACCTATCTCTCACTGTGATATTAGTAATAACCCCATTGTGTGGGCTCTGCCTAGATTCATTCATAGCACAGTATGTGGTAATAATGGCCCAGCATGCAAACTAATTAGTATGATTAGTATAAAGTGGCACACTTTAAATATAATTAGTATAAAGTATAAAGTGGCACATTTTAAAGGGATAGTAATGTTCATAATAAAAGCAGCTCTAATTAATGATCATATTATTTGGACTTTGGAGAGTGTTATTTCAATTATGTCAGAGTTGTAGTTCAAGAGTAATTTAATGACAAAGTATCCCCCTCTCGTCCCTTTTACTGATGTAACACTGCTCAGCCAGATCAGAAGGGAGGTGCCCAGGTAGACTTCAGAGAGGGACAATCTTCAATTAAGATAAGGGAAAAACCTGAAAAACTTGTCAAGGGGGGGCAGGGCTTTAATTGTTCTCATAGGAAGAAGATTGTTCCCTGCTGTTATCTGTCTGGTCTATGGACTGCATTCTGAGAAGAGATGACTTACATTAGGTAAAAGTGGAGGGAGGGGAAACTTTGCTTGTGAATATCTCTCAAACCATAAAGGTTTGAGAGATAAGACTTATATAGTTATTCATGTTTTTTTAATGCCTACAAAATAAAATAAAGATAAAGATAAAACAAAGTATTACTATCCCTTTAAACATATCATAATGATGGGAGGAATAATTATATAGGAGCACAAAGCAGCATTAGTATTGGTTTTTGTCTTGATAAAGAACGGTTGTTACTTTGAAAGCTCGTTCTGAAAACTGAATGTTAGTCCAATAAGAAAAGTAGTATATCATACTGTAATACTCATGGATTTTGTGTGTGTTTAGATAGATAGATAGATAGATAGATAGATAGATAGATAGATAGAGATACACACATACTCACACTTGCACACATTCATAGATAAATGAAATGAAATACAAAGCAAAATGTAACTAGTTTATTTAGTGTGAGTACATACTCTGGATTTGAAATTATAGAGATCTGGAATAAACTCATTTTGTCAATATAATTTTTTTGTGAAAAAATATAGAACTTTTTTGCTTTGTAAAACAAGGCCACCCCCACTGATGGAAGATGTTTAATTTAAAACAAGCTGCTCCTGAAACTTGCCTTTTTTACATTAAGCTACAATTTATGATTGTGGACACAGGCAATTTTTTTTTTCACTTACTACAGGGAACAGAAGTCTATGACTCAAGCTGTCCCACAGAGTTCATGATTCCAAATTGCCTTTTGGACACTAGTTGGTGATGTTGATCTATAAAAAAGTAAGTCTAAATTTTAATAACTTTATAATAATAATTTTAATTAAAAAAAAATGCCAACAGGAAAAGCATAATAACATGTTTTTCATAAAAGTAAGGTCACTCCTCCTTTAATAAATATACACAAGAACAAACATAGCTGGAAAATCTAATAAAATTACTTAATTTTTTTATGTCTACCATCCAAATAGACCCAAGAGATAAATCAATCCAGCATCCCACGGACCTGATGAAATTCACTGCTCATCAGTTTGCTGCCAGACGTGCATAATGAAAAGGTTCACAGTGGGTCTCACAGTGACATGGAAATCCAGGCTGTATTACACACTGCACTAAGAAAAATCTAAATATCAACATCAGTCTGTCCCTACACATTGTTCTGTCAACACCACTCAATCTCTGACAGGAAGAGTATGCGCACAGGGATGTGCAATAACAAGGAGCTGTCACTGACATGAGGGGGTTGAAAGACACAACATCACATCTAGAAAGATAGCGCTTCCTCTCCAAATCCCTCAAGGTGGAATCATTAACATTTTTGTTAGTAAAAGCAAGGGCACAATTCCAAATCCATGGTGTTATGTATAATTTTATTTATTACAAAGAACTGGAGTGCTGATTTCGATAGATTGTCCCCAGTGATATTTGTCAAGAAAATGATTTGTGGGACAAGTGAAATGATCTATATGTAAAAAACAAACAAATAGTCTAACAGTTTGATACAGTGTATGAAAGAACTCATTAGACCAAGTAGTTCTACTCACAAAAACTATGAATGTAGGTAGTGGAGTACAATTCCTCCTTGTCTCTCTCTCTCTTTCTCTCTCTCTCTCTCTTTCTCTCTCTATCTATCTCTCTCTCTCTCCCTCTCTCTCTCTCCCCCTCTCTCTCTCGCTCATGCGTGCTCTGTCTCTAGCTCTCGTTTTCCAGTTTTACTAATAGAAACATATTTCATTTTAGTTGTACTAGTAACAGTAATAGTGTTAGTAGTAGTGGTAGCAGTAGTATTAGTAGTAATTAGGAGGAGGAGTAATGCTAGTAGTAGTAGTAGTAAAGTGTTAATAGAGTCACCACCTTATATCTTTAATACAAGGTTCTTATGACCAATTCATCTGCCTAAGAATCACTAGATCATGAGTAGGTAACCAGCAACTCACAGTTTGTTGTTGGCCTACAACTCCTATCGCCCTCAGCTGGTCAATGGCCAATAGAGGATGATGGGAATTGCATTCCAAAAACAATGAGAGCCAAAATGCATAATTAGCAACAAGCTGTTGTTGGACTTAGACATCCAAGGAGCCCTTTCTCCTCTCCTAGACACACCCACACTGACAGCTTGGCCAGCCCCATCACAATGCTCTGTTTTCCTGGCACAAAAAAATATCCTAGATTAGAATATAACATAGGGACATAAAATCATATCTGCAGTAAAGGACATGTATAAACTGGTTAATAAACTGAACAAATTGCTGAGGCAGCTTCAAATTTTGATGATCTAGAAGGTTGTGTACCTTGCATAATGAGGAATCTGTACCTAATTGGGCTACAACTCCCATGACCTTAACACAGGCGTAGTCAGTCTTTGGATTTCCAGCTGTTGGAGTCTAGAACTCCCATCATCCCTGACCAGCCATCCACTTGAGTGAAAGAGGGATAGATAATACATTCTATAGTGGGATACTTATGAAACGTTACTATCCCTTTAAATGCTAGCACATTATAAAAACCCTTTTTATCTAACTTACTACATTTTTAATGCTGTACACAATTGTGTAGTTGTTTTAAAGTATCTCCAGTCTTAACAAAACTGTCCATTAATTTATTTTCACTATATTGGCTGAACAGTTTCCTGAGGGCAAAGGAACAATTATCCAAAATACCATTTCACTGATAAAAAAACAAAAACAGCATCATCCTGAAACGAGGATGTTTTATACACTCTCAAGCCACGTGGAAAGATACGGCCCTCAATATATTTACTTAAAGGGATAGTAATACTTCATTTTAACTTTATTTTATTTTGTAGGCATTAAAAAAACATGAAGAATAATATAAGTCTTATCTCTCAAACCTTTATGGTTTAAGAGATATTCACAAGCAAAGTATCCCCCCCACCCCCGTTCAGCCAGATCAGAAGGGAGGTGCCCAGGTAGACTGCAGAGAGGGACAATCTTCAATTAAGATAAGGGAAAAAGCTGAAAAACTTGTCAAGGGGGGGAGGGCTTTCATTGTTTTCATATAACGGAGATTGTACCCTGCTGTTGTCTGTCTGGTCTATGGACTGGATTCCACATCTGAGAAGAGATGACTTACACTAGGTAAAAGGGGCGGGAGGGGAAACTTTGCTTGTGAATATCTCTTAAATCATAAAGGTCTGAGAGATAAGACTTATATCGTTCTTCATGTTTTTTTTAATGCCTACAAAATAAAATAAAGATAAAACGAAGTATTACTATCCCTTTAAGCTTCCTACCAATGATGTTTTTTCTAAAGTAAAAAATGAATCCTTCAATCCATCTGCTAAATTACTAGAAGTATTCTCTTCCCTATTTTATACATTATATACACTTACTGATGTTTTCCTCATGTATTTATATATATTGAGTGCTGGGGGGGCATCCGATACTTATTGGTGCTCTGATTGCCTATCCAGCACTCAGGGTGATTTAAGATGTTTGAAATTATTTTCTATTAATTGATATAGTGTTTTCTCTTTAATAAAATGTAGTAGATTATTATATTTTAAGCCCTTTGGTTAGTATAAATTGTGATATATTGTGTTTGTTTAATATCTTTATTGGATTGAATGTAATAACTACTGGTCTCATTGCCATATTCACTGTTTGAATTTCTATACCGTCCAATGGATTGAATGAAGTATTCTTATTGAAGGTTACATCTCCGACAGATTTAGTGTTCAAGGGGTTAAAAAATTTGATTTTTTTTTTCTTTGTCCCATATGGTAAAGTTGGTTTGCCCCAGAATGTGTCCACTTATTAGGGTTGTCAGATAGTCCCTTTAAAAGAGAACACATTGATACATGGGAACCATTGCATCCTAATAATTACCCGCTGAAGCCCTGCAGCAGGCGTTTTTCCATAAGTGTCCTACTTTAACCTTTTGAGCACCAGAGACATAGCCAGCTCATTGTGTTTATTGCATTGGATACATCTCCAGTAGTGATGAGCGAGCATGCTCGGCCGAAGCTCGGTTCGGCTCGAGCATCGCTCTGCTCGGCACATGGCGGTACTCGTACAAGTACCGCATGTGCTCGCCCGCCATGTTCGGGTCTCCTCCCCGCACGTTTCGCGGCTGCTGCGCAGCCAATAAACGTGCGGGGAGGCTCTGACATCAGTGTAATGCCAGCAGCCATGTTGGCTGCTGGCATTACACTGATTGGCTGGCCAGAACCCGTGATCGGGTGCTGTATAGCACCTGACGCGCGAGTTCGGCTCATTCTTAGCCAGGGAGAGATGCGATCAGGCAGGGAAAGTCAGTGTAGGGAGAATAAACTTGTTGGAACTCTTTCAAGACCCAAAAGTCCTTTTTAGGACTGTTGTGTGTGGGGGCAGCATTTATATTTTGTTTGGGGGGGCACAATTTCTTTTTTTTTGTGGGGGGGGGGATATTTATAAGGTGACATTGTACTAGGTGCACAGGGACAAATATTTCACAGTGCAGTGACAAGGTGACATATTCTGTTAGGTGCACAGGGCCAATTATTTTAGAATGCAGCGACAAAAAGGGCCATTTTAAACGTGTGCCTAGCCATAGATTATTGTCACATTCTGTTTAGTGTGCAAATTCACAAATTAACGTCACATATTCCGTTCACTGTGCCTAGCCGCAGATTAGCGTCACATTCTGTTTCGTGTGCCTAGCCGCAGATTAGCGTCACATTCTGTTTCGTGTGCCTAGCCGCAGATTAGCGTCACATATTGTTTAGTGTGCCTAGCCGCAGATTAGCGTCACATATTGTTTAGTGTGCAAATTCACAAATTAACGTCACATATTGTTTAGTGTGCAAATTCACAAATTAACGTCACATATTCCGTTCACTGTGCCTAGCCGCAGATTAGCGTCACATTCTGTTTAGTGTGCCTAGCCGCAGATTAGCGGCACATATTGTTTAGTGTGCAAATTCACAAATTAACGTCACATATTGTTTAGTGTGCAAATTCACAAATTAACGTCACATATTCCGTTCACTGTGCCTAGCCGCAGATTAGCGTCACATTCTGTTTAGTGTGCCTAGCCGCAGATTAGCGGCACATATTGTTTAGTGTGCAAATTCACAAATTAACGTCACATATTGTTTAGTGTGCAAATTCACAAATTAACGTTACATATTCCGTTCACTGTGCCTAGCCGCAGATTAGCGTCACATTCTGTTTCGTGTGCCTAGCCGCAGATTACCGGCATATATTCCGTGTAATATGAAGAAGGCGGGTAAAAAGGGACGGGGAAGTGGACGTGATCCTGATAGTTCAGGGCGCGGGTCAGGACGCGTAGAAACTGTGCCTGGTGCCAGAGCACAAGAAAGAAAGACATCCACCATACCTAGCTTCATGTCTCAGTTTACAGGGCGTCGCAGGACATCACTCTCGAGGTCAGACCACTGCGAACAGGTGGTCGGTTGGATTTCAGCTGATATTGCTTCCAGTCGGTTAAGCACCACCCTGTCTTCCACCAAGTCCACTCTCACTAGCCAAGAGTCTGGTCAACATAATCCTCACCCTGATCATCCTTCCTCCCACCATAGAGGGTCTGGCCAAAGAACTGATCCCACACTGGGATATAGTGAGGAGCTCGTCTCATCACTAGTGATGAGCGAGCACCCCAATGCTCGGGTGTTCGGGTGCTCTGACCGAGCACCCCCTGAGGCTCGAGTGCTCGGCCGAACACCCGAGCCCCATTGAAGTCAATGGGAGGACTCGAGCATTACACCAGGCACCCCCTGCTCTGATGAGGGGAGGGTGCCTGGTCCATAGGAAAAGGGCAGAAAATGATGGAAACACCACAGAAATGGTTCAGGGACAGCATAGGGAGGATGTCTGGATGCATCTTGGACTCCAACATCGCTGCTGGGAACGATCTTTCGCCCGTAGTACGCCATTTTTACAGACTGACCATAAAACACACAAAAAGGAAAATAAAAACGACTTTAGGCGAAAAATTGTTACCAAACAATATTTGCTGTATATTTACTTGTATATCATCTGCAAATTATCCCAAAAATTTCCTTGATTTTCGGAAGTGAGGCCATGATTAAGAGGGAAACGTGCGCAGAGGCAAATTCTCCCAAAAATTTCCTTGATTTTCAGAACTGAGGCCATGATTAAGAGGGAAACGTGCACAGAGGCAAATTCTCCCAAAAATTTCCTTGATTTTCAGAACTGAGGCCATGATTAAGAGGGAAACGTGCACAGAGGCAAATTCTCCCAAAAATTTCCTTGATTTTATTGAACTGAGGCCATGATTAAGAGGGAAACGTGCGCTGAGCCGACCATCTAAAACATTATGGGTGAGGGTCTGCTGCAGAGCTGACCATCCTAAACATTATATGCGAAGGCCCGCTAGTGAGCTGACGCTATAAAACATTATATGAGAGGGCCCGCTAGAGAGCTGACCCAATAAAACATTATATGAGAAGGCCCGCTGGTGAGCTGACCTATATAAAAATTGGCAAACAGGGCCCGCTGGTGAGCTGGCCCTATATAAAAATTATATCACAGGGCCCGCTGGTGAGCTGGCCCTATATAAAAATTATAGCACAGGGCATATGGAAGAGGAGGAGGAGGATGAGAAGATTAAGAGTCAACCATATACCCGTTTTTTGGGTGGAAGGGGTGAATGGGAATACAGAGTATTCCCATCATTGTAAATAACATATATAAAGTGACTTTATGTTCCCCCGGGGCTTTCCTCCAGTGGAGTGGAGAAGTCAGGGGAAATCCAGGCCTTGTTCATTTTTATAAGTGTCAACCTATCAGCATTGTCGGTGGAAAGGCGGATACGCTTATCTGTTATGATGCCACCAGCAGCACTAAATACCCGCTCAGACAGAACGCTGGCGGCAGGGCAGGCCAGCACCTCCAAGGCGTAGAGTGCCAGTTCATACCACGTGTCCAGCTTGGACACCCAGTAGTTGTAAGGCACAGAGGGATCATTGAGGACGCTGACACGGTCTGCTACGTACTCCTTCACCATCTTCCAAAACTTTTCCCTCCTTGTGACACTAGGCTGCGCATCAGGGTGAGGGTGCTGGCGGGGTGTCATGAAGGTGTCCCACGCCTTGGAGAGTGTTGCCCTGCCTTTGTCGGAACTGCTGTGTGCTCCCCATTTCTCCCCTTCTCGGTTGGCCAAGGTAGCACGTACTCTGCCGCCAGCGTTGTCAGATGGAAAATTTTGGAGCAATTTTTCGACAAGAACCTTCTGGTATTGCACCATTTTGCTTGTCCTCTCCACCGGAGGAATGAGAGATGAGAAATTCTCTTTGTAGCGGGGGTCCAGAAGGGTGAACACCCAGTAATCCGTGTTGTCTAAAATGCGTATAACGCGTGGGTCACGGGAAAGGCAGCCTAACATAAAGTCAGCCATGTGTGCCAGAGTACCAACAGGCAAGATTTCGCTGTCCTCACCAGGAGGATGACTCTCAATCTCCTCATCCTCTTCCTCCTCTTCTGCCCACCCACGCTGAAGAGATGGAACTAAAGTTCCATGGCTACCCTCTGTAGCGGAGGCAACCGTGTCTTCCTCCTCCTCCTCCTCCTCCTCCGCCTCCTCCAATTGTCGCTGAGAAGACGAAGTGAGGGTGCTCTGGCTATCACCTTGTGTAAGCTCTTCCTCCCCCATTTCCACCTCTTCCACATGCAAAGCGTCGGTTTTAATTGTGAGCAGCGAGCGTTTCAGTAGACACAGAAGTGGGATGGTTACACTGATAATAGCGTTATCGCCGCTCACCATCTGTGTCGATTCCTCAAAATTGCGTAAAACCTCGCAGAGGTCTGACATCCATTCCCACTCCTCACTTCTGATTACAGGAAGTTGAACGGAGAGGCGACGACCGTGTAACAGCTGGTACTCCACTACTGCCCTCTGCTGCTCACAAAGCCGGGCCAACATGTGGAAGGTGGAGTTCCAGCGCGTGCTCACGTCACACAGCAGCCGGTGAGCTGGCAATTGTAAGCGCTGCTGCAGCTTCAACAGGCCGGCTGAAGCTGTTGATGACTTACGGAAATGTGCACACACGCGGCGCACCTTGGTCAAGAGATCATGCACATTGGGGTAGGTTTTTAGAAATCGCTGCACCACTAAATTAAATACATGCGCTAGGCATGGTACGTGTGTGAGCTTGCCGAGCTCCAAAGCCGCCACCAAGTTACGCCCATTATCACACACAACCATGCCTGGTTGCAGGTTGAGTGGCGAGAGCCACTGCTCGGTCTGGTGACTAATCCCCTGCAACAGCTCTGAGGCCGTGTGCTGTTTGTCCCCAAGGCAGATCAGCTTCAGCACGGCCTGTTGACGCTTCCCCACTGCAGTGCTACACTGCTTCCAGCTACTGGCTGATGGGGGAGTGGCGGTGTGTGTAGAGAATTCGGAGGTGGAAACGGAGGAGGAGGAGCCAATAACGTAGGTGCTGGTGGAAACCCTGATGGAGGTAGGGCCCGCAATCCTCGGCGTGGGTAGCACCCGTGCCATCCCAGGGTCCGAGTCGCTCCCAGCCTCCACGACATTCACCCAGTGTGCCGTCAGGGAAATGTAGCGTCCCTGGCCACAAGCACTTGTCCATGTGTCAGTCGTTAAGTGGACCTTCCCAGTAACTGCGTTGGTCAGGGCACGGGTGATGTTACGGGACACATGGTGGTGTAATGCGGGGATGGCACACCGGGAAAAGTAGTGGCGGCTGGGGACCGCGTACCGAGGGACAGCTGCTGCCATCAGGCTGCGGAAGGACTCAGTGTCCACAAGCCTAAATGGCAGCATTTCGATGGCCAGTAATTTTGAAAGGTGTGAGGTTAGTGCTATGGCCTGTGGGTGGGTGGCTGGGTACTTTCTCTTGCGCTCAAATGCCTGGGGTAACGACATTTGGACGCTGTGCTGGGACAGGGAAGTGGATGTGGTCGCTGATGGTGCTTCAGATGGTACAGGTGCAGGGCGGGAGGTATGCGGGCCTGCGCCTTCGACAGGCGATTGGCCGGCACCGAAAACAGGGGAAGAGGAGGCAGTGGTGTGGCTTGCAGACACAGATGGGCGATCCAGGCGTTCCTCCCACTTACTACGGTGCTTGGATGCCATGTGTCGGATCATGCTGGTGGTGGTGAGGTTTCTAGTGTTCATGCCTCGGCTCATTCTGGTGTGGCACAGGTTGCAAACTACAATTCTTTTGTCGTCCGCACTTTCCTTAAAAAAACGCCATACCGCGGAACACCTACCCTTTGGCAAGGTAGATTTACGCAAGGGGGTGCTCCGTGGAACATTTGCGGGCCGGTTTGGTGCGGTCCGCCTTCTTTCTGTAGCCACACCACTGCCTCTTCCAGCCTGTTGCGGTGCTGCAGATGGCTCACCCTCAGGACTGCTGTCATCGCTCGGCTCTACACCTTCCCAGGTGGGGTCAGTCACCTCATCGTCCACCAAGTCCTCCTCCACTTCCTCACTCTGATCATCCTCCTCAAGTCTTGATCCCACCACATACTCAGTCATTGACAACTGTATAACATTCTCCTCAACAAGGTCTTGAGACGGAAATAGTGGTTGATTTAATGGCAACTGTGTCTCATCATCATCATCATCATCCACTACTTCCTTTGACCTTAAATGCCGTTCACATCTGTCATCTTCTTGTGATTGGGTAGCCTCTAGAGGTTGTGAATCAGGGCACAAGATGTCATGTTCCTCTGCAAGCGTGCTTGGAGAGAGGGTCAAATGAAGGATTGGTGATGAGACGAGCTCCTCACTATATCCCAGTGTGGGATCACTTCTTTGACCAGACCGTGTATGGTGGGAGGAAGGATGATCAGAGTGAGGATTATGTTGACCAGACTCTTGGCTACTGAGAGTGGACTTGGTGGAAGACAGGGTGGTGCTTAACCGACTGGAAGCAGTATCAGCTGTCATCCAACCGACCACCTGTTCGCAGTGGTCGGACCTCGAGAGTGATGTCCTGCGACGCCCTGTAAAATTACACATGAAGCTAGGTATGGTGGATGTCTTTCTTTCTTGTGCTCTGGCACCAGGCACAGTTTCTCCGCGTCCTGACCCGCGCCCTGAACTTTCAGGATCACGTCCACTTCCCCGTCCCTTTTTACCCGCCTTCTTCATCTTACACAGAATATGTGACTTTAATATTTGAGTTTGAAAACTTAACAGTATTTCTTATTATTCTGCAACTCTGCAGAGTACACAGAATAGGCTGCTAAACGGCGGTGAAACACACTGAATGGAATATGTGACTTTAATATTTGAGTTTGAAAACTTAACAGTATTTCTTATTATTCTGCAACTGTACAGAGTACACAGAATAGGCTGCTAAACTGCGGTGAAACACACTGAATGGAATATGTGACTTTAATATTTGAGTTTGAAAACTTAACAGTATTTCTTATTATTCTGCAACTGTACAGAGTACACAGAATAGGCTGCTAAACTGCGGTGAAACACACTGAATGGAATATGTGACTTTAATATTTGAGTTTGAAAACTTAACAGTATTTCTTATTATTCTGCAACTGTACAGAGTACACAGAATAGGCTGCTAAACTGCGGTGAAACACACTGAATGGAATATGTGACTTTAATATTTGAGTTTGAAAACTTAACAGTATTTCTTATTATTCTGCAACTCTGCAGAGTACACAGAATAGGCTGCTAAACGGCGGTGAAACACACTGAATGGAATATGTGACTTTAATATTTGAGTTTGAAAACTTAACAGTATTTCTTATTATTCTGCAACTGTACAGAGTACACAGAATAGGCTGCTAAACTGCGGTGAAACACACTGAATGGAATATGTGACTTTAATATTTGAGTTTGAAAACTTAACAGTATTTCTTATTATTCTGCAACTGTACAGAGTACACAGAATAGGCTGCTAAACTGCGGTGAAACACACTGAATGGAATATGTGACTTTAATATTTGAGTTTGAAAACTTAACAGTATTTCTTATTATTCTGCAACTGTACAGAGTACACAGAATAGGCTGCTAAACTGCGGTGAAACACACTGAATGGAATATGTGACTTTAATATTTGAGTTTGAAAACTTAACAATATTTCTTATTATTCTGCAACTCTGCAGAGTACACAGAATAGGCTGCTAAACGGCGGTGAAACACAGTGAATGGAATATGTGACTTTAATATTTGAGTTTGAAAACTTAACAGTATTTCTTATTATTCTGCAACTGTACAGAGTACACAAAATAGGCTGCTAAACTGCGGTGAAACACACTGAATGGAATATGTGACTTTAATATTTGAGTTTGAAAACTTAACAGTATTTCTTATTATTCTGCAACTGTACAGAGTACACAGAATAGGCTGCTAAACTGCGGTGAAACACACTGAATGGAATATGTGACTTTAATATTTGAGTTTGAAAACCTAACAGTATTTCTTATTATTCTGCAACTGTACAGAGTACACAGAATAGGCTGCTAAACTGCGGTGAAACACACTGAATGGAATATGTGACTTTAATATTTGAGTTTGAAAACTTAACAGTATTTCTTATTATTCTGCAACTGTACAGAGTACACAGAATAGGCTGCTAAACTGCGGTGAAACACACTGAATGGAATATGTGACTTTAATATTTGAGTTTGAAAACTTAACAGTATTTCTTATTATTCTGCAACTCTGCAGAGTACACAGAATAGGCTGCTAAACGGCGGTGAAACACACTGAATGGAATATGTGACTTTAATATTTGAGTTTGAAAACTTAACAGTATTTCTTATTATTCTGCAACTGTACAGAGTACACAGAATAGGCTGCTAAACTGCGGTGAAACACACTGAATGGAATATGTGACTTTAATATTTGAGTTTGAAAACGTAACAGTATTTCTTATTATTCTGCAACTGTACAGAGTACACAGAATAGGCTGCTAAACTGCGGTGAAACACACTGAATGGAATATGTGACTTTAATATTTGAGTTTGAAAACTTAACAGTATTTCTTATTATTCTGCAACTCTGCACAGTACACAGAATAGGCTGCTAAACGGCGGTGAAACACACTGAATGGAATATGTGACTTTGATATTTTAGTTTGAAGACTTAACAGTATTTCTTCCTATTCTGCAACTCTGCACAGTACACAGAATAGGCTGCTAAACTGCGGCGAAGCACACTGAATGGAATATGTGACTTTGATATTTTAGTTTGAAGACTTAACAGTATTTCTTCCTATTCTGCAACTCTGCACAGTACACAGAATGTGCTGCTAAACTGCGGCGAAGCACACTGAATGGAATATGTGACTTTGATATTTTAGTTTGAAGACTTAACAGTATTTCTTCCTATTCTGCAACTCTGCACAGTACTCAGAATGTGCTGCTAAACTGCGGCGACGCACACTGAATGGAATACGTGACTTTGATATTTTAGTTTGAAGACTTAACAGAATGTGCTCTAATCTGCAACTTTGCACACTAAACAGAATGTGCTCTAATCTGCAACTGTGCACACTAAACAGAATGTGCTCTAATCTGCAACTTTTCACACTAAACAGAATATTTTTTTTTTTTTTTTTTTTGTTTTTTTCCCCCCACACAAAATAACCTGCTGCCCCCACACACAGTAGTCCTAAAAAGGACTTTTGGTTCTTTTTTGTCACAATTTTTTTTTTCCTCCCTACACTGCCTTTCCCTTCCTATCCTCAGCTCTCCCTGGCTCAGACTGAGCCGAACTCGATGGTCAGGTGCTATACAGCACCCGACCACGGGTTCTGGCCAGCCAATCAGTGTAATGCCAGCAGCCAACATGGCTGCTGGCATTACACCGATGTCAGAGCCTCCCTGCACGTTTATTGGCTGCGCAGCAGCCGCAAAACGTGCGGGGAGGAGACCCGAACATGGCGGGCGAGCACATGCGGTACTCGTACGAGTACCGCCATGTGCCGAGCAGAGCGATGCTCGAGCCGATCCGAGCATCGGCCGAGCATGCTCGCTCAACACTACTCATCACCAATCCTTGATTTGAACCTCTCTCCAAGCACGCTTGCAGAGGAACATTAGATCTTGTGCCCTGATTCACAACCTCTAGAGGGTACACAATCACAAGAAGATGACAGAGGTGAACGGCATTTAAGGTCAAAGGAAGTGGATGATGATGATGAGACACAGTTGCCATCAAATCAACCACAATTACTGTCTCAAGACCTTGATGAGGAGGATGATACACAGTTGTCAATGACTGAGGATGTGGTGGGATCAAATGAGGAGTTGATCAGAGTGAGGAAGTGGAGGAGGACTTGGTGGACGATGAGGTCACTGACCCCACCTGGGAAGGTGGAGAGCCGAGCGATGACAGCAGTCCTGAGGGTGAGCCATCTGCAGCACCGCAACAGGCTGGAAGAGGCAGTGGTGTGGCTAAAGAAAGAAGGCGGACTGCACCAAACCGGCCCGCAAATGTTCCACGGAGCACCCCCTTGCGTAAATCTCCCTTGCCAAGGGCTAGGTGTTCCGCAGTATGGCGTTTTTTTAAGGAAAGTGCGGACGACAAAAAAATTGTAGTTTGCAACCTGTGCCACACCAGAATGAGCCGAGGCATGAACACTAGAAACCTCACCACCACCAGCATGATCCGACACATGGCATCCAAGCACCGTAATAAGTGGGAGGAACGCCCGGATCGCCAATCTGTGTCTGCAGGCCACACCACTGCCTCCTCTTCCCCTGTTTTCGGTGCCGGCCAATCGCCTGTCGAAGGCGCAGGCCCGCATACCTCCCGCCCTGCACCTGTACCATCTGAAGCACCATCAGCGACCACATCCACTTCCCTGTCCCAGCGCAGCATCCAAATGTCGTTACCCCAGGCATTTGAGCGCAAGCGAAAATACCCAGCCACCCACCCACAGGCCATAGCACTAACCTCACACCTTTCCAAATTACTGGCCATCTAAATGCTGCCATTTAGGCTTGTGGAGACTGAGTCCTTCCGCAGCCTGATGGCAGCAGCTGTCCCTCGGTACGCAGTCCCCAGCCGCCACTACTTTTCCCGGTGTGCCGTCCCCGCCTTACACCACCATGTGTCCCTTAACATCACCCGTGCCCTGACCAACGCAGTTACTGGGAAGGTCCACTTAACGACTGACACATGGACAAGTGCTTGTGGCCAGGGACGCTACATTTCCCTGACGGCACACTGGGTGAATGTCGTGGAGGCTGGGAGCGACTCGGACCCTGGGATGGCACAGGTGCTACCCACGCCGAGGATTGCGGGCCCTACCTCCATCAGGGTTTCCGCCAGCACCTACGTTATTGGCTCCTCCTCCTCCTCCTCCGTTTCCACCTCCGAATTCTCTGCGCGCAGCGCCACTCACCCATCAGCCGGTAGCTGGAAGCAGTGTAGCACTGCAGTGGGGAAGCGTCAACAGGCCGTGCTGAAGCTGATCTGCCTTGGGGACAAACAGCACACGGCCTCAGAGCTGTTGCAGGGGATTAGTCACCAGACCGAGCAGTGGCTCTCGCCACTCAACCTGCAACCAGGCATGGTTGTGTGTGATAATGGGCGTAACTTGGTGGCGGCTTTGGAGCTCGGCAAGCTCACACACGTACCATGCCTAGCGCATGTATTTAATTTAGTGGTTCAGCGATTTCTAAAAACCTACCCCAATTTGCATGATCTTGACGAAGGTGCGCCGCGTGTGTGCACATTTCTGTAAGTCATCTACAGCTTCAGCCGGCCTGTTGACGCTGCAGCAGCGCTTACAATTGCCAGCTCACCGGCTGCTGTGTGACGTGAGCACGCGCTGGAACTCCACCTTCCACATGTTGGCCCGGCTTTGTGAGCAGCAGAGGGCAGTAGTGGAGTACCAGCTGTTACACGGTCGTCGCCTCTCCGTTCAACTTCCTGTAATCAGAAGTGAGGAGTGGGAATGGATGTCAGACCTCTGTGAGGTTTTACGCAATTTTGAGGAATCGACACAGATGGTGAGCGGCGATAACGCTATTATCAGTGTAACCATCCCACTTCTGTGTCTACTGAAACGCTCGCTGCTCACAATTAAAACCGACGCTTTGCATGTGGAAGAGGTGGAAATGGGGGAGGAAGAGCTTACACAAGGTGATAGCCAGAGCACCCTCACTTCGTCTTCTCAGCGACAATTGGAGGAGACGGAGGAGGAGGAGGAGGAAGACACGGTTGCCTCCGCTACAGAGGGTAGCCATGGAACTTTATTTCCATCTCTTCAGCGTGGGTGGGCAGAAGAGGAGGAAGAGGATGAGGAGATTGAGAGTCATCCTCCTGGTGAGGACAGCGAAATCTTGCCTGTTGGTACTCTGGCACACATGGCTGACTTTATGTTAGGCTGCCTTTCCCGTGACCCACGCGTTATACGCATTTTAGACAACACGGATTACTGGGTGTTCACCCTTCTGGACCCCCGCTACAAAGAGAATTTCTCATCTCTCATTCCTCCGGTGGAGAGGACAAGCAAAATGGTGCAATACCAGAAGGTTCTTGTCGAAAAATTGCTCCAAAATTTTCCATCTGACAACGCTGGCGGCAGAGTACGTGCTACCTTGGCCAACCGAGAAGGGGAGAAAAGGGGAGCACACAGCAGTTCCGACAAAGGTAGGGCAACACTCTCCAAGGCGTGGGACACCTTCATGACACCCCGCCAGCACCCTCACCCTGATGCGCAGCCTAGTGTCACAAGGAGGGAAAAGTTTTGGAAGATGGTGAAGGAGTACGTAGCAGACCGTGTCAGCGTCCTCAATGATCCCTCTGTGCCTTACAACTACTGGGTGTCCAAGCTGGACACGTGGTATGAACTGGCACTCTACGCCTTGGAGGTGCTGGCCTGCCCTGCCGCCAGCGTTCTGTCTGAGCGGGTATTTAGTGCTGCTGGTGGCATCATAACAGATAAGCGTATCCGCCTTTCCACCGAAAATGCTGATAGGTTGACACTTATAAAAATGAACAAGGCCTGGATTTCCCCTGACTTCTCCACTCCACTGGAGGAAAGCCCCGGGTGAACATAAAGTCACTTTAGATATGTTATTTACAATGATGGGAATACTCTGTATTCCCATTCACCCCTTCCACCCAAAAAACGGGTATATGGTTGACTCTTAATCTTCTCATCCTCCTCCTCCTCTTCCATATACCCTGTGATATAATTTTTATATAGGGCCAGCTCACCAGCGGGCCCTGTGATATAATTTTTATATAGGGCCAGCTCACCAGCGGGCCCTGTGATATAATTTTTATATAGGGCCAGCTCACCAGCGGGCCCTGTTTGACAATTTTTGTATAGGTCAGCTCACCAGCGGGCCTTCTCATATAATGTTTTATTGGGTCAGCTCTCTAGCGGGCCCTCTCATATAATGTTTTATAGCGTCAGCTCACTAGCGGGCCTTCGCATATAATGTTTAGGATGGTCAGCTCCGCAGCAGACCCTCACCCATAATGTTTTAGATGGTCGGCTCAGCAGCAGACCCTCATTCCTAATGTTTTAGATGGTCAGCTTAGCGGCATGCCCTCGCCCCTAATGTTTTAGAGGGTCACCAGCAGGCCATTAATCCTAATTTTTCAAGGGTGTGTATGATGCCCTCCTTTATGTGTAATAAAGGGTGTATTGGAGTGACATTTCAGTCTAATTTTTGGCAGCCCTTTCACTTAGTGCATAGGCTTTATGAGTGTTGGACCACTACCTGAACTATTGTACCACAATGTGAATGAGGCCCTCCATTTTGTGATATACAGGTTGTATCGGAGTGCCTCAGGTCCTCCCATTGAATTAAATAGGGCTGGGGTGTTCGACAGAGCAGAAGGTAGTTCTTGGCTTCATCCACTAAGTCACTTCGTCACTTTTACTCAATGGATCAGACCCCACTGTTCCGACTATAAATTTTGGACTTAACAAGGGCAAACGGACATGTTGTAAAACCTGTGGTAGCTGCAGCCTCCGTTCCTGAATGCTGTACCTTACCCGGGCCATAACCACGTTGAACACCTGCTTTACGCTGCGCACGTTTCCCTCTTAATCATGGCCCCAGTTCCGAAAAATCGATGAAATTTTTTGCAGAATTTGCAGATGATATACAAGTAAATATACAGCAAATACTGTTTGGTAACAATTTTTCGCCTAAAGTCGTTTTTATCTTCCTTTTTGTGTGTTTTACGGTCAGTCTGTAAAAATGGCGTACTACGGGCGAAACATCGTTCCCAGCAGCGACGTTGGAGTCCAAGATGCATCCAGACATCCTCCCTATGCTGTCCCTGAACCATTTCTGTGGTGTTTCCATCATTTTCTGACCTTTTCCTATGAACCAGGCACCCTCCCCTCATCAGAGCAGGGAGTGCCTGGTGTAATGCTCGAGTCCTCCCATTGACTTCAATGGGGCTCGGGTGCTCGGCCGAGCACTCAAACCTCCGGGGGCGCTCGGCCAGAGAACCCGAACACCCGAGCATTGGGGTGCTCGATCATCACTAATCTCATTGGGGAGACTAATAAAAATGATCCAAGACAAACACCAAAATTGGTTCAGTGTGCTGTTTGCACTAAATCATATGTAGAATTAGGCTTGTGTGTATTTTATAAGTCCCTACTAGGATTAGCACCTTAAGGACCAGAGGGTTTAGGGGTGGATTGTGGTTAAGGACCGCATAGAGGACTTCAGCACGTTGGCACACGTGACTGATGACATGTATCTACCAGCGCACCAAATGGGGGACTGAGAGGGACCGCTCCAGTCTTGGATTGGTCAATTTCAGACCCCACTTGTGCTTACAGCTCTCCCGCAGGAGTGCTAAAAGCACAAAATGCACTATGTGCCAAGACTGTCACCAGTCCTTTAAGCAATGAAACTGGTGAAGGTCCTGACAAAAAACTAGTAATGTCCGTTGTGTACGACACAACTCCAGAATTGCCGGGCAAAGGGATGGGACTAAACTATTCTCCAGTGTTGTATAGAGGAAAAGAAAATTTGTCTTATGCAATTACAAAAAAAGTCTTGCAAAAGACAAAGTTTGTACGTTAAGTAAAAAGTGGAGGGAATGTGAAGTTCTGAATGTGAGAAACCTATGATAATTGAAGGAAACACAACACAAGCACAATTATCATAACTATAAATTTTTGTCTTTAGTTAAGACATTTTTGTCTTTACATACAACATTTTTGTCTTTACACATGATAATTTCAGTCAGTAATCGTACTTCAATGACAAAAAGACATATTTCCGATTACAACCGACAATCTCTGGAAATATTAATGAGCCAATGTACTTTGAAATGTCGTTACAAATGACAAAAGCTGTTTTGATACTTCTTTGAACATATGTCCCTTAGTCTGACAAAATTCTTACTGTAGTCACACAAAAGTATACCGTAAAACTGTTATGGCACAAAGAAGGGGTTTTAAGCGCATATATGCATCCAATTTTTATCAAAAAATTAATGACGAGTATATGTTTGCACCACTTTTCTCCTTCAACATACTTTAAGGGCAAGATGTTCAAAAAGTCATCACAATGAAAAACTTGTTGGATCATGAGTCGGTGGAAAAAGAAGGACAATATTTTCAGAAATAAATCCGACACGTTTGAAAATTCATCTAAAGAATTAAAAAAGACTGTAAGAAGATCTCATTGAACATTGATGTTAAAAATTCTGATCTTAAAAATTGTCTTTAATTTTGTCTTTGAAATGAAAATTTTCAAAGAAACAAAGACTTTTTTAGTCTTTGAAACTAATTTTTCTTCTCCAAGTTTAGACCATTTTTATTATGTCGGGAAAAGTCGTTAATCAGACAAAAAAATTACATTCAAACGAATATTTTTTCTGAAAATACCTTACATTATGACGGAAGATTAAACCACACCCACTTTTAAGACGGCTTTTTCCCTTTGACGGAGTTGGTGGAATTGGATGCAAAAAATGACGGAAACGTGTTTGAAAATTGACGGATCATGGTGTAAGAACTTTTTTATTCTAATTACAGACAATTTCAGTTACCACCACTTTCTGAACCTCTCACCCTAAGTGTAAGTTTGGCTTCTGTAAACATCCTCTTCTGATTTGCTTTGTTTAGGTAATTGGAGAGGCAGGTGGCTTGGTCAACTTGTTAATAAATTCCTGGCATGAAAAGTTACTTGGCTAATTGCTCTGAACATAATCCTCCATTTAAATCTGTTTGGTAGCTCAGTGAGGAAATTTGTAGCTAAATAACCTGACTCCCTATGGGCATATCACTTTGGCCTTTCTCACTTAAATGCAGGTAAGAAACGTATTCCCTGTGAGGAGTGACAGAATGGGCCCAATCCTGGAATTAGAGGATGTTTATTTCCTGAACAGGAAGAAAATAAGTCTCTGTTGTCCACTTTAACGTCCCAAAGGACCCTCTGAAAACATCACAGATCTCTCTTGTCCATTTGGGTGTGTGTAACAGTCAGCACTTTCCATCTAGTGATGAAATCCAATACACAGAGGCCACTGGGTTTGTTTCATCACTAGGCTTGCCAAATCATACCTTTAAAAATGGACACCGGCTATGACAAATACATGTTTCTTGGATACAAGGGGAAACATTACAGCCCAATATTAATCACCGGAGACCCGTACCATGCATTTTTCATTTGTTTCCGGTTTTAACTCTTTTAGTGCCAGACACATATTGAAAGCATTGCATAGAAATGTGTTGGACACCTTTGTCCCACATAAACCGTTAAAAAGGAACTATTCCCTAGAAATAAGTCACTCTAAACCCTTTGAGTGCCAGAGGGGTACGCAATGCATTGCAAACCCTCTGGCACTAAAAGTGTTAATTTGTTTAACACATTGACTTACATATTTAGGTATCATTCACACAGCTGTCAATTTTTTTTTGGTGTGTTTGTTTTTTACCTCGTATCTCCATTTTTCCTGTATATAAAGATCTCAGTTGAAGTCTTCCTTGAAGTCCCATCTCCACACAGCAACCAATGAGCTTCAATAAACCTGATGGACTAGTTAGGGATCCTAATTGTTATCAGACTGAAACTATCATCAGACTACAATAGTGATCAAATGCTGACACAAATAACTGTCTGTTATTTGAATGACCTTAAACCCTTTGAGTGCCAGAGGGGGTAGGCGATGCATTGCATAGTGTCTGACAGGCCCCCGGGCCGGTGTACCTACCACCTGCGGGAGATTTCTTCATTAACTGTCGCCCTCATGATTTCCTGGGGGTATGCGTCCCCCCATCCCTCAGGTTCCTACTCCCCTGATTGGAACCTGGTACAGATGGGGCCCCCTCTTTGGATGTCAGGACCCGGTACAACTGCGCCCCCTGTAGTGACACCCCTTTGTTTCTCCCACAATTGCTCCAGTTTCTTTTGCTAGATAAGGTCCAGATTTTAGTCTTCTTCATAAAGGTAAAATAAAACAAAGAAACGTTTCTACTGACTTAAACTGTTCCTTTAACCACTTACATAGAAGAAAAAGAGTGCCCCTCCATTGCTTCAAAAGAAAAATATCACCTGAAACTTTATAGTTGTTTAATAGTGTGGCTCAAAATTTACTTAACCACTTACATGCTAGGCAGGTCTCTAACGCAAAAACATACAGCCAAAGTCATTAAAGGGATAGTATTTCTTCGTTTTATCTTTATTTTATTTTGTAGGCATTAAAAAAACATGAAGAATGATATAAGTCTTATCTCTCAAACCTTTATGGTTTAAGAGATATTCACAAGCAAAGTATCCCCTCCCGTTCAGCCAGATCAGAAGGGAGGTGCCCAGGTAGACTGCAGAGAGGGACAATCTTCAATTAAGATAAGGGAAAAAGCTGAAAAACTTGTCAAGGGGGGAAGGGCTTTCATTGTTTTCATACAAAGAAGATTGTCCCCTGCTGTTATCTGTCTGGTCTATGGACTGGATTCCACATCTGAGAAGTGATGGCTTACACTAGGTAAAAGGGGCAGGAGGGGAAACTTTGCTTGTGAATATCTCTCAAACCATAAAGGTGTGAGAGATAAGACTTATATCATTCTTCATGTTTTTTTAAAGCCTACAAAATAAAATAAAGTTAAAACGAAGTATTACTATCCCTTTAAGAACTATCTTCACCATATAGAAGAACAAGGAGTCCTGGAAGTGATGGTATGGCCCCCACAGAGCCCTGATCTCAACATCATCGAGTCTGTCTGGTATTACATGAAGAGACAGAAGCAACGGAGGATGCCTAAAGCAACAGGAGAACTGTGGTTAGTTCTCCAAGATGTTTGGAACAACCTCCCTGTTGAGATTCTTAAAGGGATATTACATGATTACATGAAAAGAAGAGAACTGAGGTGCCTAAATCCATAGGAGAACTGTGGTTAGTTCTCTAAGATGTTTGGAACAACCTACCTGTCGAGCTCCTTAAAGGGATATTAATATTATATTTTTACTATCCCCCATATTGTACATATTTGTAAAATAATGTAATAGCCCCCAGGTTCATCTCTCAAACCTTTATGGTTTGAGAGATAACCAAAGGTAAAGTTCCCCCCTCCCTCTCCCTTCCCTGAAGTCAGCGTTGTACTGAGTGCAGGGGAAGTCTGTCGTACGACAGGCTTGCGGCTCTGCAGCTGAGCCGAGATCCCTTTAGTGACAAAGAATTATTTCACTGAAACGGTCTTCTACGTGTTCTTGGTTTGTGCTTGGTTTGCATGCACATGTAGAAGACCGTTTCAGTGAAATAATTCTTTGTCACTAACGTGATCGTGGCTCTGCTGCAGAGCCGCATGATGAATGTCAGACTGGATATCCCTGCAGTCAGTACAACGCTGACTTCAGGGAAGGGGGAAGGAGGGGGGAACTTTGCCTTCGGTTATCTCTCAAACCATAAAGGTTTGAGAGATGAACCTGGGGGCTAGTAAATTATTTTGCAAATATGTCCAATATGGGAGATAGTAATAATAAAGTATTACTATCCCTTTAAAAAACTGTGTGCAAGTGTACCTAGAAGAACTGATGTTGTTTTGAAGGCCAAGGGTGGTCACACCAAATATTCACTCACTGTGCATTTTGTTAATTGATAAGTATAAACTATTAAAATCTTTGAAAGCTTTCTTACTTCACAGCATTTTTTCACACCTGCCTAAAACTTTTGCACATTACTTTGTGTATATGAATTTGTATTTATGTTTATTTATGTAGCGTTACAAGTGTATACATCACATTACAATTTAAGTGCTTGGAAAATACATAACAAGTGATTAACAATTTGACAGACTGGGAGTGGGCTCCCTGCTCGAAAGTGGTGAAGGGACACTTACAGGGCACATAAGGGTTAAGTGCAGAATACAGTCAGCTTTCTGTTTAGAATATTTAGACCTTATTCATACACCATTCAGTTAGTTTGTTAGCGATCTTTGTAAGGCACAAGAGCTAAACCAGTTAATTTAGGCCACTGAGAGAGCTTAGTGGTAACTGACTGTAGAGCCTGATTAAACTGTAAAGGTGCAGGTTCGATTCCCAGCAGGGTTTTCTCAGCCCTTCATCCTTCTGAGCTTGATAAATGAGTACCATTGATTGGGTAATAATAATGTCTATTATTTTCAGCTGCTGATTTGGTTAATTCCAAGAACATGTGATGAAAGCACTTTGAGTCCCACTGGGAGAAAGCAGCTATATGAATACTAGTTATTATTATTAATAAGGCTGTTTCCTTATCTCAAGCAGGAAGGGGTTAATTTGTTGCATGTTGAAGATGTATCTAGGGGTTACAACACTGAAAACACTAGAAGTATTAAAACACATCATCATATCACACCACTACGTATTACCACTTGCTACATCAATTCCCATATAGGAATCCACTTCGTGTGATGAATTAATAACAGTTGCTTCTGTTCTAATTTCCTATTCAACTTCTCAGGTCTGCAGATGGTTCTAAGAACTACCTTGTTGATTTTGTGGTCTATAATTAACACTTTAATGGGCAGAAGGCTGTGTAATAGCAATGCATTGTAAATCTCTCTGGCCATTAAAGGGTTATGTATGGGATATCATGTGAATTGTGAAAGACAGGGGTGTCCAAGGGCTACCAAAAGGCCAAGATTTAAGTATTTTCCTGCTTGAACAGAGGTGGACCAGTTCAAATGTATGTGCTACAAATAGCTCTCTTTTGCTTAGTCAGCAATATTTTTAAGGCCTGGTCTGTTGGTTGCCCTTGAGATGGGGTGGAACTACTGGCAGTGCAGCCAGTGCAAGGCACTGCTCCACCAGCAAATGGCGTACTGTTAACAACAGGGCTTGTGAAGCCATGCCAGCTCAAGAGGTTCCCATACTTGAAACAAAGAGAGCTCCTTCCTCCCAAGACCTTTGCCACTTAACAGGACTTTGATGGAAGGAAGTGAACAGGGCATAGATTCAATCCAGTGTGGTAGGTGTTCAGAAGTTGCTGCTCTGCCTGCATCTCTTCTAGAGCTTTCCAGAATGCAGTGCACTGAGAGAACAACCTGATGTAACACTTCATTCATTCACTCACCTCAGGTTTTTGTTAGGAGTCTCAGCAGCAGAAGAGAGCTGGCCTGTGAGGCAGGGGGGTAATTGCCCCCTAGGCTGGCCATGTGTCTGGGCTGGTGGGCCACTGCCTCACTCAATCTCCCACTTGCTGCTGTAAATGGAGCTATACTAGAGATACCACAGAACTTATGAAATGAATCTATATGCAAGTGATACCACAGAGCTACAATCCAAACATAGCTGCACTAGTAGCATAATCCATTTCCCTTGCAAGTTCTATGGCATCACTATTCTATCTTTACTTAACCCTTTGAGTGCCAGAAGGGTACATAACGCATTGAAAAAGCAATGTGTTTTTACCCCTCTGGCACTCACAGGGTTACATTGTATGCACTGTAGTATCACTAATGTAGCCCCATTTCAACAGTAAGCTCTGTGGTATCACTTGCTTTAATAACAGCATTAAGGATAATTTTAAAATTAAGGAAACAGGGGTGGGCTGGGACAATGGGCTTGGACGATAGTAGATATGGGCCATATAATTGTATTTGCCCCCTGGGCCGTATGTTGCCAGCCCTCCCCTGCTCAGCAGGCTGCATTCTGGTGCTCTCTGTCAGGGAGGCCGGCAGTGCAGCAGCTTCCCAGTCAAATGGCATTTGTGCCCTCAGTGTGGTATAATTAGGAACCTGGTTTTGGCACAATACATTCAGGTACAAAGTGCTATACAAAGTGAGGTAGA